>JASVEL010012343.1:0-600000 GCA_032618575.1 Nicotiana noctiflora
ATATGCTGAAGCGTGACATGCCTGCAAAACAGAAGATTGTTCTATCTCGGGGACGCATCTCCGGATCATGTTATCGAGACATATCCTAAACAAATAAGGTTCATCCCAATAATAAAGCTGACTTTCATGAAAAAATCTTTTCCGCTGGACCGATGAGAGGTCGTGAGGAACAATACCACTGGCCAGGTAGTTAGCATAATCAGCATACCATGGTGCTTCAAGGAGAGTGGTGGTGAGCAGCTGCTCGTCTGGAAAGGTTTCCAGAATTTCCCCACTCTCTTTGACAATTTCAGCTCCTTCAAGTCGTGACAAATGATCAGCGGCTTGATTTTCAGTGCCTTTCCTATCCCGAATTTCGAGGTCGAACTTTTGGAGTAGCAGTACCCAATGAATTAGGCGCGGCTTAGAGTCCTTTTTATCAATTAGATATCTTAAAGCTGCATGGTCTGTGTATACAATTACCTTGGATCCTATGAGATAGGACCGGAATTTGTCAAATGCGAACACGACCGCCAGCATCTCCTTTTTCGTCACTGTGTAGTTTAGTTGTGCTCCACTCAAGGTCCTACTTGCATAGTATATTGGGTGCATTAGGTTGTCTTTCCTTTGGCCCAGCACTGCCCCCACTGCATAGTCACTTGCATCACACATTAGCTCAAAAGGTTGCTCCCAGTCGGGGGCAATGATGATGGGTGATGTGACCAACCTCTTCTTCAGTTCCTCAAAAGCAATCCTGCATTCATCAGAAAAAACAAAAGGGTGATCTTTTTCAAGTAACTTACAAAGAGGGTTTGATATTTTGGAGAAGTCTTTGATGAACCTCTGGTAAAAATTGGCGTGTCCTAGAAAGCTTCTTATGGCCTTGACGGATGTTGGTGGAGGCAGCTTTGCGATGAAATCAACTTTGGCACGGTCTACCTCAATGCCTTTGCTTGAAACTCGGTGCCCCAGTACTATACCTTCTTGTACCATAAAATGGCACTTCTCCCAGTTTAGCACTAAGTTTGTTTCCATGCACCGTTTCAAGCACTCTTGTCAGATTGATAAGGCATTCATCGAATGAATTCCCTACCACTGAGAAATTATCCATGAACACTTCCATAATGTCTTCCACCATGTCGGTGAAAATAGCCATCATGCACCTTTGGAATGTAGCAGGTGCATTGCATAGTCCGAATGGCATCCTCCTGAAGGCAAAAATGCCATATGGGCATGTGAAGGAGGTATTCTTTCTATCTTCGGGGGCTATGGAGATTTGATTGTACCCCGAGTATCCATCCAAGAAAGCAAAAGTGGGACCTCCCTGCCAACCTGTCAAGCATTTGATCAATGAAGGGAAGTGGGAAGTGATCTTTGCGAGTGGCTAGATTCAACTTCCTATAGTCCATGCATATTCTCCATCCGGTGACGGTTCTTGTTGAAATCAATTCATTGTTGTCATTTTTCACTACTGTCATGCCTCCTTTCCTTGGCACACATTGGACCGAGCTAACCCAGCTGCTGTTTGAGATTGGGAAAATGATTCCCGCGTCTAGCCACTTTATTACCTCTTTCTTCACCACTTCCTTCATGTTAGGGTTCAGCCTTCTTTGATGTTCCCTGGAAGGTTTGTGTCCCTCTTCCAGGAGAATTTTATGCATGCAATATGCGGGGCTGATCCCCTTTATGTCTGCGATGGTCTACCCAATGGCAGTCTTGCATTCTTTAAGTACCTGTATAAGCTTTTGGGCCTGCACGTCTAACAAACTAGATGAGATAATAACAGGTAAAGTGGAGTTAGGACCTAGAAATTCATACCTGAGATGTGATGGTAGTGGTTTAAGCTCAAGCTTTGGTGGCTCTTCTATGGATGGCTTTGCAGGCGGGGTCTCACTTTTCTCTAAGTGTAGAGGCTCGAACTCAAGCTCTCTCTGCCAAAATCCCTTGCCTTCTAGAGATAGTACCCATTCAGCTAAACTTTCACCATTTACCTCTTCCATGTTCATCAGGCATGCTTGAAGTGGATCTTCAATGGTCAACTCTGCATCGTCTGTCTCCACTATCACATCAATTGCATTAATAAGAGAGCAATTCGCGAACTCACTAGGGCGCCTCATGGATTTTTGCACATTGAAGATGATCTCCTCATCATTCAACCTCATCTTGAGTTCCCAGTTTCACAATCAATTAGAGCTCTCCCGGTGGCTAGGAATGGTCTTCCTAGGATTATGGGAATTTCCTCGTCCACCTTGCAATCAAGAATAAAAAAATCGGCGGGAAACACGAACTTCCCTACCTGGATAAGCACATCATTTATAATACCAAATGGACGCTTAACCGTCCTGTCAGCAAGATGTAATAACATAGAGGTAGGCCTGGCTCTCCCAATGCCTAACCTCTTATAAATAACTAAGGGCATGAGATTAATGCTTGCCCCCAAATCACACAATGCCTTTGTAAAGGCATAATTCCCGATAGTGCATGGGATGGTGAAGCTACCTGGATCAGATAGCTTCTCAGCAATGGGTCTGCAGACCACTGCACACAAGTCTGTGTAAGTGTTATGGTGGCCAAGTCTTGGAAATCAAATTTCCGCGACATCAAATCTTTCATCATCTTAGGATACCCAGGCATTTCTTTTAAAGCTTCAATTAAGGGAATGTTTACCTAGATTTGCTTGAGCATCTCAAAGAACTTTTTGTATTGCTCTTCTTTCTGGTGTTTGGCCAACCTTTGGGGGAATGGTGGTGGAGGCCTCTTCTTCCCAATGACTTGGGACCTTTCTTTCTCAATCACTTTCTCTTCAATCTGCTGCTCTACCTGTTCAGCTACTTTCTCCGTTCCCTGCTGTGCCTCTTTATTTTCAGCAACTGGTTGGATTGTAACTTCTGTCAACCCTGTGGACTCATCTAGTTCAATGGGCAATGGAGTGAGTGTCTCAGCCTGTGTGTCGATTTTCTCACTTTCTTTCTCAGCATCAAGATCTCTACCACTTCTCAGAGTCACTGCCATCATCTGCTTTGGGACTTGGTCTTTTGGGTTTGTTTGTGTGTCTGCAGGCAATGTCCCTTGAGGACGATTGTTGAGAGACATAGCAATCTGGCCCACCTGTACTTCCATATTTTTGATTGCTGCGTCATGTGCATCTATTCTCTCATTGGTTTTGGCATTTGACCCGATTACCTGCTGCATCATAGCTTCCAATCTTGCAAACCCATCGTCATGCCTGCCCCCATGTGGTGGTGGGGGTGGATGATATCCCTGCTGCTGATTGCCGAAATTCTGAGGTCTAGGATATGGAGCCATATTGTATGGTGGCCTCATACCTGCTGCATTAAATTGTGGCTGGGGAGGCCTGTACTGCATTGGAGCCTGCTGACCCCAACTCTGGTTACCTTGTCGCTGCGCTCCAGAGTTAGCCACATAATTCATGTCTTCATGCTGATGATGTTCTTGGTCTACAGCCCATGGATTACTTATGGATTGGTTAATGCAAGATGTGCATAAACCACCATTGGTAGTATCTACAATATGAACATGCTACTTGACCCTAGATTCTTCCACCTTCTTTGTCGGGATGCTCAATTGTGTCAATAAGGCTGCCATGTTCTCTTCCATAGTGCTAGATGGATTCAAAGGTACAGAGTGTACCACTGGGGTGATAGGAGCATTCCTGGTCGTCCACCTGAAATTTTGAGCCATCTTGTGTAGCAAATTTTGGCCCTCTCTCCAAGTCTTGCTCAGAAAAGCCCCACCTGCTGAAGCATCTACAATATTCTTCATGATGTCTGAAAGCCCCATGTAGAATCTTTGACCCAACATCTGCTCAGGACTCCCATGGTGAGGACACATAAATAGCATACCCTTGAATCTGCCCCAAGTTTCATGTAATGTGTCCATTGGTTTCTGCTTGAAGCTCACAATCTCATCAATTTGTTGAGTTGTCTTGTTAGTGTCACACCTCCTTTTTCCGCTACCGCAGGAGCGCGAAGGAGTTTTTCCAATTAAAGGACAATTGAGACGGGATTAATTTATTTAATTCAGAGTCGCCACTTGGGAAAATAATGGTGTCCCAAGTCACCGGTTTAATCCCGAACCGAGGAAATTTATGACTCTGTAATACAGTCTGCGAAACTAGAAACCTGGATAAGGAATTCTGTTAACCCGGGAGAATGTGTTAGACACTCCCGTATTCCGTGGTTTTAGCACGGTCGCTCAATTGCAATTTTTGTTTCTATCTGATTCTTTTATATATTTTAACTATGTGCTTTTAATGTCCCGCTTTTAATTTTAAGAAAAATTGCGACGTCACGAAAACACCTTTCGAGTCACACCGCAACCAGTACGCCTGTGACTTTAATGTATTTCAGTTTCGCCGAGAGTAAGATTTGGGTCACATAAATGCGCACCCGAGTTTAGGGAGATATGATTATTAAATACGCGCTTAAAGCTACTATGCGTTATTTTTTTTATTTTTATTTTTTGAGAAAAACCGTGGAATTTGCTAAACGGCATGTCCCGTAATGTAAGTAATATTTATAAAAAAAAAAAAAAAATTCTAATTAATTACGAGTTAAAATTCTATAGCACACTAATTGCTAGACTAACCGACATTGATGGAAGAGAAAATTACTTTTAAAACAAAATTTTTTTTTTTTTTTATAAAATATATATAAAAATTTCAATTTCGAAATTACCAATAAAAATAAAATTAAAATTTCGAAATTATAAGTAAAATAAAATAAAATTTCGAAATTACAAATAAAATAAAATAAAATTTCGAATTTTTGTAAATAAAAGATAAAATTTGACGAATAAATATTCAAAAGAAATTGACATAACTAGATTAAAACTTATATTGTTATATGAAAATATAAAAAAAATAATTCCAAAAATGGCCACATTTTTATGGATTTGTATTAGAAAAACAAAAGGAAACGAAAACTTCTTTATTAAACAAAGTGATTATAATTATAACTTAATGAGCGTATTAAAATAGGTGCAACTGACAAATTATAATTAAATTAACATAAAAGAAAATTATGTCATACCTTATTAAAATCGAGTTATAGATAAAATATGACCTGTATAAGTAATATATTAAAATAAACCAACTATCCCATGCTGAACAAAATAATAAAATTTCTAATCGAATTTTTACAATTAATTTAGCAAACTTTTTGTTAATTAAAACCTCGTCCCGTGTCATATTTTATAAATAAGCATTACTAAATTCTGAAATGACAAATAGCATAAAAAGATATATATCAA
Organism: Nicotiana noctiflora; assembly: GCA_032618575.1. Taxonomy (NCBI): domain Eukaryota; kingdom Viridiplantae; phylum Streptophyta; class Magnoliopsida; order Solanales; family Solanaceae; genus Nicotiana; species Nicotiana noctiflora. The sequence goes on from JASVEL010012343.1 coordinate 5,251, forward strand.
AATAAACTAACCATTTTTAATTAAATTGACTTAATCATTTTTTAAACTAAGGAAATTAATCGCTAATGGACGTCATTAACTAGATTAAACACTAATTTACATATATATATATATATATATATATATATATATATATATATATATATATATATATATATATATATATATATATATATATACTACTAAGACTTAAATTGCAATTATACGGAATACTTCACTAATAACAATTAAAATCCGCGAATGAATTAATTGAAACTTACTATTAATCTTACTAAATTATAAAACTAAAGTTAATTAGTAAACCGCAACCTATTTTTATTATTAAGAAAATTTTTGATCGAAATTGCACAAACACATATTCCAAATTGATTTTTTTTTTAGAATTGCTATCATATCACGTGGACGTGTACACAATCACAATTGTATTTTAAACGTGTCTGAAGCCAACTACGATGTTCATGTTTAATAACGGCCTAAACATGCTCCTAACAAAAATAATAAAGCAGATAATTAACGGGATAAATTCAACTTTTTACACTCAACGCCCAACCTCTACAGCCATCATACATACCATTAAACAATCAGCAATGTTATGTCGTAAGAAAGAACATGAAGCTAATTGATAAGTGGCAAAAGAAATATCCAAAGCAAAATACATGCCCATCTATGACTGTCAATTGTGTTTCTCTAATGTTAACTTAGAATAGAGAAAAGTAATTAAACATAATATTAGGAAATGTAACACCTAAAAAAAAGAACATGTACATAAAATGCTCTAAAATCACGAGAAAATAGAGATTAAAATTAAAAAAAATAAAATAAAATAAATAAAATATTACTGCCAATTATGAACTAAAACTAGAATCTATGAGATTAAATCCATTTTCCTAAATATGACAACCAAAGAAAAACATAATCAATTGATATAAATTATTAAAAGGAAGACTGCCAACAAAAGAAATTAAATCTTCAAAATATATTACTATAAGTAACGCAAGAACTATTACATTATATATATACCTATAAGAATTAATATGAAACAAAATTAAAGAGAAGATGGATACGACCTCTGTTATCTCAGTAAACTCGATTTATGCTACATGACCGGCGAACGAAACCTCAACCACAACTTAAACAAACTAGCAAACAACTCAATGATTTAGAGGTCTTAGGATAAATTCAAACACGATGCATTGAACGGAGCAAAGGCAACAATAAGGGCAACTTCAAAGAAATATCAGCACCAATTTATCAAAATCGTATTAGAGAACGACGAACTACTAAACTAATACTTATTACATCAATCCATGTTCAGAACAAACATCCAGAAATACACGAGGGTTAAACTTAAGCTAACAGTTGCGCAAGTGCAGAAAAATCGAATAAGCAAACACATTAGTTCTATTCAAGTGAACCAATCTTCATACTTGTCCATTTTCATACACTGTAAGGTGAGGTGAATACTTGGAAAATTGAAAGTAAATAAGGAGATGAAGTCAGTAGAGGCAGCAGTCTTAACAGCAATGTAACAGCAGTGGCAACAACTCAAAACCAGATTTCAGAAATCATGAAATTTCAAATTGTCCTAAATCAGATGGGGATCTTGGAAACTTTGCAGAAATTTTAACTAACTTTCAACAAGAAAATGCAGGAACTTCAGGCTGTTTTTTTTTTTAGCTTTCTTTTCAGTTTTTTCTTTTAACTCTCTATTTCTTATGCTTAAATCCTCTCAAGTGTGTAATCCCCTCCCATTCTTTTCTTCTGTATCTGTTCTTATACCCCCATAACAGACCCTCTTTTCCACAATATCCCACTAACTATTATCCACTATCCTCATATTATATGCTATCTATATTGACCCCTAGGTTTATGCTAACCAACCCCTAAACATTTATCAGCAGCCCCTAATTAAAGAATAACTACAGCTATAACCAATTCATTTTCTAATTCAGACAACAAACAATTCAATTTCAATTGGTTTACACAAACAATTCAGTAAAGTCACAAACTTTCTGACAAAAACGGGTACAAAAATACAGAATTGGTTATCCGACGATATTAATCGAATCGAATTCAATTTACAACGAACATTCGCAACAACGAACAACAAGAAACAGATCGACCAAATAAAAGGGTCCCAAAAAGATGAGAAAAACCAGAAAAATCGGAAAAATCCAAACAGAAAATTACCAACAAACGAAAATTTACCAAATAACTAAACTAAACCAATCGATTACAATTAAATAAGAAAACGAAAAGGAAAAGAACACCTTGACGAAAAGAATTCAGAATCGGCAGATTTGAAAATCACATAATTTGAACATTTTCATCATCGGAGAAGTCTTTGACGTCCCAGATTGGACTAGCCCATAGCGAACTCGGAGCTCGTCGGCAATGGAAACTTCGACTCAACATGGATTCGAACTAACCTCGGCAATTTCGTTGGTGTTAATGGAGGTTGCCGGAGTTTCTTAAACCATCTGAAACCCACAGATTCCGATGGAAACACCTATGAGACAGGCCTGAGCCAGCAATCAGTAGCGGCAAAAACACAGAGGAAAAACAGAGGGCATCATCGCTGATTGCCTCTGTCTAGCTGCTGTCCGGCGAACCTTTGCTGGTTCGTTCAAGAATCTGATGAAGTGAGGTGAGTTGAGGGTGGTCGGTGGTGTGGGAGTTGGCGGCTATGGAGGAGAAAGGTCACCGGGTGTGCGGCGCGAAGGTGGCGGCTGCTTTGGTCGCTGGTTGAGGCGGGTTCATTGGCGGCTGTGACTCGTCGGACAGTAGGGTCATTTGGACGTTGGTGGTCTGCTGGCGGAAGGGATGGCTAGCCGGCGAGGAGGCTGGGGTGTGTGGTGGCTGGCCGGCGAAGAGGGTGGTGCTGTGTGTGTGTGTGAGAGGCGGCAGCTATGGAGATGGGGGTCTTTGATTTAGGGTTTGGGAATAAGATGGTTTTTGGGTATTTTGGGAGGTATTAGAAATTAAGACTTAATATGAACCGTTGGATTAAGCGATCCAACGGTCAAGATTAAAAATGAAGATGGGGTTGGTTGTGGGTTGGACTGGGTCAGGGTCTTGGCAAAATTGGGCTGGGTAAAGGATTTGAACCCTTGGGCTTGTGATTTTAAATTAAAGAATGGCCCAATCCGATTTTGACTTCAATTAAATCTATTTTGCTTCATTTTTTCTTTGTTTTATTTTAAGAATTAAAACTAAAATCATAATTTTAATTACAAAAATAAATTAAACACACAATTACTAATTAACTCTAAGTAGTATTTTTCACAAACAATTAAACATCAAACCGCCCAATATTGACTAAAAATGCAAAGATAACAAAAATTACTTAATTCAATCCTAAATTAAAAAATGTAAATATATATATATATATATATATATATATATATATATTGTATATTTTAACAAACAAACATGTATGGACAAAAATACGAATAATAATTAAGAAAATTAAACAAAAATTTTAGAAAATCATGCACAACACCAACATACAATAATTTCAGATCTAAAAATATTAACAAAATATGGACAAAACAAAAATTTGAAATCGACTAACCGGATTGAGACAATGGTCAGTCGACCCGCTTCATTATATATATATATAAGCATATATACATATACACACAGAAGAAGAAAAAGAGCATAATGGCAACGAAAACATAGGTGGGGAGTGGCTCCCGGATTACTGCCTGGCGGTTGTTTTTGGGAAACATTCCGGCGGGTGTTATTGGAGGGTTGAAGAAAAAGAAGAAAGAGTGTTTTGTGACGGCTAGGGTTTGTGGAGTGTATAATGGCTAAAATTCTTAGACAAAAACCTTATATAGGCCATGCGTCTGAGGTAATCCAGGCCGTTCGTTCAATGGAGATCAACGGCTCTGAGCGACGTTACTAAAACGACGTCGTGTCGTTACTTATGAGACCAAAACCAAGACCCTTAGATCAATCTAAACGGACGGCCCATATTCGATCTTCGCAATTTAAAATTAAACCAATAACTTCGCTATTATCTCGACCGTTGGTTAACACAATTGAACGACCGAGATTTTTGCTAATTAAAAAGGCTTAAGGACTGGATCGTTTGGGCTCAATACACTGGGCCTGCTCATTTCAATCCAAATCAGCCCAACCATATTACTACCATCTATATTTTTTTTGTATTTTTCTGATTTTATTTATTTTTATGTATTTTCTTTTATATATTTTTTTTTCTTTTCTTTTATGGAATGTTTGTAAAAAACTAATTTCCTACTTATGCTAATTATCTAATACTTTTTTTTTCTACTATTTTCTCTAATTTTCGCTATTGAGAACTATTTTTGCTAATTTTCTTCTTTAAACTAATTAATTAAGACAAAATAATTGCCTAGCCTAAAATTTTTTTTATTTTTTTTTTATTTTTCTAATTTCTATTTATTGAAATACATAAAGTATGGCTAATTTCAAACAAAGCAGGTAATTACACAAAAAAATATATTTTATTTTAATTTTGGAATTATTTGCCCGGTGCAAAAATCACGTGCTCACAACTGCCCCTCTTTGCTCGGGAACGTGAAGAGTTTCAGTGCAAAGACAAGTGAGCAGAAATGACAGATTTTTTGCACATTGGCACATTCCGTAAAAGCATTTTTGAAAACCTTTTGACCGCACCCTCTGCTTTAGAGGTTGCCTACATATCCTGGGCTAAACAGGAATCAGGTCAGTGTAGTTCGGGAAGTTTTGGTAGTTGGGACTACCGTGATTGCTGTGATCTCGCTGTTACTGCTACTGCATGCTGTTACCACTATTTTACCGGACTCCTTATTACACCGTGCTAAAAGGAAAAATAAGAAGCTAAGCTAGTCTATGGATCATAAGATCTCATTTGTCTTCATGTCGCCTTGTGTTCTTGTCATCTTGTGGTTCTTTCAGTGCTTCCTTCCAAGAACTTGGAGGCGGCTCCGGCCTTTGCTTCTTTTAACATCAGTATTCCTCGTTTTGCTCAATCTGCTTAGGGTATAGCTTTCTCCGTCGAGTCTGCTGTGTTGAGGAAGTAGACAAAGTTTGAATTTTGTTCTTCTCCTGGTGTATCTCATATCTCTTTTGACTCATGCGCTTGGATGTTTTCGCTGAAAACTTTGCTATAACCTCATGCTTTAAGATGGGTTATTGGTTTCAAAACCTGTAACGTGAAGTGTCTTTCCGGCCACTGTTGCCTTCTTCTTCACTGTTGAGCTCGGATTTGTGTTGGGGATCTTCCGATATGTCCCTCTGCCTTCATGGTGGGTGCTGGTTTCAATACCTGCTATGTAAAAAACTGAAAATGCATTCCCTTGTTATACATGTGGGCGCCTAATTACTAAGACATGAAAATTATTCCCTTGTTATACAGGTGGGTGCCTAATTACTAAGACATGAAAACATGAAAATTATTCCCTTGTTATACAGGTGGGCGCCTAATTACTAAGACATGAAAACATAAAAATTATTCCCTTGTTATACAGATGTACGCCTAATGGCTAAAACATGAAAATTTATTCCCTCGTTATACAGGTGGGCTCCTAGTTGCTAAGACATGAAAATGTATTCCCTCGTTATACAGGTGGGTGCCTATTTGTTAAGACATGAAAATGTATTCCCTCGTTATACAGGTGGGTGCCTATTTGTTAAGACATGAAAATGTATTCCCTCGTTATACAGGTGGGTGCCTATTTGTTAAGACATGAAAATTATTCCCTTGTTATACAGGTGGGCACCTAATTGCTACGACATGAAAATTATTCCCTTGTTATACAGGTGGGCGCCTAATTACTAAGACATGAAAATTATTCCCTTGTTATACAGGTGGGCGCCTAGTTACTAAGACATGAAAATTATTTCCTTGTTATACAGGTGGGTGCCTAATTACTAAGACATGAAAACATGAAAATTATTCCCTTGTTATACAGGTGGGCGCCTAATTACTAAGACATGAAAACATAAAACTTATTCCCTTGTTATACAGATGTACGCCTAATGGCTAAAACATGAAAATTTATTCCCTCGTTATACAGGTGGGCTCCTAGTTGCTAAGACATGAAAATGTATTCCCTCGTTATACAGGTGGGTGCCTATTTGTTAAGACATGAAAATGTATTCCCTCGTTATACAGGTGGGCACCTAATTGCTACGACATGAAAATTATTCCCTTGTTATACAGGTGGGCGCCTAATTACTAAGACATGAAAATTATTCCCTTGTTATACAGGTGGGCGCCTAGTTACTAAGACATGAAAATTATTCCCTTGTTATACAGGTGGGCGCCTAGTTGCTAAGACATGAAATGTATTCCCTTGTTATACAGGTGGGCGCCTAATTACTAAGACATGAAAATTATTCCCTTGTTATACAGGTGGGCGCCTAATTACTAAGACATGAAAACATGAAAATTATTCCCTTGTTATACAGGTGGGCGCCTAGTTACTAAGACATGAAAATTATTCCCTTGTTATACAGGTGGGCGCCTAGTTGCTAAGACATGAAATGTATTCCCTTGTTATACAGGTGGGCTCCTAATTACTAAGACATGAAAACATGAAAATTATTCCCTGCTTCCTCGTTCAACCGAGAAAATTTTTTGACAATGACAGAAAATTTTCTGCCCCAGTTCGTGTGACTTTCATTGTGGCGTATCTCCTTGCCATTTCAACCTTTATTTTCCTGTAAAACCAAAGAAAATTTTGTTAGTTTCGAAACATGGTGAGTGATCTTGATACTCCTGCTAGGCCTGTTTGTTTTTCTTTTATTCCATCTCTCTTGCTATGTGCCTCTCAATTGGTTGAGGATAATTTCACGTGCTGGGGATGGTTTCTCTGTTGGGGATGGATTTTCCATTATCCGTTTCCCCCTCTCTTTCTTCAAAACACTCTGGGAAGTCTTTTTCAACTCCAGTCCACTCTCTTTACGAGTTATTTTTCCTTCAATACTGCAGGGGCCAAGATGTTATAGATGTAGATATTGGGATCACTTGCTATGGGTGGGTTTTCCTTTCTCCTTCCTTTTCTGTGGAGTCTTGACCATCTCCAAACTTGGTCAACAATCCATCAGAGTTCTGCTCAAGATCTTCTTGGAACTTGATTTGTAAGTTCCTCATACATCTCTTATCAACTTCTCTCCATATTCTCCATTGTACTGTCTCGGCGATTGGTAGTATACTTTTAAAACCTTTCTCTTAAATACAAAGAGAACGAATTTCTAGAAAAGTCTTTTAGACAAAAGAAATGAAAAAAAAATATATATATATATATATATTTCTGAACAAAATGCTGAGAAAAGAAAAGAAAAAGAACTTATCTGGATGGTATGACTGTTCCCAATGATCATGTCATGCATTCCGGATTAAATGACCCAGTCTATTTGTGTCAATCAAACTTCTGATGGCCTTATTTGCCCGAGGTAAATAGATGTGCAATTCTTTGCTCATATGGATCATTTCCGTCAAAACTCGCCCTGTCGACTCATAGCGCCCTTCGAGGGGTTTTCACTAATGAGACTCTCTCATTTCTCTCAGCTCACGTCGCCTTAAGGTGCCCGTGAAGGTTTTCACCCTAAAACTCTCTCATTTTGATTCATCTCAGCTTACATCGCCTTACAGTGCCTTTTGAAGGTTTTCACCGATAAGACTCTCTCATTTTATTTTTCAGTTGGGGATTGGAATTTTGCCGATAAGATTCTCTCTGTTGGGAATTTTCTCAGCTCATGGTCCTTTTCTAGTCAAGAATCAGTGTATTACCCTAAGCTCTCTTTTTCCTATACTAATACTTATTAAACAATGATCGGGAGGTCTTTTGGATATAAGATGGGTTTTTGTGTGGGTAAAAAGGATCATCACGAAGTTTTAAATAACTTGATGAGTAAAGGAATACAACTTTTGGAATCAAAATTTCTAAATAGAAACATAACTTCTGCCCCAGTTTTCTTGTTTGGGGATTTTTGAATTGCGTGACCTTTTGTCACGTTGCGACCGAGCCGTGTGGCGCCTACGTATCCTTCTTGAGGAATCAGGTCAAACGTAGTTCAATCAACTTGTGTTTTTATTATCAAATTTTTTTTTTTTTTTTTATTCTTTTTCTTTCTTTTTCTTTTATTTTAACGATTCCAAAAGAGGGGTATGAAACAAAATAATTAAGGCTCAAAAGGGAAAGCAAAGGTTGAAAGTGTTTGGATAGAAGAAAGAATTGCCTCCGTCATTTCATTGTTCAATAAACACCAAATACAGACAAACGAGCAAGCAATTATCATGATCAAAGAAATTATACATAATATCTCTTGACTGCATCAGAGTTGATGGCCATGTCGGTGTTTCTTCCTTCAATATCTGTCAGACACAAAGCGCCATTGGATAGCACCCTGGTCACAGTATAAGGTCCTTGCCAATTTGGGGCGAACTTGCCCTTCGCTTCAGTTTGATGCGGTAGAATCCTTTTCAACACTTGTTGCCCTACTTCAAATTTTCTGGGGCACACCTTCTTATTGTAAGCTCTTTCCATTCTCCTCTGATACAATTGGCCATGACATACTGCTGCCAATCTCTTTTCATCAATTAAACTCAACTGATCCAATCGAGTTTTGACCCATTCGTCATCATCAATCTCAGCTTCAACGATAATTCGGAGAGATGGAATCTCAACTTCTGCTGGTATTACTGCTTCAGTTCCATATACCAACAAGTAAGGAGTTGCACCTACTGAAGTGCGGACAGTGGTGCGATAACCCATCAATGCAAATGGTAGCTTTTCATGCCATTGCCTAGACCCTTCTACCATTTTTCTCAATATCTTCTTTATATTCTTATTTGCTGCCTCAACTGCGCCATTTGCTTTAGGACGATATGGGGTAGAATTACGATGTGTAATCTTGAACTGTTGACATACTTCTTTCATCAACCCACTGTTAAGATTAGCACCGTTGTCCGTGATGATCATTTTCGGAATCCCAAATCTACAGATGATATGGGAATGTACAAAATCCACAACTGCCTTCTTGGTCACTGACTTGAAAGTTTTAGCTTCAACCCATTTGGTAAAATAATCAATGGCTACCAGAATGAACCTGTGACCGTTGGAAGCTGCCGGCTCAATCGGTCCAATGACATCCATGCCCCATGCAACAAATGGCCATGGTGCTGACATTGTATGCAACTCCGTTGGCAGAGAGTGAATCAAATCTCCGTGTATCTGGCACTGATGGCACTTCCGTACAAAATTTATACAATCACGCTCCATGGTGAGCCAGTAATATCCTGCCCGTAGGATCTTCTTCGCCAACACGTATCCGCTCATGTGCGGTCCGCAAACTCCGGCATGTACCTCTGTCATCACTGTTGTGGCTTGACCTGCATCTATGCATCGCAACAATCCCAAATCCGGGGTTCTTTTGTACAACACTCCTCCACTAAGAAAAAATCCATTTGCCAATCGCCGAATAGCTCTCTTTTGATCTCCAGTCGCCTGCTCTGGATATATTCCCATTCTGAGGTATTCTTTGACATCATGAAACCATGGCTCGCCATCCATTTCCTCCTCTATCATGCTACAGTAAGCATGCTGCTCATGAACTTGGATATGTAATGGGTCAATATGAATTTTGTCTGGATGATGCAACATTGATGCCAAAGTGGCCAATGCATCAGCTACCTCATTGTGAACTCTTGGAATGTGTCTGAATTCCACCGATCGAAATCGCTTACTCAGATCGTGCAAACATTGTCGATATGGTATAAGCTTCAAATCACGTGTCTCCCATTCACCTTGAATTTGATGTACCAGAAGGTCTGAGTCCCCCAAGACCAAGACGTCCTGTACATCCATGTCTGCAGCTAATCTTAATCCCAAAATACAAGCCTCGTATTCAGCCATGTTATTTGTGCAATAGAATCGTAGTTGTGCCGTGACAGGATAGTGATGTCCTGTTTCTGAAATGAGAACTGCTCCTATCCCAACTCCTTTCGAGTTTACGGCTCCATCAAAGAAAAGCTTCCATCCTAGTTCCTCCATTGATTCCACCTCATCTACGTGCATCACTTCTTCATCGGGGAAATACGTCCTCAATGGCTCATACTCTTCATCAACAGGGTTTTCAGCCAAGTGATCAGCCAACGCTTGGGCCTTCATGGCCGTCCTCGTCACATAGACGATATCAAACTCCGTGAGTAATATCTGCCACTTTGCTAGCCTTCCCGTGGGCATGGGCTTTTGGAAGATATATTTCAATGGGTCCAAGCGTGAAATGAGATAAGTAGTATATGAAGATAAATAATGTTTCAACTTTTGGGCTACCCAAGTAAGGGCGCAACATGTCTTCTCTAGCTGAGTATACTTAACCTCATATACTGTAAACTTCTTGCTGAGATAGTAGATGGCTTGCTCTTTTCTCCCTGTACTGTCATGTTGCCCCAGTACGCAGCCAAATGAGTTTTCCAGTACCGTTACATAGAGAATCAATGGTCTTCCAGGTTCAGGTGGAACTAGCACGGGCGGATTTGATAGATACCCCTTGATTTGGTCAAAGGCTTCTTGACATTCTGTCGTCCATTCTACCGCAGCATCTTTCTTCAACAACCGAAATATGGGCTCACAAGTTGCCGTGAGTTGAGCAATGAATCTGCTGATGTAATTCAATCTTCCCAATAGACTCATTACCTCTGTTTTATTCTTTGGCGGTGGCAAGTCCTGGATGGATTTGATCTTGGATGGGTCCAACTCAATGCCTCGTCGGCTAACGATGAATCCCAACAACTTTCCTGATGGAACCCCAAAAGCACATTTGGCCGGGTTGAGTTTAATATCATACCTTCGAAGTCTTTGAAAAAACTTCCTTAGGTCCATTATATGGTCCTCTTGCCGTCTAGACTTTATGATCACATCGTCCACGTACACTTCAATCTCTTTGTGTATCATGTCATGGAACACAGTGGTCATTGCTCTCATGTACGTTGCCCCAGCGTTCTTCAAACCAAATGGCATTACCCTGTAGCAATAGGTTCCCCATGGCGTAATGAAAGCTGTCTTTTCTGCATCTTCTTCATCCATCAAGATCTGATGATATCCTGCATAGCAATCCACGAAGGATCCGATTTCGCGCCCCGCGCAATTATCAATCAGGATATGGATATTGGGCAATGGAAAATTATCCTTAGGGCTTGCTTTGTTGAGATTGCGGTAATCAACACACACCCTGATCTTTCCATCCTTCTTCGGTACTGGTACCACATTGGCCAACCAATCGGGATATCGAGTGACGCGAATAACTTTGGCTTGTAACTGTTTAGTTATTTCTTCCTTAATCTTGACACTCATATCTGTTTTAAACTTCCTCAATTTTTGCTTGACAGGAGGGTAGGCCGGGTCAGTGGGCAATTTGTGAACCACTAAATCAGTGCTCAATCCTGGCATATCATCATATGACCATGCGAAAACATCTTTGAATTCAATGAGGGTTTTGACTAGCTCTTCCCTAGTACTTGACTCAATATGGATGCTGATTTTTGTTTCCCTAACGTCATCTGTACTCCCTAGATTGACAACTTCAGTTTCATTTAAATTGGGCTTCGGTTTCTCTTCGAACTGGCACAATTCCCTACTTATTTCCTCAAAGCCTTCATCCTCTTCGCATTCAGATTCATTATTTAACTCAAACTCCGGTTCAACTAAGTTGGAGTTGGATTGATTATTTAGACTAGGTCGAGGATCCGTTGTGCATTCCATGTCTTTAGGACCAGTAACAGAAGAACTGTTCAGAAAAGAAGAGGTAAAAAAAAATTAAAATCAGAAAAAGAAAGGAAACACTTTCGTTCTTATTAAGAAAATGCGGAACAAAACAGTTTCACACTTTGAAGAAAAATACAAACAAAACAAAAGGATTACAATTCTGGGATAACCCAGGAAACAAGAAAGGAAATCCAAAGCTGACTACCAAGACTCCCTTCGAATGGGAAGAGGAGTGGCCGCCCAGTTGTTGATTTTAGCTTCAGGCCCTACAAATTGTATGTCCGCTCTGCTGGAACCCTCTCCAGCTTCTAACATGTGGACATCAGCAAACATTTTTTCAAAGGTCAATTCCAAGTCCCCATCTATACCGATCAATGGTCCTTGGATTTTCGGAGTCGCTGATTTCTTAGCCCTTGCTTTGATGAAAGATTTGGACAGGCGTGGAACTGGTTTGGGGAGAACCCAAACTCTTTTCTTCATTCTCCTGGCCCGTTGTATATCTTCCACGGTGGGTTTGAACCCCAATCCAAATGTCCCTGAATTTTCGGGCAAAGACACAGGCTCAAGAATACCCTGAAGCCCTACCCCCAGGCCTTTTCCTGGCACAAACCCGTTTCCCAGCATCTCTGAGATTGTCATGACGGTTGCGGGAGCTATGCCGTGAAGTGTGAGGTTCTTTCCTTCAGAAATTTCTGCAGCCGGAACCACGTCGAAGATTTGGTACACCCACGGTCCTTTGTCATCTTCTGTCTCTATAAATGGTACAGTATCATCTCCCCCAAAGCTTGTGCCGTCAGATCCGTACACAACTATCTCCTGCCTGTCCCATTCAAATTTCACCATCTGGTGTAATGTGGAAGGCACCGCTTTGGCAGCATGGATCCAAGGTCGTCCAAGTAGGAAATTGTAGGATACTGTCACGTCGACCACCTGGAACTCCATGGTGAACTCAACTGGACCAATGGTTAATTCCAGTATGATATCACCCACCGTGTTGGTACCACTTCCGTCGAAACCTCTGACGCAGACGATGTTCTTACGAATCCGGTTGTGATCCACTTTCAACTTGTTTAAAGCAGCTAAGGTACAGATGTTGGCACTAGATCCATTATCAACCAATACTCGAGTAACCACCGAGTCTTCGCACTTTACCGTTAGGTATAGGGCTTTGTTGTGTTCTGTGCCCTCTATAGGTAGCTCATTGTCAGAAAAGGTCACCCGATTCACTTCGAAGATTTTTTGCACCATCTTCTCTAAGTGATTTACTGAGATTTTGTCCGGAACGTGGGCTTCGTTCAGGATTTTCATCAGCGCCTGGCAATGGTCATTGGAATGGATCAACAAAGACAACAGTGAAATTTGAGCCGGAGTCTTCCTCAATTGCTCCAGAATGGAGTAATCTTGGGCTTTCATTTTCTTCAAAAATTCCTCGGCTTCTTCATCCGTCACTGGCTTCTTTGTTGTTGTTGAATTGGTCTTTCTTAACTCGACGGGAGCAAAGCATCTCCCTGAACGAGTCAATCCCTGGGTCTCACATACGTTCTCTTCCAACTCCTTGCCCTGGTATGTTACTGTTGCTTTTTCATATCTCCAAGGCACCATCTTATTGCTAATTATCGGTAATTGAACTACCGGTTTGACAATGACCGGCTCTCGGCAAACTCCTTTTACCACTAACACGGGTGCGAGTGGCGCCCCCAATATTACCACTTTGGCAAATCCTGATTTCTCTGGAGCAACAACTGCATTCTCTTCCACTATCACTGTAGACTTACCCTTTAACTTCCCCTCACTTATCACCGCTTCCTTACCCATTTTTTTGTCTTTCGGAACAGCTCGGATCATCATCACTGTCTGTGATGGCTTCTTCGTCTCTCCTCCCTCATGCATAAACTCAATCATTTGAGTCTCATGATGCGCCGGCAATGGGTTTTGATTAATGTTGGGCACTTCGGGTGTTTGGACCTCGATTTTGCGTGTGTCAATGAGATCTTGCACCGCATGCTTCAATCTCCAACACCTTTCTGTTTCATGTCCTAACATCCCCGAACAGTACTCACAACTCTTCGATTGGTCTATATTCTGGGGCGGGGGGTTTTGTACTCTAGGCTCGACAGGATTTAACAAACCTACCTGCTTCAACTTGTGGAATAAGGCGGTGTAGGTTTCTCCCAATTCGGTAAAGGCTCTTTGCCTTTGTACCCTGTCGTTTCTGGAAGCTGTATTTCCACGAAAACCTGCTCCTGTAGGGTTCCTGTAGGCCCTTGGTGGAGGATAAGCATTTTGGGGTGGTGGGTATGTGTTTTGTGGTGGATAGTTGTTTTGAGGAGGTACATATGTATGTTGGGGAACCGGTGCGCGCCATTGTGGGCGAACCGGCGGTTGATTGTATGCCTGTGCTTGATGTATGGAGAAATGTGGCTCTTGATGGGGGTAATAGGATTGTGGAGGGTAATTTGGAATGTGGGGGTAATTTGGGTGAGGAGGTCTGAATTGGTGACGGGGAAAAGGACCTTTGGATCGGGACCAACCACCAGCCTCTATTGTGGTGACATCCTCTCTTCTCTTCTTTCCGAGCGCACCTCCTGTGCCGCTCTGAATAGCCTGTGTAGTCGCTTTGATTGCTGAATAACTCAAGATTTTGTTGGTCTTGAGACCTTCTTCTATCATGCTTCCCATTTTGACCACTTCATTGAAGGATTTTCCCACTGATGTCACCAAATGACCGAAGTAGGTCGGCTCGAGAGTTTGCAAAAAGTAATCTACCATTTCCCCCTCTCTCATAGGTGGATCAACTCTAGCTGCCTGTTCTCTCCATCGAAATCCAAATTCCCGGAAGCTCTTCCCGGGTTTCTTCTCAAGCTTTAGTAATGTGAGGCGGTCTGGGACTATCTCAAGGTTGTATTGGAAGTGTCCGGCGAAAGCTTGTGCTAGATCATCCCATGTGTACCACCTGCTTGGATCTTGTCCGGTGTACCACTCCAATGCTGACCCACTCAAACTCTGGCCAAAGTATGCTATCAACAACTCGTCTTTGCCTCCTGCTCCCCTCATCTTACTACAAAAACCCCGCAAATGAGCCATAGGATCGCCATGCCCTTCATATAAATCGAATTTGGGCATCTTGAATCCCGCTGGTAATTGGACGTCGGGAAAAGGGCATAGATCCTTGTAGGCTACGCTGACCTGGTTGCCTAACCCATGCATGTTCCTGAAGGACTGCTCCAGGCTCTTGACTTTCCTTATCATCTCATCTTGTTCCGAGCTTTTGGCCGGATTTTCCACTTGGACTTCAAAGGGAGGAGTATAGGTGGAAGGTTCGGGTGCCCTGAAAGTGGGTTCTGGGGGGTAATATTGATTGTCGTGAACCTGAAATAATGGCTCACTTGATGATCTATGCAATGGAGCTAGGGGAGGTGCCACAAAGACAGGGCCCTTTGGTGGAGGAGGATTTTGATTTGGTGGTGGAGCTGGGTGGTCGTAAGCATCCCTTCCCTGGTGGTAATGAAGGTCCGGGATTCTTGTTGAGGGACCGGGAGAAAGGTATTCTGGGGTAAAACCTGGTAGGAAAGTAGGAGTAGCGGGTACGTCAGGACTTTTTTGTGCTTTGGCTAGCGCCGTCTGCATTTCGCTCATTTCCAACCGCATCTGTTCCATTTTTTCAAGAGCTTCTTTGAGCATCTGGCTCATTGCTTTTTCTGACTCGCTGCTGTGGTCTGACCCAGTCATACTTTTAGGTACCGGTCCTTTCGATCTTGTATGATAATTGTGTGATGCCAGTACACTCTAACACTAACTGGAAAATTGAAAAACAACAAACTTGGTAGTGTTGAAATTTTAACAGATATGGTAAAAGCACATTGGGTATGCAATGTCCCTATGTAATGAACCTTTTCTATTATGCTTTTGCTTAGACCGCATGCGTCATCCCAGCTTATCGTCTACGCCTATCCATTATTTCTCTTATTTCTCTTATTTATTTCCCTTTTTTTTTTTTTTACTATAAGTAATGGTCGAATCTTACGTAGATTGCCTACGTATCATGTCCCCGCATGAATCAGACCTTAGCGTAGTTCGTGTAACAAGATTGTGGCAAAATTCAGTAACTTTTATATCAGATAAAACCTCAAAGTTACAAAACATGGCTTACAATAATCGGCAAAATAGAGGAATGCTTGACTCGAAAAATGAAAAATGCCAACCAACTTGAATTGATATTTTGAAATACATTTTTTTAAATCAGAAGTCTAATGCTCTAAAATTCCTGGGAGCCCGCGAGGCATCATTCGGCCTTGCCGCGGGTCTCGGTGTGAGGTCCTGGTGCAGTCCCCTTAATTCTTCCATGATCCGATGGACATAACCCATAATTGAGGCGAAGAGGTCGGCGCGGGGCATTCGTTCACAAGCTAGACATTTCATGGTGACATAGTGCCCGATTTCTCCAATTCTGTCCTTGATCATGTCCCTTTCTCCGAGTAGCCGCTCTATCTGCTGGTTTTTCGCCCCCAATCTTCGAGCGTTGTTGGTGACTTGGTCTAGGAGCCTGTCTATTTGTTCTTGCAGTCGAGCCATCAAGTTGTGGCAACGGTCGAGGTCTGCTCTGGCATCTTGGGCTTGCTTAAAAACCCGCTCTCTGAGGACAACATTTGCTTCCCTTAAACTGGTGACGATATCAGTGTAATCCTCTTCCACCCGTTGTAGGTGAAGTGCATGTTGATGTGCCTCCTTTCTCCAGCTAGCTCGGATCCTCACTATTTGGGCCTTAGACTCTTCCAATTCTCTTTGGACATCGGCAACCTGGCTTTTCAAACCCTTTATCAATTGTTCGTCTGCCCGACTCCTTAACTGTCTGTCAGCATCCCTTTTCATTTGCTGGATTTGAGCTCTCAGAAAGTCATTTTCTTGTGCCACCTTCTTTTTATCTCCTTCGTTGGCGGCGGCCTGCACATCCCTTTCAAATTGAAGATCTTGGACCCGTTGCTCTATCTTGCCAATCCTGGTTCTGTAAACCTCTTCCTTAGCCAACCAGTCCCATTGGTCTTGGGACGCTTCAGCAAATTCCCTGAGGTGAGGTCTTTTGGCTGGTCTTTCACCCGATGTTTCTCTTTTGTACCAAGTAAGATATCCGGGTACAACCTCTCCTCTAGCTCGATCCTGCACACAAGTGTTTGCCTCCAGATATTGGCATTTGCTCCAGATCTGGCGAACCCTTGCTTCTGGGAATTGACCGTCGGGACCAATTTCAATAACCTGGGTACTCAGGTCTTCGTCTTTGGGTACTATCTGGCACCTCCCAAGCTGTCTCAAAACCCGATGGGGCGCATAAGGTTGAATGCTTTTAAGTCCCATTAAGAGAAAGGGGGACCTAGCTGCTGGCATGTACACGATTCTGTCTATCTGCAACCAACCCAACGTCCATTGTATTTGGCTTGCGTTGAGAGCCTGAAAGTATGCCCTCCATGCCAATGTTCCTTCAAGCAAGACGACCCTATCAATCCTTGTATAGAATTCGCTTATGCAAGTTTTCTCAACCAGACCATATCTCAAGAATTGGGTGCGGCGACACAGGTGCTCGATCATCCACATTTGTAGCAGTAAATTACAGCCTTCGAAAAAATCTCCCCCGGCTTTGCAGATTGTGAGGGCTCGATATATGTCCGATAGTATCATAGGAGCAAGAGTACTTTCGCTTTGGTCAAGCAAAGTACTGACGACTCCGGCTAACTTTATATCAATGTTCCCGTCTTTCCTCGGGAATACCACGAGTCCTAAAAAGGCTATCATGAAAGCAACTCGTCTGTGCTCCTCCCATTTCGGGCGATTACCCTTGCTGCATAATTTGTTTTCTGGGTCGTCGAAACCTCCCGCATGACCGTACCTTTGATAGATGAAGTTCAAAGTACAAAACCCTCGTGCTAGATCCGGGTTACGTACCGTCCTGGCCGTCTTCAATGAGTCTAAAAACCGGTGTACGGCGACAACCCTGGGGGCGATTAGATATTGATGCCCCAATGGTATATCAGTGTTTCCAATGTATCCGGTCATTTCCTCAACAGTTGGGGTGAGCTCGAAGTCCGAGAAGTGAAAGACATTGTGCGCGGAGTCCCAATATGTGACTAAGGCTCTTATGATGTCCCCACGGGGTTTTATTTCAAGCAGACCCGTGAGACCTTTCAAATACTTTTTAACCTCATCCTGCCCTCTTTGGCCTAGATCATTCCACCATAGCCGTATTTGTACCGGGATTTTAGTCATGAGTGAAAAGGGTTCATTTTGAATCGTGCTCATCCTGCACATTTATTTAAAGAAATCGATCATTTTGGCTGGCAATGATTTTTTCGAAATTTACAGATTTTGGTATATATATTTTTTTAAAAAATGGCAAGTTGGACCCGACGGGGTTGCCTACGTATCTCACTTCCGGTGAGAATCAAACTCGCGTAGTTCGGTCCGCCAAGACAAACTATTTCTTTTATTGACCGACAAAGAAAACACACTTTGTTAAGAAGCACATTTTCTTTTATTGACCGACAAAGAAAACACATTTTAGAAAACACATTTTCTTTTATTGACCGACAAAGAAAACACATTTCGTTAAGAAACCCATTGTCGGCAAAGTCAACCTTCCATCGTCTTTTATTAGCAAACTAAACTATTGACTTGTTGGTAAAACTCATTTTTGTATTTTCTGAAAATATCTATTTCCCCATACTGTTTCCTTTTGTTTTTTTTTTTTTCTCTTCAGTATTTAAAAGCCGGTCAGCATGCAAGTTCGAATAAATGCTTAAAACAAACATGATATAGCATGATGGTCTTTTCATTTCAGGTTGCCTGTCCTAGACGGACCCAACCCCTGTGTTGAGTCCCCTAAGTCAAATGCAACGTGATGCAAATAAGCGTTTCCTACTAGGGATCCGGTATGCGGTTATGTTATTCTAAGTTCAAAACCTCGGTGCATGATCTAGATTGTGTACCCAAGCGGACAACTCGGGCTGAGGAAGGAGCTCCTTTCCGGGAACCAAAAGGCCAACCGGCTTAGAAACTTTCCGAGCCTCTTCATTATTTTGGGGTATGACACTAACAGAATAAGGAGTCTCAACCAGTGAGCACATCCCCGGGGGTGAGAAGTGAAGGGTTTTCGGCACAGTTTTATATACAATTCACGCAATATCAAAACGGTAAACATATAACAGTTTGTATATACAGCGCAACTAGTATCAAAGCGGTAGATATGTAGCACATTAATTAAACATATAATAAAATCAGATATAGCCAAAAACAGCAATTTAACTGAGCTCGAATTCTTAAACCCTGAACCGAAGTTCCGGTATCATCCCCAGCAGAGTCGCCAGAGCTGTCACACCTCCTTTTTCCGCTACCGCAGGAGCGCGAAGGAGTTTTTCCAATTAAAGGACAATTGAGACGGGATTAATTTATTTAATTCAGAGTCGCCACTTGGGAAAATAATGGTGTCCCAAGTCACCGGTTTAATCCCGAACCGAGGAAATTTATGACTCGGTATTACAGTCTGCGAGACTAGAAACCTGGATAAGGAATTCTGTTAACCCGCGAGAAGGTGTTAGGCACTCCCTAATTCCGTGGTTTTAGCACGGTCGCTCAATTGCAATTTTTGTTTCTATCTGATTCTTTTATATATTTTAACTATGTGCTTTTAATGTCCCGCTTTTAATTTTAAGAAAAATTGCGACGTCACGAAAACACCTTTCGAGTCACACCGCAACCAGTACGCCTGTGACTTTAATGTATTTCAGTTTCGCCGAGAGTAAGATTTGGGTCACATAAATGCGCACCCGAGTTTAGGGAGATATGATTATTAAATACGCGCTTAAAGCTACTATGCGTTATTATTATTATTTTTTTTTTTTTGAGAAAAACCGTGGAATTTGCTAAACGGCATGTCCCGTAATGTAAGTAATATTTATAAAAAAAAAAAAAAAATTCTAATTAATTACGAGTTAAAATTCTATAGCACACTAATTGCTAGACTAACCGACATTGATGGAAGAGAAAATTACTTTTAAAACAAAATTTTTTTTTTTTTTTTTTATAAAATATATATAAAAATTTCAATTTCGAAATTACCAATAAAAATAAAATTAAAATTTCGAAATTATAAGTAAAATAAAATAAAATTTCGAAATTACAAATAAAATAAAATAAAATTTCGAATTTTTGTAAATAAAAGATAAAATTTGACGAATAAATATTCAAAAGAAATTGACATAACTAGATTAAAACTTATATTGTTATATGAAAATATAAAAAAATAATTCCAAAAATGGCCACATTTTTATGGATTTGTATTAGAAAAACAAAAGGAAACGAAAACTTCTTTATTAAACAAAGTGATTATAATTATAACTTAATGAGCGTATTAAAATAGGTGCAACTGACAAATTATAATTAAATTAACATAAAAGAAAATTATGTCATACCTTATTAAAATCGAGTTATAGATAAAATATGACCTGTATAAGTAATATATTAAAATAAACCAACTATCCCATGCTGAACAAAATAATAAAATTTCTAATCGAATTTTTACAATTAATTTAGCAAACTTTTTGTTAATTAAAACCTCGTCCCGTGTCATATTTTATAAATAAGCATTACTAAATTCTGAAATGACAAATAGCATAAAAAGATATATATCAAAATAAACTAACCATTTTTAATTAAATTGACTTAATCATTTTTTAAACTAAGGAAATTAATCGCTAATGGACGTCATTAACTAGATTAAACACTAATTTACATATATATATATATATATATATATATATATATATATATATATATATATATATATATATATATACTACTAAGACTTAAATTGCAATTATACGGAATACTTCACTAATAACAATTAAAATCCGCGAATGAATTAATTGAAACTTACTATTAATCTTACTAAATTATAAAACTAAAGTTAATTAGTAAACCGCAACCTATTTTTATTATTAAGAAAATTTTTGATCGAAATTGCACAAACACATATTCCAAATTGATTTTTTTTTAGAATTGCTATCATATCACGTGGACGTGTACACAATCACAATTGTATTTTAAACGTGTCTGAAGCCAACTACGATGTTCATGTTTAATAACGGCCTAAACATGCTCCTAACAAAAATAATAAAGCAGATAATTAACGGGATAAATTCAACTTTTTACACTCAACGCCCAACCTCTACAGCCATCATACATACCATTAAACAATCAGCAATGTTATGTCGTAAGAAAGAACATGAAGCTAATTGATAAGTGGCAAAAGAAATATCCAAAGCAAAATACATGCCCATCTATGACTGTCAATTGTGTTTCTCTAATGTTAACTTAGAATAGAGAAAAGTAATTAAACATAATATTAGGAAATGTAACACCTAAAAAAAAGAACATGTACATAAAATGCTCTAAAATCACGAGAAAATAGAGATTAAAATTAAAAAAAATAAAATAAAATAAATAAAATATTACTGCCAATTATGAACTAAAACTAGAATCTATGAGATTAAATCCATTTTCCTAAATATGACAACCAAAGAAAAACATAATCAATTGATATAAATTATTAAAAGGAAGACTGCCAACAAAAGAAATTAAATCTTCAAAATATATTACTATAAGTAACGCAAGAACTATTACATTATATATATACCTATAAGAATTAATATGAAACAAAATTAAAGAGAAGATGGATACGACCTCTGTTATCTCAGTAAACTCGATTTATGCTACATGACCGGCGAACGGAACCTCAACCACAACTTAAACAAACTAGCAAACAACTCAATGATTTAGAGGTCTTAGGATAAATTCAAACACGATTCATTGAACGGAGCAAAGGCAACAATAAGGGCAACTTCAAAGAAATATCAGCACCAATTTATCAAAATCGTATTAGAGAACGACGAACTACTAAACTAATACTTATTACATCAATCCATGTTCAGAACAAACATCCAGAAATACACGAGGGTTAAACTTAAGCTAACAGTTGCGCAAGTGCAGAAAAATCGAATAAGCAAACACATTAGTTCTATTCAGGTGAACCAATCTTCATACTTGTCCATTTTCATACACTGTAAGGTGAGGTGAATACCTGGAAAATTGAAAGTAAATAAGGAGATGAAGTCAGTAGAGGCAGCAGTCTTAACAACAATGTAACAGCAGTGGCAACAACTCAAAACCAGATTTCAGAAATCATGAAATTTCAAATTGTCCTAAATCAGATGGGGATCTTGGAAACTTTGCAGAAATTTTAACTAACTTTCAACAAGAAAATGCAGGAACTTCAGGCTGTTTTTTTTTTAGCTTTCTTTTCAGTTTTTTCTTTTAACTCTCTATTTCTTATGCTTAAATCCTCTCAAGTGTGTAATCCCCTCCCATTCTTTTCTTCTGTATCTGTTCTTATACCCCCATAACAGACCCTCTTTTCCACAATATCCCACTAACTATTATCCACTATCCTCATATTATATGCTATCTATATTGACCCCTAGGTTTATGCTAACCAACCCCTAAACATTTATCAGCAGCCCCTAATTAAAGAATAACTACAGCTATAACCAATTCATTTTCTAATTCAGACAACAAACAATTCAATTTCAATTGGTTTACACAAACAATTCAGTAAAGTCACAAACTTTCTGACAAAAACGGGTACAAAAATACAGAATTGGTTATCCGACGATATTAATCGAATCGAATTCAATTTACAACGAACATTCGCAACAACGAACAACAAGAAACAGATCGACCAAATAAAAGGGTCCCAAAAAGATGAGAAAAACCAGAAAAATCGGAAAAATCCAAACAGAAAATTACCAACAAACGAAAATTTACCAAATAACTAAACTAAACCAATCGATTACAATTAAATAAGAAAACGAAAAGGAAAAGAACACCTTGACGAAAAGAATTCAGAATCGGCAGATTTGAAAATCACATAATTTGAACATTTTCATCATCGGAGAAGTCTTTGACGTCCCAGATTGGACTAGCCCATAGCGAACTCGGAGCTCGTCGGCAATGGAAACTTCGACTCAACATGGATTCGAACTAACCTCGGCAATTTCGTTGGTGTTAATGGAGGTTGCCGGAGTTTCTTAAACCATCTGAAACCCACAGATTCCGATGGAAACACCTATGAGACAGGCCTGAGCCAGCAATCAGTAGCGGCAAAAACACAGAGGAAAAACAGAGGGCATCATCGCTGATTGCCTCTGTCTAGCTGTTGTCCGGCGAACCTTTGCTGGTTCGTTCAAGAATCTGATGAAGTGAGGTGAGTTGAGGGTGGTCGGTGGTGTGGGAGTTGGCGGCTATGGAGGAGAAAGGTCACCGGGTGTGCGGCGCGAAGGTGGCGGCTGCTTTGGTCGCTGGTTGAGGCGGGTTCATTGGCGGCTGTGACTCGTCGGACAGTAGGGTCATTTGGACGTTGGTGGTCTGCTGGCGGAAGGGATGGCTAGCCGGCGAGGAGGCTGGGGTGTGTGGTGGCTGGCCGGCGAAGAGGGTGGTGCTGTGTGTGTGTGTGAGAGGCGGCAGCTATGGAGATGGGGGTCTTTGATTTAGGGTTTGGGAATAAGATGGTTTTTGGGTATTTTGGGAGGTATTAGAAATTAAGACTTAATATGAACCGTTGGATTAAGCGATCCAACGGTCAAGATTAAAAATGAAGATGGGGTTGGTTGTGGGTTGGACTGGGTCAGGGTCTTGGCAAAATTGGGCTGGGTAAAGGATTTGAACCCTTGGGCTTGTGATTTTAAATTAAAGAATGGCCCAATCCGATTTTGACTTCAATTAAATCTATTTTGCTTCATTTTTTCTTTGTTTTATTTTAAGAATTAAAACTAAAATCATAATTTTAATTACAAAAATAAATTAAACACACAATTACTAATTAACTCTAAGTAGTATTTTTCACAAACAATTAAACATCAAACCGCCCAATATTGACTAAAAATGCAAAGATAACAAAAATTACTTAATTCAATCCTAAATTAAAAAATGTAAATATATATATATATATATATATATATATTGTATATTTTAACAAACAAACATGTATGGACAAAAATACGAATAATAATTAAGAAAATTAAACAAAAATTTTAGAAAATCATGCACAACACCAACATACAATAATTTCAGATCTAAAAATATTAACAAAATATGGACAAAACAAAAATTTGAAATCGACTAACCGGATTGAGACAATGGTCAGTCGACCCGCTTCATTATATATATATATATAAGCATATATACATATACACACAGAAGAAGAAAAAGAGCATAATGGCAACGAAAACATAGGTGGGGAGTGGCTCCCGGATTACTGCCTGGCGGTTGTTTTTGGGAAACATTCCGGCGGGTGTTATTGGAGGGTTGAAGAAAAAGAAGAAAGAGTGTTTTGTGACGGCTAGGGTTTGTGGAGTGTATAATGGCTAAAATTCTTAGACAAAAACCTTATATAGGCCATGCGTCTGAGGTAATCCAGGCCGTTCGTTCAATGGAGATCAACGGCTCTGAGCGACGTTACTAAAACGACGTCGTGTCGTTACTTATGAGACCAAAACCAAGACCCTTAGATCAATCTAAACAGACGGCCCAGATTCGATTTTCGCAATTTAAAATTAAACCAATAACTTCGCTATTATCTCGACCGTTGGTTAACACAACTAAACGACCGAGATTTTTGCTAATTAAAAAGGCTTATGGACTAGATCGTTTGGGCTCAATACACTGGGCCTGCTCATTTCAATCCAAATCAGCCCAACCATATTACTACCATCTATATTTTTTTTTGTATTTTTCTGATTTTATTTATTTTTATGTATTTTCTTTTATATATTTTTTTTTCTTTTCTTTTATGGAATGTTTGTAAAAAACTAATTTCCTACTTATGCTAATTATCTAATACTTTTTTTTTCTACTATTTTCTCTAATTTTCGCTATTGAGAACTATTTTTGCTAATTTTCTTCTTTAAACTAATTAATTAAGACAAAATAATTGCCTAGCCTAAAATTTTTTTTATTTTTTTAATTTCTATTTTTTAATTTCTATTTATTGAAATACATAAAGTATGGCTAATTTCAAACAAAGCAGGTAATTACACAAAAAAAATATATTTTATTTTAATTTTGGAATTATTTGCCCGGTGCAAAAATCACGTGCTCACAGTTAGGTGGATGAAACTTGTTGTGGAATTGCTTGACTAACTCATCCCAAGTTGCTATTGAGTTTATGGGGAGTAAGTTTAGCCATATTTGTGCAGCCCCTGTAACTGAGATTGGAAAGAGCAATAGTCTGATGGCTTTCGGAGTCACATTCGGTTGCCTCCGTGTCTTGCATATTGAGAGAAAGTTCTTCAGGTGCTGCTGTGGATCTTCAACCTGAGACCCAGAGAATAATCCCTTGTTTTGCAACAAGTGTAGCATGTTGTTAGTAATCTGGAAAGACTCGACTTGAATTGTTGGCACAACGATGGCAGTTGCCAAATTATCCGCTGTGGGTTGTGCCCAGTCATACAGTGCACCTTCCTGTGCCTCCTACGCCTCTTGCATATTTAACCCGGCTTGTTGGTTATGTTCGTTTACGTCACCCATGTCGAAGTCTAGTTTGATTGGTTGTTGAGATTGCTTAATTTGTTTGATAGCCTTGTTACGTGTCCAGAAAGTTTGCTCGGGGTCTGAGAGTCCTTCAATTAGTTCTCCAGTCCTTGCAGATTTTCTAGGCATGCACCTGAGTACCCAAATCAACAACCGTCAAAATATTCAATGTAAAGTGTAGAAAGAACCCGACTACACAAGAATCTTGAAGTTCTGTCAATGGCAATTGATAATTCCGTTACCCCCGGCAACGGCGCCAAAATTGATTCACGTCCAAGCAACGGTCGTAGTCAATATAACCTGGTATAATAAGTCCAAGATTGATCCCACAGGGAATTAACCTACCAATTACAACTTTCACAACCCAAGAATACTTCCGAATCAAGTTCCAGAAATTCGAGTATATGTTTATTGTGGATTTCGACTAACTACTTTTGCAATAATTAAAAAGGATTTAAAAGAAAGAATTGAATATTGGGTAAAATAATATGGAGAAGGACTAAGGTATTGATTTCCCCTATTGATGGAATCCTTTATCGTTGTGCTCATACAAATTGTTAATATATTCTATCAATCATGAACGCTATTTATATCGTAACCCTCTCCCGAGCAATTACAATAATTTACTAGTGCACTCTCTCGAGCTACCCTAGCTAGCTTTAATTTGAATAGTTCATCTAAGATTGCACCCAAGACTTCGTTATTCCTAACCCCGTCTTTACGCCTAAAGTTATAGATTCCTCCAATAACCTAGGTGTGGTGTTGTTCAACAATATACCTAAATATGCACTATTTTCCAAGTTATGCACACTAAATAGGCACAACTAATCGGGAGCTCTACCAATTAACTACAATAAGAATGAAGTTGAACAAATAGAAATCTAGCTAACAATTTGTAATCACATAAACGATAAGTTTATCACCCAATAGGTTCCATCAAAACCTTAGAAAATGATTTAGCTACTCATGCTCAAAGAAACAAGAATAATAATTGAATTCATAAATAAATACTTGATATAAAATAAAGGAATGAGTTGAGAGGATTCTCTCTTACTAATTGTCTTGCAAAAGTAGTGAAAAATAGACAACATGCCTCTATTGGGCAAACTAGGAGTTTATATAGAGGTTTTAGGGCTAAAAAACTGAATTTGTACACAATTAGGATTACTGTTGCGGCGCCTTCTGCGGTTCGTCCGTGGTCGCGGACGGACCGCGAACAGTAAACTTCAGAGAGCCTGTTTATTCGCGGTTCATCCGCGGTCGCGAGTGAACCGCGGATGAACAGTCCGTCTGATTTTTCTCTGATTCTTCAAGCTCACTTCACTTCAACTCTTCTTTTGGCCTTTTCATCAACATGTGACTCCAAAATAGCTCCTTTTAGCATCCAATGTATCATATGTGCCTATAACACACAAATAAACACTAATCAAAGCATTTTGTCATCATAAACAGTATTAATTCAACAATAAAGTGTGATTATTTAGGGCATAATTATAGTCAAATTCACCTATTATCAGCTGGTATGATGTAAGGGGCATCAATGTTAAAGTCATACTCTGATAGTCAAGGTGACTCCAATGGCCCTAAATTCCTTTTAAACCCGATTTTTCTCATTGTACCCAGAACTTTGACCTCGACCCACCCTTCGATCATCACGTGGTATATTATGCTTCGAGGCTTTCCTTCGGTCTTTGTCATATGGTTAGTATCTTTCGATCTCGGCTCCCTTTCTTCATTTCTTGATTCCCTAGCTAATAACCTGTTGGGACATACTAAGCCTGAGGGGGCTCTCAATTGGTAGTACTTGACTGTGATATTTGATTGGTACCTGTTATGCACATCCGCTTAAGTCAAGGCGGGATACTCAATCAAATTTTGCTTCAGCTGCTTCGAAGCTATTGAGTTTCATTCATGCAAGTCCTGGGTGAAGGCTTGCACTTCCCGGTCATGGGAGACTAGTGGTAATTCCATTTGCTTCATCTAAAGGCGGGGCATGAACTCCCTTAGAATTTCGTTCTCTCATTGTTTAATTTTGAAGATATCAAACTTTCTTGTAGAGACTTTAATATCCCCAACATGTGCCTTCATAAAAGAATTTGCTGATATAGAAAATAAATCTATCGAGTTTGGGAGGGGGGTTATAATACCACATTATGGCCCCATTGGATAGCGTTTCTCCAAATTTCTTCAATAAACCGGACTCAATATCATCGTCTTTTAAGTCATTTCCCTTTATACCCCAAGTGCAAGTGGTAATATGCTCATTGGGGTTTGTGGTCCCATTGTATTTTGGGATATCGGGCACCCTGAACTTATTCGAAAAGAGCTTCTGCGTCGCGCTCAATGGAAATGTTTTCTGCACGAACTTCTTCAAAGTCGGAGGTGCGCCCTGGATCAGATCGGCCATTGAGCTATAGGTCTTCACTTTTTTGTCGTTGGCTTCTGTCTTCTTTTCTCCTGACTCGATCCTTTTGGTGAGGTCGTCAAGCATCTTTACGATAGTGGGGTCTACTCCGGACCCATTATTACTCGATATTTCTGGTGCTTGCTCAAATTGAGGAGCTATTTCTGGTCCTGCTGTGCTCGGAGTCTTCTGCTGACTCTATAGCTGAGCAATAGCCACTTGTTGTGATTGTAACATCTAAAAAATAACATGAAGGCTAACCTCTCTTTCTTCTCGACCTAGGTTTCTTTGCGCGTCATGTTGGTCACCTCTGCGCATGCTTCTATCAGTATCAGTATCCACATCGACATGGAAAAACATTCTGTGAGCCTACATCGACGGGGACTGGTGATGGCGCAACCCCGAGGTTATGCGTTGGAACACCGATGATCGAGGTTCTTGCACTATTCTACTCCATGGAACTCAAGACCATTGTTTACATATGTATTTGTTGCGTTAGACATTTTTTGACCTTAAATCAAAGAATCTTAGACAAGAAAAAATATGAAAAATAACTTGTGTTTTCAGAAAACTAGCACCAGAATAATCACTATTATTTTTAGCCCCACGGTGGGCACCAAACTGTTTATCTGGAAAAAATGTTTTATCAATTGTATTTGATTTGTGGTTCTCAAAAAATATGTAATTTATTTCAGTACTAGCTAATGATCATTAAATAATGAGTGCAAGTCGTGAGGATATAATAGCCAAACCAATGTTGATGAAGGACTGGTGCCTCGAACTCAATGGAATCAGGGACCTCGAAGTCCGATAATAGTAATAAGTGAAGAACAATAAATGAAGAATAATTAGTGAAAAATAATAAAGTTGAAAGATAGCGCGAGAAAAGCAGAAAATTGTTCTATTGCGGTAAAAATGTTGTCCTTTTACAAGAATAATTGGGTCCCCTTTATATTGAAGGGGTGAATCCCAACATAGTACAAGTCTAATCATGACAGAGAAACGCTATTGATATAGTTGTGTAACAACCTTGTACAGATTTGTACTATCTTTGCAGACCTTATGATTAGCTCTAGCCACGCATTCATGAAAGTTTCCCGCTTTTCCATGATGGTCATTGATTTTATACTGCCTCAAGGATGGCCGTGATGAGCCTTTAACATGCTTTCTCGAGATATGCATTTCGGGGTCGAACTTCAATTTTTACTCCGAGCCCCTCAAGATTTGGCTTGACATGCCATAGAGGCCTTGATATGGCGGCCCCCGGTGTCGACCGCTTACAATAATAATGAGAATTGAAACTACAGTTGCTGCTTTTAGATTCCCTCACTTAGTTATTGTCACAAATAGTCAGTTGTTTCTGTTTAATGTGCATATAAACTTTATGATGCATAATGATCGCAATGATGATGTCAAAAAGGGCCAGGTCCTACGGTCAAATTTCTTAAGTGGAGCACTAGGGATATAATAGAGAAAAATATTGACGTGTTTACATTACAAATTTACAATAGCCTCTTAGGCTTTAAAATTTTAAAGTAATTGAGCCAATTATTGTCTCCTATCATTACTTTATCATGAAGTCCATAGTTCCCATTAATTTCCACATTCCAAAGTTATTGAAGTAAAGAGAATCAACTCGAATAGATTCATAACTGATTCTCACAAGCGTTTTCTCCATAAATTATCTAATATGCAATCTTTTCGATCGATAATAGTATATTATAGGTTATGTATGAATCGCAAAAACAGCAATTAATATTTGTATTAGGGTATTTATTTACCTTATACTCTTTGGTATGTGATCCTTTCCGGTTAGAATCCTGCGTGAATGCATGTCACCTTTAAAATATTAAAATAATTTCAAAAATAAATTGAATAATGCTATGTTCAACGTTTTCATATTAATTTGAAGTACCAAATTTGTGGGAAAAAAATGGAAATAGTTTTGGGCTACTTAAGTTATTTCTAAAATATTAAATTTCAAAAATTAATTGAATAATTTATAAAACAATATTATTATAAACGTATATTTATGAATCTTACTATATATTGGTAAAATCGATAATAGAGCATACCTCGATTTTCTGGTGGAGAAAACGGAAGAAGGGCATGGACACATAAGACTAAAATCAAATCCGATAACCCTTCGTACCGAGACCCCTAAATGAAGAACAATGTATCGTCATTAGGCATGATAAAACGTCGCTCCCCGAACACTGAATGACTTCTAAAACCTCGGAAAACACAGTAAATGGTTTTGCACGACGGATAAGGGGCCGTGATATTCGTACCTGATCGGATATCACGACGGGGATCTCGTTCGATATCGGTTACAGATCAGTAATTGACGAGCAAGGAAATTTTTTACCTTTTTTAAACATGTAATACTAGGGTAAAATTCTACTACTATATAAAGGGGGAGATTTTTTTTTCTTTGGAAGGAACTGTAACACACAAATCAAGGGTAATACAAATTCATTTTGTGCTGTCTAGTTATAGCAAAAGTTCTTACTTAACTATTACTCCATTCGTAATTGGGAGTAGTTCTTCATTCGTTCGAGGGCAAAATTATTGTTCAACCTAAGCTCGGGCTAGGCTGTAATATCTCCACTGATTTTATCATTTATTTTATCTTTAACTTGTTTATTAATATTTTCGATTATTTATATCCTTAAAACTGCGTACAAATTTTATTGTTATCCGATTTAAGGGTAAACACTTACATCTGCTACTTGTTCTTTACAATATTATACATTGTTTCAGCATAAGAATGTTACGTATCCTCATCAATAAGACATATCTCTAGACGGATATAAATTCAAATTCAGGCACCACGAAAGAACATATTTTAGATTTTTCAAATAGTACTTACGTTTAATTTTTCCTAAATTTGCAAACCTGGCTCCATAAGAAAAGATAACACTTGTTGACACTTCAAACTCAGAATTTCCAAATAAATGGGCGCATGCTACTCTAATTTTCGTCTTTTTTCACTTTGCTCTTTTTTCACTTTGCTCTTTTTTCCCAAGTCAAGAATGGACGTGTCCAATTAAGAAAAATTTATGGTCTATTGCAAATAATGAGACTTGAGTTCCATATCGGTACTACAACGTGTTAATATGAGGTTTACATAGTTTTGGGGTCTTTTACTTCAATAACTCCTCCCTCCGGTCCAAAATAAGTAATTTTTTGACCTTTTTTTTGTGGTACAAAATAAGTAATTATTTCGGATTTCAAGAATGACTTAGTGATGTCTTCCTACATTATCCTTGAAGTAAATAGTGTTGGAATATGTGTTAGGAGTGTTTATGTGAGATAGTAAGGTTAAAATGGTCAATTTTATTGTTAAGTAATGCTAAAAGGTGATTTTCTTAATATGTGTGAAAATATCCAAAAACATTACTTATTTTGGACCGGAAGGTCGGAAGGAGTAACTTTTAGGGTGTTGTTTTCCGTATTTTCATTATAACTTGTAAATTTTATTAATATTGAATGTAAATAAGTATTTTCTCCGACAAAATATGATTACCAATTTGGAATAGCATCACCACAAGCAAGAATCCTTTTCAAAAAATTTCACTCATTACACCACTGATTAATTAGGTCAAGCTGTTTCCAAGTGCTAGTAGCTATCCTATAAGCTTAGGATGCTCTTACGAGGTTTATTTAAAATCAATTAGTGACAACTTTTTGGCTGTATAATAAAAGGAAAAAGTATTGAGAGAGAATAGAAAAAGAGAACACAAGAATCTTATCGCTGACTTATAAGGAGGAGAGGGCTTTCAGAAATTGCTTTTTTCCATTGCCATTCATATATAAATCCATAATAGTAAAAGTGATTTAACAACCCCATTTTTCTTTGCATGTCATTAATTAAATTGTTGCTTTCTTTGCTATCAAATCTAGAAAAAGGGTGTTTCCCTATCGCAACCCTTGACGGAAGAAAAGTAGAATCTATGGACACAACTAAACTTAGTAGTTTTGATTTAAATTATGTATTCATCCTAAGAAATTTATTAAATATATATTTTTACAAATTATTAATTTAATACCAAATAATTTAAAATTTTAAAGTATCAAACACATAAGTTTCAAATCCTTTACCGTTGGTAGCAACATCTTTCAATGTCTTCTCCTTATCTTAAGCCATAATCAGGAGTAGAGATTTGATCAAAACCAATTACTTTAGTCAAGACCTTATTATCTTAAGAATTTTATTAAATATAATATACAATTCTTAATTTAATAAAAAAACTAGAATATTGAATCCAATAAATTTAAATTTTAACTACAGTACACTCCGGACCATAAAGAACTTGACAGTAGCAAAAGATTGCAATAATTCTTGAAAAAGGGACTGTAAGCAGCGCACTTTCAATGAAGAAATCAATTGCCTTGTTTGACTACTATACCTGGTGGTACTATTAATCCTGTAAGCAAGTTAATCAACTACAGTTTGTAGTTGTCGGACGTCCTTTTATATTTTAATATTTTTTAGAAATGTTATATTTGAATTTACTTCTATGCACTTGTTTCCCCAAAAAAAAAAAAAAAAGATTTACGACTTATTATAAAAGTTTAAAACTCTATATTTCAAGTTACTATATGAATAGTTAGAAATGTGACAAAAATGCTCCCTCGCGTTGGGCTTAGTTTAAAACGGCCCCTTAAATATATTCCTAAGCAAGTTGGTCCTTAAAATTTGTTGAAAGTGAATACTTTGGTTTTCGTCAAATATTTAACTAACTCTAGTTGTTAGAAATGATAAAAAGAAAAAGGATTGAACGTGGATTCATATTTGGAGGTATAATAATAATTGTTTTTTCATTTTTTTGTCATTTCTAAAGTTGGATGCATCTTTTTGAGGAGTATTTTCTCATATTTTCATCCATTTTTGTGTATGATACAATTTTATCATTTCTAAAGTCTGAAGCAAATAAATGCGTAAAACAAATAGGATGCAGCAGGATGGTCTTTTCATTTCAGGTTTGTATGAGGACAAATCGGATGCAAAGTACGACTAGTTCGCACATACACGTGGCCGGTCCTGATGAAGTGCAAGGCGAGGACGCCTCCTTACGAGGACGGCAATATGCGAGGACGTCCTCACTTATGGCCATACGCCGAGAAGGATACAGCCCCGCCCTTAAAATACCAAGCCGACGGACCTGTCTAGGCGGACGTCCCCAACCTCCCCTGTTTTATATTCCAAATATACTTGTAATATCTGAGCGTCAATGTAATAGTTGGGCGAGGGGGCCTCTTCCCTATATAAGGAAGGGCCTCCCCCCATTTGTAGGCATCGATCAATTTTTAATAAGACAATTCTCTCTCTATATCATTCTTCTCTCTATTATCAACATTTCCACTGCTCATTTATTCTATATACTGCACTAAACTTTATTATCTTCTTATAAGAGCTATCCACACACACTAATCCGACATTCAATCTTCAATTTATATTACCTTTGATTCCGATTATCCCTTTGTTTACATTGATTGATTAGTTCAAAGGTATTCAACAACTTTTGAGCAAAACAAATTGGCGCCGTCTGTGGGGATTTCGAGAATCAAACTCGTAGTATACATTCGCGAGATCCGATCATAAAAAAAAATTTCGGGATGGCTGAAAGTAACACGCGACCCACGGTTGTGGCTGAAATTACCACAAACCTCATGAGTGCCATGAACGAGGCTGGGGGAAGCACAACCATCAACGTTACTCCCTCTACCGCGCCTGAAGCTGAAACCTCCCCCATCCCCCTAGGAAGGGACTCTAATCCGAAAGAGGCACCTCCAGCGGTCAGGAGGCTACTGGAGGAATGGTTGACTAGCACCCTCAGCAGCTTGGTGGAAAAACCACCGCAGGGTTGCGAAAATGCCTCTCCGGCTACCAGCAACACCACCGCAACAGACGAACAGGAAGAAACGCGGACCAACGGCCAACCTATCGAGACCCAGACGCACGATGACACACTGGCCTCCATCCTCAGAAAAATGAAGGAGATGGAGGGCGAAAACCAGGTCCTCCGCGACCAGATGAAGGAGCACCAAGATAGGGTTGACAAGATTCCCCGGGCGCCTAAACTACTACCCAAACGGGACATAGGAAGGTTCGTGGAACAACCCTACTTCGAAGAAGCAGCGCCCTACACCATCCCGAAAACCTTCAAGATGCCCCCATACCTGAAGGTGTACGAAGGAACCACCGACCCCGAGGATCATCTCATCCACTACGTCACTGCAGTAAAAGGTAACGACTTATCTAAAGAACAGGTACCGTCAGTACTGCTGAATAAGGAGCACTAACCTAGTACTCTCAACTACCCGCCAAGGCGATCTCGACCTTCGAGGAAATGGCTGATAAATTTGTCACCGCGCATGTCGGTGCCAAGAAAGAGGAAGCAAGGGTGAACGATATATTTGCCGTCCGACAGACCTCGGGCGAACGCCTCAGGGACTTCCTCGCAAGGTTCAACAGGGTAAGAATGAGCCTGCCAAATGTGTCGGAAGGAATGGCGGTAGCGGCCTTCCAGAACGGACTCAACAGGGAAGACTCCAAGGCTACCAAGAAGCTGCTGAGCTGGCTCATGAAGTACCCTCCCACCACTTGGGACGAGATCCACAATGCTTACTGTGCCGAGGTGCGGGCAGACGAAGAGGATCTCTACGGGCCAACCCGGCGGCTGGCTGCCATCCACTAGGACGCAAGAAGAGATCAACGACACGAGGGACACCGGGAACTCCCTCCTCGCCCCAGCAAGGAACGACACCAGCCCTACACAAGGTTATCATTTCGGCCCCCGCGACACATGGATTCTGTGCAGCGTCACGTCGCCCCACTCAGAAATGACCGAGGTACGCCCCATTTACTTTCATCACATAAATTTTGTGTTTCGCCCTCAGAAGTGGTGTATGCACTGGAGAAGCTCGGCACTAAGGTGCAGTGGCCCCAAAAGATGAAGTCGGACCCAGCCACGAGGAAATCCAACATCATGTGCGAGTTCCATCAGGAACGAGGACATCGGACTGAAGACTGTATCGGCCTACGGCAGGAAGTCGTCAGAATGCTCAATCCAGGGCTACCTGAAGGAACTGCTCGGCGACAAGGGGAAAGCTAATTTTGGCTGCGGGCGGGAGCACTCCAAGGGATCCCCAAAGCCACCCTCTCCGCCGTGTACGGTTAACATGATCGTCGGGGAGGGGGATGACGCCACCATCAACCACATCAAATTCACCAACACATATCGACTAAAGAGAACCAACTCCCACAAACGGTATGATGACCTCGAAGGGAGTATCACCTTCGATAAGTCTGACACCGACGGTTTTTGTTTCCCTCACTATGATGCTTTAGTTATTACCCTGCGTATCATTGATACCGACGTCAGGAGAGTCATGATCGATGACGGAAGCGGCGCCTGCATCATTCATCCGAGAGTCCTCGCACAGATGGGACTCGAGGATAGAATCACTCCCAGGTGCATAACTCTAACCGGTTTTAACATTGCGGTGGAGCACACGTCAGGAGAAGTGATCCTGCCCATCCTTGCGGTAGGCGTCACCCTAGAAACAACCTTCCATGTGATGAATCAGGAGACAGCCTACAACGTCATCATTGGACGCCCATGGATACACGTCATGCGAGCGGTCCCATCAAGCCTATACCAAGTAATCAAATTCCCTACCCCATGGGGAATATTCAGCATCAAAGGGGAGCCGCGCACAGCGTAGGAGTGTTACAAAATAACTCAAGATTGCGCTAACACAAAAAAACTAAGCGGGGCAAGCGCGAAGGCATAGCAATCAACCATGCCGGGGACCCAAGCAAACCCGATAGCCGACGCTATAAGGGATCCAGACATCATAGAAGCCTACAATGCTATGGCCGAGGAGCTCGACCCGGTTCAGCTAGACTAGAACGACCCTGAGAAGAAGGCCTACATCGGTCACGGGCTCGTGAACCCGGGTAAGTACCATGAATTTTTGACTAAACATGTAGATATGTTTGCTTTTTCCCATGCAGACATGCCAGGGATCTCGCCGGATATCGCCAAGCACCGGCTCAACATGGATCCATTACATCCACCAGTGAAACAAGGCAGGAGAAAATTCAATGTCGCCATCAACGAGGCGGTCCGGGAGGAGGTAGACAAGTTACTAGCCAACGGTTCTGTAAGAGAGTCAAAGTACCCGCAATGGATCGCCAACGTGGTAATGGTCAAGAAGAAAAGAGGAAAATGGAGGATGTGCGCGGACTTCACCGACCTAAACAAGGCCTGCCCTAAAGACTCCTTTCCCCTGCCCCACATCGATCAGCTGATCGACGCCACAGCAGGGCACGAGCTATTGAGCTTCTTGGACGCCTATTCCGGCTATAACCAAATTCTGATGGCCGAAGAGGATCAGGACAAAACCACCTTCATCACCCACCAAGGTACCTACTGCTACAGGGTGATGCCCTTCGGGTTGAAGAACGCGGGGGCCACTTACCAGAGGTTGGTTACTAAGATGTTCAATAAACAACTCGGGAAGACCATGGAGGTTTATATTGACGACATGTTGGTTAAATCGGCAAAAAAGGAGGACCATATCGATCACCTGCGAGAGGCCTTCAAAATATTGAACAGTTACGAGATGAAGTTAAACCCCGAAAAATGCGCTTTTGGCGTAGCATCTAGGAAATTCCTCGGTTTCCTTGTATCACAGAGGGGGATCGAGGTCAACCCCGACCAGATCAAGGCGATTGCCTCGATACCCGAAGCACTTACCAGCAAGAAACAGGTTCAGAAGTTGACAGGCCGAATAGCCGCCCTCTCTCGCTTCATCTCCCGATCATCAGACAGGTGCCACAAGTTCTTCAATGTGTTGAGGAAGGCTAACAGTTTCCACTGGAATGACGAATGCGTTAAGGCCCTCCAAGAATTGAAAGCGTACCTGACATCCCCGCCACTGCTGGCAAAGGCGGAACCAAACGAACCCCTACTAATATATCTGGCCGTCTCCGAGGTTGCAGTCAGCGCAGTGCTCGTCCGCGGGCAGAAAGGTACACAATCACCTATCTATTACATTAGTAAGACTCTAGTGGACGCCGAGACTCGGTACCCACACCTCGAGAAGCTGGCACC
The DNA here is from genome assembly GCA_032618575.1 of Nicotiana noctiflora. Lineage (NCBI taxonomy): Eukaryota > Viridiplantae > Streptophyta > Magnoliopsida > Solanales > Solanaceae > Nicotiana > Nicotiana noctiflora. The sequence continues at coordinate 42,153 of JASVEL010012343.1, forward strand.
GGCATTGGTCACGGCTTCCCGAAAGCTGAGACCTTACTTCCAATGCCACCCCATCCGAGTAGTGACCACCTTCCCTATAAGAAGCATCCTACACAAGCCCGAATTATCGGGCCGTCTCGCCAGATGGGCTATAGAGCTCAGCGAGCACGATATCACCTATATCCCCAGAACCGCCATCAAATCACAAGTCCTCGCCGACTTCATAGCCAACTTCAGCGTCGGCATCTCGCTTGAGGCTGAGAAGGAGGCCCTGCAAACGGCCCCTAACATGGACCCCTGGATACTCCACACCGATGGGGCCGCGAACGCCTCGGGATCGGGACTGGGACTCGTTCTTGAGGTCCCCATGGGCGAGGTCAATCGCTAGTCCATACGATGCCCCGAGATGACTAGCAACGAAGTAGAGTACGAAGATATTATTGTAGGTTTGAAATTAGCCGCCAGATACGGGGCCCGCCGACTGGTCTTGCACTGCGACTCACAACTTGTGATAAATCAAGTCGCTAGAGCCTACCAGATCAAAGAGCAAAGATTACAAAAATATCAAGCTGAAGTCTGTAAACTGATGGCCCAATTCGATGAATGTCGCTTCGAGCAAGTACGAAGGGTACACAACGCCGAAGCCGACGGATTGGCCAAACTGGCCGCAGCGGCTACTAACCTGAGCAAAGAAAGCACCGTCACCCTCATGCATTCCGCCATCGATCGCAGCAAGGTATTCTCTCTACACCTAACATGGGACTGGCACAACCATTTCCTTTCATACTTGCAGGAAGGGCAGCTACTGCAGGACAAAAAAGAAGCCAGAAAGCTTCGCACGCAAGTAGCCAGATACTGCCTAATGAATGGCGACCTCTACAAAAGAACTTTTGGAGGACCCCTGGCCAAGTGTCTGGGGCACAACCAGACGACTCCGGTACTGGAAGAAGTCCATGAGGGTCATTGCGGCGCCCATACAGGAAATATAGCACTCGTGCGGTGCCTGATACGGGTCGGTTACTATTGGCCCACAATGAAGAAAGACGCGGCAGACTACGTCCGACGATGCGAGAAGTGCCAAAGGTTTGCTCCCATGATACATCAACCGGGGGAACCTCTCCACTCGGTCACTTCCCCATGGCCATTCATCAAATGGGGGATGGATATAGTCGGACCGCTGCCTCCCGGATGAGGAAAGGTAGGCTTTTTGTTAGTTTTAACTGACTATTTTTCTAAATGGGTAGAAGCAAGCGCCTACGCCCAAATCCGCGAACAAGAAGTCATAGCTTTCATCTAGAAGAACATCATATGTCGCTTCGGCATCCCCAAGGAAATAACATGCGACAACGGACGACAGTTCATAGGACAAAAGACAACCGACTTTTTCGACAAATGGCACATCAAAAGGATACTCTCAACGCCATATCATCCACCCGCCAACGGCCAAGCGGAATCATCCAACAGGACTATATTAAACATCCTGAAGAAGAAACTTGAAGACGCCAAGGGATTATGGCCTGAGCTGCTACCAGAAGTATTGTGGGCACATAGAACCACCCCCAAATCCTCCACAGGAGAAACTCCCTACTCATTAGTTTACGGAACCGACGCCGTCATACCAGTTAAAGTCGATGAACCGAGTCTCGGATATTCACACATAAGCGGAGATGAGAACGACACAAGCTGACTACAAGACCTGGACGAGGCCGAAGAAAGAAGAGAAATGGCCCACATCAGGTTAGTGGCGCAGAAACAGCAGATCGAGAGGTACTACAACAAAAGGACAAAAATTCGCCCACTCAAGACAGGCGATTACGTGCTAAAAGCCAAGACACTGGCATCAAAGGATCCCAACAAAGGAAAGTTGGGAACCAATTGGGATGGACCCTACAAAATCATTGCAGCAGCAGACAAGGGTGCCTTCAAGCTGGAGACCATGGATGGAAAAGTACTCCAAAACAACTGGAACATCTCACATCTCAAGCGCTTCCACTTCTAAGAGACACCCCCCAAGTCGTACTCTTTTTCCCTCTATCGGGTTTTGTCCCAATTGGGTTTTCCCGGAGAGGTTTTTAATGAGGCGACGAAGGAGATGTCCAGAATCGCTTACAAATCTATTCTGATGCGCTAAGCGCACAGGTCGGTACGAATAGCACATCACAGGGATTAGGGCTACGGCCATATTGTATGAAAGGCTAGGACCATCTCCAATAAATAAAGGGCTATGGCCACATTGTATGAAAGGCTACGACCATCTCCAATAAATGAAGGGCTACGGCCACATTGTATGAAAGGCTACGACCATCTCCAATAAATGAAGGGCTACGGTCACATTGTATGAAAGGCTACGGCCATCTCCAATAAATGAAGGGCTACGGCCATAGTGTATGAGAGGCTACGACCATCTCCAATGAGTCGAGGGCTACGGCTATATGGTATGAAAGGGTAAGGCCTAAAAACATCTAAAGGAGAAGGTTACGGCCTCCACCGGATGAAACAAAAGGCTAAGGCCTAAAAACATCTAAAGGAGAAGGCTACGGCCTCCTCCGGATGAAACAAAAGGCAAAGGCCTAAAAACATCTAAAGGAGAAGGCTACGGCCTCCTCCAGAAGAAACAAAAGGCTAAGGCCTAAAAACATCTAAAGGAGAAGGCTACGACCTCCTCCAGATGAAACAAATGGCTAAGGCCTAAAAACGTCAAAAGATAATGGCACGGCCCCTCCGAGGCAAAACAAAAAGGTCGAAAGGACGACCACGCAAGACGTATAAGCCCGACCTCGCCCAAACTGGGACTCGGGCTAAGTGCCTTCGACGTCGAAATATGGGTTTGCCCTAGTTCAAGAATGAATTCAGGTAGAAGGGCCTTCGCCATATGAATTAGAGACTAAGGTCAACCTCGACAATACGGAAGTAAAAAAGGAAGATTAGAGACATTAACGAAAAAAAGTTCTTTATTAAAAAAGTCTATACACATTTACAAAGGGGAAGGCTACAAACGACAAGAATACATAAGCCCTACTCAACTACCAAAGCCTCCGCCATCTCCTTCAGCCCCATCAGCGCCGTCCTCACCATCGTCCCGGAGTATCCTCTCGATCCAGGACCCAGTGCCCAACTGATCCGCATCAGCAAAGGATCCGCCTGTCTAGAATGGGGAGTCACGATCGTAGCCACAGGCTTCATGAGCCATCCTAACCAAACGAGGATGTTCGTCGACCTCTGCCTCGGTAGCCCTGTCGGTGGCCTGCAGCTCCTCGAACACAGTTTACCTCGCCTCGGCATACACCAACATATCCTGGACTTCGCGAGGAACGTCCTCAACTGGGCCAACGGCCTACGCTTGACGAGCAACCGCCGCTTGAGCCGAATCTGCTTGAAGCTCGGCAGATAAGGCATCGACTTTGGCGTGAAGCTCACTTGCCTCCAGTATTGCTACGCGACCCATATCCATTTCCCCCTCCCGCTGTTGGAGGAGGCTCTCTAGCTCGGCATTCCGAGTCACAATAGCCAGCAAGTCAGCATCCACCTTTTCAATCTGCTCCGTCTGTTTGCGCAGCTGTTCCTCCAGCGACTGAGCGCTCTCTCGGAGGAGGCAGAAATCTGGGTCCCGGGAAAAGCAATCCGAGAGTGTCTTGTGTTTCTCACGGGCCTCCTTGTATTTTCTCGACGCCTTCCGAAGGGTATTTAGTTTCTTTCGGTCCCTTCGGTTCCGCTCCACCTCTAGAACAAGAGTCTACAAAAGAAGAGAGACAAGCTAAAGCCTCGAAACGAAAAAATAGCAAGAAAAAAAAGAGAAGAAAGGGAATGTACATATCAAGTCATACCTGCAGGGCGGCACCAGCCACTCGGCGAGACAGGTTGCGGTCGCTCACCGACTTCAGCAACTCCGCTTCGGCACCTCCGCACAATAAAGCAAAGTCCGTCACGGCGTGCTCACTCTCCTCCAGCAGATTGTAACCAGTCGGAATCAGAATTCGACGGCTATGACTCACCTCCAGCGTGTCCGTCCCAGCTTGCTCCCGCGGCGGCACATCTGCTAGTTCTGAGGCAGCCTCAACGCCCGCGGGCTCAGCGGCGACAGCTGGTACACTGTCGCCCTCGGCATTTGGAGCAGCGGCGCTCACCTCGGCCGCACTCGACACTGCCGCTCTCACCAGACAGATGGCGTCGCCCAGTAGGACCGGCCTCGACTTAGGACGATGAGCTTCCGGTTTCTTTCGTCCTTGGTCCACGACCACTCCCTTCCTGGTGAGCAGTCTACGCCTCTTCTTCTCCGCCGGTTCATCATTAGCAGGAGCGCCCTCTTCAACAGGAAGGGGTGAGGGCTCTGTGTTCGCCCCAGGCACCTGATCAATGGCCGGCTCTGGCGCGGAGCAAGAAGGACCGGGGGCGCCCGATAGTAAAGATTCCTGGATAGCGTGGGCAAGATCCGGGTCGGCAACCTCGGCAACCCCATCACCAGATGCGACTACGCCCGTCTGGACCTCCTTGGGCTGGGCGAACTCAGGAAGACCCTGCCTGACGGAGGCCACGAGCTCTGTTTTCGAAGAGGCGGGACTAGCTACACGACGTCTCCGTCTCCGCGCCACGTTTGAGCTGCAGCAAGATAAGATAAAACACCAGTTATGGTGACACCTAAAATAAAAAAAAAGGAGAAGAGAGACAGAAACTAGCAAGTCGAGACCGTACTTGGAAGGTCGTACTTCAAACCGAAGGCAACCCACGTCCTGCACTCTTCGGCATAAGGGATCAGTTGCCTCACCCACGCCCTAATGTTGGGGACAGGTTGAGGTGTACGCGCCGCCACTACGTACAAAAAACAAAAGATGTTAGCGCCTGAAAAATGGCGTAATGACGAAGCAATGCACAAAAACATAGGGAGAACAAATTAGTACTTACGGTTGGCATTCCACACCTCCGAAAAACCGGTCGCGTCCGCCACCATATCCGAGGTGCGGATGTAGAAATAATTCATCCAGAATTGGCGGTTGGGCTTATCGTCTGCCTCGACGACTAAGCCCTTTGTTCCTCGATTCTTTAACTGTAGCATCTTACCCCGCATGTAGCCGCAACTGAACAGCTGCAGTAGATGGTGGACGGAGACGTCTACGCTAGCCCTCTCCGCATACGTCGTCAAGATCCGGCAGATCTTCCACGTATACGGAGTTAGCTGGGCTGGACAGATATTGTAAAAGCGGCACAGTTCCTCCGCCAAGGGGTAGATCGGAAGCTCGCACCCCATTATGAAAGGATACTCATGGATGGCACAGACCCCCGGTCGATGTACATAGACCAGGTCATCCCCGGCCACACTTGTCTCCACCGCCTTCGGCACATGGCAGAGCACCCTAAGATTGTATAACTGGCTCGCAGTGAACGTGGACCTCTCCCATACAAAGTCATCCGTCGGTGCAGAAAAGTCCTTCCTCACGTTCAGATCACGAGGAAGGAGATTGTCTTCCTTCAGAGGGACAAGAGGTTTTTTAACCTTCTTGCTGCCCCTCGACCGCCGGGAAGCCCCGGGGCCAGTCCCTTCCCCTTCTGGTTCCCGACAACGATTACCCTGAGCCATTTTTCTAAATCTTGTTGGGTTACTAACTGGGTACTGTAAGAAAGTGGTAGCAAGGATGCTAAGAACGGAGATGTGAATTGCCAAATATGTGAAAATGAGAAGGCAAGAAGCAAGGAGTTTTTGATGATCTAAAGGAAGGGATGATATTGAAACTGCCCCTATTTATAATAAGCTATTGCGCGAAATTCGAAGGGTTTTAGCACCGGAAAAGAGGCGGGAAACTGAAACGTCAAATCAACTTTATGACCAGCATTAAAAACAACAGTAATTATGATGCACGCCATCAGCAGGCGATGGTTCAGAAGAACGTGCCACGTACGCACGTGTGCACAGGACCCAATGTGGGCTAGATCTATCCGCCCATCGAAGATATGCCCCGAGCACATCTCCAATAGGCGGAGGAACTATCTGTATGAGGACAAATCGGATGCAAAGTATGACTAGTTCGCACATACACGTGGCCGATCCTGATGAAGTGCAAGGCGAGGACGCCTCCTTATGAGGACGGCAACATGTGAGGACGTCCTCACTTATGGCCATACGCCGAGAAGGATACAGCCCCGCCCTTAAAATACCAAGCCGGTGGACCTGTCTAGGCGGACGTCCCCAACCTCCCCTGTTTTGTATTCCAAATATACTTGTAATATCTGAGCGTCAATGTAATAGTTGGGCGAGGGGGCCTCTTCCCTATATAAGGAAGGGCCTCCCCTCATTTGTAGGCATCGATCAATTTTTAATAAGACAATTCTCTCTCTATATCATTCTTCTCTCTATTATCAACATTTCCACTGCTCATTTATTCTATATACTGCACTAAACTTTATTATCTTCTTATAAGAGCTATCCACACACACTAATCCGACGTTCAATCTTCAATTTATATTACCTTTGATTCCGATCATCCCTTTGTTTACATTGATTGATTAGTTCAAAGGTATTCAACAACTTTTGAGCAAAACAAGGTTGTCTGTCCTAGACAGACCCAACTCCTATGTTGAGTCCCCTAAGTCTAATGCAACATGATGCAAATAAGCATTCCTACTAGGGGTCCGGCATGAAGTTTTGTTATTCTAGGTTTAAAACCTGGATTTACTATTCTAGACCTGGCTTACCTGAGCGGACAACTCGAGCCGAAGGGGGCAGCGACCCGGGAATACAGAAGCTTCACCGGTTTTGCAACTTATCCAAACCTCGTTCTAAAATGGGAATTAGACACTATACCGAAAAGAAGTCACACGAAGTGCACCCTTCTTCATGATTTAGAAGACTCAGAGAGGAGATGGGTTTCTGCACAGTTTATATATACAGTTCAAATAATATCAAAACGGTAAAAAATATATCATTTTGCACATTAAGCAAATATAATATGAAAATATCAGATAATAAGCCAAAATACAACAATTTATCCTAAGTTCGAATTTCTAACCCTGAACCAGTGGTTCTGGGTTGTTGTTCCCTAGCAGAGTCGCCAGAGTTGTCACACCTCCTTTTTACTACTACACCCCCAGAAAAGGGTATAATAAAGAAAGTAGTTTTTTCAACTTTAAGGACAATCGAAACGGGATTCATTTTTATTTGATTCAGAGTCGCCACTTGGGAGATTTATGGTGTCCCAAGACACCGGTTTAAATCTCGAATCGAGGAAGGGTTTGACTCTGTTTAACAGTCGCGAACCAGAAATCCGGGTAAAGAAATCTATTAGCCCGGAAGAAGGTGTTAGGCATTCCCGAATTCCATGGTTCTAACACGGTCGCTCAACTGTTATATTTGGCTAAAAGTTATTTTAATACATGTTACATTACTTATGCCATTTTAGAATTAATTATCGCTTTTTATCAAATTATTTTTATTTAAGAAAGTGAACGTCGTTTAAGATCATGCTTTCGAATCACGTCACATAAAATGCACCCGGATCCTTGACACATTCTTATTCGACGTTTTCGGATTTGGAATTGGATTGCATGAAATGCACACCCGTATTAGGAAGGTAAGATTATTTAAAATCAAGCCTAAAGCGACTAACGTATTGTTATCTTTTAGGAAGGCCATGAAATTTGCTAAATGGCCAATTCTAAGTAATTGAATATAATATTTATTTGAAGGCCCCGCAATTTTGTATTTTTTATTTGGTGAGGCTCATCCCATTTTTATTTTTAAAGACAATCTTGAAAGCAATTACGATTTTCTACATATTTTGTTTCTAATAAAAAAAATCCTAATTGGTTTGTTACCGGACCAGATGAGAATTATGCACCACAGTCTAGCCATGGGGGCTCCGAGATAAGCCCAACGAAGATGAACTATGTACAGGCCAACGCGAACCATGTCTAATTAGTTATCACATCCACTTTTAATCTTCTCTAGTTAAGTACTGCAAATGAAGCAAAGACTTAAAAAGCATGAACTATACAGTCACGTTACTATTGCAGCCTAGAGGGAAAATAACGGCACAAAGTCATGTTCTCTTTTCAAAATATACAAAATGAACGGATATTTCACAGCCCAATCCTTTTAGTTGTCCTTTTTGTCTTTAGCAATTATCAGCCTATACACCTTGCGAACGGGCCTTTGAGCCCAAAATACTATGTTTCAATTCTTGTGGACAATTATTTATTGAGATCGTTTCCTAATTTCTATCAGAGGTGATAGTGAATTATTTGATTCATATTTCAAACCTAGGTGCATTTCTAGCTAAACTTCCTCTACAGATATGAACCATGTTATCAGCTTACAGAACAAACCCAATTTGATCATATTCTAAATGCTCCCATATACAACTAAATCCATATACTACTAGTTCAATCAATTACTGACTTATACGAGCTATGAAGAATAGATAATTAATCAAAGGCTGGACAAATCACCTATTATAACTATTATTATTTAGTGCCAGCGACTCAAATCATGAGACGAAAACTCAACTCATTATCAATCTACAATCCTGGACAGATATGTGAGGTAATAGTCATGAAGTTAACTATGAATCAGTAGGGAACTATTATACCAAATGACTACACAACTCATTTCAATTAATGTTCAATGTATGAAGCTCACACAAATTAGAGGAATGCAAAGCTTAATACAGTCTCAATCATTGAAATAAAACATCAAAACGAAACCAAATGAACGTGGAATACACATATTTGGCAACTAATAGAAATCAAAATTCATTTTCAACATTGTTACACATTAACATTGAGTTATGGCTAAGTGCAAAATATAAGCGGACCCAACAGGTGAAGAAATATCCAGATTCCATTCCAAAAAACCATATGTTAAAGCACCATAGTTCAAAACAGGTACCTGGAGATTGCAAAAGAAGAAGAGAAATGAGGAAACAGTAATAAAACAACAGTTTCAGCAAATCAGTCTTCACAACACACTCGAATCCCAGCAGAATTCAAACTGCTTTTTTAAATATTTCTGCTTCAATTTATCTCAAACCCAAATGGAACACAATAATTCAGAGAATACGCTGATATGCTATATTAATAGGAAAAAAAAGATTAGCTGTTTGAAATAGAAAATCTTTTCTTTTCAATTATTTTAGAACTATTTTCTCCGTATTTCATAGTGCAGAAAACTAACTCTTTGTGTATGAATTAAGTAGCTATATGTAACGACCCGGCCCAACACTGTGTAGATATTGTCCGCTTTGGGATACCCGCCCACACAGATTTGTTCCTAGGGAACTATATTACCCCCAAAACGCGTCTACACTTGTTGACCAGCCCTTTACTAATATAGCTCAGGACTCCCCCTCTCATTTCCGATGTGGGACTCTTGTGAGCTACAGTGAACCACTGATACCACTGACGTGGGACTCCTGTGAGCTACAGTGAACCACTGATACCACTCACCCCACCAACAAAGACACAACGTCCTCGTTGTGGGTACCCACCCATCGTACTCCAGAGAGTCGGCTCTGATACCAACTTGTCACGACCCAAACCCCAGTCGTGATGGCGCCCAACACACTGCTAGGCAAGCCCGACCATATCATCCAAATCACCAGCTAGTTATTAATTAATACTGATCAATTCGCATTACTAGCTTGTTTTCATATCAAAACAATAAGTGTAGAAATGAAATACACAATTACAGCCCCAACCAATCATGATGTCAATGAGATCTAACACACAATCAAGTCTAGGCAGAATGGAAACAACAACATGATAAAGAGGAAGAGGTCAGGTACTGCGGAATGGTGATAATAAAGCAGTTGCGATAGCTCAACTGCCCTCCTGAACCTGAGTATCTGCACAAAAAGTGCAGGGGAGTGGGGAGAGTATCTTTCAACTCACTGAGTAATAATAATAAATAACAACTGAAAGTGAGAACACCTGTACTATCACTAAACAGTTCTAAGGGTAACCTCACAGGTAAGTCATCTCTACAGTGAATACCCCCATCTCCAGTCCACATCTATCTCACCATGGTCCCACATTGACCTAGTCCTTACTCATACTGCTATGGCATACAGCCGATCCAATGTGTGTGTATATATATATATATATAAGTCCATAATGTGGCGGTGTGCAGCCCGCTCATATATATATATATATATATATATATATATATATATATATATATATATATATATATATATATATATATATATATATATATATATATATATATATATATATATATAGTCATAAGGCCAGCGTGCAACCCGCTCCAATATAAATAACGCTGCGGCGTGCAGCCCGCTCCAATATATAACGCTGCGGCATGCAGCCCGCTCCATTTAACGTCGACGGCGCTCACTGGGGGGTGTATACAGACTTTGGAGGGGCTCTCTCGGCCCAAGCGCTATGATGTTGCGGTTTGCAGCCCGATCCATACATGTATTACTGCGGCGTGCAGTCCGATCCAATATACATATATATATAGATATATTGCTGCGGCGTGCAGCGCGATCCAATAATATATACCAGTGCCCACTGAGAATGTGTGCAGACTCCGAAGGGGCTCCTACAGCGCAAGCACAATAATACTGCAGCGTGCAGTCCTTCCCACTGGTATATTACTGCGACGTGCAGTCCGATCCATATATATATCACCGCGGCGTGCGCCCGATATATATATATATATATATATATATATATATATATATATATATATATATATATATATATATATATATATATATATATATATATATATATATATATATATATCTCATAGTCGGCCCTCGAGCCTATCTCAGTCGGTATAGACTTGGCCTCTCAGGTCCAATATAATATCTCATAGTGGGTCCTCGACCCTATCTCAGTCAGTATAGACTTGGCCTCTCAGGCCCAATATAATATCTCATAGTGGGTCCTCGACCCTATCTCAGTCGGTATAGACTTGGCCTCTCAGGCCCACTCAGCTAGAATAGGGAATTCCACCCTAGGTAGTCTCTCTCAAAGTACACATCTAGTACTTGCTCATGATATGCTATACAGCTATAACTACGACTGAGTGTATGTATCCAACATGATATACTACGGCTGAGTGTATGTATCAATCATGATATACTACGGCTGAGTGTATGTATCCAACATGATATACTACGGCTGAGTGTATGTATCCAGCATGATATAAGGGTCGCTTAGCTCTACTGGCTCCCCTAATACTCTACAGATTGGCACGAGGCCCCAAACATGGCTACTAGCCCAATTACATAGTTATAATCTCATTCACAGTCATAATACACAATACACTATAAGTCGGGAAGGACCAAGTCCAATCCCCCAATCACAATGTCACCACGCCCGTCACACGACGCGTGTCTCATCTCAACATAGCACCGTAAAGTGCAAGTACCGGGTTTCAAACCCTCAGTACATTATTTACTACCACCACTCACCTCGATCCGGTAGAAGTCCTAGCTCGCTTTGCGCTTGCCTCGCAAATCAATCTCTCGGATGCCAAATCTGCTCAAAATCAATAAGAATGCATCAATATAGGCTAATTAGACGTAACCCAATCGAAATAACTCGATTTACTCCAAAACCCGCGAAGTTGTCAAAATCCGACTTTTGGTACGCTCCTCGAAAAATTATAAAAGTTACATTTTCGGAATCCTTATCTCAACACGAGTCTATACATACCAAATTCATAAAAATCGGAGTTCATTTGACCCTTTAAATCACCATTTCTATCCAAGAGGGTTTTCTACCCTTTTCAACAAAATTTCTCAAATTAAACACCAAAACTTGCAATAGATTCGAGTTATACAACCAAAATTGAGTTAATAGTGCTTACCCCATTGTTCTCTCAAAAAATCTCCCGAAAAATTGCCTTACCCGAGCTCCAAATTGTCAAAAATGACAAATGGGATGAAGTTTGGACTTTATTCTGCTGCTCAGGAACTTGTTATTCGCGTTCGCGAAGAACAAACTTCCAAATATTTATTTTCCACCTCTGCTCGGACAACCTCTATTGAAATGGTCATAACGTTTTACACACACCTCCAAATGACTATTATAATATGTTTCTAGAAACTACATTCAAAGATCTACAACTTCTATTTTTGACTCACCTCCAAAGTCCTTGTAGATAAAAAGATATGAGCTTCCGAAGTAGGACCTGCGCGACAGAAATTCCTTCTTCGCGAAAGCGAAGAACACAAGTCCTAGATGACAAATCCTTCATCGCGAACGCGAAGCACTGTCGCGAACGCGAAGGCCAAAAGTCTCAGAAGCCAATTTCTTCTTCGCAAACGCGATGGGACCTCGCGGACGCGAAGGACAACACCAGATACCAGCAACAACACTTCAAAAACTTCCAAAAATGACCCGTTAGACATCCGAAACACACCCGAGGCCCCCGGGACCTCAACCAAAAGCACCAACATGACTTAAAACATTATAAAAACTTGTTCCAATCATCAAAACAAGTCCTTAAACACGGAAATCATCAAATCGAGGCGGATTCAAGCCTAAGTTCCAACTAAAACATCTGAAACCAATATCCAATCAAAAACCCGACCAAACGATGTTCGAATGACCTGAAAATTTGTAGGCATATCCAAAATCACCTAACGGAGCTACTGCAACTGTCAGAATTCCATTCCGACTCCCGGATCAAAATCTCACCTACTGTTCAGATTTTGCCAAAATTCAACCTTAGCCAATTCAAGCCTAAAACAACACCGGACCTCCAAATTCAATTCCGATCACTCTCCTAAGCCACAAATGACCTCCCGGAGCTGACCGAATCATCGGAATTCGATTCCAAGCTCTATAACTCACAAGTCAACGTCCAATTGACTTTTCCCAACTATTCCTTCTTCTAAGAGAATATTTGCCTCGTTTTCAACCAAACTCAATCCAAATTGACTCAAACTCACCAACACATGCATATTGAAACATTAACATGCATATAACGGGGATAACAGGGATAAAGAGGTGATAACTCACATGATGACGGGCCGGGTCATCACACTATATATAAGCATACAACTCATTGCATTCACCATTTCAATTATATTTTTTTATTTGTTACTTATCCACTTAATTCAGTGCTCTTATTTAATTCAGTAGTGCCAGTTATCCTAACATCAACAAGAAGCTTCTTAAATTAGGTGACAATTAATCAATTCTTATTAGTTAAAAAGTTAAACCAAACTATTAATCTCGACTATTCTGAACAAATTATTGAACGAGATATAATTTCTAATCTTGAAATGGACTATTACCCTAATTATACAAAAACCGATCCTCAAACACAACCTAAAAAATAGTAAAAAAAAACTTATGCCCAAGGAATTGATCAAATCTTATTTGTAATTGATCAGACAAAAAAGAGACGAAGGAGATGAACAATTAAAAATAACACCAAAAATACAACAAAAAGGAAACTCACCGGTCCAGTAGCAATTGAAGACCCTCGAATCTTCACTTCTTTAAACCAAATTTTGATTTTAAATGTGTGTTCTTATCAATAACACACAAATAAAATCAAAATTAGCCCTAAATACAGACGAATTTTGACTTTGTGGCTTTTAGGTTAAAAACTTAGATTTATTATTTGATTTGAGGGTATGGGTCGTGGTTTAGTGAATAGGAAAGTGACGTGACTTTATGGAGTTAATTTGGGAAGGTTTGGAAGCGGCGCCGCCACTAGAGAACTAGGGTGAATGGTGGTGGCTGCGAAGGTTCTTATCTCAAAATTGAGATTCGAACGATTCTAAGGATATTCGAGGGAATTGGAGCATGGACTTGGGAAGAGGAGGTTGTGACGGTCCCGTGGTGTTATTTTGGGGTTTATTGGGTCCGGCGTCGCCACCGGAGATGGTGGAGGATTTGGAGGCGGCGTTAGGGTTAGGGGGTGGTCGCTTAAGGTAAGGGTGAATGAGGGAGATGAGGTGGGGTTTGGGGTATATTAAAATGAGAGTTTAATTTGGGCCGTTGAATGATCAGAATCCAACGGCCATGATTGATCCTATAGTGAAATGAGGTCGTTTGGTGTAGGTTGACCGGGTATAAGGTGGGTCGGGCTAGGTAACGGGTGACCGTTCGGTCATATGAGATCAACGACCCTGATTAATACACGCCCAAGACGAGGTCGTTTGGGTTTATTAGGGCGGACTGGGTTGGTGCGTGAATTGGGTCGGTTCATGGTGGGTTTTGATGTATTTATATTGGGCTTCTTGAATTAAATTGGCTTTGGCCCAATTATTATTCACTTCTCTTTTATTTCTTTTCCCTTTTCTTTTCTTTCTTTTAGAATAAAACTAAAATTCTAAATTAAGTTAAAAATACTAATTGATGCTTAATAATAATTATCACACATAATTAAACACTAAATTAAAAGAAAATCAAATAATTTTGACATTAAGTACAAAAATGCAAAAAAGAAATACATTATTTTTTATGATTTTGTTTTTTGTAAAACAATTATTTATTAATTATTTCCAAAAATGTAATTAAATCCTAAATATATATATATATATATATATATATATATATATATATATATATATATATATATATATTATTTTAACAAATAAGCATGTATACACAAAAATGCAAACAATAACCAAAAAATAAATATAATTAAAATTCACAAAAATTGCACATAAAGGAAAAAATTATTTTGTTTTGATATCTAAGAGTAGTTCTTGTGAGACAAAAATTACGTGCTCACACCTAGGGCTGTCAATAACTAACACCACTCCGTCTTCCACTTATTATCAATACCTCATTAACCAACTAAATCGTAAACTAGCTGGTTGGAAACATAAATGCTTATCATTTGCTGGCCGAACGACCCTATTCACTTATGTTCTAAATATTATTCCCACATATTCCATGCAAGTAAACCTCCATCCACCTAAGATTCCAATGCATATTGATCTTATTTAAAGCAATTTTCTTTGGGGTTCCTCCCTAACCAAACGAAAGCTTCATCTTATCAACTGGGACAAAGTCACTACACCAAAAATTTATGGAGGCCTAGGAATTCATAAAATATATTTAAAAAGTATGTTCTTACTTACAACCCTACTTTGGCAATACTATAACAATTCTAACACTCATTGGGCAAATACTTAAACCAACCAAAAATACAACACATCATAAATTTTATCTCTCTAACCAAAACCAAGCTTCATACATTTGAAAAAACATGGTAAAAGCATACCCATTCCTTAAATAGGGGCTAGGTTGAAATATAGTTAGTGGTGACAAAATCCAGTATGTGCAGACTACTGGCTACCCCCACACTACACCTTATGCTGGCTTATTTATGGACCACTCCAATAATATGAAGATAACCTGCCACTTAGCTCTATCATACAAAATGGATCATGGAACCTCACACCACTTTCATTGACCTCCCACACTACCTCCTTAACCATGTTAATAACACCTTGTTAAAAACTTCAAGCAATTCTAAAGACTAATTCTTTTGGCATCCTTTACCAACAAGATCCTTCTCAACCGATACTGCATACAATCTAATATCAGCCCCTCCGCACAAACATCAACTCCCTTCACAACTCGGTTGGGTATGGAAGATACATTCTATAAATAAAATTAAACACTCATCTCTCAATGCAACATTTCTACAGATACTACATTACCATTATATAGACATACAACTGAGGATATCGATCACAATTTTATCCATTGTGCCTATACCTCATATATATGGCAGAATTTTGATATACCAATTCCACCTCAACTCACACAATAATGGGTTAAACATCTATGTCTCCTCCCTCTCCCCCCTCCCCGCCAACTACTATCTCCCCCCCCCCCCACACCCACATAAGCACTACTGCACCTTCACAACCATAATCACAACTTATTTAACCATACCCATACACCCATTAATATATGTGCCATCTATAACCAAGCATCCCAATTCTACCATATAATCACCACATACAACCACCAACACGTTCTAACTAATTATGTTCCAATTAAATGGCACCCTCGACCCCAAGTATACTATAAGTTAAATAAAAACAAAGCATATGATAATCAATCGCATAAAAGATGAGGAGCTGGAGTATTTGCAACGACTCATGTGCATGGGTATATGGCTTTACCAAACATTTGATATATATTGATGCTATAAAAGCTAAACTCCTAACATTATATCATGGGTTACTGCTAGCAAAATCTCGCAGTTATAAATCATTACAAGTGGAAACGTACTCCCAAGTATTGCTCCACATCATATCAATACACCACCAAAATACTCACACATTCTCGTTGAATGCAGGCCAATCACAATGAACTGCAAGTGACCATAATACACTACATATTCAGAGAGGGTAATCAAGTGGCAGATATTGTAGCTAAGTATGGGAAGAGAAAACTGGAACTACAATCCAATGATATTTTACTTTTTGAAAATCCACCAAATTTTTATCTTAATACATTTAGCTTTTGATGTAATTAGAACTGTGACATACCGTCCAGTTAAAGATGATGTATCTTAATTATATTTAATCAAAGCCTTCTTAGCAACAAAAAAATTGTGCTTTTACCTTTCTCAAATTGTATGAGATAAAATCCTCTCAACAAGTTTTTCAAAAGATAATTTGAAGGAGACAATTAAGAATAACATAAATAACTGTTAGGACCCGGTGACACTAAACACTTCTTCACAGTGGGAAAAATAAATGATCAACGAAAAATAAATGACACAAAGAATTTAACGTGGTTCACCTAAAACGTTTAGGCTACGTCCACAAACCCGGCACCAACTTCCACTAAAACTTTTAGTAGGCTTACAAAGAGAGACTTCTCCAATAGTTTGGAGGTACAACAATTTCCCGAGCTCTACCCAAAATAGTGGCGCACACAAAAGTGTTTTCCGAAAATACCCGACTAGTATTTTACTCACTATTTTGTCACTCCCCCTTTAGAAAAACTTCCTAAAGAAAAACAAACTCTCTCTTCCTCTCTAACTCTTATACTTGAGTTATTGAATGTTTTTGGTGTGTTATACAATGAAATGGAAGGGGGTATTTATAGTTTTGAGATAGGGACCAAAAGTGCAAATCTCACTTATCAAGAATGATCAATTTGCAATATTCCTATCTCACCTACCATCTATTGATGTCATTGCTTACATCAATAATCAAGTTGGAGGAAGCTTCTAACAATTCTTCCCCTTCCGACTACTTGGAGAGTCTCCTATCCCTGCAGCTTCTCTGCAGAACTCAAATTTACCCTTTGGTAGAGTTTTGGTCAACATGTCTGATCCGTTTTCATTTGTATGGATCTTTTCAAGCCGCAACATCTTCTTCTCTAACACATCCCTGATCCAATTATATCTAACATCAATATGCTTGGATCTGGAATGGAATGAGGCATTCTTCGCAAGGTGGATAGCACTTTGACTATCACAAAATAGCTGATAACCATCTTGCGAAAATCCAAGTTCAGTTAAGAACTTCTTCATCCACAGCAGTTCTTTGCAAGCTTCCGTTGTTGCAATGAATTCAGCTTCAGTAGTTGATAGTGCAACACATTTTTGCAACTTTGATTGCCATGACACAGCTCCCCCTGAAAAGTTAATCAAGTATCCTGAAGTTGATTTTCTAGAATCAACATCTCCGGCCATATCTGCATCAGGATAGCCAACCAACACAGGGTTGTCTTCTCCAAAACACAAGCATAGTTTGGAGGTTCCTCGAAGATACCTTAAGAATCCACTTAACAGGATCCCAATGTTCCTTTCCTGGATTAGAAAGAAATCTACTTACCACTCCTACAGCGTGAGCGATATCTGGCCGTGTACAAACCATGGCATACATCAAACTTCCTACTGCTGAAGCATATGGAATCCGCTCCATCTTTCTTTTCTCATCATCTGTTGACGGGCTTTGCTTGGTGCTCAATCTAAAGTGGTTAGCAAGAGGACAGCTAACTGCTTTAGTTTTCTCCATGTTGAACCGTTGAAGTACCTTCTCGATGTACTTCTCCCGAGACAACCATAACTTCTTGGCTTCTCGGTCTCGCATAATCCTCATCCCAAGGATCCGTTTTGCTGGCCCCAAGTCTTTCATGGCGAAGAACTTGCTTAGCTGCTCTTTCAAGCTATTAATTCTGGAAACATTCCGGCCAACAATCAACATATCATCCACATAGAGCAATAGGATGATAAAATCATCGTCAGAAAACTTCTGAATGAACACACAATGGTCTGAAGTTGTCTTCTTGTAGCCGTGTTGCCCCATCACCGACACGAACTTCTTGTACCACTGCCTTGGTGCCTGTTTTAAGCCATAGAGGCTTTTCCTCAATCTGCAAACGCGGTCCTCTTTCCCCTTTTGCTGGAAACCGTCTGGTTGCTCTATGTATATCTCCTCTTCCAAATCACCGTGTAGGAAGGCGGTTTTTACATCCATCTGCTCAACCTCCAGGTTGAGGCTTGCTGCTAATCCCAGCACCGTGCGTATTGAGGTCATTTTCACAACTGGTGAGAATATTTCATCAAAGTCAATACCTTTCCTTTGATTGAAACCTTTGACGACCAATCTTGCTTTGAATCTCGGACCGGAGTTGTGTTCATCATGCTTGATCTTGAACACCCACTTATTCTTCAAAGCTCTTTTGCCTTTCGGCAACTTCACCAGCTCAAACGTCTTGTTCTCATGCAAGGATTTCATCTCGTCTTGCATGGCTTCTATCCACTTCTCCTTATGTTCATCATTAACAGCTTCTTCAAAACTGTCGGGTTCTCCCCCGTCAGTGAGTAACACATACTCATATGGAGAATATCTGGTAGACTATTGCACAATTCTTCCAGATCTTGTGTGATAAGGAGGGTTGTTGAGGATTGCTGGTTGAGGTTGATCATCCTCGTCTGCATCATCATCACTATTATCTTCGTTACCTTCAGCATCTGCTGGTTCATCTTCATTTGGAAGATCAGGGGCTTCAGGTTGATTATCCTGAACATCGTCTCCAACTTGTCTCGGCACCATTGTTGGAGGCGACTCAAACTCAGCAGAATCATCAGTGGACTTCTATACTTTGTCAATGTCTTCAATTGTTTGGTCCTCAACGAACACAACATCTCGACTCCTAACGAGCTTCTTCTGCACCGGATCATAGAACTTATAACCAAGCATGTCTTGACCATAGCCGATGAATACACACTCCCTTGTCTTGACATCAAGTTTGCTCCTTTCATCCTTCGGAACATGGACATAGGCTTTGCAACCAAATACCCGCAATTGATCATAAGAGATATCTCTTCCTGACCAAATCTTTTCTGGAGCCTCGTACCGAAGAGGGACACAGGGTGAATGGTTTAGCACATAGGCTGCTGTAACTAGTGCTTCACCCCAGAAAGCCTTTGGTAACTTTGAATGAGAGAGTAAACATCTGGTTCTCTCGATCAAAGTTCTGTTCATCCTCTCAACCAAGCCATTCAACTGTGGAGTTTTAGGAGGTGTGAACTGATGTCGAATACCATGCTCTTTACAATAAGCATCAAATTGACCCTGGTATTCACCGCCATTGTCTGTCCGGATGCACTTCAACTTCTTACCGGTCTCTCTTTCCACCAAGGTCAGAAATTGTTTGAAAACTTGAAACACTTGATCCTTGGTCTTCAGCGTGTATACCCATGACTTTCGTGAATGATCATCAATAAAGGTCACGAAATATCGGGCACCACCGAGGGACTTCTTGAAAGGCCCGCATACATCTGAGTGTACTAGATCCAACACGTCTTGCTTTATGGAAAGAGGGAATTTTTTGAATGAAACTCTGTTTTGTTTCCCAGCTAAACAGTCAGAACACTTCTTCAACTGGATCTGGTTTAGACCTGGTAAGGCGTTCTTCTTCACCAAACGCGCCATTGACTTTTCACTCATGTGGCCAAGACGTCTATGCCACAACTTGATATTGCTATCATTCTCCGCAACATTTATAACTTGTTGGGAGATGCTTGCCTGGGTCATGTACAACTTTGACTGCTTCGTGCCCCGCGCCACCACCAATGAGCCTTTCGTGAGCTTCCATTGGTCATTATGAAAGGTATTGCAGTAACCTTGCTCATCAAACTTGCCTACGGAGATCAGATTCAGGCGCATATCTGGAACATGCCTGACATCTCTTAAAAGTAGCTTCATCCCATTCATGGTCTCTAGGCAAACATCTCCTTTGCCTACAACTGTTGAGAAATTGGCATTTCCCATCTTTACACGACCGAAGTCTCCAGGTTTGTAAGATGAGAAGAGTTCTCTTCGTGGCGTTGCATGAATGGTAGCTCCACTATCAATCACCCATGTCGTCTCTTGGGTTGTCATATTGATAATGTCGTCATCGTAGACAATGTTAAACTCACCAAAGGAGTTCGCTTCATCATCACTGCTTTTTTCGGGTTTCTCCTTTTTGCCTTTGTTCTTCTTCTGGTCATTTTGGAACTGTCGGCAAAATCTTTTGATATGGCCCTTCTTTTTGCAGTAATGACACTCAACATGTGCAAATTTGTTGGATCTACCTCTGCTCTTATCTCTGTTACTCTGGCCCTTGTTTTGACTTCTCCCCCTGGTCGTAACAGCCAACACCTCTGATGAAGAAGATGATCCTTGTGATCGGCGTCTCATTTCTTCATTTAGAATGCCACTCTTGATTGTCTCCATGTTTACCACACCGTTGGGTGCAGAATTGGTGATTGAAACCTTCAAGGTTTCCCATGACTCTGGGAGTGTTGCCAGCACCATAAGAGCAAGTACCTCGTCATCGAACTTTATGCCCATTCCCGACAACCGGTCGACAATCCCTTGTATTTCATTAAGGTGATCTGCCAGAGTTGTCCCTTCTACATATTTTACTTGCATTAATTTTGTCAAGTAAAATAATTTGTTGTTACCTGTTTTAGAGGCATACAACTCCTCGAGCTTGTTCCATAACGACCTTGCATGTGTCACACCAGAAATGTGGTTGTACACATTGTCTTCAACAAATTGCCGTATGTAGTCGCACACTTGGTTGTGCTCAAATTCCCAGTCCTCGTCTGACTTGTCTTCAGGTTTCTGAGCACTGAACACCGGCAGGTGCATCTTCGTCACGAACAGAAGATCCTTCATCTTGTTTCTCCATAAGTGGTAATTTGTGCCGTTTAGGTTGACCATCTTGCTTGTCCTTGCCTCCATATTTCCGATGGTGAATAGTAACCGTAGGTATGGATAGTGCCCGTATGGATGAATAGTATCCGTACGTATGAATAGTACCGTACATATGAATAGTATTCTAACCAAAGCTCTGATACCACTTGTTAGGACCCGGTGACACTAAACACTTCTTCACAGCGGGAAAAATAAATGATCAACGAAAAATAAATGACACAAAGAATTTAACGTGGTTCACCTAAAACGTTTAGGCTACGTCCACAAACCCTGCACCAACTTCCACTAAAACTTTTAGTAGGCTTACAAAGAGAGACTTCTCCAATAGTTTGGAGGTACAACAATTTCCCGAGCTCTACCCAAAATAGTGGCGCACACAAAAGTGTTTTCCGAAAATACCCGACTAGTATTTTACTCACTATTTTGTCACTCCCCCTTTAGAAAAACTTCCTAAAGAAAAACAAACTCTCTCTTCCTCTCTAACTCTTATACTTGAGTTATTGAATGTTTTTGGTGTGTTATACAATGAAATGGAAGGGGGTATTTATAGTTTTGAGATAGGGACCAAAAGTGCAAATCTCACCTATCAAGAAGGATCAATTTGCAATATTCCCATCTCACCTACCTCACCTACCATCTATTGATGTCATTGCTTACATCAATAATCAAGTTGGAGGAAGCTTCTAACAATAACTTGAGCGGCAGATAAAATAAAAGCAAAATAGTCTATATTATCCATTTCCATGAAAAACCACTCAAGTTGTAATCCTCCAAATCTATTTTTTCATTCAAGTGACCCCCTCACAATATTTTACATGAAAGTCGAGTTAACCTAGGATCTCGAAGAGAGAAGCCTAATGAATATTAGATGCAAAGATCCCTTGTTAAAATCATATTGGTATACTCTTCTAAAAAACAAAAAGCAATCACCATTAAAAATAAGAGTGAGATAGAACAAGGTCATTTTTATTCACATTCTTTAGAACAACAACAACAACAACAAATGCAGTTTGATCCTAATAAATGGATTTTGGGGAGGGTAGTCTGTACGCAGACCTTACCCTACCTAATGCAGGGTGTTGTTTCTAATAGACTCTCGACTCAGGAAGGGTAAGAAGAGGAAAGCAAGGAAGGAAGGAACATGCAAAAGAAAAGAAAAGGAAGAGATAAATGATAAGTAGTGCCAAATAATAGCAATAGGGAATACAATACATGAGGCGAACAAAACCGCATAACATAATAAGAATCTAAGAATATTATGAGGCATAGATGCTAATAAGATGGGGTGAAGAAGAAGTGGAGGCGTGCTCGGGGCCAACCGCGAATTAGATGGGGTGCTCTGACTAAAGAGAAAGTCCAGGAGTTGGAGAGGAGGTTAGTTGATGGTGGAGCTTGGAAGAGTTCTGGGGTAGTAGACGCAATGTGGTCAGGGACGGCGAATCTGGTTAGGGAGGCAGCGCGAGATGTGCTTGGGGTAACCAAAGGCTATCTAGGCAGACATCAGGGCGACTGGTGGTGGAATGACGTAGTGCGAGTAAAAGTAGAGGTGAAGAAAGCTGCTTTTGCGAAGTTGGCAGGGAGCACAAGTGTCACGACCCGGATTTTTCCTCAACATCGGGATCGTGATGGCACCTACTCGTGGTAGCTAGGCAAGCCACTTTATTCACACTACCCTGTTTTTAGCAATATTTCATATTCAATTTATCAACCAAAACCATAACTTTAATTAAATAAGTGCGGAAGACTTTATAAAAATAGAGATAAGCAGTTTCAAGGTAAAACAATACTGAAATCCTCTACCCAAGACGTGGAGTCACCAACTCACGAACTACTACTGAATACTACACATAAAAGTTATGAAAGAAATATAACATAATCTGTTTGTCTCGGAACAAGGAGACTATAACTAATAACATAAGTAATGAGAAGAGACGCCAGGCCTGCAGACGCCTGCAAGCTACCTCAGTCTCAATATGCTCAACTCCCACGCAAAAGATCTACTGCTGCCGCTCCTGATCAAAACCTGGACCTGTGCAAAAACGCACAGAAGTGTAGTATCAGCACAATCTGACCCCATGTGCTGGTAAGTGCCTGGTCTATCCCCGCGAAGTAGTGACAAGCCTAGGACCAGACACCCACATAAACCTGTGCGGTTCTATATATATGTACACCACAAGATAACGAGAAATAATCAAGTAACAACTCGTCAAGGAATAACACAAAGGAACTCAACAGTTAACAACAGTTATTAAATCAACAAGGAAAACCAAAGTATAACGGAAAACAGGTAAATATCATGTCAACGAATAGCAAATAGTTGCACGACATCACCTTTCGTGCTTTTACTCTTATCCTCACCAAATAAGCAAATAAAGTGCACGGCATCACCCTTCGTGCTTTTACTCTCATCCTCACATCCATGGTACGGCATGATCCTTCGTACATGGTTCAATAACAAGGCAGAACATGATCCTTCGTGCATAATCAATAACATGGCACGGCATTAACCTTCGTGCAAAATCAATAAATCAAGGCACGGCATTAACCTTCGTGCATAATCAATAAATCAAGGCACATCATCACCCTTCGTGCATTATCACTCTTCCTCACCCAAATAACAATCACAGTTAAGGGCAGAGAATGAAAACAATAAATCATGAACCGTCCCGGCAAGGGACATAATAATCATCACAACAAAGTCCCGGCAAGGGCAATCAATATCTCACTTCACAACAAGTCCCGGCAAGGGAGAACAATAACAATTCTACAATCCGGCAAGGGTTCAACAATTTATCTTTAAATATGTCTCACAACAAGTATTAACAACGACTCACGGTCATGCAAGACGACAGTGTATGGATGCTCGTCACCACAGCCCATACACCGCACTCGATCACATAGAACATAGCACATAATCCTATTCCCTCAAGCTAGGATAGAACAAACACTTACCTCTAGCCTTGAAGTCCAAATTATGCTTCAACTATAGCTTTTTCCCCGAATTTCCGCTTTCAAGTAGCTCGAATCTAATACAATTGATTCCATCATATTAATAAATACTAATTAACTTGGTTTGAATGCTTAAAAATGGTTTTCTCAAAGTTTACCCTAAAATTTCCCAAAACGCCCCTGGCCCACGTGGTCGAAACTCGGGGTTCGGACCAAAATCCGGTTACCCATTCCCCCACGAGTTCAAATATATGATTTGTTTCAAAATCGGACCTCAATTCGAGGTCCAATTGCCCAATTCATGAAAAACCTAGGTTCTACCCAAAAACATGGATTTCTACCATGAAAACCTTTGATTTCTATTGAAAAACATGTTTAATGTTGTTAGGAATTGAAAGAATCAGTAAAAAGTGACTTACAATTGCTTTGGAGTGAATTTGGCCTTGAGAGCTCGTGTGTAGTGTGTGGGTTTTTGAAAAAGTGAAGAATGAAATGAAAAATTCGTTTAAGTATAAAATTACACAGTTGCGGATATCGCAATTGCGAACATTTGTTCGCAATTGCGAACACTACAGGTTGGGGGTCTGCTGCTCTCGCAATTGCGAGAAAGTGTTCGCAATTGCGAACTCGGCTGGCATAGTGGGGCTTCGCATTTGCGATAATGGGTTCGCATTTGCGAACCCAGGTGAAATGAGTGAAGGCCTCGCACTTGCGAGGTTTTATTCGCATTTGCGAACCCAAGGACTTCTGGGCATTCATCGCAATTGCGATCACAGGGTTCGCATTTGCGAACACTGGCCTGGCCTGCCCCCTTCGCATTTGCGATAAATTCTTCGCATTTGCGAAGACACCAGCTGGGTGAAAAACCAGCTGTGTTATTTTTCAGAAATTGCTCCAACGGCCTATCAAATCTTTACCCGAGCCCCCGGTCTCCAAACCAAACATGTACACAACATCAAAAACACATTACAAACTTGTTCGTGCGATCACATCGCCAATATAACATCGTTTTCATCAAATCAAGCCTCAAGTTCATGATTTTCATACTTTTGGTTTTCAAAACTTTCAAACTTGGAACTCAAGGTCCAAAACATATCAAACGACATCCAAATGTCACCAAACTTTGCAGAAAGCACATATATAATATTTAAGACTTGTACCGGGCGTCGAAACCAAAATACGAGCCCGATACCATGGTCATTTAATTCATTTTCCTTTAATAATTATAGCGAAAACAATTTCACAGAAAAATTCATAACTTGGGCTCTAGGCCTCAGAATTCGACTCCGAACGCATGTCCAAGTCCCATATTTTCCTACGGACCTTTCGGGATCGTCCGATCTCGGGTCCGGGTCCGTTTACCAAAAATGTTGACCGAAGTCAACTAGATCAATATTAATATCATTTTTCTTCAAATTTCTCATAGAATGCACCTATTCTATCACAAAATCTTTCCGGCTACATGCACGGATCATGCACGTAAATTGAGGCAACATAAAATGAGGTTTTCAAGTCCTCAGAAGTGCGGAACAAGCGAGGAAAACAAGTGTGACCCCATTGGGTCGTCACATCCTCCAACTCTAAAACAACCATTCGTCCTCGAACGGACAAGAGAAGGAAGTACCTGAGTCGGGGAACAAATGTGGGTAGCGGCTCCGCATATCAGACTCAGACTCCCAGGTCGATGCCTCAGGAGGCTGACCTCTCCACTGAACACGCACAGAAGGATAACTCTTCGACCTCAACTGTCGGACCTGACGGTCTAGAATGGCCACCGACTCCTCCTCGGAGGATAGATCATTGTCCAATTGGACAGTACTGAAGTCTAACACATGTGTGGGATCGCCATGGTATCTCCGAAGCATAGATACATGAAAAACTGGATGCACAGCTGATAAGCTAGGCGGCAGAGCTAGTCCGTAAGCCACCCCTCCCACTCGGTCTAGAATCTCAAATGGACCAATATACCTAGGGCCTGAGCTTGCCCTTCTTCCCGAACCTCATCATGCCCTTCATAGACGACACTCGGAGCAATACTCGCTCACCAACCATGAAATCTACATCTTGAACCTTACGATCTGCATAAGTCTTCTGTCTGGACTAAGCTGAACGCAATCTCTCCTGGATAGTCTTGACCATATCCAAGGCCTCCTGAACTAAGTCTATGCCCAATAACCGAGCCTCTCCCGGCTCAAACCATCCGATTGGAGATCGACATCGCCTACCATATAATGCCTCATACGGGGCCATCTCGATGCTGGACTGGTAGCTGTTATTGTAGGCGAACTCTGCTAATGGCAGAAACTGGTCCCACGAGCCTCCGAAATCATTGACACAGGCTCGAAGCATGTCCTCTAGAATATGAATAGTCCTCTCGGACTGACCATCTGTCTGAGGATGAAAAGCTGTACTCAGCTGAACCTGGGTGCCAAACTCATACTGGACCGCTCTCCAGAACCGCGAGGTAAACTGGGTACCCTGATCAGTAGATAATAGATACTGGCACCCCATGGAGACGAACAATCTCCCTAATGTAAACCTCCGCTAACCTCTCCGACGAGTAGGAGACAGATACTGGAATAAAGTGTGCCGACTTGGTCAACCTATCAACAATGACCCAAATAGCATCAAATTTCCTCCGAGTCAAAGGAAGTCCAGTAACGAAGTCCATAGTGACCCGCTCCCATTTCCACTCGGGAATTTCGATCCTCTGGAATACACCACCAGGCCTCTGGTGCTCGTATTTCACCTGCCGACAATTTAGACACAGAGCGACATACGCAACGATATCTTTCTTCATCCTACGCCACCAATAGTGCTGCCGTAAGTCATGGTACATCTTTGCGGCTCCCGGGTGAATAGAATACCGCGAACTGTGGGCCTCCGCTAAGATCAACTCTCGAATCCATTCAACATTGGGCACACAAACTCAACCCTGCAATCTCAATACCCCGTCATCATCTAGATTTACCTTCGTGGCACCTCTCCGCTGTACTATATCTCTCAAGTCACGCAAATAAGGATCATCAAATCACCTCTCACGGATACGCTCTAATGGAGAAGAACGAGCGACCGTGCAGGCTAACACCCTGCTGGGCTCAGAAATGTCCAATCTCACGAATCGGTTGGCTAAGGCCTGGACATCTAGAGCAAATGGTCTTTGACTGACCGGAATGATTGCAAGACTACCCATGCTGGCAGACTTTCTACTCAATGCATCGGCCACCACATTGGCCTTACCCGGGTGATATAGGATAGTAACATCATAGTCTTTTAGCAACTCTAACCATCTCCGCTGTCGTAGATTCAACTCCTTCTGTTTGAACAAGTACTGTAGGCTTTTGTGATCGGTGTACACCTCACATGTCACACCATATAGATAATGCCTCCAAATTTTTAAGGCATGAACCACTGCTGCTAACTCAAGATCATGAACTGGATAATTCTTCTCATGTATTTTTAACTGCCTCGAAGCGTATGCGATAACCTTACCATCCTGCATCAATACCGCTCCAAGCCTTGTACCAGATGCGTCACAATAAACTATATAAGGCCCTGCACCCGTAGGTAGTATCAATACTAGTGCCGTAGTCAAGACTGTCTTGAGCTTCTAAAAGCTCGCCTCACACTCCTCTGACCACTGGAACTGGGCACCCTTCTGGGTCAACCTGGTCATCGGGGCTGAAATAGAAGAAAACCCCTCTACAAATCAACGGTAGTAATCGGCTAACCCCAAGAAACTCCGAATCTCACTCACTGAAGCTGGTCGAGGCCAATTCTGGACTGCCTCAATCTTCTTTGGGTCCACCTGAATACCTTCCACTAATACAATGTGGCCCAGAAATGCCACCGAACTCAACCAGAACTCACATTTCGAAAATTTGGCATATAGCCGATTATCATTCAGAGTCTGAAGAACCACCCTGAGGTACGCTCGTGCTCTTCCTGGCTGCGGGAGTATACCAGGATGTCATCTATAAAGACTATCACGAACGGATCTAAGTAAGGCCTGAATACCCGATTCATCAACTCCATGAATGCTGCTGGGGCATTGGTCAACCCGAAGGACATGACCAAGAACTCATAATGCCCATATCTAGAGCGAAAGGCTGTCTTAGGAATGTCAGCCGCCCTAATCTTCAGCTGATGGTAGCCTGACCTCAAGTCTATCTTTGAGAATACCCTCGCTCCCTGGAGCTGGTCAAACAAATCATCAATCTTCGGCAGTGGATACTTATTCTTTATTGTCACTTTGTTCAATTGCCGGTAATCAATACACATTCGCATCGAGCCATCTTTCTTCTTCACAAACAACACAGGTGCTCCCCAGGGGGAAACACTGGGCCTAATAAAGCCCTTCTCAAGAAGGTCCTGCAACTGATCTTTTAACTCTTTCAACTCCGGCGGGGCCATATGATAGGGTGGAATAGAGATGGGCTGAGTGCCCGGTGCCAGATCAATACAGAAATCAATATCCCTGTCGGGTGGCATGCCCGGCAGGTCCTGAAGGAAAAACCTCAGGAAACTCCCGTGCAATAGGGACTGACTCAATGGAAGGAACCTCTGCGCTGGAATCACGAACATAAGCCAGATAAGCTAGACACCTCTTCTCGACCATGCGTCGAGCCTTAACATAAGAAATAACAGTGCGAACGGAGTGGCTTGAGGTACCCTTCCACTCTAGTCGGGGTGATTCTGGCAAGGCCAAGGTCACAGTCTTGGCATGACAATCTAGAATAGCATGGTATGGGACAACCAATCCATTCCCAATATGGCATCAAAATCCACCATGTCCAAAAGCAACATATCAACACGAGTCTCAAGACCCCCAAAGATAACTACGCACGAACGATGCACCTGGTCGACTACAATGGAGTCGCCCACTGGTGTAGACACATAAATTGGAATATCCAGAGCAGAGCTAGATACGGCCAAGTATGGTGCAAAGTAGGAAGACGCATATGAATATGTAGACCCAGGGTCGAATAATACTGAAGCACCTCTGCCACAAACAAGAATGATACCTGTAATCACGGCATCTGATGCCTCCGCCTTTGGCCTGGCTGGTAAAGCATAAAATCGAGGATCAGCACCTCCCCTCTGAGCTACATCCCTAGGACGTTCATCAACTGGCTGACCTCTACCTCTGGGTGGGCGGTCTCCACCTCTACGGTCTTGACCTCCACCTCTATGATCTCTACCCCCGCCTCTGGCTGGCTGAGTAGGCTAAGGGTTAGCTGGGGCCAGAATCATAGGATGAGGGCCCCGCTGTTAAGTGTTGCCCGTCGCTCGAGGGTAGAATCTGACAAGATGACCTGGATCACCACAACCTTAGTAACTCTTAGGTTGATGGGGCCACTGGCCCTGATGACCCGAATGGCCTTCACGAACACTCTGAAGAGGCTGGGCACTAATAGGAAACTGATCTGAATACTACTCATGAAACCCACGATCGATTGGTCCATCCTGTGAAGCCTGAAGGGCGGAATGGAAAGGCCTGGAAGACCGGCCCCTATCAAAAGATTCCCTGCCACCAGAAGAAGAACCACTAAACCTGCCTGAATGACGAGGCCTCTTGTCCTGAAGAATAACCACCTCCCCGAGCAAGAGCCATCTCAACTCTACGTGCTGCATTGGCTGCCTCCTGAAATGATATATCACTCCCCACTCCCATAGCCATCTGGAGTTTAATTGGCTGATTAAGCCCATCTATGAACCTATGGACCCTCTCCCGCTTTGTGGGAAGTATCACCATTGCATGACGTGCCAAATCAACAAATCTTGTCTCGTACTGAGTGACAGTCATAGTGCCCTGCTGGAGGCACTCAAACTGCCTCCGAAGTGCATCCCGCTGAGTAACATGGAGAAACTTCTCCAGAAATAACTCTGCAAACCGATCCCATGATAAAGCCGGGGACCCTGCTGGTCGTGTCAAACAATAATCCCTCCACCAAGTCTTGGCGGATCCTGAAACCCTAAATGTACAGAAGTCAACTCCATTGGACTCCACTATCCCCATAGTCTTCAGAATCTCATGGCAATTGAATAATAAATCCTGATGATCCTCTGATGTGGCACCGCTGAAGGTAGTGGTAAACAGCTTGGAGAACCGATCAAGTCTCCACAAAGAATCGGAAGTCATGGCCGCTCCATCTCCGGCTTGAGCTGTGGTACCTGACTGAGTGGCCACAGCTGGCTGAACCACTGGTGCTTGAGGCTGGGGAGCTAGTGGCTCCGGAGTACGTTCAACAGGAGTCTGGGCCCCTCCTCCAGCCTGAGAAGCGGCTGGTGCAGCCGGTAATAAGCCTGCTCTGGCAACGCTGTCCATAAATCCCGCTATCCTGACCAAAGCCTCCCGAAGATCCGAGATAAATAAAGCCTCTCATGGGACCTGAGCTGGGCCCACTGGAGCTGCTGGGACTGGAACCTCCTCGCCAGTCTCAATATGAGGCTTCACCTCTGGAATAGCTGCCGGGGGCTGAGCTCTACCCCTACTACGGCCTCCGATACGGCCTCGGCCCCTGCCTCTCACGGGAGCTGCCTGGGGCTCGGGTTGCTAGTCAGCGTATGAAGAAGCGCGTGTCCTCACCATCTGCGAAAGGACGGAGTAGAAGTTCAATCAGTATTTGAAGAACAAATCGCATGACAAGAAGGAACAAATGAGAGACTCTTTCCTAACTCAATAGACTCTGGAGGACAAGTACAAACGTCTCCGTACCTACCTCTCAAACTCTACTAAGCGTGTTCGTGAGTGGTGAGACCTATGTAACCTAGAGCTCTGATACCAACTTGTCACGACCCGGATTTTCCCTCAACATCGGGATCGCGATGGCGCCTACTCGTGGTAGCTAGGCAAGCCACTTTATTCACACTATCCTATTTTTAGCAATATTTCATATTCAATTTATCAACCAAAACCATAACATTAATTAAATAAGTGCGGAAGACTTTATAAAAATAGAGATAAGCAGTTTCAAGGTAAAACAATACTGAAATCCTCTACCCAAGACGTGGAGTCACCAACTCACGAACTACTACTGAATACTACACATAAAGGTCTGAAAGAAATATAACATAATTTTTTTGTCTCGGAACAAGGAGACTACAGCTAATAACATAAGTAAAAAGAAGAGACGTTGGGCCTGCGGACGCCTGCAAGCTACCTCGGTCTCAATATGCTCAACTCCCATGCAAATGATCTACTGCTGCTGCTCCTGATCGAAACCTGGACCTGTGCAAAAATGCATAGAAGTGCAGTATCAACACAATCCGACCCCATGTGCTGGTAAGTGCCTGGCCTATCCCGGCGAAGTAGTGACAAGCCTAGGACCAGATACCCACATAAACCTGTGCAGTTCTATATATATGTACACCACAAGATAACGAGAAATAATCAAGTAACAACTTATCAAGGAATAACACAAAGGAACTCAACAGTTAACAACTGTTATTAAATCAACAAGGAAAACCAAAGTATAATGGAAAACATGTAATATCAAGTCAAGGAATAGCAAATAGTTGCATGGTATCACCCTTCGTGCTTTTACTCTCATCCTCACCAAATAAGCAAATAAAGTGCACGGCATCACCCTTCGTGCTTTTACTCTCATCCTCACATCCATGGTACGGCATGATCCTTCGTACATGGTTCAATAACAAGGCACGACATGATCCTTTGTGCATAATCAATAACATGGCATGGCATTAACCTTCGTGCAAAATCAATAAATCAAGGCACGACATTAACCTTCGTGCATAATCAATAAATCAAGGCACGACATCATCCTTCGTGCATTATCACTCTTCCTCACCCAAATAACAATCACAGTTAAGGGCATAGAATGAAAACAATAAATCATGAACCGTCCGGGCAAGGGACACAATAATCATCACAACAAAGTCCTAGCAAGGGCAATCAATATCTCACTTCACAACAAGTCGCGGCAAGGGAGAACAATAACAATTCTTCAACCCGGCAAGGGTTCAACAATTTATCTTTAAATATGTCTCACAACAAGTATTAACAACGACTCACGATCATGCAAGACGCCAGTGTATGGATGCTCGTCACCACAGTCCATACACCACACTCGATCACATAGCACATAACACATAATCTTATTCCCTCAAGCTAGGATAGAACAAACACTTACCTCTAGCCTTGAAGTCCAAATTATGCTTCAACTATAGCTTTTTCCCCGAATTTCCACTTTCAACTAGCTCGAATCTAATCACAATTGATTCCATCATATTAATAAATACTAATTAACTTGGTTTGAATGCTTAAAATGGTTTTCTCAAAGTTTACCCCACAATTCCCCAAAACGCCCCTGGCCCACGTGGTCGGAACTCGGTGTTCGAACCAAAATCCGGTTACCCATTCCCCCACGAGTTCAAATATATGATTTGTTTCAAAATCGGACCTCAATTCGAGGTCCAATTGCCCAATTCATGAAAAACCTAGGTTCTACCCAAAAACATGGATTTCTACCATGAAAACCTTTGATTTCTATTGAAAAACATGTTTAATGTTGTTAGGAATTGAAAGAATTAAGTAAAAAGTGACTTACAATTGCTTTGGAGTGAATTTGGCCTTGAGAGCTCGTGTGTAGTGTGTGGGTTTATGAAAAAGTGAAGAATGAACTGAAAAAGTGAAGAATGAACTGAAAAATTCGTTTAAGTATAAAATTGCACAGCTGTGGATATGATGTTCGCAATTGCGAACACTACAGGTTGGGGGTCTGCTGCTCTCGCAATTGCGAGAAAGCGTTCGCAATTGCGAACTCGGCTGGCATAGTAGGGCTTCGCATTTGCGATAATGGGTTCGCATTTGCGAACCCAGGTGAAATGAGTGAAGGCCTCGCACTTGCGAGGTTTTATTCGCATTTGCGAACCCAAGGATTTCTGGGCATTCATCGCAATTGCGATCACAGGGTTCGCATTTGCGAACACTGGCCTGGCCTGCCCCCTTCGCATTTGCGAAGACACCAGCTGGGTGAAAAACCAGCTGTGTTATTTTTCAGAAATTGCTCCAACGGCCTATCAAATCTTTACCCGAGCCCCCGGTCTCCAAACCAAACATGTACACAACATCAAAAACACATTACAAACTTGTTCGTGCGATCACATCACCAATATAACATCATTTTCATCAAATCAAGCCTCAAGTTCATGATTTTCATACTTTTGGTTTTCAAAACTTTCAAACTTGGAACTCAAGGTCCAAAACATATCAAACGACATCCAAATGTCACCAAACTTTGCAGAAAGCACATATATAATATTTAAGACTTGTACCAGGCGTCGGAACCAAAATACGAGCCCGATACCATGGTCATTTAATTCATTTTCTTTTAATAATTATAGCGAAAACAATTTCACAGAAAAATTCATAACTTGGGCTCTAGGCCTCAGAATTCGACTCCGAACGCATGTCCAAGTCCCATATTTTCCTACGGACCTTTCGGGACCGTCCGATCTCGGGTCCGGGTCCGTTTACCAAAAATGTTGACCGAAGTCAACTAGATCAATATTAATATCATTTTTCTTCAAATTTCTCATAGAATGCACCTATTCTATCACAAAATCTTTCCGGCTACATGCACGGATCATGCACGTAAATTGAGGCAACATAAAATGAGGTTTTCAAGTCCTCAGAAGTGCGGAACAAGCGAGGAAAACAAGTGATGACCCCATTGGGTCGTCACATCCTCCAACTCTAAAACAACCATTCGTCCTCGAACGGACAAGAGAAGGAAGTACCTGAGTCGGGGAACAAATGTGGGTAGCGGCTCCGCATATCAGACTCAGACTCCCAGGTCGATGCCTCAGGAGGCTGACCTCTCCACTGAACACGCACAGAAGGATAACTCTTCGACCTCAACTGTCGGACCTGACGGTCTAGAATGGCCACCGGCTCCTCCTCGTAGGATAGATCATTGTCCAATTGGACAGTACTGAAGTCTAACACATGTGTGGGATCGCCGTGGTATCTCCGAAGCATGGACACATGAAAAACTGGATGCACGGCTGATAAGCTACGCGACAGAGCTAGTCATCGCCGTGGTATCTCCGAAGCATGGACACATGAAGAACCCAAGGACTTCTGGGCATTCATCGCATGTGCGATCACAAGGTTCGCATTTGCGAACACTGGCCTGGCCTGCCCCCTTCGCATTTGCAATAAATTCTTCGCATTTGCGAAGACACCAGCTGGGTGAAAAACCAGCTGTGTTATTTTTCAGAAATTGCTCCAACGGCCTATCAAATCTTTACCCGAGGCCCCCGGGCTCCAAACCAAACACGTACACAACATCAAAAACAAATTACAAACTTGTTCGTGGGATCACATCGCCAATATAACATCGTTTTCATCAAATCAAGCCTCAAGTTCATGATTTTCGTACTTTTGTTTTTCAAAACTTTCAAACTTGGAACTCAAGGTCCAAAACATATCAAACGACATCCAAATGTCACCAAACTTTGCAGAAAGTACATATATAATATTTAAGACTTGTACCGGGCGTCGGAACCAAAATTCGAGCCCGATACCATGGTCATTTAATTCATTTTCCTTTAATAATTACAGCAAAAACAATTTCACAGAAAAATTCATAACTTGGGCTCTAGGCCTCAGAATTCGACTCCGGACGCATGTCCAAGTCCCATATTTTCCCACGGACCATCCGAGACCGTCCGATATCGGGTCCGGGTCCGGTTACCAAAAATGTTGACCGAAGTCAACTATATCAATATTAATATCACTTTTCTTCAAATTTCTCATAGAATTCACCTATTCTATCACAAAATCTTTCCGTTTACATGCCCGGATTGTGCACGTAAATCGAGGCAATATAGAATGAGGTTTCAAGGCCTCGGAAGTGCAGAACAAGCGAGGAAAATAAGTGATGACCCCATTGGGTCGTCACATCAGCTCAAGTGGTGAGAGGTGAGGTAGTAAAATCCCTGAAAAGCCTTGGGTCTTAGGTTCGATTCCCAGTAGCTGCAGCTATACGTGGAATGTTCCTATACCCAAGGGTAACAATTCCTTAGGCTGCATGTCCATGTGTGGCACGACCGGCACCGCCGCTGTGAGGGGTCCATGTGTGGCCATAGGCGGGGTGTTACAACAAGTGAGAAAGAAAGGCGGGTGAACAGAGAGAGCTATAAGGTGGCAAGGAAGGAAGAGAAATTGGCGGTCTCAGAGGCTAAAAATGCGGATTTTGGCCGCATGTACGAGGAATTGAGGAAGAGAGGCGGGGACAAGAAGTTATTCCTGTTAGCCAAAGTAAGGGAAAGGAAGGCGCGGGACCTGGACCAGGTTAGGTGCATCAAGGATGAGGATGGTAGAGTCCTGATGGGGGAGTCTCAAGTCAAACAGAGATGGCAGGCGTACTTCCGAGACCTTCTAAACGAGGAGGGGGCCAAAACATAGAACTAGGGGAGTTGGGGCATTCAGAGCGTCATAGAGACTTAGGGTACCGCAGGCGCATTAGGGTAGAAGAGATCGTGGGGCTTTGCATAGGATGAGTAGAAGTCGAGCGACCGGGCCAGACAAAATCCCGGTGGAGTTTTGGAAATGCATGGGTAAGCCTGGAGTGGAGTGGCTCACCAGGTTGTTCAATGCGATCTTCGGGTCCAAAAGGATGCCGGAGGAGTGGAGGTGGAGTACAGTGGTGCCCTTGTATAAGAACAAAGGGGATATCCAGTGTTGCAACAACTATAGGGGCATCAAATTAATAAGCCACACCATGAAGGTCCGGGAGCGGGTGATCGAGGCCAGGGTGAGGGAGTCGACATCTATTTCCGTGAACCAGTTCGGTTTCATGCCGGGTCGGTCCACTACAGAAGCTATCCACCTTGTCAGGAGATTGGTGGAACAGTTCAGGGATATGAAGAAGAACCTGCACATGGTGTTTATCGATTTGGAGAAGGCGTATGACAAGGTCCCTAGGGAGGTACTATGGAGGTGCCTGGAGGTTAAGAGCGTGCCGGAAGCCTACATCAGAGTAATCAAGGACATGTACGATGGAGCTAAGTCTAGGGTCAGGACAGTGGGTGGTGACTCAGACCATTTCCCGGTGGTTATGGGGCTCCATCAAGGATCTGCGCTTAGCCCACTCTTGTTTGCCTTGGTAATGGATGCTTTGACGCGGCATATTCAAGGGGAGGTACCTTAGTGTATGCTATTTGCTGATGATATAGTCCTGGTAGATGAGACGAGGGCCGGTGTTAACAAGAGGCTAGAAGTATGGAGATAGACTCTCGAGTCTAAGGGGTTCAAACTAAGCAGGTCTAAGACAGAATATTTGGAGTGCAAGTTTAGCGCTGAGTCGAGCGAAGTGGGAGGGAGCGTGATGATTGGATCTCGGGCCATAGCCAAGAAGGATAGTTTCAGATACCTTGGATCGGTGATCCCAGGGGGACGGGGAGATAGACGGGGATGTCACTCACCGTATAACGGCGGGGTGGTCAAAGTGGAGGCTTGCATCAGGAGTATTGTGTGATAAGAAAATGCCACATAAACTCAAGGGGAAGTTTTATAGAGCTGTGGTTAGACCTGCCATGCTGTACGGGACGGAGTGTTGGCCGGTGAAGAAATCTCATCTTCAGAGGATGATGGTTGCGGAGATGAGGATGCTTAGGTGTATGTGCGGGCTCACCAGGTTAGATAAGATTAGGAACGAAGTTATTCGGGAGAAGGTGGGGGTGGCCCCGGTGGATGAGAAGATGCGAGAGGCGAGACTTCGGTGGTTCGGGCATGTGCGGAGGAGAAGCCCCGACGCCCCGGTGAGGAGTTGTGAGCGGCTAGCGGTGGTCGATGTGAGGCGAGGCAGAGGGAGGCCCAAGAGATACTGGGGAGAGGTAATTAGACAGGACATGGCCAGGATGCGAATTTCCGAGGACATGACCTTGATAGGAAAGTCTGGAGATCTAGTATGAGGGTTGTAGGATAGGGGCTTCTCGATTTTTCGTACTCCTTTCCCGGGGTGAGCGAGGTGTGGTAGGGCCGCCCTTAGATGATTAGTTTGGGTTCTCTTGTGGTAGTCATTTCTGGTAGTTACTATTTCAATATCATTGCATGCCTGCTTATTTGTGGTATTTATGTCTCTTATATCTAGATAATTTTTATGCGATGTATGCTGGAGTAATTAATGCGGTATTTATTTTTGTTTTGTTTGCTTTTCTTTTCCCCGCGCCGAAGGTCTATTGGAAACAGCCACTCTGCCCTCTCGGGTAGAGGTAAGGCCTGTCTACATATTACCCTCCCCAGACCCCATCTTATGGGAATATACTGGATTGTTGTTGTTATTGTTGTTGTTGCATGCTGCTAAGACTATCCGTGAACAACTATAAACTACCTACTAACCTTCTACCTTAATCCTCGACCTCCACACCCTCCTATCAAGGGTCATGTCCTCAGTGAGATGAAGCAACACCATGTCCTGCCTAATTACCTCCCCCTAGTACTTCTTAAACCTACCTCGACTTCTTCTCAAACTCTTCATGGCCAACCTCTCACACCTCCTGACAGGAGCATCAATGCTTCCTCCCATGTCCGAACCATCTCATCCTCGACTCCCGCATCTTGTCCTCAACGGAGGCTACTCCCACTCTGTCTCGGATAGCTTCATTCTTAATCATATCTCTCCTGGTATACCTACACATCCATTTCAACATCACTCAAATTTGCTATTCTCACCTTCTTGACGTGGGAGTTCTTTACTAGCTAACACTCAGCCTCATACAGCATAGTCGGTCGAACCATCACTCGATAAAAATTACACTTAAGTTTTAGTGGCACATTTCTATCATACAAAACATTGGAAGCAAGCCTCCACTTAATCTGTCCCGCTCTGATGCGATGTGCGATATCTGCGTCAATCTCACTGTTACGCTAGATAGTAGATCTGAGATACTTAAAGCACGCTTTCTTGGGGATAACTTATCAAGCTTAACCTCTACGTCTGCATCATGGGTCCCCTCACTAAATTTGGACTTCAAATATTCTGTCTTGGTTCTACTCCAAGCATCATGGCTCCCGTCTCATTCTTTACCGTAATAAAAGTGACTTTAAAGGCACCCCTAGTATTAAAAAATAGTAGTACTACAAATGTTGCATTTTGAATTTTTATTGGAGGAATTAAAATTTCAGACGCCATTAAGTTAAAATCATAAAACTGCTTAACTTGCCTCCCAACACCTTATAACTCGTGATGAAATTAAAACTTATCTGTATCAATTATTTACATCATCTCCTCCTCATCAAAATCAAAAATAAAAGAAAGAAGGGTCTCTTATCTTGATATTATATTCTCATCATAGAATGCTGTGAGCTACTATGCAGAAAAGTAATTGACACCATTTTCAATAATAATAAGGTAATAAAACTCAAAAGTTGGTCATGAGGACTTTTGTCTTGAGTTGAGTGTGATAGGTTAGTATCAAAAGCCAACATGTACACCCTCAAAAGTGAACCACGTTCAATAAACACAGTTACAGACAAACCCTAACCCCACCAAATGTGCCACTTTAATTTGCAATTTCCTTCTTCTGTAGAGTAATAAATTTAATTCCCCAAGAGCCTTGGAAATCGAGTTAGTGGAGTTTTTTGACGTTCCCCACAAACATGCCCTTAAACCTCCTTCTTGGACCATGACTACTAGTAGTATTCTGCACTACGTTGCTCTAATACTATTCTCCTGTCCTAATTTATGCGAATGTGTTCAAACTTAAAGAGTCAAACGACTTATTATTTTACCATAATTTTTAATATATCTTTTAAATATTTTGAGTTATTAGTTATTGTAATTTATAATGCATTTTACATGTTTTCAAATACATAAATGTTCTTTGGAAAAGTTGAATTTTTGCATAATTAAAATGAAGAAGTTCAAATTTCGAAATACCAAAAGTTTTACATAAACGGAGACAAAAGGAGTAATAGACTTTCATTCCCTCTTTTTCGAATTATCTATTGTTGCTTTCTAAAAATAATATCTCAAATTATTTATTATTGTACAAGTTCAAAATAATATAAATTATATTTTCATATTTTACCCTTACTATAATAATCGTTCTTGAAGATGTAAATAGCACACGAATAAAATAAATATTCAATGAAGAGAAATTATATTTTAAGACTACTCCCTAGTCCCTAAGTTCACTTTTATTTGTCCATTATGAGCTTTGCCCACCCCTTAAGAAATAATAAATAAAGTGTATAATTTATTATAATATTCATATTAATTGATGCATATATTTAATGGATTTAAAAAATGATTTGAAATGAGTAACTAATACTGTGAATATAACATGAAAAAGAAATTATTTTCGCTTGATATGCTAAAAATAACAAGTAAAAATAAAAATCTATTTTTAGAATATTGAACAAGTAAAAATGTATAGAGGAAGTAAACAAGGGTAAAATAGTCCAATCCTCTTTCTAATTAATGTTTCTTAAATAGTGCGTAAAAGAGAAACAAGTAATATTTTAGTTGTTTTCACATAGATTAAGAAATTTCACCGTTTAGAATTAATTAGAAATAGAATTGACCATATTAACCTTTACTATCTCACGTAAATACTCCTACCACATATTCCAACATTATTTACTCCAAGGATAATGTAGGAAAAAAAAATTAACTCATTCTTAAAATTTGAAAAAAATTACTTATTTTATACTACAAAAAAAAAATAAAAAAATTACTTATTTTGGACGTGCAGTAAAATAAAAGTGCTGTCAATTTAGACCAAAAGCTATAATCTTGCCTCTTTATATACGACTCATTGTGTACCCCTTCCTCTTCATACTCTCACTTTTTCTTGGCTTAGCTTAAGCTTATCCAACATTGTCAACATCTTTTTCTTTTCCATTTTCACCTTTTCTTTCACTCTGAGTATAACTTACTAGCATGATTGGTGGAACGTCTGCTGACTCTGAAGGTGGATATGAAGGAATAAGTTGGCTGTGGAGGAAGAAGAGAAGAAGGAAAAAGTTGTGTAAATAACTAAAACAAAGAAGAAAAGAAAAAGAAAAAAAAACAATGCAATTTCGATCTCTTGAGTTTCTAGCTATCTATTTTGAAGGTGCAGAATTGGGAGATCGACACTATGCATTGTGGGGAATTGAGGGTAGCGGTCCGAGTTTACCTAAGTTTAATTATTTACCATTTTACTCCTTATTTTCTTTAACTCTCCATCTATCTATATTCGTCTGTCAAGACGTTGAGAGCTTTAAGTGTTGTTTTTTTTGGATATTTTTGTGGTTTTTGCTAATCTCATAGTATAGCAAAGTATAACATGAGATGTAAGAAATGCATACGAGGCAGGTAGAAATTGTGGAATTAGTGG
Organism: Nicotiana noctiflora; assembly: GCA_032618575.1. Classification (NCBI taxonomy): domain Eukaryota; kingdom Viridiplantae; phylum Streptophyta; class Magnoliopsida; order Solanales; family Solanaceae; genus Nicotiana; species Nicotiana noctiflora. The sequence goes on from JASVEL010012343.1 coordinate 82,601, forward strand.
GGGAAGATTTACAATTTCTATTAATAGTTGGGTTCGTTTGTAAGGTTATTAATTACTGCCAGGCATGCATCACTTACACCTTCACCAAATATATGTATTTACTTTTTCATGTGTTAAGAGATAAAAGAATAGTAGTTGGTTTCTTACTGGTTTTACCTTTCTTCTCTCTTTGTTTGAATGATTGATTTGCTTTTTGCAGAAAAGTGGAGACGATTGGATGTTACTGTTTCCTTTTCTCTTTCCCTAATTATATAATGGGAGACTAGTCATACCATTTTTAGCTAGCTTTTATTTTATTTTTTTGGTCCTTTTCTTTTATTATACTCCCTTCTAATTATCCAAATAAAATCGAAAGAATGTGTTTTTAAATGTTAGTCCAGTTTCACTTTATCTGAATTTTGAATCTCAAAAATGTGAACATAAGAATAAAGGTAGAATAATATTTTTTTAAACTAATTCTCACACATTATATAGATTTATTGCGACGCTGGACCACCAAAGATTGTGATGTGGTGGCAAAAATTCCTTTATCCGTACTAAGAAATTGAGCCTCTTGAAAATGAAATTATATATGCCTATATGATAAAGAGTGGTTTATTTTAAAGTGAAGACTTTCTGCATAAATTTGGATTAGTTAGGCTCCAAATTAAAACTAAAATATTGCAACTTTAGGACTCATTCTGATAAGTTAAAAAGCCTTTTAGAAATCAACTGTTATGCTGACCTTATAATTTCGTCAAACTAGTTATATCTACGCGTTTTGTAAAATAAAAAATATTTATAAGTTTAGTGCTTATAAACCAAAAGTTTGGTTTTCCTAACTTATCATACTTTAGGTTTGACCAAAATATTTACTGTTCTATTCCTAAAATAATTGTTTTTAAAACAAAACTATTCATATTTCAGTTCTAGTTCTTCATCTGCTTATTATTAATTTTAATATTTTTATTCTTACACATAACTATTTTTCTAAAAATCAATTTTAGTACTTAAAAGTACTTATTTTAAACGCCAAATATTTATTAAGCTCAAAATTGCATTATAATGTCTATCATTTCAAATTCGTAGTCCCTTGCATTTCTAAAGGGGGTTCCACTTAAGTTGAAGTGTTCCACCTATGTAGTTGTACCAAATAGTCTTCTTTCACATCTAATCAATAGCTCATAAGTGGAGTACTACTTTTGGTGTAAGCTTTTACTAGTATTAATACTCATGTACTTCTAGCATACATCATTTACTTGCCTAATATGACAAAAAAATTGATTGAAGAAAAGAAATACGACAAAAATTTATATACCTAATGAATAATAGTCATAAAAATCATCATATTGGATTCGTTTAATAACCTAGTTAGTCCACGTAAAAGAGATTTTCTTACAGGATTCTTGACCCGTGACAAACATTTATAGTCTGTTTGGTCGTAAAATCAGCTTATTTTGAGAAGTATTTTTTAAATATTTTCGGGGAAAAATAGTTTGTGTTTAACTAATTAGTTTGAAAAATACTTCTTAGCAGTAATTAGTGTTTGGCCAAATTATTAAAATATGTTTTTAAGTGTATTTTTCTCAAAAGTACTTCTCAAAAAAGTATTTTTGGAGAAAAGTTATTTTTTTCTGCTTCTCCAAAACTGCTTCTGTTTATCCTCAAAAGCACTTTTTTCCTTCCAGAAGCTTGGCCAAACACCTTAATTTTTGGCCAAAAATGCTTCTCGTCAAAAAAGCACTTTTGGCCAAAAATAAGCTTGGCCAAACAGACTATTAATCATAAAATTATTTGTCAACTCGTTATTGTTTGACCAACAAAATATAGATCTTGGTTCAATTAATTAAATTATATAAATAAGAGTTAATCTTAGCTAACAATAATATACCTAGATAAAGTTCATAAAGGAGTAGCATATATGTGACGACCCAAAGGGTCATCACTTATTTAATTAATCATTTCGAGCTTCTGAGGCCTTGAAAACCTTATTCTATGTTGCCTCGATTTACGTGCACAATCCGAGCATGTAGCCGGAAAGATTTTGTGATAGAAAATATGAATTTTATGAGAAATTTGGATAAAAATGATATTAATATTGATATGGTTGACTTCGGTCAACGTTTTTAGTAAACGGATCCGGACCCGAGATTGGATGGTCCCGAGAGGTCCGTAGGAAAATATGGGACTTGGACATGTGTCCGGAGTCGAATTCTGAGGCCTAGAGCCCAAGTCATGAATTTTTATGTGAAATTGTTTTTTGATGCAATTATTAAAGGAAATAAATTAATTGACCTTGGTATCGGGCTCGTATTTTGGTTCCGACGCCTGGTACAAGTCTTAAATATTATATATGTGATTTCTGTAAAGTGTGGTGACATTTGGATGTCGTTTGAGATGTTTTGGACCTTGAGTTCCAAGTTAAGAAGTTTTGAAAATCAAAAGTATGAAAATCATGAGTTTGAGGCTTGATTTGATTAAAACGAAGTGATATTGGCGATATGATCGCACGAACAAGTCCATAATGTGTCTTTGAGGTTGTGTACATGTTTGGTTTGGAGCCCGGGGGGCTCGGGTAAAGATTTGATAGGCCGTTGGATGAAATTCTGAATTTTTGAACTGCTGGTTTTTCACCCAGCTGTTGGCTTCGCAATTGCGAAGAATTTCTCGCAATTGCGAAGGGGACAATGTAAGGCAAGGCTCGCAAATGCGAACCTTCATCGCAAATGCGAAGCCCCCTTTGGCCCAGCCTTGTTCGCAAATGCGAACAATTGTTCGCATTTGCGAAAGTCCCTAGAACCTGCCTATGTTCGCAAATGCGAACATTCCCCATACTGCCTTAGTTCGCAAATGCGAACCATTGTTCGCAAATGCGAACACTGCCTTATACAGCATGTGTTCGCAAATGCGAACATTAGTTCGCAAATGCGAATTGTTCGCAAATGCGAACAAATGTTCGCAAATGCGAACTTCCCACCCTTAGCTTATTTTTCAAACTCCGGAAATTGGTCGGGGTTCGCAATTGCGAACCCATGTTCGCAAATGCGAACACAGAGACCCTGAAAAACACGAATTTCAGTCATTTCTTCACATTTTACAAAACCAAAACACACATTTGCGATTCTTCAAGGGTTTCTTCTTCATCAAAACGATTGTAAGTCACTTTTTACTTAATTCTTTCAATTCCTAACATCATTAAACATGTTTTTTCATAAGAAATCAATGATTTTCATGGTAGAATTCTTGTTTTTGTTAGAAAATAGGGTTTTTCATAAATTGGGAAATTGGACCTCGAATTGAGGTCCGATTTTGAAACAAATCATATACATGAACTCGTGGGGATGGGTAACCGGATTTTGGTCCTAACCCCGAGTTCCGACCATGTGGGCCCGGGGTTGAAATTTACTATTCATGGCAGAATGTTGTAAAAGTGGTATTCGGTATTAAGAATTAGTTTGTTGAGTAGAATTGATGATATTAAATCAATTGTGTATAGATACGGTTGGATTGGAGCCAAATTGAAAGAAAAGACATTTCCACGGAGTGAATCGTTCATAAACATTCGAGGTAAGTGTTTGTTCTATCCTAGCTTGAGGGAATAGGATTATGTGTTATGTGTTATGTGATCGAGTGCGGTGTATGGGCTGTGGTGACGAGCATCCATACACTGGCGTCTAGTATGACCGTGAGTCGTTGGAAAATGATTATTTTGAGATATATTACGGATGAATTGTTATTGTTCTCCCTTGTTGGGACTTGTTGTGAAGATAATTATTGATTGCCCTTGATGGGACGGTTTATGAATTACTGTTTCTTTCTTTGCCCTTAACCGTGATTGTTATTTGGGTGAGGAAGAGTGATAATGCACGAAGGGTGATGCCGTGCCATGTTTATTTATTTATGCAGGAAGGTTAATGCCGTGCCATGTTTATTTATTGATTATGCACGAAGGATCATGTCGTGCCCTGTTATTGAACCATGTACGAAGGATCATGCCGTACTATAGATGTGAGGATGAGAGTAAAAGCACGAAGGGTGATGCCGTGTACTTTATTTGTTTATTTGGTGAGGATGAGAGTAAAAGCACGAAGGGTGATGCCGTGCAATTGCTTGCTATTTCCTGAATTGATATTACTTGTGTTTACATTATACTTTGTTTTTCCTTGTGAATTTATTAACTGTGGTTAATTGTTGAATTCTTTAAGATATTCCTTATTGTGTTAATACTTGATTATTTCTTGTTATTTTGTGGTACATATATATATATATATTGAATTGTACAGGTTTATGTGAGTGTCTGGTCCTAGGCTTGTCACTACTTCGCCGGGATAGGCCAGGCACTTACCAGCACATGGGGTCGGTTGTGCTGATGCTACACTTCTGTGCGTTTTTGCACAGGTCCAGGTTACGATCAAGAGCAGCAGCAGCAGTAAATAGATTGCGTGGGAGTTGATCATATTTGAGACCGAGGTAGCTTGCAGAGCGTCCGCAGGCCCGGCGTCTCTCTCTTTATTTATGTTATTAGCCGGAGTCTCTTTGTTCCGAGACAAACAGAATTGTGTTATATTTCTTTCAGACTTTTATGTGTAGTATTCCATAGTAGTTTGTGAGTTGGTGACTCCACGTCTTGGGTAGAGGATTTCAGTATGATTTTCACTTTGTAATTAGTTATTTCTATTTCGATAAAGTATTCCGCATTTATTTAATTAAAATTGTGTTAAAAACAGGATAGTATGAATACAGTGGCTTGCCTAGCTACCACGAGTAGGCGCCATCACGATCCCGATGTTGGGGGAAAATCCGGGTCGTGACAGAGTGGTATCAGAGCTCTAGGTTACATAGGTCTCACCACTCACGAACAAGCTTAGTAGAGTTTGAGAGGTAGGTACGGAGACGTCCGTACTTGTCCTCCAAAGTCTATTGAGTTAGGAAAGAGTCTCTCATTTGTTCTTTCTTGTCGTGCGACTTGTTCCTCAAATACCGATTGAACTTTTATTCTGTCCTTTCGCAGATGGTGAGGACACGAGCTTCTTCATCCGCTGACCAGCAGCCCGAGCCCTAGGCAGCTCCCGTGAGGGGCAGGGGCCGAGGCCGTATCAAAGGCCGTGGTAGGGGCAGAGCTCAGCCCCCGGCATCTAACACTGATATAAAATCATAAAACATGTATTTACAAAATAACGGGGTGGTAATTCCCGTGACGACGGGCCGGGTCGTCACAGGCTTTATTTACCCCAGATCTCCGGGATGTTTTGGTCAGAATAGCGGGATTTATGGACAGCATTGCCAGAGCGGGTTTATTATCGGTTGCACCAGCCGCTTCTCAGGCTGGAGGAGGGGCCCAGACTCCTATTGCTCGTACTCCGGAGCCAGTAGCTCCTCAGCCTTAGGCACTAGTAGTTCAGCCAGCTATGGCCACTCAGTCAGGTACCACAGCTCATGCCGGTGATGGAGCAGCCATGAATTCTGATTCCTTATGGAGACTTGATTGGTTCTCCAAGATATTTACCACTACATTCAGCGGAGCCACATCAGAGGATCCTCAGGACTTCTTATTCAGTTGCCATGAGATTCTCAAGACTATGGGGATTGTGGAGTCAAATGGAGTTGACTTCTGTACATTCAGGCTTGCAGGATCCGCCAAGACTTGGTGGAGAGATTATTGCTTGACTCGACCAGCAGGGTCCCCAGCTTTATCATGGGATCAGTTTGCGGAACTATTTATGGAGAAGTTTCTCCCTGCTACTCAGCGGGATGTACTTCGGAGGCAGTTTGAGTGCCTCCATCAGGGCACTATGATAGTTACACAGTATGAGATGAGATTCGTCGATTTGGCTCGTCATGCAGTGGTGATACTTAATCCTTTGATAGAGGCCGGTCCTCCGGACCTTTTCATTCCGCCCTTCGAGCTTCGCAGGGTGGACCAGGTGATCACGGTTTTCGGGGGCATTATTCAGACCAGCCTACTATTAATGCTCAGCCTCTTCAGAGTGTTCGTGGAGGCCATTCAGGTCGTCGGGGCCAGCAGCCCTATCAGTCTAAGAGTTGCTACGGTTGTGGCGACCCAGGTCATTTTATCAGGAATTGCCCTATAGCAGCGGGCAACTCTCGGCAGCGAGGTCCTCGTCCTATGATTCAGGCCCCAGCTGACCCTCAGCCTGCCCAGCCAGCCAGAGGCGGGGGTAGAGATTATAGAGGTGGAGGTCGAGACCGTAGAGGTGGAGACCGTCCAGCCGAAGGTAGAGGTCAGCCAGTTGATGGTCGTCCTAGAGACGCAGTTCAGAGGGGAGGTGCAGATCCCCGATTCTATGCTTTACTAGCCAGGCCAGAGGCAGAGGCATCAGATGCCGTGATTACAGGTACTATTCTTGTGTGTGGCAGAGGTGCTTCAGTATTATTTGACCCCGGATCTACATATTCCTATGTGTCTTCCTACTTCGCACCGTATTTGGCCGTGCCCAGCTATGCTCTGGATATTCCAGTTTATGTGGCTACACCAGTGGGTGACTCCATTGTAGTCGATCGGGTGCATCGTTCGTGCGTAGTTATATTTTGGGGTCTTGAGACCCGTGTTGATCTGTTGCTTTTGGATATGGTAGATTTTGATGTCATATTGGGGATGGACTGGTTGTCCCCATACCATGCTATTCTCGATTGTCATGCTAAGACTGTCACCTTAGCCTTGCCAGAATCACCTCGATTAGAGTGGAAGGGTACCTCAAGCCACTCCGTTCGCACTGTTATTTCTTATGTTAAGGCTCGACGCATGGTCGAGAAGGGGTGTCTAGCTTATCTGGCTTATGTTCGTGATTCCAGCGCAGAGGTTCCTTCCATTGATTCAGTCCCTATTGCACGGGAGTTTCCCTGAGGTTTTTCCTTCAGACCTGCCGGGCATGCCACCCGACAGGGATATTGATTTCTGTATTGATTTGGCACCGGGCACTCAGCCCATCTCTATTCCACCCTATCGTATGGCCCCGCCGGAACTAAAAGAGTTGAAAGATCGGTTGCAGGACCTTCTTGAGAAGGGCTTTATCAGGCCCAGTGTTTCCCCCTGGGGAGCACCTGTATTATTTGTAAAGAAGAAGGATGGCTCGATGCGGATGTGTATTGATTACTGGCAGTTAAACAAGGTGACTATCAAAAATAAATATCCACTGCCGAGGATTGATGATTTGTTTGACCAGCTCCAGGGAGCGAGGGTATTCTCTAAGATAGACTTGAGGTCAGGCTACCATCAGCTGAAGATCAGGGCGGCCGACATTCCTAAGACAGCCTTTCGCTCTAGATATGGGCATTATGAGTTCTTGGTCATGTCCTTCGGGTTGACCAATGCCCCAGCAGAATTCATGGAGTTGATGAATCGGGTATTCAGGCCTTACTTAGATCTGTTCGTGATAGTCTTTATTGATGACATCCTGGTGTACTCCCGCAGCTAGGAAGAGCACGAGCAGCACCTCAGAGTGGTTCTTCAGACTCTGAAGGATAATCAGTTATATGCCAAATTTTCAAAATGTGAGTTCTGGTTGAGTTCGGTAGCATTTCTGGGTCACATTGTATCAGTGGAAGGTATTCAGGTAGACCCAAAGAAGATTGAGGCGGTCCAGAATTGGCCTCGACCAGCTTCAGTGACTGAGATCCGGAGTTTCTTGGGATTAGCAGGTTACTACCTTCGATTTGTAGATGGGTTCTCTTCTATTGCAGCCCCGATGACCGAGTTGACCCAGAAGGGTGCTTAGTTCAAGTGTTCAGATGAGTATGAGGCGAGCTTTCAGAAGCTCAAGACAGCTTTGACTACGACACCAGTGTTGATATTACCTATGGGCGCAGGGCCTTACACAGTTTACTGTGATGCATCCCGTATGGGGCTTGGAGCGGTATTGATGCAGGATGGTAAGGTTATCGCTTATGCTTCGAGGCAGTTAAAGATACATGAGAAGAATTATCCAGTTCATGATCTTGAATTAGCAGCAGTGGTTCATGCCTTAAAGATCCGGAGGCATTATCTATATGGTGTGACATGTGAGGTGTACACTGATCACAAAAGCCTACAGTACTTGTTCAAACAGAAGGAGTTAAATCTACGACATCGGAGATGGTTAGAGTTGCTAAAAGACTATGATGTTACTATACTATATCACCCAGGTAAGGCCAATGTGGTGGCCGATGCATTGAGTAGAAAGTATGCCAGCATGGGTAGTCTTGCATATATTCCGGTCAATCAGAGACCATTAGCTCTAGATGTCCAGGCCTTAGCCAACCGGTTCGTGAGATTAGACATTTCTGAGCCTAGCAGGGTGTTAGCCTGCACGGTCGCTCGTTCTTCTTTATTAGAGCGTATCCGTGAGAAGCAATTTGATGATCCTCATTTGCGTGAGTTGAGAGATACAGTACAGTGGGGAGGTGCCACACAGGTAAACCTAGATGATGATGGGGTATTGAAATTGCAGGGTCGAGTTTGCGTGCTCAATGTCGAAGGGATTCGAGAGTTGATCTTAGCGGAGGCCCACAGTTCGCGGTATTCTATTCACCCAGGCGCCGCGAAAATGTACCAGGACTTGCGGCAGCACTATTGGTGGCGCAGAATAAAGAAAGATATCGTTGCATATGTCGCTCGGTGTCTAAATTGTCAGCAGGTGAAATATAAGCACCAGAGGCCCGGTGGTGTATTCCGGAGGATTGAGATTCCCGAGTGGAAATGGGAGCGGATCACTATGGACTTCGTTACTGGACTTCCTTTGACTCGGAGGAAATTTGATGCTATTTGGGTCATTGTTGATAGACTGACCAAATCAGCACACTTTATTCCAGTATCCGTCTCCTACTCGTCGGAGAGGTTAGCGGAGATTTACATTAGGGAGATTGTTCGTCTCCATGGGGTGCCAGTATCTATTATCTCTGATCGGGGTACGCAGTTTACCTCGCGGTTCTGGAGAGCGGTCCAGCGGGAGTTAGGCACCCAGGTTCAGTTGAGTACAGCATTTCATCCTCAGACGGATGGCCAGTCCGAGAGGACTATTCAGATTCTTGAGGACATGCTTCGAGCATGTGTTATTGATTTCGGAGGCTCGTGGGACCAGTTTCTACCATTAGCAGAGTTCGCCTACAATAACAGTTACCAATCTAGCATCCGGATGGCTCCGTATGAGGCGTTGTATGGTAGGCGATGTCGATCACCAGTTGGATGGTTTGAACCGGGAGAGGCTCGGTTGTTGGGTACAGACTTAGTTCAAGAGGCCTTAGATAAGGTCAAGACTATTCAAGAGAGATTGCGTTCAGCTCAGTCTAGGCAGAAGACTTATGCGGATCGTAAGGTTCGAGATGTAGATTTCATGGTTGGTGAACGAGTATTGCTCCGAGTGTCGCCTATGAAGGGCGTGATGAGGTTCGGAAAGAAGGACAAGCTCAGCCCTAGGTATATTGGTCCATTTGAGATTTTAGACAGAGTGGGAGGGGTGGCTTACAGATTAGCTTTGCCGCCTAGCTTATCAGCCGTGCATCCACTTTTTCATGTATCTATGCTTCGGAGATACCACGACGATCCCACACATGTGTTAGACTTCAGTACTGTCCAATTGGACAATGATCTATCCTACGAGGAGGAGCCGGTGGCTATTCTAGACCGGCAGGTTCGACAGCTGAGGTCGAAGAGTTATCCTTCTGTGCGTGTTCAGTGGAGAGGTCAGCCTCCTGAGGCATCGACCTGGGAGTCCAAGTCTGATATGCGGAGCCGCTACCCACACTTGTTTCCTGACTCAGGTACTTCTTTCTTTTGTCCGTTCGAGGACGAACGGTTGTTTTAGAGGTGGAGATTGTGACGACCCAAAGGGTCATCACTTATTTAATTAATCATTTCGAGCTTCTGAGGCCTTGAAAACCTCATTCTATGTTGCCTCGATTTACGTGCACAATCCGAGCATGTAGCCGGAAAGATTTTGTGATAGAAAATATGAATTCTATGAGAAATTTGGATAAAAATGATATTAATATTGATATGGTTGACTTCGGTCAACATTTTTGGTAAACGGATCCGGACCCGAGATTGGATGGTCCCGAGAGGTCCGTAGGAAAATATGGGACTTGGACATGTGTCCGGAGTCGAATTCTGAGGCCTAGAGCCCAAGTCATGAATTTTTATGTGAAATTGTTTTTTGATGCAATTATTAAAGGAAATAAATTAATTGACCTTGGTATCGGGCTCGTATTTTGGTTCCGACGCCCGGTACAAGTCTTAAATATTATATATGTGATTTCCGTAAAGTTTGGTGACATTTGGATGTCGTTTGAGATGTTTTGGACCTTGAGTTCCAAGTTAAGAAGTTTTGAAAATCAAAAGTATGAAAATCATGAGTTTGAGGCTTGATTTGATTAAAACGAAGTGATATTGGCGATATGATCGCACGAACAAGTCCATAATGTGTCTTTGAGGTTGTGTACATGTTTGGTTTGGAGCCCGGGGGGCTCGGGTAAAGATTTGATAGGCCGTTGGATGAAATTCTGAATTTTGAACTGCTGTTTTTTTCACCCAGATGTTGGCTTCGCAATTGCGAAGAATTTCTCGCAATTGCGAAGGGGACAGTGTAAGGCAAGGCTCGCAAATGCGAACCTTCATCGCAAATGCGAAGCCCCCTTTGGCTCAGCCTTGTTCGCAAATGCGAACAATTGTTCGCATTTGCGAAGGTCCCCAGTGCCAGCCTATGTTCGCAAATGCGAACAAAAGTTCGCAAATGCGAACATTCCCCATACTGCCTTGGTTCGCAAATGCGAACCATTGTTCGCAAATGCGAACACTGCCTTATACAGCATGTGTTCGCAAATGCGAACATTAGTTCGCAAATGCGAACTGTTCGCAAATGCGAACTAATGTTCGCAAATGCGAACTTCCCAGCCTTAGCTTATTTTTCAAACTCCAGAAATTGGTCGGGGTTCGCAATTGCGAACCCATGTTCGCAAATGCGAACACCGAGACCTGAAAAACACGAATTTCAGTCATTTCTTCACATTTTACAAAACCAAAACACCCATTTGCGATTCTTCAAGGATTTCTTCTTCATCAAAACGATTGTAAGTCACTTTTTACTTAATTCTTTCAATTCCTAACATCATTAAACATGTTTTTTCATAAGAAATCAATGATTTTCATGGTAGAATTCTTGTTTTTGTTAGAAAATAGGGTTTTTCATAAATTGGGGAATTTGACCTCGAATTGAGGTCCGATTTTGAAACAAATCATAAATTCCGACCATGTGGGCCCGGGGTTGAAATTCACTATTTCGGGCAGAATGTTGTAAAAGTTGGATCTGGTATTAAGAATTAGTTTGTTGAGTAGAATTGATGATATTAAATCAATTGTGTATAGATACGGTTGGATTGGAGCCAAATTGAAAGAAAAGACATTTCCACGGAGTGAATCGTTCATAAACATTCGAGGTAAGTGTTTGTTCTATCCTAGCTTGAGGGAATAGGATTATGTGTTATGTGTTATGTGATCGAGTGCGGTGTATGGGCTGTGGTGACGAGCATCCATACACTCGCGTCTAGTATGACCGTGAGTCGTTGGAAAATGATTATTTTGAGATATATTACAGATGAATTGTTATTGTTCTCCCTTGTTGGGACTTGTTGTGAAGATAATTATTGGTTGCCCTTGATGGGACAGTTTATGAATTACTGTTTCTTTCTTTGCCCTTAACTGTGATTGTTATTTGGGTGAGGAAGAGTGATAATGCACGAAGGGTGATGCCGTGCCATGTTTATTTATTTATGCAGGAAGGTTAATGCCGTGCCATGTTTATTTATTGATTATGCACGAAGGATCATGTCGTGCCCTCGTTATTGAACCATGTACGAAGGATCATGCCGTACTATGGATGTGAGGATGAGAGTAAAAGCACGAAGGGTGATGCCGTGTACTTTATTTGTTTATTTGGTGAGGATGAGAGTAAAAGCACGAAGGGTGATGCCGTGCAATTGCTTGCTATTTCCTGAATTGATATTACTTGTGTTTACATTATACTTTGTTTTTCCTTGTGAATTTATTAACTGTGGTTAATTGTTGAATTCTTTAAGATATTCCTTATTGTGTTAATACTTGATTATTTCTTGTTATTTTGTGGTACATATATATATATATTGAATTGTACAGGTTTATGTGAGTGTCTGGTCCTAGGCTTGTCACTACTTCGCCGGGATAGGCCAGGCACTTACCAGCACATGGGGTCGGTTGTGCCGATGCTACACTTCTGTGCGTTTTTGCACAGGTCCAGGTTACGATCAGGAGCAGCAGCAGCAGTAAATAGATTGCGTGGGAGTTGATCATATTTGAGACCGAGGTAGCTTGCGGACGTCCGCAGGCCCGGCGTCTCTCTCTTTATTTATGTTATTAGCTGGAGTCTCTTTGTTCCGAGACAAACAGAATTGTGTTATATTTCTTTCAGACTTTTATGTGTAGTATTCCATAGTAGTTCGTGAGTTGGTGACTCCACGTCTTGGGTAGAGGATTTCAGTATTTTTCACCTTGTGAATTGTTATTTCTATTTTGATAAAGTATTCCGCATTTATTTAATTAAAATTGTGTTAAGAACAGGATAGTATGAATACAGTGGCTTGCCTAGCTACCACGAGTAGGCGCCATCACGATCCCGATGTTGGGGAAAAATCCAGGTCGTGACAATATACTGTGTGAGTGGCGTAGGCATACAATAAATAATCTAGAAATCAGAAGCAATAATGTGGCATTCAATAATAATAAATAGCAATAAATGACATTCAGTAAATATATGAATGAGTCACCCAAAAAAGGATAGAGTGAGTGAATATTCTTTCTAACAATGATGAATGATAGACAATCCCTTGAATATTCGAGTTATTCCCGTATCTGATGGCAAAGTATCGACCAGAATCCCTGTGAAAAGGTAATGTTTGTATCGTAGCAAATAAGATCTTATTCTCTTTCTCAAGTCAAAATATTTTTTTACAAATGAATATCATATATCCCCTATCATAGTGTATTTTCCTATTTATAGATAATAGAATGCAGAGAATATTCACTAGAATACTCTCTATCACATCATGTCTTGAAACTAGCCGTTATACTCCGTCAAAGGCACTCGACCTCGACCCTTGTTGACCCTTCGATTTCGTCCTTTGTTGACTCTTCGACCACAGACTCCGCCGCTTCTCGGACCATTTCGACAAATGACGACCTGAAAACTCTTCCCCTAATATTATCTTGGTTTGAATATTCTAAAGACAGATTTTGACCAATACTATTATCTCTCTTTAGCTATCTCATTTATTACATTCCACTGATTGAAACAAAAGTTTATATTTAGAAAAAAGATTATAAAAGACTTCTTGTTGTCACACCTCCCTTTTTTCATACACATATGTGTAAAAACGTAAATGTGCCACTGTTTAATACTACACCCCGAGAAGGGATATAATAATAATCAATGAAGGAGTTTTTCCACTTAAAGGACAATCGGAACGGGATCAATTTATTTAATTATTCAGAGTCGCCACTTGGGAAAATAATGGTGTCCCAAGTCACCGGTTTAATCCCGAACCGAGGAAATTTATGACTCTGTAATATAGTCTGCGAAACTAGAAACCTGGATAAGGAATTCCGTTAACCCGGAGAAGGTGTTAGGCACTCCCGGATTCCGTGGTTTTAGCACGGTCGCTCAACTGCGATTTTTGTTTTTTATCTGATTTCTTTACATATTTTAATTATGTGCTTTTAATGTTCCGCTTTTAATTTTAAAAGAATTGCGACATCACGAAAACACATTTTTGAGTCACACCGCAACCAGTACGCCTGTGACTTTAATGTATTTCAGTTTCGCCGAGAGTAAGATTTGGGTCACATAAATGCGCACCCGTATTTAGGAAAATAATTTTATTAAAGTCGTGCCTAAAGAGTCTATCGTATTGTTAACTTTGGGAAGGACCATGAAATTCACTAAACGGTCCTTCCGAGTCTAAATTTTCATTACGATTATTTGAGGGCCCCGCAATTGTGTATTTAGTGCGGCGAGGCTCATCTCACTTTTATTAAAGGCCAGTCTTAGAATGAACTATATTGTCTACTTTTGTCTTTGTCCCTAATATTAATTTAATACCTAGTCCTACATGTATTATAATGAATAAATTTACGGTTCAGACACTCTTTTAATAGTTCTAATTCCAATTTAATAATAGCGGATATGGCAGCCACAATGCGATTAAGCCCAGTACAAAGGAGAATCCAATAGGCTGGGCTTGAAGCCCATACGTGTGCCAGCCAGTTAAATGGGTAGACATTTATAAATCTCAATTAGTAATTAATAAGTTCTTTGCTGAAGGTGGATATGCCTAAATAGTAATGACATTTTCGCTTCTGTTTCTTTAACACAAATTTCTATAACATAACCTGGCTTTTAACTTCTGCAGCTTATCAACACCAATTAAAACAACGCATTGAATGTATTATATACGAAATTGAGACAGGATTATTAGTTTTTGTAAATTCAATCCTAAGTGTAACTCTACAATTAACCTCAATGGCGTAAGCAGAAACTAAAATTAATTCTATAAGCACTAAACATTAAACAACTGAAATTATTATATAGCTAAGCAGTATCATAAAGCTACTACTATTAACCAATCACTACCAAATATTTTAATTACAAATGACATTTAAAAACGTGAAACCTGAACAGCTTGTATTCTTAACGAAATTTCAGTTCTCAAACACACTAACCTTGCCGTATTTGACAATCAATTATTCATGACCAAATATTTCAATTATATAAGACAACTAAAATCTGAAGCAGTCCAAACGTGTCTATATACAGTTAAAGAACAACAGTCCAGCAACAGTCCAGTAAGAAAGATGCAAATTCAGTAGAATAAAAGGATTAATATATCAGAAACAGCTTCATTTCATAGTCCGATCAATCACTTGAAGTTACAAGGGTTGTGTACCTGAAATGGTGAACAAGTCCATTAGATCTAACAGGATTCAGCAGTAATTTTCAGCAGTAACAGTCAAGGAGATCAACAGCAGCAATGAAACCAAGCATTAAACCCATGAGATGATTTTCAGAATTTCAAGTTGTTGCAAAACCAAATCTCACATTCAAACCACTGTTATTACAGTTCTTCACTGATTGGTGATGGATTTTCTTGTTGTTTTTGGATTTTTGAGGATAATTAAAGACTAAAAGAGCAGAAAAATGAACCTGAAATTATCAATTTCAGATCTGGAATCTAACACTGTTTTTTGTGGTATTTTTCTAGTTTATCTATGGCTAAAATTATAAAAGAACTCTAAAATCTGAAGAACCCCCCATTATTCAAGCTAAAATCACCTATTTATAGGCATAAAAGAAAAATCTGAATTTTTATTAAAAACCCTTCAATTCTTGACTTGTTGCACAAGTTAGTGCAATTATTTCATTGAATTCTACACTAAGACCCATTCTAGAATACTCTACCATGTTCTATTTCCCTTGTAGTTCCTATTGTGCCCTCACTTGTTAAGGGCAACTACTAATTCTACCCTTTTTTATCCCCAAGCTGCCCTTAATGCTCTATATTTATCACAATTATGCCAATTCTTATCCCAATTGCACCCTTTCCCTTTTAATCTTATTACAAGTATACTAACTCCCTTTTCCCAATTCACCCCTACTTCTCAAGACTTATTACATTCCTAAATTCTGTAATTTATCCCTATTTTAACACATTTTCAGATTTGTATTTAACAAATAGCCACAATTAAGTGACTATTGCTCAATTAACCAATTGGCCCTTCAACTAACTTAAATTCACATTAATTCGCTAATTAAAAACACATTTCAACTATAGCCAACCTTAGGCAATCTTACAAATATGGCCACTTATGATTAATTATCCAATTAACAAGACTCGGGGAAACAATTGATAGATGGTGAGTCTTATTAATCGAGACAACTAGTCGCAATTGATTCTATTTAGTAAAACACCTTAGGTTGCTACGAATCGTGTGATTTCAACTATCGACCTAACTTGAATATAAACTTGTCTAAGGGGCGAATCTTATAATCTAACTTAATCATTAACTACCAGCTATAACCAATACATCCTAAGTGTTAACAAATTCAACAATCACAATTAAACTATCAAAACGATTCCGACAACCACAATCAATCAACTTTGAATGTCAAAACAGGATCGAAGTCGATTCGGATAGTTCCCATTATCAGCGGGTCAATTAACAAATTATGAAAGCCACCATATCAACAGAAATTAAAAGAGAGGTTATTTCCCTAAAATCTAACAATCTGACAACTAACAGAACTAACAATTTTAATACTAATCACAACTAACAGAAAAATCTTAACAAAGTCTAACAACACTTAATGAAAATCAAAAATGGACTGAAAATCTAACAATCCAAATCAAAAAGTCTAACAAATCTAATAAAAATCAGAAAGTAATAAAAATTTCAAGAGACGAATCAAAAATGAAATAAAAGAAACAAATAGAGAGCGTTTGAACAAAATCGCAACATATTCACATTATACAAAAAACATTAACAGAGAAGATGTAAAACATATTTCGAAAATGAAAACTTAGCTTTGATTTTTCTGTTTTTCTTTGTTTTTCCGTTTGCTTCTGTTTTTTTCTTCTGTTTTTCTTGAATTTTCTTCACTTCTTGATAGACTTCGAACTCCGGCACCATTTTCTTGGATTCTTGGTCGCGGTTTAAGTGGTTCTTGAATTTCCGGCGGTTGTTGACTCAATTCTTCGTGTGTCACGGTTGAGGGGTGTTAGAAGAAAGGTGGGGAGTGTTTTGGGAGTGGTTTCGAGGCGGCGGCGCAATGGGAGAGGGGTGGTGACGCCATTAGGGTTTGAGATTTGGGGGTGTTTTGGTTGGTTTTGAAGGAGATGATTTAGAGAAACGGGATGAGGGGGAGATGGGGAGTGTTTTGACGTTATTTTTGGTCGGAATAGATGCTGGCCGCCGCCATGGGTGGCGGAACCCTAGCGGCGGCGCTACAATGGCAATGAAGAAGAGAAAGACACGGCCAGTTGAGTTTGAGAGAGACTGAGTTGAATTTGTTTGGTTAAGGTTTTTTTTTGTCTGTTTAAGAGTTATGTGTTTTGTTACATTATCTAAGATGTAATAATGCTGGCCGTTGGATTATTTGATTTTAACGGCTGAGATTGGGTAAAGGGAAACCGGGTAGGATCTGGGCGGTTTTGGGCATTTTGGGCTGGGGCGTGGGTCGCCGGGTGTGAAATTGGGCCACTGGTTGGGCAAGGCATTTTAGCCCAATTCTTTTGTTCATTATATTTTCCTTTGTATTGTATTTCTTTTATATTATTTTTTGTATTTTTATTCTTTTTTGTATTTTTTTTTTGTATTTTGTATTTATTCTACTTGCAAATAACATGCACAAAATTCACACAAAAATTATAAATATGGTGAAAAATCATTTATTGTGAATTTTATAGGAGTAACTCATATGTAGGGTAAAAATCACGTGCTCACAGCTGCCCCTCTTTGCTCGGGGACACGAAGTGTTTCCGTGCAAAGATAAGTGAGCAACTATGAACGATTTTTACCCGTTCGAGTATTCCATTGTGAAGCATTTTGAAAAGTTTTGACCGCACCTTGCTTCAGAGGTTGCCTACATATCCTCGGCTAAACAGGAATCAGGTCAGTGTAGTTCGGGAAGGTCTGGTAGCTGGGACTACCAAGGACTGTGATCTCACTGCTGTTGCTGTTGTTACTGCCGTCATTGCTGACTGACCCCTTATTACACCATGGTAAAAAATAAAAGAAGCTAGCCTAAGCTACAGCCTATGAATTACAAAAATCCTATCTATGTCTTCCAACTTGTCTTTTTGTATTTTCTTGATCTTGTGTCTTGTATTCCTTGCAACGACATTTTTGTTATTGCCTTCAACTTGTATCTTCGCTCCAATGGCATTCTTGTTATTGCCTTGACTTGTTCAACTTCTTCAATATTTCGTCCATTCTCTAGGTGGACCTCTGCTTGTGACAAAATAAACAACCAAAGAAAGATTTTTCTACCCCAGTATGGTGACTGGGCACATCATGTTATTGAATGTCAGAATTTCATCATTTTTTTTTTCATTTTTTCATTTTTTTTTTTCTTTATAAATGCAGGTATGTATGAGATGCAATGCAGAAAAGTATTCCCGTATTTGAAGGTGGGCACCTAACATAAATTAAACGTGCAATGCGATGCAAAAAATATTCCCGTATTTGAAGGTGGGCACCTAACATAAATTAAACGTGCAATGCGATGCAAAAAATATTCCCGTATTCGAAGGTGGGCACCTAACAGAAATTAAACGTGCAATGCGATGCAAAAAGTATTCCCTTGTTAGATAGGTGGGCACCTGGACAGAAATTAAAAATGCATGAAATGCAGTGCAGAAAAGTATTCCCTTGTTAGATAGGTGGGCGCCTGGACAGAAATTAAAAATGCATGAAATGCAGTGCAGAAAAGTATTCCCTTGTTAAATAGGTGGGCGCCTCAACAGGAATTAAAAATACATGAAATGCAGTGCTGAAAAGTATTCCCTTGTTAGATAGGTGGGCGCCTGAACAAGAATTAAAAATGCATGAAATTAAAAACTTTTGTGTTACCTTGTGACTGAAGGTTATCTTAGGTGAAAAATTCATCGGACTAAGACATTTAATCTTAGGAGAAAGTTTCAACAGACTAAGATTTTGATTCTCACTGGACTATGTCCATTTCAATGTAATCTCAGGAGGATTAACCATCGGACTGAGTTTATGACTCCAGGAGATAACTCTTCGGACTGGGTCTATTTGCAATTCAGACTTTCTTAAGCCTTTCAAATTCAACAAACTTTTCTTTATTTTCAACTTCTTACCTTTCTTTCTTTTCCAACTTCTGATTTTACCTTTCAAATTATGCCTTTCCTTTTCGTTTCAGATTATGCCTTCATTTCCTTTTCCAACTTCCACTTTCATTGTCTTCTGCCTTCCATTTGTTTTCACATTTCATTATCTCTTTATCTTAGGTGAAAAAATTCATCAGACTAAGATTGCTTCCTTTCATCTTAGGTGAAAAATTCATCAGACCAAGACTTTTATCTTGGGAGAAAGATTCAACAGACTAAGATTGTATCTTATTGGACTATGTCCATTTCAATGTAATCTCGGGAGGATTATCCATCGGACTGAGTTTATGACTCCAGGAGATAACTCTTCGGACTGGGTCTATTCATTTGTATGGTCTCAGGAGGATTATCCATCGGACTGAGTTTATGACTCCAGGAGATAATTCATCAGACTGGGTCCATTTGCAATTCAGACTTTCTTAAGTCTTTCAATTTCAATAATCTTTCCTTTCTTTTTCGGCTTTTGACTTTCTTTATTTTCCAAACTTCCGTTTTTCCCTTTTGTTATTGCAATATCTCTTTATCTTAGGTGAAAAATTCATCAGACCAAAACTTTTATCTTGGGAGAAAGATTCAACAGACTAAGATTTTATCCACTTCATCTTAGGTGAAAAATTCATCGGACTAAGACTTTTGTCTTAGGAGAAAGTTTCAACAGACTAAGATCTTATCATTCTCTAACAGTTGTTTCCTTCACCTTTCAACTTGCCTTGTTAATCTTCAAAACAATTGTATTCACCTTCGTGCTTTTCGGATGATTATCCGATGACAGAAAATTTTTTCCTGCCCGAGTTTGGCAATATCTTTTGCTCCAATTTCAAAGCAAAGAAAACTCTGTCAGTTTAAAAATGCGGTGGTTGGTTGTGGCCTTGAACTTTCCGCTTGAATGCTTGGCCTGTTCACCGACTATCCTTTTTCACTTCTTCTTTGTTCAAAATCCGCCTCTCTTTAGGCATGTATGTTCTTTCATTCTTGACGGATCCCACAATTCCGATCTTGAAGTCTAGGATTTCTTCAATGATTTTATTGGACAACCTTGGGGTGTTTCTTGACTGGCTCTTTCCTTTGTCAGAATACACTCCCCTATTTTCATTTGTCATATTTTCTTGAATTGGTACTTTGCCGACCTTTGCGTCTTGTACGCACCCCAAACATTTTTATTGTTGCCCGCTCCATTGCACATATTGCTCTTTTGTCTTAAAGCACTGGCCTTGCCTTTTCCTGACTTACGACAATTGTCGTGTTGGCCAAATCCCATCTTGTGCAATTGGAAAGCTTGGTGACAAATTTTGAAATCATTTCTATACTTGTTATGACCCAACAGACTCAATAAAAGGGAGGGTAAAACAAGGTACGAAGAATAGAAAGAAAGGAAAACATAATTCCTAACAAGAAACCTACAGAAGAATGACCTATCGGATTTTCAATACCGACTCTAGTGACCTTGACATGCACTTTTGGCCTTCTCTGTATAGCAAATTTGATGTTCAACTCTTGTTGCAAGCTCTGCCGTGAAACCGGTCTTCAACACTTCATTTCTTTGATCTGATTCTTAGTCGACTTGTAGTGCCCATAGGGTTTTCACCATCAAGCCTCTCTCATTTGCTCTTTCTTTCTCTCGACTCACCGTCGCCTTACGGTGCCCGTGCGGGTTTTCACCGATAAGACTCTCTCATTTTGATTTCTCTCATCTTGGAGTCTCGTGGTGGTTCTCATCATCTTGAATTCTTCATTCTCCTTTGTTCGGACCGGAGTGTTGCCCTTGATGTGATTCACCTTTGCTCGTTTGTCTCGGCATTTCTTGACGATTGGTCGGAAGGTCTTCCTTTGGACCGTAATGCAGGCTTTTGGATGGGATATAGAAAAAAGGATATAAAGGCTCAAAAATATTTCATCGTGGGTTAAAATTACAACTTTCGGAATCTTATTTATTCGACAACCATAACTTCTGCCCCAGTTTCCTTGTTGGGGGATTTTTTTTTATTTTTCCTTTATTGTGACTGAACCTCAGTGAGGCTGCCTACGTACCCTTTCGGGATCAAGTCAAACGTAGTTCAGACTACGTCATCAATTTATAAATTTCTTTTGACGTTTTCCTATTTTTTTTTTTCATTCATTTTTCCTTTATTGTGACTGAACCTCAGTGAGGCTGCCTACGTACCCTTTCGGGATCAAGTCAGACGTAGTTCAGATCATAAGATCGCTTCCTTGTTGCGATTTGACTTCTCCCGATTTTTCCTTTTTCTTCTTTTCTTTTCTTTTCTTTCTTCTTTTTTTCTTTTTCGCTTTTTCTTTTTCTTTTTTTTTTCTTTTTCTTCTTTTCTCCATTTGATTTCCCCGCTCAGTCCTCAATTTTGTTGTTGATTCCTGAAAGAGGGATATGAAAGAAAATATAATAAGGCTCAAAGGGATATCAATGGATAAAGTGTTTGGATAGCCGAAAAAACGCCTTCGTCATTCCAATCTTCAAAACCTACCAAGTACAAACTACACAATTAAACACCTTTGATTCACATATTTGCCTTGATGACTCTCAGTGCCATTGGGCAACAATCCCGATACCACGAATGGTTCCTTTAACCTTGGGGTACTCTTGCCTTTGGCTTTAAACCGATGAAGCATGATGCATCTCCACGACATTTCTTTATGTTACGCTTTCCCTAATGTTCACTTGATTCCGGTTTCACAGTATTCCAATATGTTTTTATTTCTTCCGAGTATCATTACATCTTCAACATTGTTTCATTGACTTTTAAAATCAGGCTTAGAATTATGTGCATGTCATGTTGCTAAAGTCAGTATGAGAAGAAATACAAAGTGATCAGAAATGGAATGACTAGAAATGATGGGAAACAGAGAGTTGTATTAAACTGATGGGTTGAAACAACAAGACGAACAACTAAACGAACAAACTAGACTAGAATTACAAACCTAGACAGCACTAAACAAATTTATTACTAAACAAAGCAAAGTGGAAAGATAGAAGGGTTTTGACTCTCAATACAACGTCCGGATTACAACCCTGAAATAACCCGGACAAAAGAGATGACACCAAAATATACCACCAAAACTCCAAGAGACGGAGCGCCTTCCCAATTGACAAGCATGGCATCCTAGCCACTGAATTCTGCATTAATGTTGCAAAGATCACTTTCTGTTTCAATATCTTCAACTTCAGTTGACCTCCCAAGAAGATTTTCATCACCCACGTCATCGGGCAGCATTCCCACAAAATGTGCTCCGTTATGTGTAGGTAAATGATTCTGTGCAATGTTTTGGATGCCACTGCCTTGGACCGCAATTATTCCTTCCTAAATCATTCTTTCTATCTCTCTTTTCAAATCCCGACAACTTTCAACATCGTGCCCCAGGGCATTGGAGTGGTATTCACACCTTTTGGATGAGTCAAAACTTCTCGCACGTCGGTCCACCCGATTTGGAGGGATGGGTGCAATCACGCCACGTCGTTTTAGCTTCTCAAACAAGCTTGCATAGGACTCTCCTATTGGTGTAAAATTATCTTTCAACTTATGTTCCTTTCCATACCCTTTGCTTGGATATGGGTTATAAGGTATTTGAAAATTTTGCGGAGGCTGGTAAAGATTTTGTGATGTTCGGGCTCGCTTTCTTGGGTGTTTTGAGGATTGTGCAACATACTGGACTGGTTCAACAGAGTATGGAGGGTTCTGAGGTGGGTAGTAATGCTTAAGAGGGTCATGGAAAACTTGATGAGGTTGCATATACCTTCGAGATGTTCTCATAGGACCTCTTCTCGACCCCGATGTCATCATGATTTCGTCATCCCTCCCATTCACATCACTGAATTCACTTTGGACATCCTGAGCCGCATTTTTGAGAGCTGCTTGACTTATAATTTTGCCCGTCTTAAGACCATCTTCCACCATTTCTCCCATTTTGATTATTTCTTCAAAGGAGTGACCAACTGCAGATATCATGTTTTGAAAGTAATCCGGCTCTTGAGCCTGAAGGAAAACAGTGGCCAACTCGTGATCATTCATGGGTGGCTTAGCTCTCGCTGCCTGCTCTCTCCATTTGATGGCATATTCCCTGAAACTTTCAGTTAGTTTCTTTTTCAGTTTAGAAAGGGAAATGCGGTTTGGGGTGACGTCAATATTGTATTGAAACCGTTTGATAAAGGCTCGTGCCAAATCATCCCAGACGTGCCAACCAGATGCGTCCTGATCCCAAAACCATTCAGATGCTACTCCCGAGAGGCTTTCCCCAAAATAAGCCATAAGCAATTCTTCTTTTCTTCCCACACCTCTCAATTGGTTGCAATACCTTTTCAGGTGGGCTATGGGGTTTCCGCGTCCATCATACTTTTCCAATTTGGGAACCTTGAAACCAGGAGGCAAGTGGACATCGGGGAACATACAAAGATCTCTGAAGGCAACACTCTTTTGACCTGCCATTTCTTGCATGTTTTTCAGCCGCTGTTCTAATCTCTTCAATCTTTGGGCCATTTCTTCCTGTACATTCTTTCGAGTAAGCTTCTCAACGTTTGCAGGAAGGTCAAACGAGTACGAGTGGTACTCGGGAGAGTGGTATTGTTCTTGCTGTATAGCAGATTGTGACTCATGAGAAGGCTGTCCTTGGCCATTGGCCCATGCTTGACGCATTTGGGTCATTTGTTGGTTCAATGCTCTGTTTTCCTCAACCACAGTAGACCCTTGTTGAATTTTCTGACCCTGAGTCTCTTGAGCACTCGTAACAGCTTCGATGTCGGTTATCATTTTCCTTGAATCTTGCTTTCCAATTTACCACAACCAACCACCTCGACTTTCTGGATCAACAAAACGAACACACCGGGCTAGCGTTAAGGTATTCCACTTATTGATTCCCCTTTTTTTTTTCTGCTATTTTCTTTTCTTTTTCCCTTTTTGTGGTTTTTTTTTCATTTTCTATTCTTTTTTTTCTTTTTTTTCTTTTTGAAGTTTTTTCATTTTTTTTTCTTTTTGGTTATGGAAATGGTCGAATCATATGTGGATTGCCTACGTATCATGACCCCGCATGAATCAGACCGAGCGTAGTTCTTGCAAATTAATGCAAGGAATAAAGAGATGTTGATTTGATTTTTTTTTTAATTTTCTCTAATTTTTTTTTTTGAAGAAAAATTGTAAAAGCTGACTTAAACTACAAACTTGTGCAGGAGATTTCTGCAAGAATAAGAATATTTTTGGTGTCAATTATGACTATTTCTACAAAATTGGCCACATAATGGCTTATTTGACAAAATGACTATTTTTTGCAAAAATTATTTAAGAAAGATAAACTTGAAAATTTTTTTTTATCCTGTGGCTCATGGGGCATCGTTCGGCATCACCATAAACCAACATAAGATTGAAAAGCTTTTTTTTTTTAATGTCAATTGTGACTATTTTTACAAAATTGGCCCTGTATGGCTTATTTAGACAAAGTGACTAATTTTGCAAAATTTTACTTAAGAAGATGCAAATTCAAAAATTTTATCCTGGGGCCTATGGTGCATCGTTCAGCACCGACACAGGCCAACACAAGACTGAGAAAGTTAAAAATGCAAAAATGTGGCTATTTTATTAAAAACCCGGCCATGTAATGGCTTATTTGATAAAGTGGATATTTTTGAAAAGTTGAGCGATGACTCAAACTTAATTTTGCGGATACAGCCTTTCAACATTTTCGCGAGGGATTTTTCAAGGCTATGCCCGCAAATTATTTAAAATGACTCAAAGTGGCTATTCTTGCAAAAACGGCCTTCCGGTGTCTTTTTGAGGGACATTCGGCTTATTTTAAGCAAGAATAGCATCACCCGACTTATTTATAACAAAATAAAAAATTTGACATTTTTTGGTTATTTTTGCAAAAGGGTGTGAACCCGGACTTGATTTTGCGGCTATGGCCTTGCATCATTTCCATAAGGAATATTTTCAAGGCTGTGCCCAAAAATTATTTATAAAGATTCAAAGTGGCTATTTTTGCAAAAACAGCCTTCCGGCGTCCTTTCGGAACATTCGACTCTTTGTAAAACGGCATCACTTTGATTTTATTGACAAAATTAAACACACATTTTTATTTTTATTTTTAAAAGGGGTGGTTGGACCCGATGAGGGTTGCCTACGTATCTCACCTAATGGCGAGAATCAAACCTGCGTAGTTCGGTCAGATTATATGACCAATTATTTCAACAAAATTATTCCACCTATTTTCAAATTTTCTTTTCAAACTTTCGACAGCGTTTCGATATCTAAAATTTCTCTCTTTTTGTTTTCAGGAATTTAGCCAATCAGCATAATAGGACAAATAAATGCAACATATAACATGCTCGGTCTTTTGGTTACCGGGTCACTTGTCCTAGACGGACCCAACCCCTGTGTTAAGTCCCCTAAGTCAGATATGATGCAAATAAACGTCCTAAATCTAGGCTCAATATCCCGATGTTTTCAATGGTACTAGACCGTGTACCCGAGCGGACAACTCGGATCGAGGAGGGGGCTACGTACCGGTGACCCGCGGAGTCAATCGGCTTTGTAACTTATCCGGCCTCTTTTTCTTATTTTTGGTATTGACACTAACGGAAAGGGGAGTCTCAACCAGTAAGCACATCCCCGGAGATAAGAAGAGAAAGGTTTTCGGCACAATTTTTATATATACAGTTCACGTAATATCAAAGCGGTAAACATGTAGCACATTAATCAAAATATATAAGGAAATCAGATATAAACAAAAACAACAATTTAACTGAGCTCGAATTCTTAAACCCTGAACCGAAGTTCCGGGTTCCTTATCCCCAGCAGAGTCGCCAGAGCTGTCACACCTCCCTTTTTTCATACACATATGTGTAAAAACGTAAATGTGCCACTGTTTAATACTACACCCCGAGAAGGGATATAATAATAATCAGTGAAGGAGTTTTTCCACTTAAAGGACAGTCGGAACGGGATCAATTTATTTAATTATTCGGAGTCGCCACTTGGGAAAATAATGGTGTCCCAAGTCACCGGTTTAATCCCGAACCGAGGAAATTTATGACTCTGTAATACAGTCTGCGAAACTAGAAACCTGGATAAGGAATTCTGTTAACCCGGGAGAAGGTGTTAGGCACTCCCGGATTCCGTGGTTCTAGCACGGTCGCTCAACTGCGATTTTTGTTTTTTATCTGATTTCTTTACATATTTTAATTATGTGCTTTTAATGTTCCGCTTTTAATTTTAAAAGAATTGCGACGTCAGGAAAACACATTTTTGAGTCACACCGCAACCAGTACGCCTGTGACTTTAATGTATTTCAGTTTCGCCGAGAGTAAGATTTGGGTCACATAAATGCGCACCCGTATTTAGGAAAATAATTTATTAAAGTCGTGCCTAAAGAGTCTATTGTATTGTTAACTTTGGGAAGGACCATGAAATTCACTAAACGGTCCTTCCGAGTCTAAATTTTCATTACGATTATTTGAGGGCCCCGCAATTGTGTATTTAGTGCGGTGAGGCTCATCTCACTTTTATTAAAGGCCAGTCTTAGAATGAACTATATTGTCTACTTTTGTCTTTGTCCCTAATATTAATTTAATACCTAGTCCTACATGTATTATAATGAATAAATTTACGGTTCAGACACTCTTTTAGTAGTTCTAATTCCAATTTAATAATAGCGGATATGGCAGCCACAATGCGATTAAGCCCAGTACAAAGGAGAATCCAATAGGCTGGGCTTGAAGCCCATACGTGTGCCAGCCAGTTAAATGGGTAGACATTTATAAATCCTGAATTAGTAATTAATAAGTTCTTTGCTGAAGGTGGATATGCCTAAATAGTAATGACATTTTCGCTTCTGTTTCTTTAACACAAATTTCTATAACATAACCTGGCTTTTAACTTATGCAGCTTATCAACACCAATTAAAACAACGCATTGAATGTATTATATTCGAAATTGAGACAGGATTATTAGTTTTTGTAAATTCAATCCTAAGTGTAACTCTACAATTAACCTCAATGGCGTAAGCAGAATCTAAAATTAATTCTATAAGCACTAAACATTAAACAACTGAAATTATTATATAGCTAAGCAGTATCATAAAGCTACTACTATTAACCAATCACTACCAAATATTTTAATTACAAATGACATTTAAAAACGTGAAACCTGAACAGCTTGTATTCTTAACGAAATTTCAGTTCTCAAACACACTAACCTTGCCGTATTTGACAATCAATTATTCATGACCAAATATTTCAATTATATAAGACAACTAAAATCTGAAGCAGTCCAAACGTGTCTATATACAGTTAAAGAACAACAGTCCAGCAACAGTCCAGTAAGAAAGATGCAAATTCAGTAGAATAAAAGGATTAATATATCAGAAACAGCTTCATTTCATAGTCCGATCAATCACTTGAAGTTACAAGGGTTGTGTACCTGAAATGGTGAACAAGTCCATTAGATCTAACAGGATTCAGCAGTAATTTTCAGCAGTAACAGTCAAGGAGATCAACAGCAGCAATGAAACCAAGCATTAAACCCAGGAGATGATTTTCAGAATTTCAAGTTGTTGCAAAACCAAATCTCACATTCAAACCACTGTTATTACAGTTCTTCACTGATTGGTGATGGAGTTTCTTATTGTTTTTGGATTTTTGAGGATAATTAAAGGCTAAAAGAGCAGAAAAATGAACCTGAAATTATCAATTTCAGATCTGGAATCTAACACTGTTTTTTGTGGTATTTTTCTAGTTTATCTATGGCTAAAATTATAAAAGAACTCTAAAATCTGAAGAACCCCCCATTATTCAAGCTAAAATCACCTATTTATAGGCATAAAAGAAAATTCTGAATTTTTATTAAAAACCCTTCAATTCTTGACTTGTTGCACAAGTTAGTGCAATTATTTCATTGAATTCTACACTAAGACCCATTCTAGAATACTCTACCATGTTCTATTTCCCTTGTAGTTCCTATTGTGCCCTCACTTGTTAAGGGCAACTACTAATTCTACCCTTTTTTATCCCCAAGCTGCCCTTAATGCTCTATATTTATCACAATTATGCCAATTCTTATCCCAATTGCACCCTTTCCCTTTCAATCTTATTACAAGTATACCAACCCCCTTTTCCCAATTCACCCCTACTTCTCAAGACTTATTACATTCCTAAATTCTGTAATTTATCCCTATTTTAACACATTTTCAGATTTGAATTTAACAAATAGCCACAATTAAGTGACTATTGCTCAATTAACCAATTGGCCCTTCAACTAACTTAAATTCACATTAATTCGCTAATTAAAAACACATTTCAACTATAGCCAACCTTAGGCAATCTTACAAATATGGCCACTTATGATTAATTATCCAATTAACAAGACTCGGGGAAACAATTGATAGATGGTGAGTCTTATTAATCGAGACAACTAGTCGCAATTGATTCTATTTAGTAAAACACCTTAGGTTGCTACGAATCGTGTGATTTCAACTATCGACCTAACTTGAATATAAACTTGTCTAAGGGGCGAATCTTATAATCTAACTTAATCATTAACTACCAGCTATAACCAATACATCCTAAGTGTTAACAAATTCAACAATCACAATTAAACTATCAAAACGATTCCTGACAACCACAATCAATCAACTTTGAATGTCAAAACAGGATCGAAGTCGATTCGGATAGTTCCCATTATCAGCAGGTCAATTAACAAATTATGAAAGCCACCATATCAACAGAAATTAAAAGAGAGGTTATTTCCCTAAAATCTAACAATCTGACAACTAACAGAACTAACAATTTTAATACTAATCACAACTAACAGAAAAATCTTAACAAAATCTAACAACACTTAATGAAAATCAAAAATGGACTGAAAATCTAACAATCCAAATCAAAAAGTCTAACAAATCTAATAAAAATCAGAAAGTAATCAAAATTTCAAGAGACGAATCAAAAATGAAATAAAAGAAACAAATAGAGAGCGTTTGAACAAAATCGCAACATATTCACATTATACAAAAAACATTAACACAGAAGATGTAAAACATATTTCGAAAATGAAAACTTAGCTTTGATTTTTCTGTTTTTCTTTGTTTTTCCGTTTGCTTCTGTTTTTTTCTTCTGTTTTTCTTGAATTTTCTTCACTTCTTGATAGACTTCGAACTCCGGCACCATTTTCTTGGATTCTTGGTCGCGGTTTAAGTGGTTCTTGAATTTCCGGCGGTTGTTGACTCAATTCTTCGTGTGTCACGGTTGAGGGGTGTTAGAAGAAAGGCAGGGAGTGTTTTGGGAGTGGTTTCGAGGCGGCGGCGCAATGGGAGAGGGGTGGCGGCGCCATTAGGGTTTGAGATTTGGGGGTGTTTTGGTTGGTTTTGAAGGAGATGATTTAGAGAAACGGGATGAGGGGGAGATGGGGAGTGTTTTGACGTTATTTTTGGTCGGAATAGATGCCGGCCGCCGCCATGGGTGGCGGAACCCTAGCGGCGGCGCTACAATGGCAATGAAGAAGAGAAAGACACGGCCAGTTGAGTTTGAGAGAGACTGAGTTGAATTTGTTTGGTTAAGGTTTTTTTTGTCTGTTTAAGAGTTATGTGTTTTGTTACATTATCTAAGATGTAACAATGCTGGCCGTTGGATTATTTGATTTTAACGGCTGAGATTGGGTAAAGGAAAACCGGGTAGGGTCTGGGCGGTTTTGGGCATTTTGGGCTGGGGCGTGGGTCGCCGGGTGTGAAATTGGGCCACTGGTTGGGCAAGGCATTTCAGCCCAATTCTTTTGTTCATTATATTTTCCTTTGTATTGTATTTCTTTTGTATTATTTTTTGTATTTTTATTCTTTTTTGTATTTTTTTTTTGTATTTTGTATTTATTCTACTTGCAAATAACATGCACAAAATTCACACAAAAATTATAAAAATGGTGAAAAATTATTTATTTTGAATTTTATAGGAGTAACTCATATGTAGGGTAAAAATCACGTGCTCACACTTGTATTTCTAAAACATTACATATGACTCCTCCTTCTTAATTTATGTGACGTTATTTCTTTTTAAGTATATTAAATAAAGAATAATCCATTATAAATCAGACGAAACAATCACACTTCATTGAATTTTTATAATCATCCAAATGTTAAAACATTGACAAGTTTAATATTTTTTTTGTACAATCCTTATTAATTGTAAATAAGATCACATAAAACAAAATGTAGGGAGCGAAAAAAATTCAGCTTTTTAAAATGACTGATAGTTTGATGGAAGTAATTACTAGTTTGACAGACTCTCTGCCATTTGGACAATAAAATTGGGCCTCTAGCTCTAGATAATTTGCGGCTCGAAGCAATTAGGTAGGCTGGATTAATGACGAGACGCTGCTGTAAATTCTCTTGATTTGATTTGATTTGGGAATTTAAGTTCTGATAGATACATTAATCCCGGAGCTGTGTATAGCCAGCCGCTTCCTATAACCGCAGACAAATTCATGTTTAAATTCTGCTGGTTGGATTGTATGAATAATTTGTTATCTTGGGATTAATTATTACGAAATTTCAACCTTCCGATAGGCAAAGATGAATTTATGATTTAAGTTTTATGGATTCAACCTTAAAATTATAAATTCAATTCTACTAGTTGTTGTAATTTTTGTGAATTTTTATAAATAAGTTTATACTCTGCAAGAAAAGTATTGAGTTCAAATTAACCGGTGTCCGAGTGCTACATCTGTCACTGCCCATATGAATAAAAATAATACTCCAACCTCACATTAGTTATACCACAATTTTTTCCTAACCAAACGTGGGATA
Source organism: Nicotiana noctiflora (assembly GCA_032618575.1). NCBI lineage: Eukaryota > Viridiplantae > Streptophyta > Magnoliopsida > Solanales > Solanaceae > Nicotiana > Nicotiana noctiflora. The sequence continues at coordinate 113,291 of JASVEL010012343.1, forward strand.
AACCCACCTGAAATTTAATCCTGAAATTAATTGTTATTTATCTGATATCTCTCGTACCAAACGACCCCTTAGAGTGACAAATGTTTTACTTATAGCAAGTTCGGCCTCAAGCCTCGTTGAGGTCCGACTCGACGGAAGCAAGGTCCGAGGTTGGGATAAAGAAAGAAATCTCCTAGGCACATGGCTACATTTGACAGGCCCGGCCTATCTAGAGCCTACTGAGAGATCTTGCGTCGAGTCGTCCCGTCTTTGTACTCTTGCAATTAACACACATGTACTATACCGAGTCCCCTCGCATATATAAGGAGGACTCGCCCCACCTTGTAAATGACTCATGTTGCTCCACTTCTCCACAATGCAATAATATATCTATCTCTCTCTCTTTCTTCTAAGTTATTTGTCTTCATCAACCTCGAGGTCGTCTTAGCACTTTATTGTTTTTTTATTTGTTCTTCATTATTTGGCTCAATATTGATATTATAGAGCCTTACTTATATCTTTATCTGTTATCTCCTTCCCAACTACCCTCGATAAGCTCGAGGCTCGGCTCCGAGGTACCTGCTGGCCAGCTTTGCGCCCGGGAAACGTCCTCTTATTGGTTCGATTACTGCTTTGGCTAACTCGATCTTTACCACATCTTACTTCACGTTTTTGCACTAACCACCCTTACAAACTAGCTCAGAAATATATCATGTATTTTTAGAATTCCATTAGAAATCTAATTGTTGTTACCATTTTTACGATAAATAAAAATACTTTTGGCATGTTAAGAATAGAATTCTATTTGGAGTGAATGTCTATCTTGTGGAAAGTTTTACTCTATGATTAAGTCATATTTCACCTATAAATAGAGGAGTCTTACCTTACTCTATGATTAAGTCATATTTCACCTATAAATAGAGGAGTCTTACCCCATTGTAAATCATCCCAAAATTCAATAAGAATTCCCTCTCTCTCTTTCGCTACAATATTGTTCTTGTTCTTTTATTATTTCATAACACGTTATCAGCACGGGACTCTAACCAATTGAGTAGAAACTTTGGGATTGAGCATAATGATCGTCAATTGTTTCATGAACTTCTTTCATGATTAAAATTCTGGATTTAAGGTAAGTATTTTACTTTTCTCTTTCAAATTCTTGAAATTCTATAATTTGATTTTATATACAGACAAAAACAACAAAGTTTGATTATAACTCTAATGGAGTTTTTAAGAAATTACACCCACATGAAGTGGTAAAATTTCTATGTCTTGCCATGATTCATGAATGATCGTGCGCACAAGAAGTGAAAACCCGTTCCATTAAATTTTCTTCATTCTCATTCCCTTAAGAGAATGTGATAGCAATATGTGATAAGTCTGAAAGAAGACAAAATTATTACCGTGAAGGTATCAATGGTGTGGACGTGGCAATAGACGAAATTATAATCGTCATCATTTGTGGTAATGAGAACAATAAGGATTCTCAAAATAATCTCACACTTTGTGAAAATATTTGTCATCGATTTGACATGAGATTTTATAAAGCACATACAGATGACTATGGTTCATTCATGATGTGAATGAGAAAACATCTGATTTATGAATATATATTCGTTTTTAGAATAATATAAATGTGCAAGTGGTAGTGATTACACCACACTCACCTCTAAAAGGAGGTTTGAGATGATATAAGAAAATAATATCATTATTATGGCATGAATGGTCATTGGTCATGCACCTATTGTACACCAACATATTTTGGCATTGTGATTATTAAAAGTCAACGATAATGCAAGAAACAGATCTTGCATATTATTTTGACCATGGCTGTAATGATATAACTTTCTCTTTAAAAGAGATATTCACCACATGGATGATGATGAATTTGTGGCAGTGCAAAATTAATTGAGAGCTCTAGAAGAGCCAATTATTACTATTTTGGAGAAACACAATTGGTTACCAATAAGGTATTGTGTTGTAGTAAGTCTCAAAGAAACTTATTCAGTTTCCAAAGTATATGCGAAAGCAGTTGATTATATTGAGACTATAAATAAAGGAAAGATTTAATATCTTCTATTACTACAACTAGTAGCTGGGTAATATGTATGTGAAAAGTTACTCGCTTTATTATCCAATTTGTACTACATAAACAAAAGAATATCACAATGAAGTGAATAGTTATTGATAGAAAAACTCATATCATAATAAACTTGGAGTTTATTCATAATTGCACACATCATGGTGTAAATCTGAAGTTTATCAATATTGATAATTTATTCAGTTGGCATAATTGATTTACTCATATCAATTTAAGTATGATGTGCAAAAATAAAGAGAATTCACATGAGTAAATATTAAAGAACTAGAAAGTTCTTTACGAATTCTTTTATCTGCCTATTCTCGTTAATTAATATACCAACTAAAGTTGGGATTGAATCCCATGAATGCTGGAAATATCAAAGGTGAATATGGGCCTATTCACCTGCCATGTATACCACATAAGATGCATATATGAAATGGTACATGTGCGATTATTATTAACCTACAATATGGTGTTTGCGAGGTAACTTACTCAATAATTTGATTTAGAGCATAATTTTCAGATTTTTTATTCAAGATAGTTCATCTTGATAAGTTGATTTACATCACAGTTGGTTTAGCAAAATAATTTATTGAGTGCCTCCACTTAATAGCTAAACAATTGCTTGTGAGAATAAAGTTTTGTATATCAGTTTGATATACGTTATATAGGAAAGTATATTATTTTCTCCCCTCACAAGTGGTTCATGGTCAGGAACCAAATAATTTTATCTTATCATTATTGATGTACGGTGAATATTTTGATTAACACCATAACACATAAAGATGTATTCTCAAAGTTGAGGAAACAAGTTAGTTTTTCTAATATGAGGGGGAGACATGAAAAACAATTGAGAAAAAGTTACGAGGAATGAATTATCATTTTTACATCCAGATCCTCAATAAGGTAATATGAACATGAAGTTCATAAAAGGATAATTCATGTGCAATTTATTGCAAAGCATGCCAGACGCATTTGCTGACCCAAAGAAAGTAACTATATGCTCATTACAAATGCTCATATTAAGTTCTAGAAGGACAAAGTCTATGGTAAACTTAAAGTGTATAGACAAGTCAGTTTCAAATAAACTTCTTGATAAAGAAGGTGAGCAAATGATCATAGTAAAGGAGGCAAGTGATTTAGAAGATCACATGACATAACATTTCATAAAATCTCATGAGAGATTCAGGTACCTGAATATATGAATGAAGAGATCTTTATGTTATGTTATTATGAAAATACATTGAAATTGATATAAAATCCCTGTCGACGTCAACCTTTAAGAAGCTAGTGCACAAGATTAGGATGTGAAGGCTCAAGGATGTGAATTGATGCTCTCATCAGGGGGAGTTAATGCGCGTTGCACTCTTTTCCCCTTACAAGGTTTTGTCCCACTGGGTTTTCCTTGCAAGGTTTTTAACGAGGCAACCAATAAGCGCATTTCTAAATATGTGTACTCTTTTTCCTTTTCTAGATTTTTTTTCCCATTGGGTTTTATTTTAGTTAAGGTTTTAATGAGGCACATTACTTATTGAGTAGACATTCAAGGGGGAGTGTTAAGAATAGAATTCTATTTGGAGTGAATGTCTATCTTGTGAAGAGTTTTACTCTGTGACTAAGTCATATTTCTCCTATAAATAGAGGGGTCTTACCCCATTGTAAATCATCCCAAAATTCAATAAGAATTCTCTCTCTCTCTTTCTCTACAATATTGTTCTTGTTCTTTTATTATTTCATAACATGGCAAAAATAAAAAACCACTTTTAACCAATATGTAGCTTCGCTAAAATAAGCTACTAATGGAATTGAAAGTGGTTGGGCACCGAGACACTTTCCTCATCTTGTGCTAGAAGGGGTCGTCTAGTTCGAAGGCAAGAGTTATATAGAGATCGCAAAGAAAGAAAATATAAAAAGTGTGAGGACATTTTTATCATTTTTTATTTTAAGTCATGTATTGCTAATACCTATTTTCTTATTTCACATTGTACTCTGCGTTAAATAATTCATGCACTAATACTCGTTTTTTAATATTACAATTTGTGGAGGTATTATTTTATGTGAAAAACAAAAGAAGCAACCAAGTAATGTCCATGATTTAACTCTTCTTTTGCCACCGAAACGGGCTCGAAGTTTATCATACTGAAATGGTATGAAAACTGAATTATCAAATAGTAGCACAGAAACGTGATGGATTATAATAAGCAATGGAAATAATTTTAGTGTCTAAATCACATGTACTCTATATAACTAGTGTACACGAAGTTTTATGGGTTACCTCTTGAAGGATGAACATGTCTCTTCTATTATGTGCGCTTTCAGTTCTATAACTTGTTAATGGAATCTCCATCACCTGCACAATCATGATCCTCGAATGTTCCACGATCTTCTACTGTCAAATAATATCCGAAAATAGCAATTTTGTGTGGGTAAAATTTTTAGGGAAACTTGGCTGAAAATTTCGGCCACTGTGTACTACCCCCTCTAGGTGGAAAACCTTGTGTATTTATAGCACAAGTTTTAAGGCTTAAATCCCTTTTAAAGCATCTCCAACGGTGCGCCACTTCTTGCACCAATTGCAAATTGATGCAAGAAATAGAGTATCCTTGCTCCAATGGTACTCTATTTCTTGCTCTATTATAGAGCATGAATAGTGTTGCACCAAATTTGGTGCAATACTATTCACTACTCTATATTTGATTTAATATTATTTTATTCACTTTTTTTTATTTTTAGATTTTTAATTTATCATATATTGTATTAATCGAGCATTTATGGGAAAATAGAGGCGGAACTTAAATATTCATGTGGTACTTAAATTAAATTTGACAATGATGTAATAATTATTTAATTACCTTTTATCAACAATTTCACTTTTTGTTAATTTATCCTTTAAAATAATTTTATAATAAATAATTATATAAGTGGTGAATGTGAATTATATATAATGAATATGAAAAAAAGAAAAAAAATAGTATTAGTTTGAAGGAAATAAAAAATGAAAAGTAAATAGAAGATAATAATATAATATAGAAGAGAGAGAAAACTTGGCGTAAAAAATAGTGTAATGGTTAGAGTAGATTTATTGTTGCACCATTTTAGCGTAAAAAATGGTGCAAAAAATAGAGTGACCCTTGGAGATGGCCTTACAAAATTGTTGGGTTTTCTTTTCCAAAAAATTAAGGATTCCTTTATTTTCTATTATTTAGGCACAGTAGGCGCCACAAAAGTTAACTAAAAAGAAATTATGAAATTAATTTCTAATTTTTGAAATTAATTACCATAATTAACTATGAATTATTCCACTAAAAATTCGTAATTGCTCTCTTTATTCAATTTCAAAATCCATCCATTAAATCTTAATTAATTCCCCATGTTAAGATTCAGATACTAATCAATTAAATTAAATTATCGATATTTAATTTATTGATTATTTCCTTTAGACTTCTACTTTGACTTATTTCATGTGTCGGATATAAAATTCAACAGTCGGGTTTACATATGAAAACTTATAAATAGAGAGTTTGGGCTTCACATTGTACACACTTGAAATACATAAAAAAAATAAGAAGCTCTTATCTCTTGGTCTCTGCATTCTTGTTTAATATTGTTAATTTAATTTAATTTCTTAACACATTATGAATATGAAACTCCAAATTTCTATCATCTCCAAGTAAAGAGTTTCGGTCTTCTTCAGCTTAATTTCACGAGTTGATGTGCTGCAACAAAATTGTTGCATGGTCTTCTCGTATCAGGCCACAAAAAAAAAAAAAAAATGAAAACGTGAATTTATGGACATCCAATTGGAATTTTAATTAAAGAAGATAGAAGAGATGCATGTTTGAATTGGCAGATTCGAAGCTGGAATTAATTTTTGTGCGGATACGTCATATGTTAATAAATTTTGCTTCAATTATCGAGGGAGTGTATTTTTTCATTCTTCCTATAATTCTCATTTTAATATTTGGAATTTAATTATATATGGTTCATATTACACAAAATATAATATTATTTGTGCAGGAAAATAAGCGGATTGAATCAAGAAGAACTGTTTGTTTCAAAAGTTATTACATACTTTACGAGTGTAAAATAATATATATGAATCACGGGAAAATCATAGCAAACCGTAAAAATCCGTTAGACCAAAAGAAAGAAACGATAATAAGTACTCAGGATTAGGAGAAGAAATATTAACAACTTTTATTGATAATATTTGTTTGGTCAGCCTCTCCATGAAGAGGTTCAGAGCCTTACAATGGTGTTTCATCTTTCCATTAGATGGGTATCTTTGTCTCTTCTCTCCCTCTTTTGTGAATAGTGGCGAAGAAGAAGCCCCCTTACTAGGGCTCCCTCTTTTGGTATTTATAGTTGTGAGCTTCGTGAGCTGGCAGTAAGTGGTTGTGACCATGTTGGGGTTTCGCCCCCATGGGGGGAGGGGGGATGGGCCGTGCCCTCGTTGATCGAACCGAATAAGAGTCAAGTAACGTTACGAATAAGTGGTCATACCACTTATTTAATTATAGATTAGCTCAAGACGAGATTAACTCTGTTAATTATCATGGGGTCGGATTCTGACCCATACAGTTAGTCCATCCACTTATTGAGATCGTGCTCGGCTGAGCTCGATGAGCGGACTTCATCGACTGTGGTTTGAGAAACTCGAATAGGGAGGTTGACTGTTGCTTATGTCGAGGCCGAATTCTCTTTGGCGATGGCCTAAACCTTGTAGAATGTTAGTGTTTTGTTATCATGTTATCAAGTCGCTGTCTGATCAAGATTGAACACTTCTTCTTGACGAAGGTACGTGACCTTTTAACTCAATTCGAGCGAGATCGAACTTCGTTATGCTCTGACCTTCATATTTGTTTGGGAGCATAACCTTCGACTACGGAGGACGCGTCGTACATAGTGCGGGGGGGGGGGGGGGACAAGGGTACGCTTGGTACGTCTTTGGCAACGTCCAAAGTTTTGAAGGCGCACGAAATATCTTTTCATCATTCGTAGGCCGTTACAATTATTTCAACAGCGAGAAGCTGGTGGGTGACTGAGAAGTCGCTTCGTGAATCTTGTCATAATGACGCACGTTTCTGTAGAACCGAACTGGTTTGCGGTTAGTCATGTAGTTAATGATGGCTATTGGGTTTTGCGAAAGCCATTTATGTTGCCTATAAAGATGAGCTAAGGCATTCACTTCTGATATTTCATTGTTTATCTGAAAGTGATTCAGAAGAAGCTTTTTCTTCCTGCTAACTCACCTTCATCTTTCTTTCTTTGATCGTTATAACTTTCGTCTTGTCCACCAAACTTTATTCCTTTCTCGTTAGTAAATCAACAATGGCAGGCAGTTCTTCCTATGATGCTCTTCCGATGGATTTTCCGACCAATTCTCCGGTAGTTGAAGGGTCATTTTCGACAACGGGAGGTACAGAACAGGTAGAGATCGGTGAAGTTCCTGTCACGACCCAAACTGGAGGGCCATGACTAGCACCCTACCGTACTTACCGAGCACGGACATACATATTATCTAACCTTCTTTATTATCTTTTAGGGCTGACGGGATCAATATAAATGGTAGACATGGATCATGGACAACCAACAATAAAATATGATGGCATGAACCTACATAACGTGGGATGTCCAGACAATCAAGAAACTATATACATATGGTACAAGCTACCACGCTGCCATGAAAGACTACACAACCAAAAACAGCCGACAAGGCATACCAAACTATACATGAGTCAACACTTGTCTATGAACCTCTAAAGGAACATAAGTTGCAACACAGTCGGAACAGGGCCTCGACATACCCATAAAGTCTATAACAAAAATGCCTACCAAGATCACGGCAAGTCCGGAGAAGGGATCTCACCAAACACCGCTGAATTGGACAGCTTACTGTGGTGGGGGAGCTGCACTTACCTGTCTATCAGGACATGCAGCATGACATGCAGCGTCCACAAATAAAAGGAAGTCAGTACGAATAAAGTACTGAGTATGTAAGGCAGAGAACCATAACTACGAACAATAATGTAAGCAGGAATAAAGAATATACAACCTGTAACATCTGAGTACCTCTGAGGACTACTGACAAGAAATGCATAATACATATGTATAAATACATAAACATTTAAAACATACGCCTCTCTAGGCATCATCATCATCATATCATACCCGGCCATAATAGGCTGGGTAAAAAATACCCGGCCATCATAAGGCTCGGTAGAATCATACCCGGCCATGTGGAGCTCGGTAAAACCCAACTAATAAGTGGTTTCACAATATGTGCCATACCCGGCCGACTATAGTGCGGCTCGGTAGAGTAAAATAGATACATATATATAATGCATGCTAGACTCATGAAAACACGTTCTAGGCCTTTCGGAGTGACGTAAGGTCGGTATCCTTTGTACACCTTATTAGGACTAACCTTTCACTATGAACCTTATAGGAATAAGGAAGTACCAACAAGATTGGTAACATAAGGATAAGAGGAGCAACATCAACATCAATCGTTCCATAAGAGAGCAAACAATGTAAGTACTGCTAGCTTCTAAGAGTAGAGTATCTTTGGATGCTCGTTCATTACATTATGTACAATCGGAGTCATGAAAAAGAAGAAAAGGGATAGCCTCAGATACCTTGTATATACTGTCCCAATCTCAAGCTATGTAATTTTCACGACTCCTTACTCTACAATAAGAGAAACGATACTATAGTTATCATTCAAGCGTCATAACTATTATGTATCGACAACAACCTATTTTACGATGAAACAGACAGCACCTCCCCTATATATATGACTTCACACCATTCAAAACAATCACCAAATAGCCTAAACAACATCCATAATAAGCATATTTAGCCTCCCAAGACAGTCCACGCACAACCTAATCACTTCATACATACAACGGCCACCATAGTCGTATCAAACAACCCAAAAATATTATGAAGAACTAATAGAACACAACCCAACATATATATGGTGTTTCTTCACACCCTACCTCCTCTAAAACTTCACAAATCAGTAATAAAAAATGCAGGATAACAGCAATACAAAACAGTCCACAAAACAGTCCGCTACAAGTGAATAACTTGAACTCACGGCTTTCGATCACCGTCCCGTGAGTTCTTACATGTATATAACGAATTACCATGAATTCAAAGCAGAATAAATGTATGAAATATAGCTGTAACTCACCTTACTTGTTGGATAACTCAGCCTTTATCTTGGTTCTTCAAACTCTTGTATTTACCCCCAATTTGAACTTGAAAGAGAGGGAAAATCAATTAGGGTTTGTGGATAATTTTTAGGAGGAAGTTTGCAGGGATTTTGGTCTGGTTATTTGTGAAATATAATGAGGGATATATTGCAGAATATAAGCCTTTTAATGGGCTTTTTTTCTAACCCGAAATTGCTTCTTTTGGGCCGTCATTTAACCAAGTAGCTGACCCACCTACTATAGCAGCTTGTACAGTCTCACGAAAATGTCTATATCTCTCTATTCCAATGTCGTATTGATAACGGTTTAATGAGTTTGAAACTAGACTCATAGATCTTCAATTTTGTGGGTAGATCACCCCGTAATTCAAAATATATTGAGAGAAAAGCTTAATAACATTTGACCTAAAGTTTAAGTAAACTATGAACCTAAGTTGCAACAACTTTTGTCGACTTTTATTTCATAACTCGTTTGACTTCAAGAATTATGATGCGTATATTATATGATTCAAATACATTAAAATATGACCTCTTTAGTATATTAATCACCTATAGGTTTACCCGAAAACACGAGTTACAACATCTTTGATTCGTTTAACTTCTAATACTTGTTAATCACCCTTATGGACCCTTGTATCACTTAAGATCAATAGGATTAACTTCTTATAATCTCAAGGATAATTCCTTATTGGATTTGTGTTAACAAATGTATGGCATGAACTAACGCGTGCAGATATGGGTTGTAACACCCTCCCCCTCTTAGGAACATTCGTCCTCGAATGTAAGGGTTTGTGGGGAGTCCAAATCATCGTGGATTCCAACGGAAATTTCCGGTCAATTTTTCCTTATAAAATTGTTACTAGCAAAACTTGCAAGCATTCAAGCCCAACATATGGCCTCACAAGGCTACACAAAGCATTATGGACATGTACATTATCTGCATATCACCATTTTGTATTAAAGAAGAGTATTTTCAAGTTATTGCTTACCTCATAAAGCAATTTCACCTTTCCAATGTATCCTGCGTTCCACCAGCATCCTTGTTATAATCATTCTGGAATAGGTAAGGATATTTAGACTTCATCTCTTCTTTCGCTTCCCATGTCATTTCTTCCATATTTTTGTTCCTCCACAATACTTTGACGGAAGCTATATCTTTTGTTCTCATCTTGCGGACTTGTCGATCTAATATAGCCACTGGAACTTTTTCATATGATAGATCCTTTGTAACTTGTACATCATTGATAGGGACAACTCGAGAAGGGTCGCCAATACATTTCCTCAACATAGATACGTGGAATACCGGATGGACAGATTCCAATTTGGATGGCAATTCTAACTCATAAGCAACTTGTCCAATTTGTCGAAGAATTTTTTACGGACCGATATATCGTGGACTCAACTTACCTTTTTTCCCAAAACGCATAACACCCTTCATTGGCGGGATCTTTAGAAAAACCCAATCACCAACCTCAAACTCCAGATCACGACATCGGACATCAGAATAAGACTTTTGCCTGCTTTGTGCCGTCCTCAATCGCTCCTATATCACTTTCACCTTCTCAATGGCTTGGTGAATCAAATCTGGTCCATATAATTCTGTCTCACTAACTTCGAACCATCCAACTGGTGATCTACATCTCCTCCCATATAGTGCCTCGTATGGGGCCATTTTAATACTAGAATGGTAGCTATTATTGTAGGAAAATTCAATGAGTGGAAGATGGTCATCCCAATTTCCCTTAAAATCTAGAACACATGCTCGTAGCATATCTTCTAGTGTTTGAATAGTACGTTCAGCATGTTTGTCAGTCCGCAGATGAAATGCAGTGCTGAGATTCACTTCTATGCCTAAACCCTTCTAAAAAGAGATCCAAAAGTTAGCCGAAAATTGAGCTCCTCGGTTTGATATAATAGATATTGGCACACCATGAAGCCTAACAATCTCCCTGATATACAGTTTCGCATAATCTTCATCCGTGTAAGTTGTCTTAACTGGCAGAAAATGGGCACATTTTGTAAGTCGATCAACTATCACCCAGATGGAGTCAAACTTATGATAAGAGCTAGGTAATCCAATAACGAAGTCCATATTAATCACCTCCCATTTCCAGGCCGGGATCTCTATATTCTGAAGCAACCCACCAGGTTACTGATGTTCTATCTTTACTTGTTGACAATTGGGACACTAAGCTACAAATTCTGCAATAGACTTTTTCATGTTGTCCCACCAATACTGCTCCTTGACATTATGGTACATCTTTGTCGAGCCGGAATGGATGGAATATCGGGATTGATGAATCTCATTCATAACCTTTTCTCGCAACCCTGCCATATTAGGCACACATAATCGGCCCTGTTATCTCAGTGCACCATCTCCCGCAATCTCAAAAGCCGTAATTTCACACTGCTGAATGCTCTCTCTCAATCGTACTAAGGTAGGATCTTCATATTGCCGTGATTTTACCTCTGCTACCAAAGATGATTCTGCTGTATTTTGTACAGTAACACCTCCGTCATCAGAGTATAACAATCTGATTCTCATATTGGCTAGCTGATGAAGCTCTTTAGTCAAACCCTATCTACCTGCCTCAATGTGTACTAAACTTCCCATTGACTTACGGCTGAGAGCATCTGCCATAACATTGGCTTTACCAGGATGATACAATATCTTGACGTCGTAGTCTTTCAGTAATTCAAGCCACCTACGCTACCTCAAATTTAACTCTTTCTGCTTGAAGATGTATTGTAAACTCTTATGATCTGTGTAGATGTCAACATGGATGCCGTATAAGTAGTGTCGCCATACCTTCACGGCATATATTACTGCAGCCAATTCCAAATCATGGGTTGGATAATTCTTTTCATGCTTCTTCAATTGTCTGGATGCATAAGCAATCACCTTCCCAGGTTGCATCAATACGCACCCCAAACCTATACCTGAGGCATCACAATATACCACATAACCTTCTGGTCCTTCAGGAAGAGTAAGCACTGGTGCGGATGACAATCGATTCTTCAACTCCTGAAAACTTTGTTCACAAGCGTCAGACCACTAGAACTTAGAAGCTTTCTCTGTTAACTTAGTCAATAGTGTGGATATAGAGGAGAACCCTTCTACAAATCGCCTGTAATATCCTACTAGCCCTAGGAAGCTGCAGACTTCTGATGGTGTTGTAGGTCTCGGCCAATTATTTACTGCATCAATCTTCTGAGTATCAACACTGATACCCTCGTCAGATATTACATGGCCAAGGAATGCTACTGAGTTCAGCCAGAATGCTGAATTTGGAGAGCTTAGCATATAACTTACGATCTTGAAGTGTCTGTAATACTATCCGCAAGTGGCCCACATGTTCCCCCTCCGAATGAGAATACACCAGAATGTCATCAATGAATACAATCACAAACACATCGAGATAGGGCCTGAGTACAGTATTCATGAGATCCATAAAAGTAGCTGGAGCATTTGTTAGCCCGAACGACATCACCAAGAACTCAAAGTGCCCATATCTTGTCCGGAAGGCCGTCTTTGGAATATCCTTCTCCTTAACCCTCATCTGATGATACCCTGAGTGTAAGTCAATCTTGGAGAAATACTTGGCACCCTGGAGTTGGTCAAACAGGTCGTCAATTCTTGGAAGTGGATACTTGTTCTTTATAGTAAATTTATTCAACTATCGATAGTCGATACACATCCATAAAGACCCATCTTTCTACCGCACGAATAGGACTGGCGCACGCCAAGGTGAAATGCTAGGCCTAATGAAGTCCTTATCCAGCAAATCCTTTAACTGCACCTTCAACTCTCGCAACACTACCGGGGCCATTCTGTATGGCGGAAAGAGATCGGTTGGGTGTCAGGCAACACATCAATGAATAAACTCAATCTCCTTTTCAGGAGGAAGGCCTGGGAGTTCATTTAGGAAAACATTTGGAAATTCATTGACCACGGGGATTGATTGTAGAGTAGGCGGCTTCACCTCCGCACCCTTAACGCGAACGAGATGATAAATGGAACCTACCTTTTTTCTTGCCTTGAGATAGGAAATAAACCTACCTTTTGGCGTAGCAATCTCCTTCTTCTATTAAATGTCGGGTTCACCAGGAAATTGAAACCTAACCATCTTCATACGACAGTCAACATTTGCATAGCATGAGGCCAACCAGTCCATTCCCAGTATCACATCAAAACCAACCATTTCTAACTCAAATAAATTTTCCGAGGTTTGATGACTACAAATCATCACAGTGCAACCTATATAAACACTTATAGCAATCACTAAGTCTCCTATCGGAGTAGCTACCGCAAGGGGTTTACTTATCAATTCAGGTTCAATGCCAACCTTATTAGCCACAAAGGGTGTAACATATGATAATGCAGATCCTGGATCAATCAGTGCGTATACATCATAAGAAAACATAGACAATATACCTGTAACAACATCTGGAGATGACTCGAGATCCTATCGACCTACTAGAGCATAGGTTCGATTTTGACCACCACTTGAACTCCGCACTGCACCTCTGCCTCTACCACCACCTGTCGACTTCTAAAAACCCCGTGCTAGAGGCCGGACTGATGAGGAAGAACCAGACACAGATCCAGTCGGCTGAGCCATACCATCACCTCCCCTGTTTGGACAATCCCGCATCATATGGCCAAGCTGTCTGCAAGAATAACATGCATTAGAACCTCGACGACACATTCCAAAGTGGGCCTTGCCGCACTGATCACCGCATGGTGTTGTGGGTCTCATCTGACTATTATCCATGTGATGTTGCGAGCCTGATGCCTGCGAACTCTGACCTGGACCAGAATAGGTAAATCGATCATATCGAGGCCTCTGAAATTGTAGAGGAGCACTAGCTACAGATGGTGCTGGACTCCTCGAAGACTGGGGCCTGACATTGCCTCTGAAGTCATCAGAATACCGTGAAAATCTTGCCCTCTTATGCTGGCCCCTATCCTGCTCCCTATCCGCCCTTTGCTGGCATTTACGATCCTCTAGGGTTTGGTGATAATAGGTGAATTTTACTATATTTATGCCCTAAATAATCACACTTTATTGTTGTTTTGATATTGTTTATGATGACAAAATGCTCTTATTAGTGTTTTTAGTGTTTTATAGGTACACAAGAGTTAATGAAGGCTAAAAGAGCAGTTTTGAAGTCAAAAGAAGGTGAAAAAGGCCAATTATGGAACAAGTGAAGAAATTATGCTGAAATAGCCAGAAGAATCCGAGGTACTGTTTGCCCGCGATTCCACCGTGACCGCAGCAGAACCGCGGTAGAACAGGTCTACGGATGTTTTGAAGAATCAGAAGACTTGATCCACCGCGGTTCCACCGCGACCGTGGTCAAACTGCGGTGGAAGGCGTAATTTAAAGGACTAAAGTGTAAAAACGCAAGTTGTGTAACCTAAACCCTATATATATTGTTAGGATTCGCCCAAAGGAGGCAACTTTTGTACTATTGACTACTTTTGCATGCAAACTAGTAAGAGAGAACTCTCTCAATGTTTTTCTTTCTTTTACATTGAATTCTTGATTATGAAATCAATTATCTATTTTGTTTTCTTGATTATGAGTAGCTAAATCTTTATCTAAGGTTTTGATGGAACCTATTGATTGATGAACTTCTGGGTTATGTGAATACAAATGGTTAGCTAGATTTCTATTTGTTTAACTTCGTTCTTATTATGTTTAATTGATAGGATCCTCAATTAGCTGTGCCTACTTAGTGTGCATAACTTGGAATAGAGTGGATATTTAGGTTATTGTTGAACAACACCACACCTAGATTATTGGAGGAATCTATTATTGTGGGCGTAAAGGTGGTGTTAGGAATAACGAAACCTTGGGTGCAATCTAAAGTGAACCGTTCAAATTAAAGCTAGCTAGGGTAGCTCGGAAGAGTGCAATAGTAAATTATTGTAATTGCTCGGGAGAGAAATACGGTAAAAATAGAGTTCATGATTGATAGAAAAATATTGACAATTTGTATGAGCATAAATAGAAGGGATTCCATCAATAGGGGAAATCACTACCTTAGTCTTTCTCATTATTCATTACATCACATTCAATTATTTTCTTCAAGTCTTTAGTTTCTTGCAAAAAGTAGTTAGTAAAAGTCATCGACAAATATTTTCAAAAGTTTAGGAAGCTGATTCTGGAGTATTATTGGGTTTTAGAAGTTGCAATTGATAGGTTAATTCTCTATGGGATTCGACTCTGGACTTAATAATCCGGATTATATTGACATCGACCGCATTATCTTTTATACGACATAGTTGGGCGTGAATCAATTTTGGGCCCGTTGCCGCGGAATTAATGGAATTATCAATTGCCATTGACAGAACTACAAGATTCTTGTGTAGTTAGGATCTTTATACACACTCCAAATTGAAAATTTTGATGGTTGTTGAATTGTGTGCTCAGGTGCATGCCTAGGAAATCTGCAAGGACTGGAGAACTAATTGAAGGACTCTCAGACCCAGAGCAAACATTCCGGGCACGTAACAGGGCAATCAGACAACTTCAGCAATCTCAGCAACCCCTTAAACTAGATTTTGATATGGGAGACGTAAACGACCAAAACTAGCAAGCTGGGTTGAACGTACAGGAGGCGCAGGAGGCGCATGAAGGTGCTTTGTTCGACTGGGCACAACCAACTGCTGATAATTTGGCAACTGCCATTATTGTGCTAGCTATTCAAGCTGAATCATTCCAGATTACTAATAACATGCTACACTTGTTGCAAAACAAGGGACTATATTTTGGGACTCAGGTTCAAGATCCACAGCAACACCTGAGAATTTTCTTTCTATATGCGAGATGCAGAGACAGCCAAATGTGACACCAGAAGCCATCGGGCTATTGTTATTTGCATTCTTAGTTACAGGGGCTGCACAAGTATGGCTCAACTCACTCCCCATTAACTCTATAGCAACATGGGATGAGTTAGTCAAGCAATTCCACAACAAGTTTCATCCACCTAACAAGACATCTCAGCAAATTGATGAGATTGTGAGCTTCAAGCAGAAACCAATGGAGACATTGCATGAGATTTGGGGCAGATTCAAGGGTATGCTAGTTATGTGTCCTCACCATGGGGTTCCCGGACAGATGTTGGGTCAAAGGTTCTACATGGGGCTCTCAAACAACATGAAGAATATACTAGATGCCTCAGCTGGTGGGGCTTTTCTGAGCAAGACCTGGAGAGAAGGCCAGAATTTGCTTGACAAGATGGCTCAGAACTCCGGGTGTACGACCAAGAATGCTCCTATCACTCCACTGGTACACTCTGTACCTCTGAATCCTTCTGACACTATGGAGGAGAACATGGCTACTTTATTGACACAAATGAGCATCCCGACGAAAAAGGTGGAAGAATCTGGGGTCAAGCAGCAGGTTCATATTGTAGATACTACCAATGGTGGTTTATGCACATCTTGCATTAGCCAACCCATAGGTAATCCATGGGCTGCAGACCAAGAACATCATCATCAGCATGAAGAGATGAACTACTTGGCAAATTATGGAGGGCAACGACAGGTTAACCAGAATTGGGGTCACTAGGCTCCACAGCAGTACAAGCCTCCTCAGCCACAATATAATGCAGTAGGTATGAGGCCACCAAACAATATGGCTCCATATCCTAGACCTCAAACATTCGCCTAAAGTGTGATTAAGGTTGCTCGATAATAGGTGAATTTGACTATATTTATGCCTTAAATAATCACGCTTTATTGTTGTTTTGATATTGTTTATGATGACAAAATACTTTTATTAGTTTTCTTAGTGTGTTATAGGTACACTTGAGCTAATGAAGACTAAAAAAGCAAGTTTTGGAGTCAAAAGATGGTGAAAAAGGCCAAAATATGGTACAAGTCAAGAACTTATGTTGAAAGTAGCCAGGAAGGTGTGATTCCGAGCTATATGGATGTTATGGAATGAATTTAAGTGATTTGGAGCTTTGAAATCTGATTAAAAGCTCAAGGAATTAAGCCGGGATCGAGTTCAGGGGTCAAATTTGATAGTGTAAGTACAAGCGAAGAATGGATGAGGCATATTGCGCACGGTCTAGTAAAGTGGACATAACCTTTTGCTCCGAACTCTATTTTGGCTCCATAATATATGGTTGGAAATCTAACGCAAAGGGCTACAACTTTCATGTTTTGTGTTTTGCGAAATTCGCAACGGAACAGGGTGAAAAATCGCGTTTCATTAGCAACCGCGGATGAACCGCGGAAAAACAGGCTCTCTGAAGTTTACTGTTCGCGGTCCGTCCACGGCCGCGAACGAACCGCGGAAGGCTCCGCAGCAGCAAACCCAATTGGATTCAAACTTAGTTTTTTAAGCCCTAAAACCTCTATATAAACTCCTAGTTTGCCCAATAGAGGCATGTTATCTTTATTTCATTACTTTGGCAAGATTTTTAGTAAGAGAGATTCCTCTCAAATTCTTTCTTTTATTTTATATCAAGTATTTTTTTATGATTTCAATTATTATTCTTGTTTCTTCAAGCATGAGTAGCTAAATTCTTTTCTAAGGTTTTGATGGAACCTATTGAGTGATGAACTTATCGTTTATGTTATTACAAATTGTGACTTAGATTTCTATTTGTTCAACTTCATTCTTGTTGTAGTTAATTGGTAGAGCTCCCAATTAGCGGTGCCTATTTAGTGTGCATAACTTGGAAAAGAGTGCATATTTAGGTATATTATTGAACAACACCACACCTAGGTTATTAGAGGAATCTATAACTTTAGGCGTAAAGACGGGGTTAGGAATAACGAAGTCTTGGGTGCAATCTTAAGTGAACTATTCAAATTAAAGCTAGCTAGGGTAGCTCGGGAGAGTGCACTAGTAAATTATTGTAATTGCTCGGGAGAGGGTTACGATACACATAGCGTTCATGATTGATAGAATATATTAACAATTTGTATGAGCATAACGCTAAGGGATTCCGTCAATAGGGGAAATCAATACCTTAGTCCTTCTCCATATTATTTTACTCAATATTCAATTCTTTCTTTTAAGCATTCTTAATTCTTGCAAGTAGTAGTTCGAAAATCATACACAAATATACTCTAAATTTTGGGAACTTGATTCGGAAGTACTCTTGGGTTGTGAAAGTTGTGATTGATAGGTTAATTCTCTGTGGGATCGATCTTGGACTTATTGGAGCAAGTTATATTGACTACGACCGTTGTTTGGACGTGAATCAATTTTGGCGCCGTTGCCGGGGAATTAACGAAATTATCAATTGCCATTGACAGAACTTCAAGATTCTTGTGTATTCAGGTTCTTTCTACACTCTACATTGAATATTTTGACGTTTGTTGATTTGGGTATTCGGGTGCATGCCTAGAAAATCTGCAAGGACTGGAGAACTAATTGAAGGACTCTCAGACCCCGAGCAAACCTTCCCGGCACGTAACAAAGCCATCAAACAAATTCAACAATCTCAACAACCAATCAAACTAGACTTCGACATGGGTGACATAAACGATCAAAACCAACAAGCCGGGCTAAATATGCAAGAGGCACAGGAGGCACAGGAAGGTGCATTGTTCGACTGGGCACAACCCACAGCGGATAATTTGGCAACTGCCATCGTTGTGCCAACAATTCAAGCCGAGTCTTTCCGGATTACCAACAACATGCTTCACTTGTTGCAAAACAAGGGATTATTCTCTGGGTCTCAGGTTGAAGATCCACAGCAGCACCTCAAGAACTTTCTATCAATATGCAAGACACAAAGGCAACCGAATGTAACTCTGTAAGCTATCAGATTATTACTCTTTCCGTTCTCAGTTACAGGAGCAGCACAGATATGGATAAACTCATTCCCCATAAACTCCATTGCAACTTGGGATGAGTTAGTCAAACAATTCCACAACAAGTTTCATCCACCTAACAAGACGGCTCAACAAATTGATGAGATTGTGAGCTTCAAGCAGAAACCAATGGAAACATTACATGAAACTTGGGGCAGATTCAAGGGTATGCTTGTTATGTGTCCTCACCATGGGATTCCTGAGCAGATGTTGGGACAGAGATTCTACATGGGGCTTTTAGACAGTATGAAGAACATTGTTGATGCTTCAGCAGGTGGGGCTTTTCTGAGCAAGACTTGGAGAGAAGGTCAAAATTTGCTTGACAAGATGGCTCAAAACTCCGGGTGGACGATCAGGAATGATCCTATCACTCCAGTGGTACACTCTGTACCTTTGAATCCATCCAGCACTACGGAGGAGAACATGGCAACCTTACTGACACAAATGAGCATCCTGACAAAGAAATTGGAAGAATCTGGGGTCAAGGAGCAGGTTCACATTGTAGACACTACCAATGGTGGTTTGTGCACATCTTGCATTAGCCAACGCATAGGTAATCCATAGGATGCAAACCAAGAACATCATCACCAGCATGAAGACATGAATTATGTTGCTAATTATGGAGGGCAGCAATAGGGTAATCCGAGTTGGGGCCAGCAGGCTCCACAACAATACAGGCCTCCACAACTACAGTATAATGCAGCAGGTATGAGGCCACCACACAATATGGCTCCATATCCTAGACCTCAGAATTTCGGCAATCAGCAGCAGGGATATCATCCACCTCCACCACATCATGGGGGTAGACATGACGATGGGTTCGCAGAATTGAAAGCTATGATGCAACAGGTAATCGAGTCGAATGCCAAAACCAGTGAGAGGATAGATGCCCATGATGCAGCCATCAAAAATATTAGCTATGTCTCTCAACAATCATCCTCAAGGGAAATTGCTTGCAGATACACAAACAAACCCAAAAGACCAAGTCCCAAAGCAGATGATGGCAGTGACTCTGAGAAGTGGTAGAGATCTTGATGCTGAGAAAGAAAGTGAGAAAATCGACACACAGGCTGAGACACTCACTCCATTGCCCATTGAACTGGATGAGTCCACCGGGTTGACAGAAATTACAGTCCAGCCAGTTGCTGAAAAATAAAGAGATGCAGCAGGGAACGGAAAAAGTAACTGAACAGGTAGAGCAGCAGAATGATGAGAAAGTGATAGAAAAAGAAAAGTCCCAAGTCACTGGGAATAAGAGGCCTCCACCACCATGCCCCCAAAGGTTGGCCAAACACCAGAAAAAGGAGCAATACAAAAAGTTCTTCGAGATGCTCAAGCAAATCCAGGTAAACATTCCATTAATTGAAGCTTTAAAAGAAATGCCTAGTTATGCTAAGATGATGAAAGACTTGATGTCGAGGAAATTTAATTTCCAAGACTTGGCCACCGTGACCCTTACCCAGACTTGTAGTGCAGTGGTCTCCAGACCCATAGCTGAGAAGCTATCTGATCCAGGTAGCTTTACCATCCCATGCACTATAGGGAATTATGCCTTTGCAAAGGAATTGTGTGATTTGGGGGCAAGCATTAATCTCATGCCCTTAGTTATTTATAAGAGGTTAGGTATTGGGAGAGCCAGACCCACCTCTATGCTTTTACAGCTTGCTGACAGGACGGTTAAGCGTCCATTTGGTATTATAGATGATGTGCTTATCCAGGTTGGGAAGTTCATGTCTCCCGCCGATTTTGTTATTCTTGATTGCAAGGTCGACGAAGAAATTCCCATTATCCTAGGAAGACCATTCCTAGCCACCGGGAGAGCCATAATTGATTATGAAACTGGGGAACTCAAGACGAGGTTGAATGATGAGGAGATCATCTTCAATGTGCAAAAATCCACGAGTCGCCCTGGTGAGTTCGCAAATTGCTCTCTCATTGATGCGGTTGATGTGATAGTGGAGACCGACGATGCAAAGTTGATCATTGAAGATCCACTTCAAGCATGCCCGATGAGCATGGAAGAGGTAAATGGTGAAAGTTTAGCTGAATGGGTACTATCTTTGGAAGGCAAGGGATTTTGGCAGAGAGAGCATGAGTTCGAGCCTCTACACTTAGAGAATAGAGAGACCCCACCAGCAAAGCCATCCATAGAAGAGCCACCAAAGCTCGAGCTTAAACCACTATCATCACATCTCAGGTATGAATTTCGAGGCCGTAACTCCACTTTACCTGTTATTACTTCATCTGGTTTGCTAGATGTGCATGCTCAAAAGTTATTACAGGTACTCAAGGAATGTAAAGCTGCCAATGGTTGGACCATGGCAGACATAAAAGGGATCAACCTTGCATACTGCATGCACAAGATACTCCGGGAAGAGGAGCACAAACCTTCCAGGAAACGCAAAAGAAGGCTGAACCCGAATATGAAGGATAGGGTGAAAAAGAAAGTGATAAAGTGGCTAGACACGGGGTAGATCCCAGGTAAGTTTTCTCACCCTTCTATGCTATACATGTATTATTATGCCATGAGGACATGGCATGATTTTAAGTGTGGGGTGGGAGACTTATCTTGTATTATATGTTGTATATATTAGTTGTAGTTGTTAATATAAATAGTTGGCTTGGCCCGATGATGGACACTTGGCGACGGGTTTCTTAAGGGTCCAAGTCGGAATAAAAAAAAACACAAAAAAAAAAATCAGAAAATTTAAAACTCCAAAAATATGAGTAGAAGACTCTTCCTGATGACGGACTATTTAGGACAAGTACTCTTGAGGGAAGTAGTCCACATAGGAATTTTTCTTTCTTTTATTTCTTTTTCTAGGTAGTGTATCACCTCCCCTTGGTTTTTCTTTTGACCACGGTTCTTTTCCAAGGGTTTTTATTGAACCGGGTTAGGTAGATTTTTCTTTTTTTAGGATTAGAGGACAAAGGGTAACATGTAACCCCAAGTATGCACATTAGCAAAGCTTAATTGAACTTGAGAATGTATTATCTAAGCTTGACCTGTAGATTCTAAATATGCCTTAAATTGCACAATACAACTTGCTTGAACATTGATAGGACTTTGTAGATAAACCGAATTCTAAATGAGTTGCATGCTATGTGTGTGTGAGATTTTACTTACATTATATGTTTTACATGATACCTAGAACTTGCCCTGTGTGTTTGCAAAGCGAAATAGAAGTTGTTTGGTTGTAGAGAGGATAGAGGCATTTCTTTGTGTAACCACATAAATCAATAAACATGAATTCACCCTTACATAATATCCTAGTTAACCCCTTTGAGCTTAAAGCCTATTCTTTGATAACCCGTGAATGTTCATGAAAAATCAAAATCTTATATTGTTCTACTTTACCTCCTAGAAGCAATTGTATTGTAATGAATATGCAAAATTCTAAGTGTGGGGTGAAGGGAAATTGAAAAGGGGAAAATCAAGAATGAATGGTAGAAAATAGTGAACTGGCCAAAATAATGTAAATGTGTTGCAAAGCAATGAGAAAAAAAAGATATTCTGAGAAAAAGAGCTATATCAATGTATATATGAAAATTAGAAAGGTCAGTTATACCAACAAAAGAAAAGTGGGATTCAAAGTAAATAAAGCTGAAGGAATGTTTAGGGGAGACATAAGGAAGAAAACAAAAAAGGGAAGTTGTAAAAAGGAAAAGAAAAGTGCTTAGGGAGGTTAGTCACAATAACCAAAAGTATCCTACCCGTCCCATAGCCTACATTACAACCCTTAAAGACCTCTTGATCTATGAATGAATAACTCGATTAGTGGAGTATTACACTAGGGGCAAGCCTATGGTGTGTCTGTATGCATTATGAATGTTCTTTGTTGAGAGTGAGTGAATTTTTCCGATATTTATAAGTTCCATGTTCTGAATTGTTTATGTGTGGGAACTTCTCTCAATGAACTATGTGAGGGTGTGTAACTCAAGAGGAAGAAGGTAAATTTGCAAGTTTTTGGTAATAATTAGAGTAAGCAATAATGTGCTGGCATGAGAGTTTACGGTTAGGTAATGATTGTGCATATCTTAGGTTAATCATGAAAAATAGCTTTTGTGATATAATTTGGAGGAGACATAAATAAAATTGGCCTAAAGTGTGATTAAGGTTGCTCGAGGACGAGCAAAGGTTTAAGTGTGGGGTATTGATAATAGGTGAATTTGACTATATTTATGCCTTAAAGAATCACGCTTTATTGTTGTTTAGATATTGTTTATGATGAAAAAATGCTTTTATTAGTGTTCTTACTGTGTTATAGGTACACTTAAGCTAATGAAGACTAAAAGAGCAAGTTTTGGAGTCAAAAGATGGTGAAAAAGGCCAAAATGTGGTACTAGTCAAGAACTTATGTTGAAAGTAGCCGGGAAGGTGTGATTCCGAGCTATATGGATGTTATGGAATGAATTTAAGTGATTTGGAGCTTTGAAGTCTGAGTAAAATCTCAAGGAATTAATTCGGGATCGAGTTCGGGGGTCAAATTTGATAGAGTAAGTACAAGCGAAGAATGGATGAGGCATATTACTCATTGTCTAGTAAATTGGACATAACTTTTTGCTCAGAACTCTATTTTGGCTCCATAATATATGGTTGGAAATCTAACTCAAAGGGCTACAACTTTCATGTTTTGACTTTTCCGAACTTCGCAACAGAACATGGTGAAAAATCGCGTTTCATTCGCGACCGCGGATGAACCGCGGAAAAACAGGCTCTCTGAAGTTTACTGTTCGCGGTCCGTCCGCGGCCGCGAACGAACCGCGGAAGGCTCCACAGCAGCAATCCCAATTGGATTCAAACTTAGTTTTTTAAGCCCTAAAACCTCTATATAAACTCCTAGTTTGCCCAATAGAGGCATGTTATCTTTATTTCATTACTTTGGCAAGATTTTTAGTAAGAGAGATTCCTTTCAAATTATTTCTTTTATTTTATATCAAGTATTTCTTTATGATTTCAATTATTATTCTTGTTTCTTCAAGCATGAGTAGATAAATTCTTTTCTAAGGTTTTGATGGAACCTATTGAGTGACGAACTTATCGTTTATGTGATTACAAATTGTGACTTAGATTTCTATTTGTTCAACTTCATTCTTGTTGTAGTTAATTGGTAGAGCTCCCAATTAGCGGTGCCTATTTAGTGTGCATAACTTGGAAAAGAGTGCATATTTAGGTATATTGTTGAACAACACCACACCTAGGTTATTAGAGGAATCTATAACTTTAGGCGTAAAGACGGGGTTAGGAATAACGAAGTCTTGGGTGCAATCTTAAGTGAACTATTCAAATTAAAGCTAGCTAGGGTAGCTCTGGAGAGTGCACTAGTAAATTATTGTAATTGCTCGGGAGAGGGTTACGATACACATAGCGTTCATGATTGATAGAATATATTAACAATTTGTATGAGCATAACGATAAAGGATTCCATCAATAGGGGAAATCAATACCTTAGTCCTTCTCCATATTATTTTACTCAATATTCAATTCTTTCTTTTAAGCATTCTTAATTCTTGCAAGTAGTAGTTCGAAAATCATACACAAATATACTCTAAATTTTGGGAACTTGATTCGGAAGTACTTTTGTTGTGAAAGTTGTGATTGATAGGTTAATTCTTTGTGGGATCGATCTTGGACTTATTGGACCAAGTTATATTGACTACGACCGTTGTTTGGACGTGAACCAATTTTGCCTCCACCACAACATGGGGGTAGACATGACAATGGGTTCGCAAGGTTGGAAGCTATGATGCAGCAGGTAATTGGGTCACATGCCAAAACCAATGAGACGATAGATGCACGTGACTCAATTATCAAGAATATAGAGGTGCAGGTGGGCCAGATTGCTATGACACTTAACAATCGTCCTCAAGGGACATTGCTTGCAGACACACAAACAAACCTAAAAGATCAAATCCCAAAGCAGCTGATGGTAGTTAATCTGAGAAGCGGTAGAGATCTTGATGCTGAGGAGGACAGCGCTAGAGACAATTTGCAGGTTGAGACACTTATTCCAGTACCCATTGAACTGGATGAGTCCTCCGGGTTGACGGAAGTTACAGTCCAGCCAGTAGCAGAAAATATGATGTGTAGCAGGGAACGGAGAAAGCATCTGAACCGGTAGAATAGCCGATTGTGGAACAGGTAGTAGAGAAAGAAAAATCCTAAGTGATTGGGAAGAAGAGGCCTCCAGCCCCATTTCTCCAAAGGTTGGCCAAGCACCAGAAAGAGGAGCAATACAAGAGATTCTTCGAGATGCTCAAGCAAATCCAGGTAAATATTCCTTAATTGAAGCCTTGAAAGAAATGCCTGGGTATGCTAAGATGATGAAAGACTTGATGTCACGGAAATTTGATTTCCAAGACTTGGCCACCGTGACTCTTAAACAAACATATACTGCAGTGGTATCTAGACCCATAGCTGAGAAGCTATCTGACCCAGGCAGCTTCACTATTCCATGCACTATAGGGAACTTTGCCTTTGCTAAGGCATTGTGTGATTTGGGGACTAGCATAAATCTTATGCCCTTGGTGATTTATAAGAGGTTGGGCATCGGGAGAGCCATGCCTACTTCTATGTTATTACAGCTTGCTGATAGGACGGTTAAGCATCCATTCGGATATTGGATGATGTGCTTATCCAGGTGGGGAAGTTTTCTTCTCGCCGATTTTGTAATTCTGGACTGCAAGGTGGACGAGGAGATTCCTATAATCTTAGGAAGACCATTCCTAGCCACGGGGAGAGCATTGATTGATTGTGAGACTGGGGAGCTCAAGATGAGGCTAAATGATGAGGAGATCATATTCAATGTACAAAAATCTATGAGGCGCCCTAGTGAGTTCGCAAATTGCTCTCTCATTGATACAGTAGATGTGATAGTGGAGACAAATGATGTATAATTGATAGTTGAAGATCCACTTCAGGCGTGCCTGATGAACTTAGAAGAGGTAAATGGTGAAAGTCTGGCGGAGTGGGTGCTATCTCTGGAAGGCAAGGGGTTTTGGGATAGAGAGTTGGAGTTTGAACCTCTACACTTAGAAAAGAGAGAGACCCCTCCAGCAAAACCATCCATTGAGGAGCCACAGCTGGAACTTAAGCCACTACCAGCTCATCTCAGGTATGAATTTCTAGGCCCTAACTCCACTTTACCTGTTATTATCTCATCTGGTTTGCTAGCCATTGGTTGGACCATTGCAGACATAAAGGGGATCAACCCCGTATACTGCATGCACAAGATTCTCCTGGAAGAGGGGCACAAACCTTCTAGGGAACACCAAAGAAGGCTGAACCCGAATATGAAGGAAGTGGTGAAGAAGGAAGTGATAAAGTGGCTAGACGCGGGAATTATTTTCCCAATCTCTGATAGTAGCTTGGTTAGCCCAGTTCAATGTGTTCCAAAGAAGGGTGGCATGAAGGTTGTGCAAAATGAGAATAATGAATTAATCTCAACAAGAACCATCACCGGACAGAGGATATGCATGGACTACAGGAAACTGAATCTAGCCACCCGTAAGGACCATTTCCCACTTCCCTTCGTTGACCAGATGCTCGACAGGTTGGCAGGGAGGTCACATTATTGCTTCTTAGATGGGTACTCGGGGTACAATCAGATCTCCATTACCCTAGAGTATAGAGAGAAGACCTCCTTCACATGCCCATATGGCATTTTTTCCTTCAGGAGGATGCCATTCGGCCTATCCAATGCACCTGCCACATTCCAAAGGTGCATGATGGCCATATTCACTGACATAGTGAAAGATATCATGGAGGTGTTCATGGGTGATTTCTCAATGGTAGGGAATTCATTTGATGAATGCCTTGTCAATCTGACAAGAGTGCTGAAACGGTGTATTGAGACCAACTTGGTGCTAAACTGGGAGAAGTGCCATTTCATGGTACAAGAAGGTATAGTCTTGGGGCACCGAGTTTCGAGCAAGGGTACTGAGGTGGACCGAGCCAAAGTTGACGTCATTGCAAAGTTGCCACCACCAATGTCTGTCAAAGCCATTAGAAGCTTTCTTGGACATGCTGATTTTTACCGGAGGTTCATTAAAGACTTCTCCAAAATTGCCAATCCCCTCTGTAAGTTGCTTGAAAAAGATCACCCCTTTTTATTTTTTGATGATTGCCGGATTGCATTTGAGGAGCTGAAGAAGAGGCTAGTCACAGCACCAATCATTATTGCCCCCGACAAGGAGCAACCATTTGAGCTTATGTGCGATGCAAGTGACTACCCAGTGGGGGCAGTGCTGGGCCAGCGGAAGGATAAGCTGATGCATCCAATCTACTATGCTAGTAGAACACTGAGTGGAGCACAACTAAATTACACTGTGACGGAGAAGGAAATACTGGCGGTAGTGTTTGCGTTCGACAAGTTCAGGTCCTATCTCATAGGATCCAAGGTAATAGTATACACTGACCATGCAACACTAAGGTACTTAATTGAAAATAAGGACTCTAAGCCGCGCCTAATTCGTTGGGTGCTGCTTCTGCAAGAGTTTGATCTTGAAATCCGTGACCGTAAGGGCACTAAAAATCAAGTCGCTGATCACTTATCACGACTTGAAGGAGCTGATGTTGTTAAAGATAGTGGAGAAATTATGGAAACTTTTCCAGACGAGCAGTTTCTCGCTACCACTCTCCTTGAAGCGCCATGGTATGCAGATTATGCAAACTACCTGGCCAGTGGTATTGTTCCTCATGACCTGTCATCGATCCAGAGGAAGAGATTTTTTCGTGAAAGCCAACTTTATTATTGGGATGAGCCCTATTTGTTTAGAATATGCCTTGATAACATGATCCGGAGATGCTTCCCCGAGATCGAACAATCTTCTGTCTTGTAGGCTTGTCATGCTTCAGCATATGGTGGCCATTTCGGAGGAGTTCGAACAGTAGCCAAGATACTTGAGGCCAGTTTCTACTGGCCAATGGTATTTTAAAGATGCACACTTGTGGGTGAAAGGGTGTAACGAATGTCTACGCACTGGGAACATCTCCCGGCATCACGAGATGCCCATGAACCCAATCCAATAGGTGGAAGTATTTGACGTTTGGGTGATAGATTTCATGGGTCCCTTTGTCAGCTCCGCTGTAGCATTACCCACCAACGATGCGAAGGTGGTGGTGGGATTTCTAAAGAAAAATATTTTCACTCATTTTGGGATGCCGTGGGCAATCATCAGCGACGGGGGCACCCACTTCGGTAATCGGGCATTTGAGAAATTGTTGGCTAAGTATGATGTGAAGCACAGGGTGGCTACTCCATATAACCCGTAGACCAGTGGGCAAGTTGAGGTCTCCAATAGGGAGATAAATAGCGTATTGACAAAGACAGTGAACGCCACGAGGACCGACTGGTCAAGAAAGCTCGATGATGCATTATGGGTGTACAAGACAGCTTTTAAGACATCAATCGGCATGCCACCATACAAATTGGTGTATGGGAAAGCTTGTCACCTACCCGTTGAACTAGAGCACAAAGCATGGTGGGCACTCAAGCAACTAAATCTCAGGTGGGATGAAGCGGGTAAATATAAAGTCACCGAATTACATGAGCTGGAAGAGTTCTGGTATCTTGCTTTTGAGAGCACAAGATTATACAAGAAGAGGATGAAGCGGCTACATGACCAAAATATCATAGAGCACAACTTCAAAACCTGGGACAAGGTACTACTCTATAACTCAAGATTACGGTTGTTCCCGGGCAAATTGAAATCAAGATGGTCTGGCCCATTCCGGGTGATTGAAATGTTACAGTCTGGCGCTTTGGAAATATAATCTATAGATGGCTCTCACACTTTCAGAGTCAATGGACAGCGGTTGAAATTGTACGTTGGCATGGATGATATCAATCAGACGGTTGAATTGCGGTTGGATGAACCTCTAAGGTCTAGCAAGCCTTAAAATGCGCTAAGTTGAGTCGTGCCGCAATGTTAAATCGGGCGCTACGTGGGAGGAAACCCACGAAATTGTTGTAAGTGTAAATCATTATAGTTAGTCTATATAAAAAAAACATGCTGCCAGGCTTAAACTTTAGAGGAGCCGTCTCATCGCGGTTCCACTGCGACCGCGGTGAAACTGCGGTGGATTGGCCTCTTTGAACCCAACCCATCGCGGTTGGACCGCGACCACGGTCAAACCGTAGTGGGACCACCTGTCTGAATCCCCTGCTTTGCGGTTCCACCACGATCGCGGTGCGACCTTGGTGAATCGCAATGGGCCAGGGAAGTCCGAAATATTTTTTAATTTTTTTACCCTCTTTCCCCCTTTTCTTTTAAAACCCTAACCTAAACTTCCCTCCCTCCTTCATTCAACACATATCATCCGCCTCTCACACTCCTCTCTCTCTCTCTAAACTCAATTTTTCTCCTCCTTCTCTCTAAATTTCCTCCCTCAAATTCTCTCTTCTTCTTCAACCAACTTCACCCATCATCCATCCATCACCACCCCCCTTCCTCCCTTCTATCTTCAAGTAAGTTTTTTTTTCTTTTCTTTTTCTATTCTCTCTTTAATTTTATTAGTTTAATTAGTATAGTATACTTTAATTTTAGTATTTGCTTAAACCATTCCTAGGCTTAGTGTAAAATATGTTAATATGCCCTATTAATCTAGAAACGTTGTTGTATAATTGATTTTTAGAATGTTGTGATATTAACTTGATTAGGTCTCCATTGTTTTGAATTGTGATTTATTATGGTGGTTTGGAGACCCAAATTAGTTGTTGAATTGATTGGTATGGTTTTGGGCCATGGTTTGGCCAAGTATGTTGTAATATATGTTGTTGTAATTTTTAGGGGATATAATGCTTAGGTTTGGATTGGTTGTTGTTGTACAAAATGTGAGATGGTATATTTATATGTGGGGTGATGTTGGAATGCTAAAAGGAGTAAGTGTGGGGTGCACTAGGTAGAATTTGTGAAATTGTTGGAAACATATGGTCAAATTAGGGGTTATGGTATGATGGCACTAAAAGAAGTACCTTTGTAGTCCACGGATGGTGAAGTTTGAGTAACCATTCGAATTACTAATGTAATGCAAATTTTTGTATGCTTCTTTTGTGCAGGATTATGGCCCCTAAACGATCCAGGAATGCTGCGAGCTCGTCTAGGCGTCCTACCTACGATGAGTCTCGTTTTGCGTGCGAGGAAGCTGAAAATGATTTTCATGCCAAGGCCACTAAAGCTTGGCTACAGGAGATCTCCATTGATAGGATGGCTCTTCGGGCTGAAATGCCCGACATGTACGAGAAAATTAGACGCAGGGAGATGGAATTCCTATTTGATGAACCTTCTCTCATCAACAAGATGCTCGTTAGGGAGTTTTACGCAAACGCGCCCTACGACATGGCTAGGGAAGTCTTCCTAATAGGTAAGGGTGTTTGGGCCAAAGTGCCTAGTGTTAGGCAGGCATTGAGACTGCCTGCTTTTACCAGTGACATGGATTTCTACCACGACAGGCCCGGTGTCACTTGGGACACCATGATAGAGGCCTTATGTGTCGGTGGTCGTCCTATCTGGATCAAGGACCAAATAACTCTTAACTCTAACAGTTTCACAAATCTTGCCAAGTGCTGGTTTACGATTGTCTATAACCGTTTTCTGCCCTCCAGCAACACCACTGATGTTAACTTCAATCGGGCATTACTGACTTGGTGCTTCGTCACCCAGCGGGACTTTGATGCTGCAAGCTTGATTAATGATGAGATGACACTTAGGGGACCCCTCAAGTCTAAGGGATTTACTTCCCTTCTTTGGTCACTTCTCTTTGCCTCTCCCACCTGAATCCCGTGTGACCTACGGATGATGAGCTTAAAAAAAAAAAGCTCCGTTCAAGGCTTCTATTATTTGGGTGGGTAGAGGCACCGACCCCATTGACATTGATGATGAGGATGACCCTGTTCTGGTTGTCCAGTCTCGGAGGTCCACTGACTCCGCAGGCACTTCTAGGCAAGCTCACTATGGAGCTGGCCTATCGAGGTCCCAGTCCACAAGACCTATGCTTAGGTCTTTGGAGGGGGAGGTTGCGGATTTACACACCTCCGTGGACGGCCTGCACACGCGCATGGAAGCGATGTCTCAGAGGCACTCTAGGTCTGAGAACCATTTCATGGCATGGTTCAGAGCTTTGGGTCGAGCATGCAATGTCGACCCTGCCACCGTCTCCGACTCAGATTGAGTTACAGGTAAGTTTTCTCACCCTTTTGTGCTTTACATTGATTATTATGCCATGATGACATGTCATGATTTTAAGTGTGGGGTGAAAGATTTATCTTGTATTGTATGTTGTACATAGTAGATTTAGCTGTAAATTATAGTAGCTGGCTTGGCTCGATGATGGACACTTGGCGACGGGTTTCTTAAGGGTCTAAGTCGGAATAAAAACACAAAAAAAAATGTTTGAAAAAATCCAAAAATATTAGTAGAGGGCATTTCCTAATGACGGACTACTCGGACAGTACTCTTGAGGGAAGTAGTCCATGTAGGAATTTTTATTTCTTTCCTTTTCTTTTTTTAGGTAGTGTATCACCTCCCCTTTGGTTTTTTTTGACCATGGTTCTTTTCCAAGGGTTTTTATTGAACCGGGTTAGGTAGATTTTTCTTTTTTTAGGATTAGAGGGTAAAGGTTAACTGTAACCCCAAGTATGCACATTAGCAAAATTAAAATGAACTTTAGAGTGTATGATCTGAGCTTGACTATAGATTCTAGGGTATGCCTTAAATTGCACAATACAACTTGCTTGAAAGTTGATAGGATTCGGTAGATGAACCCGATTCTAAATGAGTCGCATGCTAAGTGTGTGTGAGTTTTTACCTGCATTATATGTTTTACATGATACCTAGAACTTGCCCTGTGTGCGTGCAAAGCAAAATAGAAGTTGTTTAGTTATAGAGATGATAGAGGCATTTCTTTGTGTAACCCCATAAATCAATAAACTATGAATTCACCTGTACATAATATCTTAGTTAACCCCTTTGAGCCTTAAGCCTGTTCTTTGATAACCCTATAATGTTTACAAAAATCTATATCATATATTTTTGTACCTTACCTCCTAGAAGCACTTGTGTTGTAATGAATATGCAAAAGTAAAAGTGTGGGGTAAGGAGAAATTGAAAAGGGGAAAATCAAGAATGAATGGTAGAAAATGGTGAACTGGCAATATACAATAAATGCTTTACAAAGAAATGAAAAAAATATATTTGTATACATGTAAATAAGAAAGCCAGTTACACCAGCAGAAAAATGGGGACTAAAAGTGAATAAAAGGTGAAGGAATAGTTAGGGGGAGCATAACGAAAAAGCTTAAAAGGAAGTTGTGAAAAAGAAAGTGCTTAGGGAGGTTAGCAACTATAACCAAACGTATCCTACCCGTCACTTAGCCTACATTACGACCCTTAAAGACCTCTTGATCTGCGATTGAATAACTCGATTAGTGGAGTATTACACTAGGGGCAAGCCTTTGGTATATCTGTATACATATGAATGCTCTTTGCTGAGAGTGAGTGAAATTTTTCTATATCTATAAGTTCCATGTTCTAAATTGTTTATGTGTGGGAACTTCTCTCTATATAATTGTGTGAGGGCATGTAACTCAGGAAGAAAAGGGTAAGTTTGCAAGTCTGTGATAATAATTAGAGTAAGCAATGATGTGCTGGTATTTGAGTTTACAATTGAGTAAGGATTGTGCATGTCTTAGGTTAATCATGAATGATAGCTTGTGTGACATATTTTGTGGAGGCATTGATAAAATTGGCCTAAAAGTGTGATTAAGGTTGCTCGAGGACGAGCAAAGGTTTAATTATGGGGTGTTGATAATAGGTGAAATTGACTATATTTATGACCTAAATAATCACACTTTATTGTTGTTTTGATATTGTTTATGATGACAAAACGCTCTTATTAGTGTTTTTAGTGTGTTATAGGTACACGAGAGTTAATGAAGGCTAAAAGAGAAGTTTTGAAGTCAAAAGAAGGTGAAAAAGGCCAATTGTGGAACAAGTCAAGAAATTGTGCTAAAATTGCCGGAAGAATCCGAGGTACTGTTTGCCCGTGGTTCCACCGCGACCACGGTAGAACAAGCCTGCGGATTTCTTGAAGAATCAAAAAACTTGATCCACCGCGGTTCCACCGCGACCCCGGTCAAACCGCGATGGAAGGCGTAATTTTAAAGGACTAAAGTGTAAAAACACAAGTTGTGTAGCCTAAACCCTATACATATTGTTAGGATTCGCCCAAAGGAGGCAAGTTTTGTACTATTGACTACTTTTGCAAACAAACTAGTAAGAGAGAACTCTCTCAACATTTTTCTTTCTTTTACATTGAATTCTTGATTATGAAATCAATTAACTATTTTGTTTCCTTGATTAAGAGTAGCTAAATCATTATCTAAGGTTTTGATGGAACCCATTTATTGATGAACTTCTGGGTTATGTGAATACAAATTGTTAGCTAGATTTCTATTTGTTCAACTTCGTTCTTGTTGTAGTTAATTGATAGGATCCTCAATTAGCTGTGCCTATTTAGTGTCCATAACTTGGAAAAGAGTGCATATTTAGGTTTTTGTTGATCAACACCACACCTAGATTATTGGAGGAATCTATAATTGTGGGCGTAAAGGTGGGGTTAGGAATAACGAAACCTTGGGTGCAATCTAAAGTGAACTGTTGAAATTAAAGCTAGCTAGGGTTGCTCGGAAGAGTATAATAGTAAATTATTGTAACTGCTCGTGAGAGAGTCATGGTAAAAATAGATTTCATGATTGATAAAAAAATATTGACAATTTGTATGAGCATAAATAGAAGGGATTCCATCAATAGGGGAAATCAGTACCTTAGTCTTTCTCATTATTCTTTACATCACATTCAATTATTTTCTTCAAGTCTTTAGTTTCTTGCAAAAAGTAGTTAGTAGAAGTCATCCACAAATATATTCAAAAGTTTGGGAAGCTGATTCAGGAGTATTGTTGGGTTTTGGAAGTTGCAATTTATAGGTTAATTCTCTATGGGATTCAAATCTGGACTTAATAATTCGGATTATATTGGCAGCGACCGCATTGTCTTTTATACGACATAGTTGGGCGTGAATCATTTGTGCATAAGCTTGAATGCGGGAAATATCCATGC
Source organism: Nicotiana noctiflora (assembly GCA_032618575.1). NCBI lineage: Eukaryota > Viridiplantae > Streptophyta > Magnoliopsida > Solanales > Solanaceae > Nicotiana > Nicotiana noctiflora. The sequence goes on from JASVEL010012343.1 coordinate 147,533, forward strand.
CCTCCACTAAGGAGGCTGTCGTGCACTCATTTATCAGATGTGGTCCCAACTCGTTCACGAACAAATCCACCCAATCACTCATCTCGGCCACTATATGGGGAGCATACCTTGCTAAAGAATCAAACTGCATACTGTACTCTCGCACACTCATATTACCTTGTCTAAGGTTCAAGAACTTATCAGCTCTAGCTCGTCTTATCTCAACTGGTAAGTAGTGACGATGAAAGGCCTTAGAAAATTCCTTCCACATAGCTGGAGGAGCGTTAAGACCCCTGGATCTCTCCCAACTATCATACCAGAGAACCGCTAAATCTTGTAGCCGATAAGAAGTTAACTCTACTGCCTCTGTATCACTAACATGCATAATCCACAATGTACGATGAACCTGGTCAATAAAAGTCTGGGGGTCCTCCTTGGGGTCCAATCCGGTAAACACTGGAGGGTCTAAATTAATAAAATCACAAACTCTAGTACTAGCTGGTATATCAGCAGCACCTGTATTCTGTCTCTGCGCCTGAGCAGCTACCAAGATGGTCAATAATTGCAAAGCACTTCGCATATCCTGGTCTGTAGTGCCAGACAGAGGAACTGGAGGTGCTGGGTTCCTCCTAATATCATCTAGAGGAGACAGAGTAGATGTGGTATGAGATGGCATCTCACTCTAAGCCTCACTTTGGCCTACTCTGGCTTAGGGCACCTGGCTGGTACCCTTTCTCGGAGCTGTATCAAGTCGTCTACTAATTGTTTGCTTCCTAGTCGAAGGCATCGCTGAAAGAAAACAAGGTGAATATTAGAGAGGAACACTTACAACTCAACTTTAAGCACAATCTAGATTCAGGAAGAAGGTAACAACCCTAGATGTCATGTAGCCTCCTGATTACAAATGTGGCGCGCTACACATCCATAATCAAGACTCTACTAGACACGGCTCATGGACAATCCCTAGGCCAAACCTGCTCTGATACCAAGTTTATCACGATCCAAACTGGAGGGCCATGACTAGCACCCGACCATACTTGCCGAGCACCGACGTACATATTATCTAACCTTCTTTATTATCTTTTAGGGCTGACGGGATCAGTATAAATGGTAGACATGGATCATGGACAACCAACAATAAAATATGATGGCATGTACATAACATGGGATGACTAGACAATCAAGAAACTATATACATATGGTACAAGCTACCACGCTACCTTGAAAGACTACACAACCAAAAACAGCCGACAAGGCATACCAAACTATACATGAATCGACACTTGTCTATGAGCCTCTAAAGGAACATAAGTGTTGCAACACAGCCAGAACAGGGCCTCGACATACCCATAATGTCTAGAACAAAAATGCATACAAAGACCACGACAAGTCCGGAGAAGGGATCTCGCCAAACACCGATGAACTGGACAGCCTACTGTGGTGGGGGAGCTGCACTTACCTGTCTATCAGGACCTGCAGCACGACATGCACCATCCATAAATAAAAGGGCATCAGTACAAATAAAGTACAGAGTATGTAAGGCAGAGAACCATAACTACGAACAATAATGTAAGCATGGATAGAGAATATACAACCTGTAATATCTGAGTACCTCCGAGGACTACTGATAAGAAATGCATAATACATATGTATAAATACATAAACTTCTAAAACATACGCCTCTGTAGGCATCATCATTATCATATCATACCCGGCCATAATAGGCTCGGTAAAAACGTACCTGGCCATCATAAGGCTCGGTAGAATCGTACCCGGCCACGTGGAGCTCGGTAAAACCCAACTGATCAGTGGTTGCACAATAGGTGCCGTACCCGGCAGACTATAGCGTGGCTCTTTAGAGTAAAATAGATACATATATATAATGCATGCTCGACTCATGGAAACACGTTCTAGACCTTTCGGAGTGATATAAGTTTGGGATCCTCTGTACACCTTATTAGGACTAACTCTTCACTATGAACCTTATAGGAATTAGGAAGTACCAACAAGATTGATAACATAAGAATAAGAGGAGCAACATCAACATCAATTGTTCCATAAGAGAGGAAACAATGTAAGTACTGCTAGCTTCTAAGAGTAGAGTATCTCTGGATGCTCGTTCGTTACATTATGTACAATCGGAGTCGTGCAAAAGAAGAAAAAAGATAGCCACATATACCTTGTATATACTGTCCCAATCTCAAGCTATGCAATTTTCAGGACTCCTTAGTCTACAATAAGAGAAATGATACTATAGTTACCATTCAAGCGTCATAACTATTATGTATCGACCACAACCTATTTTATGATGAAACAGACATCACCTCCCCTATATATATGTAAGGCCCCGTAAAATTTTTGTGCATAAAACCTAGTAGATGTGGTGTCATGGTCCGAATGATGTGTTAGGAATGCGTAGAATTCTTCGCGGCGAGCTTGCGAGCCGCGGTTCGAACCCTTGGTAGTGATTTAAGTTTCAAAAATGTAGAGAAATAATTTTTCCGAAAAAGTGTCAAATGTGCGGTCAAGAATGCGACCGCAAACCTGACATGCGGACCGCATTCTGACCGCAAATCATTCCAGAGAGTTGCCCCAAATCCGTGTCAAATGTGCGGTCGATATGCGATCGCATGTCAATATGCGGTGCACTTTTGCGACCGCAGAATCAACATGCGGTCCGCATAGTGACCGCATGTCTTAACAGAACCTACGTAAATTTTTGAGCCATTCTGCGGCCACTATGCGGACCGCATGTGGGTTCTGCGGTCGCATAGTGACCGCATATTCGACCCCGGCCCAGATTTTTGTGACATTTTGACCCGATCTCTTCTTTAATATAACACACTTCTTCTTCATTTTATCATATTATCTTACCAAAAATTAGAGAGAGAAGAGAGGGTTTTTAGAGAGAAAGTTCTTCATCTTCAAGGATTGTTTCAACTACTTAATTCCAAGGGATTCTAGGGCAAGGATTCAACTTCCCCAATATTTTCAAGGTAAAAACCCTAACTATTTTCTTGATTTTCAGTTTTAATTGGGTAAAGAGAGGTTTTCATATAATAGCTTTTAAAAGTAGAATTTTTACACTCATGCATGATTATTGAACTTGATTTCTAGTAAAAAGAAGTGAGTAGAAGTAAGAGTCTTCAAGAACAAGGTTGGCAAGAGTAGGATATCTTGTGTAAGCATAAAGTAGGAGGAAAAAAATCATCACCAGGTATGTATGGCTAATTTTGATTCTTGTGAAATCGCCCTTATGTGTAAAATTGTTTGGCATGTGTTGATTTGAGAAATTGTATGTGATTAATTGATGTTGTTGTTGGATATTCAAAGTTGTTGTTGAACTATGAGTGTTGTGGTAAGAAATATGAACCGAAAGGTAAATGAGAGTTGAATTGGGTAAAGAATTTGTGGATAATGATTATGATGGCCTATATGGCACCTTGTGGAAAAGAAATCGAAACACTTGAGAATTGGTTTATTGTGGAAAGAAATGAAACACTTGAATTATGGAAAATTGCTTGAATATACATGTGTGAATATTCTTGAATGTGGAAACATTGTAACTTGGTTGTGATATTGGCTTGAGAAGTAATTGAGAACATGAAACAATGTGCAAGTTGCTTATTTGAACTTGTTGAAATTGTGTGTAGTACCTTATCTGCTGTTTGAAATTGTTGTGTTTTCAAGTGTAAGGCGGGGTCGTGTCGCGCGCCGCAACGTGGTGAAATAAGGTGTGGGTTGGGGTGATAAGGGTGGCCGAGGTAATAAGGGTGGTCGGGGGCAATAAGGATGGAAAGCGATCGAAATCGCTATTGAAAATTGATACATAAATCAATAATGTGAAATTGTGAAAGGAGACAACAGGAGAGTTTGCAACCTGGGGAGCACTGATTGCTCCTATGTTTGACTACTTGCAATTTATGTTGTTGATTGGTCGTTGTTCCATTTGTGACCTTGAATGTGCTTGTGTTGAGGCTTATCTGAAATGAGTAAAAGGTTGGGAACATGGCTAGTTAGCTTAATTGATTTCTTGATGTAATCTATTGGCTGTCTTAACACGGTGATTCTTGTTTAATGGCTTGAGTTTACTTGGGACAAAGTTTGTCCATACATACCAGTACAATTCAAGTGTACTGACGTCCCTTTTGCCGGGGACGCTACATTCGTATCATGATTGTAGGTGGATCAGTAGCAGGCACTTCAGCTCATCGGCAGTAGTATCCTTCTCCTTCCATTGCCCGTTTTGGTGAGCCCCTTTCTTCCTCGGGGCACAGTGTGGCTCATGCCACTTTTATTTCAGACTTTCTTTTGGATTTTGTAAGGTATAGCCGGGGCCTTGTTACCGGCAAGTATTGTATTTCCTTTTTGTATCCTAGAGGCTCCGTAGACATGTAAACCGTGGGATTGTGGCCTATGTATATGTATGGGGCGTTGTAAATATAAATTATGAACTTGTTAGTAAATAAATCACATGGTTATGTTTATGCATTGTGAAATCAGTCATTGTTGGTAAGATATTTTGGTTAATGAGTAACAGTCAACACAGGGGTAACGCGTGGGAATGGAAGGCACCCAGGTCCGCTTGACTGGGGCAACCCGGTCAGGCGCCGGTCATGTCCCTCGATTTGGGGCGTGACAATATATGACTTCACACCATTCAAAACAATCACCAAACAGCCTAAACAACATCAATGATAAATATATTGAGCCTCCCAAGAGAGTCCACGCACAACCTAATCACTTTATACATATGATGGCCACCATAGTCGTATCAAACGACCCAAAAATATTATGAAGAACTAAAAGACCACAACCCAACATATATATGGTGTTTCTCCACACCCTGCCTCCTCCCTAACTCCACAAAACAGTAATAAAAAATGCAGCCCAACAGCAACTCAAAACAGTACACAAAACAGTCCGCTACAAGTGAATAACTTGAACTCACGGCTTTCGATCACCTTCCCGTGAGTTCTTACATGTATATAACGAATTACCATGAATTCACAGCAGAATAAATTTATGAAATATAGCAGTACTTCACCTTACTTGTTGGATAACTTAGCCTTTATCTTGGTTCTTCAAACTCTAGTGTTTACCCTCAATTTGAACTTGAAAGAGAGGGAAAATCAATTAGGGTTTGTGGATAATTTTTGGGAGGAAGTTTGCAGGGGTTTAAGTCTGGTTATTTGTGAAATATAATGAGGGATATATTGGAGAAGATAAGCCTTTAATGGGCTCTTTTTCTGACCCTAAATTGCCTCTTTTGGGCCGTCATTTAACCAAGTAGTTGGCCCACCTACTTGTCACCTAGCAGCTTGTGCAGTCTCACGAAAATGTCTATATCTCTCTATTCCAATGTCGTATTGATAAACGATTTAATAAGTTGGAAACTAGACTCATAGATCTTCCATTTGGTGGGTAGATCACCCTGTAATTCTAAGTATATTGGGATTAAAACTTAGTAACATTTGACCTAAAGTTTAAGTAAAACTATGAACCTAAGTTGCAACAACTTTTATCGACTGTTATTTCATAACTCGTTTGACTTCAAGACTTATGATACGTATATTATATGATTCAAATACCTTAAAAAATGACCTCTTGAGTATATTAATCACCTATAGGTTTACCAGAAAATACGAGTTACAACATCCTTGATTCGTTTAACTTCTAATACTTGTTAATCACCCTTATGGACCCTTGTATCACTTAAGATCAATAGGATTAACTTCTTATCATCTCAAGGATAATTCCTTCTTGGATATGTGTTAACTAACATATGGCATGAACTAACGCGTGGAGATATGGGTTGTAACAGATCCATCTATTGACGAGATAGTGCCTTGGCCGGAGGTACAGTGACTGATTTCACTATCGATGGTGGGAGGATCTAATAGATGAAGCCCCGTTAATAGAGGAAATTGGGATGGCCCGACTAGGGGAACCGGGGGTCATCCCTACCCATGCAGACATTGTTCTTGCTAGAAGCGAGGAGAGGGTCCACACCGACCAAAGGGGATAATGCATTTTTTACGCCTATCCCTTCAGGTTGGGGTTTGAGATCCCGCTCCCCATACTGGTGGTGGATTTCTGTCGTTATTATAGGGTATGCCCTGGTCAGCTCACTCCATCTCTCTATAAATTGTTAGCAATGTTTATTAAGTATGCAGAACTGGCCGATAGGGTGGTCACGCTACAACTTATGCTTAGCCTCTATGCTCCCCAGAGAATTCGTGGTACCATGATTCGGGCTTTCCCTCATGGGTCGAGGGGCCTGACTGCGACACTGGATGATGATGTCGACCCTCGCCCTTTTGAGAATTTCTTCTACATCAGGACTGAACATTTAGTGGCATGCCCCACTGGGTTCCCAGAGGCTTGGAATCATGCACGTAAGTTCCTTAATCGTCAAAATATCCTTGATACCATTCCTTACGTCTTGTGCTCGTGAGCATTAAGTCGTGTCAATTTTGTAGTCGAAAAGTTGCCACCGGCTCCGTTAGTTAGGATACGCGAGTGGGTTGAGGCCGTGCTCCCCCATACCAAGGGGATATGCATTTGGGCATCTTTATAGGAGAGGCATGGACGTAGGCCTGTTATAGGTAAAAAGTTGATTTCTTCTTCTGTTCTGCATTGATTCAATTTTATTTATCAACTTTGCTTTTCTGTGGCAGGGAGGGCACGTGATAATAGGTGAATTTAACTATATTTATTCCCTAAATAATCACGCTTTATTGTTGTTTTGATATTTTTTATGATGACAAAATGCTTTTATTAGAGTTCTTAGTGTGTTATAGGTACACATGAGCTAATGAAGACTAAAAGAGCAAGTTTTGGAGTCAAAAGATGGTAAAAAAGGCCAAAGTGTGGTACAAGTCAAGAAATTATGTTGAAAATAGCCGGGAAGGTGTGATTCCGAGCTATATAGATGTTATGGAATGAATTTAAGTGATTTGGAGTTTTGAAGTCTGAGTAAAAGCTCAAGGAATTAAGCCGGGATCGTGTTCGGGGGTCAAATTTGATAGTGTAGTACAAGCGAAAAATCGATGAGGTATATTGCGCACTGTCTAGTAAATTAAAAATAACATTTCGCTCAGAACTCTATTTTGGCTAAATAATAAATGGTTGGAAAGCTAACGCAAAGGGCTACACCCTTCCCGTTTTGAGTTTTTCCAAATTCCAAAGGGAACAGGGTGAACAATCGCGGTTCATTCGCGACCGCTAATGAACTGCGAAAAAAGAAGCCTGCAGAAGATTTTTGAACTTCAGAGAACCTGATTTTTTGCGGTCCATTCGCGACCGCGAACGGACCACGAACGACGCCGAAAATTTCAAGGCTAAACTTGTCAAAACTCAATTTTAAGACCTAAACCCTCTATATAAGCCTAGATTTCGCCCAAGAGAGGCAAGCATTGTATTATTACCCACTTTTGCAAGATTATTAGTAAGAGAGAACTCTCTCAACTTATTTCTTTCTTATATATTGATTCTTTGATTATGAATTCAATTATTATTCTTGTTTTTTTTATCATGAGTAGCTAAGTCCTTATCTAAGGTTTTGATGGAACCTATTGGGTGATGAACTTCTCGTTTATGTGATTACAAATTGTTAGCTAGATTTCTATTTGTTCAACTTCGTTCTTGTTGTAGTTAATTGGTAGGATCCCCAATTAGGCTGTGCCTATTTAGTGTGCATAATTTGGAAAAGAGTGCATATTTAGGTATAATTATGAACAACACCACACCTAGGTTATTGGAGGAATTTATAACCTTAGGCGTAAAGGTGGGATTAGGAATAACGAAGCCTTGGGTGCAATCTAAAGTGAACTATTCAAATTAAAGCTAGATAGGGTAGCTCGGGAGAGTGCACTAGTAAATTATTGTAGTTGCTCGGGAGAGATTACGGTAAAAATAGCGTTCATGATTGATAGAATAATATTGACAATTTGTATGAGCATAAACAGAAGGGATTCCATCAATAGGGGAAATGAATACCTTAGTCTTTCTCTATATTATTTACCCAACATTCAATTCTTTCTTTTAAGTCTTTTAATTTTGCAAAAGTTAGTTGTTAGAAAACCTTCACAAAAATATACTCAAAGTTTGGGAACTTGCTTCAAAAGTGATCTTGGGTTGTGAAAGTTGCAGTTGGTAGGTTAATTCCCTGTGGGATCGATTCTGAACTTATTTGACCAGGTTATATTGACTACGACCTTTGCTTGGACGTGAATCGATTTTGGCGCCGTTGCCGGGGAATTAACGGAATTATCAATTACCATTGACAGAACTACAAGATTCTTGTGTAGTCAGGTTCTTTCTACACTTTACATTGAAAATTTTGACGGTTGTTGAATTGGGTACTCAGGTGCATGCCTAGAAAATCTGCAAGGACTGGAGAACTAATTGTAGGACTCTCAGACCCCGAGGAAAATTTTCGGGCACGTAACAGGGCAATCAAACAACTTCAGCAATCTCAGAAACCAATCAAACTAGATTTCGACATGGGAGACGTGAACGACCCAAACCATCAAGTTGGGTTGAACGTACAAGAGGCGCAGGAGGCGCAAGATGGTGCACTATTTGACTGGGCACAACCAACAGTGGATAATTTGGCAACTGCCATTATTGTGCCAGCGATTCAAGCTTAGTCTTTCCAGATTACTAACAACATGCTACACTTGTTGCAAAACAAGGGATTATTCTCTGGGACTCGGGTTGAAGATCCACAACAGCACCCGAAGAACTTTCTCTCAATATGCAAGACACAGAGGCAACCGAATGTGACACCGGAAGCCATCAGACTATTGCTATTTCCGTTCTCAGTTACAGGGGCTGCGCAGGTATGGCTAAACTCACTCCCCATAAACTCTATTGTAACGTGGGATGAGTTGGTCAAGCAATTCCACACCAAGTTTCATCCACCTAACAAGACAGCTCAGCAAATTGATGAGATTGTGAGCTTCAAGGAGAAACCAATGCAGACATTACATGAAACTTGGGGCATATTCAAGGGTATGCTTGTTATGTGTCCTCACCATGGGATCCCTGAGCAGATGTTGGGTCAAAGGTTCTACATGGGGCTTTCGGATAGTATGAAGAATATTGTAGATGCTTCAGCAGGTGGGGCTTTTCTGAGCAAGACTTGGAGGGAAGGTCAGAATTTGCTTGACAAGATGGCTCAAAACTCCGAGTGGACGACTAGGAATGCTCCTATGACTCCAGTGGTACACTCTGTACCGCTGAATCCATCCAACACTTTGGAGAAGAACATGGCAACTTTACAAACACAAATGAGCATCTTGACAAAGAACGTGGAAAAATGTAGGGTCAAGCAGCAAGTTCACATTGTAGACACTACCAATGGTGGTTTATGCACATCTTGCATTAGCCAACCCATAGGTAATCCATGGGCTGCAGACCAAGAACACCATCACCAATATAAAGATATGAACTACGTAGCAAATTATGGAGGGGAGCGACAGGGTAACCAGAGTTGGGGTCAGCAGACTCCACAGCAGTACAGGCCTCCTCAGCCACAATATAATGCAGCAGGTATAAGGCCACCAATCAACATGGCTCCATATCCTAGACCTCAGAATTTCAACAATCAGCAGCAGTGGTATCATCCACCTCCACCACAGCATGGGGGTAGACATGACGATGGGTTCGCAGAGTTGAAAGCTATGATGCAGTAGGTAATTGGGTCACATGCCAAAACCAATGAAAGGATAGATGCACATGATGCAGCTATCAAGAATATTGAAGTACATGTGGGCCAGATTGCTATGTCTCTTAACAATCATCCTCAAGGGACCTTACCTGCAGATACACAAATAAACCCAAAGGATCATATCCCAAAGCAGCTGATGGCAGTCAATCTGAGAAGTGGTAGAGATCTTGATGCTGAGCAGGAAAGAAAGAGAAGCAACGTACAGGCTGAGACACTCACTCCAGTGCCCATTGAACTGGAGGAGTCCATCGGGTTGACAGAAGTTACAGTCCAGCCAATAGTTGAAAATAAAGATGTGCAGCAGAGAACATAGAAAATAGTTGAACAGGTAGAGCAGCAGGTTGAGGAGAAAGTGATAAAGAAAGAAAAGTCCCAAGTGATTGGGAAGAAGAGGCCTCCAGCACCATTCCCCCAAATGTTGGCCAAGCACCACAAAGAAGAACAATACAAAAGGTTCTTTGATATGCTCAAGAAAATCCGGGTAAACATTCCTTTAATTGAAGCTTTGAAAGAAATGCCTGGGTATGCTAAGATGATGAAAGACTTGATATCGCGAAAATTTGATTTCCAAGACTTGGCCACCGTGACTCTTACTCAGACTTGTAGTGTAGTGGTTTCTAGACCCATTGCTTAGAAGTTATCTGACCCAGGTAGCTTCACCATTCCATGCACTATAGGAAACTTTGCCTTTGCAAAGGCATTGTGTGATTTGGGGGCAAGCATAAAACTTATGCCCTTGGTGATTTATAAGAGGCTAGGCATCGGGAGAGCCAGGCCTAGTTCTATGTTATTACAGCTTGCTGACAAGACAGTTAAGCGTCCATTCGGTATAGTGGATGATGTGCTCATTTAGGTGGGGAAGTTTGTGTTTCCCGCCGATTTTGTTATTCTTGACTGCAAGGTGGACGATGAAATTCCTATAATCTTAGAAAGACCATTCCTAGCCACAGGGAGAGCATTGATTGATTGTGAGACTGGGGAACTCAAGATGAGGCGTCCTAGTGATTTCGCGAATTGCTCTCTTATTGATGCGGTGGATGTGATAGTGGAGACCGATGATATAGAATTGACTACCGAAGATCCACTTCAGGCATGCCTGATGAACTTAGAAGAGGCAAATGGTGAAAGCCTGGCAGAGTGGGTGCTATCTCTGGTAGGTAAGGGGTTTTGTGATAGAGAGTTGGAGTTTGAACCTCTACACTTAGAAAAGAGAGAGACCCCTCCAGCAAAACAAACCATTGAGGAGCCACCAAAACTAAAACTTAAGCCACTTCCAGCATTTCTTAGGTATGAATTTCTAGACCCTAACTCCACTTTACCTGTTATTATCTCATCTGGTTTGCTAGATGTGCAGGCTCAAAAGCTATTACAGGTACTCAAGGAATGTAGAACTGCCATTGGTTGGACCATGGCAGACATAAAGGGGACCAGCCTTGCATACTGCATGCATAAGATTCTCCTAGAAGAGGGACACAAACCCTCTAGGAAACGCAAAAGAAGGCTGAACCCGAATATGAGGGATATAGTGAAAAAGAAAGTGATAAAGTTGCTAGACACGGGGTAGGTCCCAGATAAGTTTTCTCACCCTTCCGTGTTGTACATTGATTATTATGCCATGAGGACATGGCATGATTTTAAGTGTGGGGTGGGAAACTTATCTTGTATATATTGTATATAGTAGATGTAGCAGTAAATTATATTAGCTGGCTTGGCCCGATGATGGACACTTGGCGACGGGTTTCTTAAAGGTCTAAGTCGGAATAAAAACACAAAAAAATCAAAAATTTGAAAAATCCAAAAATATTAATAGAGGGCTTTTCCTGATGACGGACTATTTGGACAAATACTCTAGAGGGAAGTAGTCCATGTAGGAATTTTTCTTTCTTTTATTTTCTTTTTCTAGATAGTGTATCACCTCCCCCTTGGTTTTTCTTTTGACCAGGGTTCTTTTCCAAGGGTTTTTATTGAAGCGGGTTAGGTAGATTTTTTTTAGGATTAGAGGGCAAAAGGTTAACATGTAACCCCAAGTATACACATTAGCAACACTTAATTGAACTTGAGAATGTATTATCTAAGCTTGACTGTAGATTCTAGGATATGCCCTAAATTGCACAATACAACTTGCTTGAACATTGATAGGACTTTGTAGATGAACCGGATTCTAAATGAGTTGCATGCTATGTGTGTGTGAGATTTTACTTACATTATATGTTTTACATGATACCTAGAACTTGCCTTGTGTGTTTTCAAAGCGAAATAAAAGTTGTTTGGTTGTAGTGATGATAGAGGCATATCTTTGTGTAACCCCATAAAATCAATAAGACATGAATTCACTTGTACATAATATCCTAGTTAACCCCGTTGAGCTTAAAGCCTATTCTTTGATAACCCTTGAATGTTCATGAAAAAATCGAAATCTTATATTGTTCTACTTTACCTCCTAGAAGCACTTGTGTTGTAATGAGTATGCAAAAGTCTAAGTGTGGGGTGAAGGGAAGTTGAAAAAGGGGAAATCAAGAATGAATGGTTGAAAAATGGTGAACTGGCAAAATAATGTAAATGCGTTGCAAAGCAATGATAAAAAAATGTATATATGTAAAATAGAAAGGCCAGTTACACCAACAAAAGGAAATTGGGGATTATAAGCAACTAAAGGTGAAAGAATGTTTAGGGGAGACATAAGGAAAAAACAAGAAAAAGGAAAGTTGTGAAAAAGAAAGAAAAGTGCTTAGGGAGGTTAGCCACTATAACCAAAAGTATCCTACCCGTCCCGTAGCCAATATTACAACCCTTAAATACCTCTTTATCTATGATTGAATAACTCAATTAGTGGAGTATTACACTATGGGCAAGCCTATGGTGTGTCTGTATGCATATGAATGTTCTTTGTTGAGAGTGAGTGAGTCTTTCCTATATCTATAAGTTCTATGTTCTGAATTGTTTATGTGTGGGAACTTCTCTCAATAAATTATGTGAGGGCATGTAACTCAAGAAGGAAAAGGTAATTTGCAAGTCTGTGATAATAACTAGAGTAAGCAATAATGTACTGCATGTGAGTTTACGGTTAGGTAAGGATTGTGCATGTCTTAGGTTAATCATGAAAGATAACTTTTGTGACATATTTTGGGGGAGACATTAATAAAATTGGCCTAAAGTGTGATTAAGGTTGCTCGAGGACGAGCAAAGGTTTAAGTGTAGGGTATTGATAATAGGTGAATTTGACTATATTTATGCCCTAAATAATCACGCTTTATTGTTGTTTTAATATTGTTTATGATGGAAAAATAATTTTATTAGTGTTCTTAGTGTGTTATAGGTACACATGAGCTAATGAAGACTAAAAGAACAAGTTTTGGAGTCAAAAGATGGTGAAAAAGGCCAAAGTGTAAAACAAGTCAAGAATATGCTGAAAATAGCCGGGAAGGTGTGATTCTGAGCTATATAAATGTTATGAAATGAATTTAAGTGATTTGAAGTTTTGAAGTCTGAGTAAAAGCTCAAGGAATTAAGCCAGGATCATGTTCGGGGTCAAATTTGATAGTGTAGAACAAGCGAAGAATCGATGAGGCATATTGTGCACTGTTTAGTAAATTGGACATAACATTTCGCTCAGAACTCCATTTTGGCTCCATAAAATATAGTTGGAAAGCTAACACAAAAGGGCTACAACTTTCTTATTTCGAGTTTTTCCAAATTCCAAACGGAACAGAGTGAACAATCGCGGTTCATTCGCGATCGCGAATGAACCGCGAAAAAAGAAGCCTGCAAAAGATTTTTGAACTTCAGAGAGCCTGATTTTTGGCGGTCCATTCGCGACCGCGAACGGACCACGAATGAAGCCAAAGATTTGAAGGCTAAACTTGTCAAAACTCAATTTTTAAGACCTAAACCCTCTATATAAGCCTAGATTTCGCCCAAGAGAGGCAAGCATTGTATTATTACCTACTTTTGCAAGATTATTAGTAGGAGAGAATTCTATAAACTTATTTCTTTCTTATATATTGATTCTTTGATTATGAATTCAATTATTATTCTTGTTTTTTTTTATCATGAGTAGCTAATTCCTTATCTAAAGTTTTGATAGAACCTATAGTGTGATGAACTTCTCGTTTATGTGATTACAAATTGTTAGCTAGATTTCTATTTGTTCAACTTTGTTCTTGTTGTAGTTAATTGGTAGGATCCCCAATTAGCTGTGCCTATTTAGTGTGCATAACTTGGAAAAGAGTGCATATTTAGGTATATTGTTGAACAACACCAAACCTAGGTTATTGGAGGAATCTATAACTTTAGGCGTAAAGGTGGGATTAGGAATAACGAAGCCTTGGGTGCAATCTAAAGTGAACTATTCAAATTAAAGCTAGATAGGGTTGCTCGGGAGAGTGCACTAGTAAATTATTATAGTTGCTCGGGAGATAATTATGGTAAAAATAGTGTTCATGATTGATAGAATAATATTGATAATTTGTATGAGCATAAACAGAAGGGATTCCATCAATAGGGGAAAACAATACCTTAGTCTTTCTCTATATTGTTTACCCAACATTCAATTCTTTCTTTTAAGTCTTTTAATTCTTGCAAAAGTTAGTTGTTAGAAAACCTTCACAAAAATATACTCAAAGTTTGGGAACTTGCTTTAGAAGTGTTCTTGGGTTGTGAAAGTTGCAGTTGGTAGGTTAATTCCCTCTGGGATCGATTCTGGACTTATTTGACCAGGTTATATTGATTACGACCATTGCTTGGACGTGAATCAGCATGCTGTGTTAGGGCCCCTCAGTTGGCCTTCCGACGACCAGGTGCAATTGCTCGGCTTACTGCAGCACCGATGCCGCGCCACGTACCGAGGGCGGTATTAGTTGAATCTTCTGCGGCTCCTTCTCTACCACAGGCCACACTATGGGACTAGGGGCCGTTGGGGGTTGTGAACCCTAGAGCAGAATCGCCATCAGACGGGGAGTATGAGAGGCCGTTAATAAGATACAGGGTCATGTTCACGCCGGCTCCTCTTGTGATGATTAATTTGGACTCCCCTTCGGCTGATTTGGAGGAGAATGCTGATGTAGTGCCCACCCTTGAGAGTGAACAAATAATGCGGGTTACCCTGGTTGGCTTAGGCTGTGATGACACTATCACTTCGGTGACTCAGTTGGTGGTTCCAGTCACTGAGACGCGAGGTAGTTCCTCAATGGCTGCTAAGGTTGGCGAGTCAAGCTCTCCTTTGGTGGCTATGGCGGGTGATTCTACCTTGCCAGTGGTGGAAGAAGGAAGAGATGTTATAGGAGATGAGTGTGAGTCCGAATTTTATTTGGACCCCGATAACGTCCGTATGTTTCGAGAAGGCTTCACAAACTCGGCGGTGCACGCAAAAGGGGAGGTCTCGCCTTATCGAGGTTCCTACGGAGTTGAACTTATTTCTCCAAGGGGAGAGTTTGGTGCCACAGTTTGGGTGCTATGCTTGGAGGCCGAGAATGCATAGTTGATGGATGTTACAGATATCGGGCTGATAAATGAGGTGGCCGTAAAGGGTTTGAGAGTATGTAATATGGCGTCGGTTTGCTTCTTCTTTGCCTCAGTTTGCTCTTTATCCTAATCATTGCCTTTGCTTTACAGTGTTATTTGTTGGAGGTGGAGAGCATCCGTCAAGCTAACATTCGCTCGGGGATATTTTTGTGGGTGTTGGAGAAATATCGCCGCTGCTGAGATTGATGCCGGGAGATGTGTGCGCGCTTGAGGAATGATACCCATAGTCGGGCCCTGGTCAAGTGTGATGACCCGGCCCATCATCATGTGAGTTATCACCTCGTTATCCCCGTTAAATGCTTGTTAATGTTTCAATATGCATGTTTGGCGAGTTTGAGTCAATTCGGGTTGAGTTTAGTTGGAAATGAGACAAAAAGTCTCTTAGAAGAAGGAATATTTGGGAAAAGTCAACCGGATGTTGACTTGTGAGTTAGAGAGCTCGGAATCGAATTCTGATGATTCGGTCAGCTCCGGGATGTCTTTATGAGCTAGGAGAGCGATCAGAAGTGAATTTGGAGGTCCGGTGTAGTTTTAGGCTTGAATTGGCGAAGGTTGAATTTTGGCGAAATCCGGATGGTAGGTGATATTTTGATCCGGGGTCGGAATGGAATTCCGACAATTTCTGTAGCTTCGTTATGTGATTTTGGATGTGTCTGCAAATTTTCAGGTCATTCGAACATCGTTTGATCGGGTTTTGGATTGAATGTTAGTTTTGAAAGTTTTGAAGAAACTTAGGCTTGAATTCGTGTAGAAATGGTGATTTTGATGTTTAGTATGGTGTTTTTATGATTGGAACAAGTTCGTATAATGTTTTGGAGTATGTTGGTGGTTTTCGTTGGGGTCCCGGGGGTCTCGAGATGAATCCGGGGGTCCAAACGGACCATTTTTGGAAGAAAAGAGAAGGCTGGTTGCTATCATAAACGCAGCAGGTTTTTGCTCTCCGCGATCGCGGGGAGGGGGACGCGATCGCGTAGGGCTGGGGGCTAGGCCATTGCGATCGCAGGATCACCAATCGCGATCGCGTAGAGTTAACCGGGTGACCATCGCGATCGCATGAGCATATACGCGATCGCGTAGAAGAGAAATGGGGTCCAGGGAAATTTGTGCTACGCGATCGCAGGAATAGAGACGCGATCGCGTGACTCCGGAAGTTTGAACATCGCGATCACGTGAGTAGAGTCGCGATCGCGTAGAGCAAATGGGTCTGGCAGAGAATTTAATCACAGAACAGAGGGGCTACGGGTTCATTAACCCAAAACGCCATTTTTGAGTTCTAGAGAGAGAAACTTACGGGAATTGCTGGTAATTCATCGGGGATTCGTCGGAGGTAAGTTTTGTGGCTTAATTGCATCATTTTAGCATGAAATCCTTGGTTAAATTTATGTAAATGGAAGATTTAAGGTGGGTTTGAGCCCTAGGCCTAAATTGAAGAAAAATACCGATTTGAGTGGGCAAATGGAGTCCGATTTTGGTAAATTTGATATGCCTAGACTCGTATTGAGACGAGGGTTCCGAATATGTAACTTTTATAATTTTTCGAGAAGCGCACCAAAAGTCGGGTTTTGACAACTTTGTGGGTTTTGATAAAATTTGGGTTATTTCGAATGAATTGCGTGAAATTAGCATATATTGATGTATTCTCATTGATTTTGAGCAGATTCGGCATTCAAGGTGATTGAATTGCGAGGCGAGCGCAAGGCGGATTAAGGCTTCTATCGGATCGAGGTGAGTGGTGGTAGTAAATAATGTACTGAGGGTTTGAAACCCCGTACTTGCACTTTACAGTGCTATGTAGAGATGAGACACGCGTCATGTGACGAGCGTGGTGGCAATGTGATTTGGGGATTGGACTTGGTCCTTCTCGACTAATAGTATACTGTGTATTAAGACTGATAATGAGATTATGACTGTGTAATTGGGCTAATAGCCATGTTTGGGGCATTGTGCCGATCTGTAGAACATTAGGCGATCTGTAGAGCATTAGGGAACCTATAGAGCTAGGTGACCCTTATATCGTGTTAGATACATAAACTCAGCCGTAGTTATAACTGTATAGTATATCATGAGCCAGTACTAGATGTGTACTTGGAGGTAGACATAGGGTGGAATTCCTTATTCTAGGTGAGTGAGCCTGAGAGGCCAGGTCTATATTGACTGGGATAGGGTCGAGGACCTATTGCGAGGTATTATATATATATATATACCTATATTGGATCGGGCTGCATGCTGCAGCAGTATATATATTGGATCGGACTGCACGCCGCAGTAATATACATGTGGGACGGACTGCACGCCGCAGTATTATACATGTGGGACGGACTGCACGCCGCAGTATTATTGCGCTTCGGCTGTAAGAGCCCCTTTGGAGTCTGAGTCTGCACACATTCCAGTGAGCGCTGGTATATTATGTATATTATATGTATATATATATTGGATCGGACTGCACGCTGCAGTGATATATGATGGACCTGGCTGCATGCCACAGTATCATAGCGCTTGGAAATGGAGCGGGCTGCACGCCGCAGCGGTATATGTATTGGAGCGGGCTGCACGCCGCAACATTATACTTATTAATATCCTTATAAATACGTAAATACTTATGTGTTATAGACATATGTATATGTCTCTATATATTGAGATGGCTGTACACTGTAGTGGTACGAGTGAGGATGTGGTCAGTGTGGGACCTAGTTGAGATAGATATGGACTGGAGATCAGAGAACTCATTGTAGTGATGACTTACCTGTGGGGGTTTGCCTTAGAACTGTTTAGTGACGGTACAGGAGTTCTTACTTCCAGTTATTGTTTATTATTGCTGCTCACTGAGTTGAAATATACTCACCCCACTCCCCTGCATTTTTGTGTGCAGATATACAGGTTCAGAAGGGCAGTTGAGCTGTCGCAACTGCTTTATTATCCCCATTTTGTGGAGACTTCGAGGTAGCTGCCGACGTTCGCAGTACTTGACCTCTTTCTTTGTATCATTCAGTTGTCTCCATTCTGCCTAGACTTGATTGTGTAGTAGATCTCATTTGTAGAGGCTCGGACTTGTGACACCACGATTTGGTTGGGACTGTATTCGTGTATTTCAGTTCTACACTTCTTGATTTGTTATGAAAACAGGCTAATCATGCCGATTAATCAGTATTAATTATACTTGGCTGGTTTAATTGGATAAGATGGTCGGGCTTGCCTAGCAATGTGTTGGGCGCCATCACGACCGGGGTTTGGGGTCGTGACAAGTTGGTATCAGAGCCTAGGTTAACAGGTCTCGCGAGTCATGAGCCGGTTTAGTAGAGTCTCGTGGATCGGTACGGGGACGCCTGTACTTATCCTCGGGAGGCTGCAAACCTTTAGGAAAGTTTCAAATTCTTGGAATTCTCATCGTGCGTGTTTTATTCAGCTTGAGATGTAATTCTTGAAATTCCTCCTGCACATTGATGCGCGCACTCGAGTGCTTAGTGATAAATTTGCCTGGATGGCTTATGATTCCCCAGTCGAGGGACGAGATATAATCTCTATGAGTTCATGTTGGGCCAGTCTGGAGGACTTGAGGCCGGATCCTTGTCTATGGCTTGAGCACCAAGGTGCTAACTTTCGCGAGCCGGTATTATGAAATTCATGCGATCGGTATTGATCTCAATTGTGAAAATGGCAGTTTGATAATGTGAGAGCTATAAGGTATTCCGTTCTTGTTGTTGATATGCATTGTGATGTCTTGTCGATTTGCGGATGTATTGTTAGGATGATTTTGGTGATTCGCTGGCAGGTGGATAGGCCAAATTACAAAGGAAACTCTGTCGAAATTTCTTGAAAATTTGGGGCTTAGAAAATAATTCTGTCACCTGGAGAATAGGCTTAAATGGTGTGTGTATAAATGCAAGAGTTGCAAAAGAGTTAAGATGCGTGATGATTCGAATCTCCGCCGAAGCTTGTAAATGACTTGAGTTTAATCTAACTAGAATATTGTGGCATCATTTGAGTAAGAATGCTATGAGTGGCTGAAAGTGCCTTGACGTATATGGCTTCGAGCTAAGTTGGGGAGGTTGCTATTGACTAGCTGATTGCACGTTTGTGTGCTATGCGGATCCTGTCTCTATGTACGTCGGGAATTTTGGTAAAGGTTATGGTGCTTCGTAGATCTGAGAAATACTAGGGTGTTTTGAACTTATATTGGTAAAGAATGTACGGTATATAGAAAAGAAAGGTAGCTAATTGTATCTGAATGTAATCATGTTCTGCGATGTCAGAGTTCTAGTAAGGCACGAGTGGTTCTGTTCAATAAGGCGGTTGAATTATAACCGGTTGAGGGTGAATGACGCCCGAGAATTGTTTTTACAGTGTTCAAGATTTTGCTTGTATCGGTAAGGTGTCTTAAGATTGTGCACGTGGCTAAAGACCGTGGTTTCGTTAGAATAAATCGAGACTTTTGTTATGTTATGTGGATGATGAGATTCTATGTATCTATATTGAAAGGTAATGATAACAAATTCAAATAGCAGGAAGTTCTTCAAAACAAAGTATTGTAGAATGTGGTATTTCTGGGAAACAATTGAGAGAGTATTCAGTGGCCTATGGGTCTTAGACCGTATGGCCTTATGTGCGAGTCTTGTGTGGTAATACGGGTTGAGTCATTGTGGTGCTACAGTAAAGACTAGTATTAAATTAAAGATGAATCAGAAAGGAAATTGGGTAAATGGATCAACTTGTTAATAAACCGAAACGGTATGATAAGGAATACGATTAATTCCTGGTATATGTTTGAAGTAATGAGTCTCGCCGATATTGTGCAATAAAGCTTTTGAGTATTGGCGGTTGTGTAACTCGGTATGGGTATAAGGACTCAGTCCTGGCAATTTAAGTTATGCAATTGTAATTGGGAGAAAGAGTTTATGATGTGTTTTATCATGGTTTGAAAATGAGTATATTCCCGTCGGTATGCGAAGCGTGGAATGTGTAATGAGTTTTCTCTATATGGGATCATGAAAGTCCTTGACTAGTTGAGTGCGCCGATGTTTGCGGCGGAGGACAGGGATATGAATTTCCATGTTGTCTGAGTGTGGTATGGTATA
Organism: Nicotiana noctiflora; assembly: GCA_032618575.1. Lineage (NCBI taxonomy): Eukaryota > Viridiplantae > Streptophyta > Magnoliopsida > Solanales > Solanaceae > Nicotiana > Nicotiana noctiflora. The sequence continues at coordinate 167,840 of JASVEL010012343.1, forward strand.
TGCGATGTGTTATGGAAAGTTGATAATGGCATATGCATGGTTTTGAGATCAGTTCATAATATATGGGAAGTCATTAAAATCCCCGAGCAGCGTGGGCAGCCGCAGTTAATCCGAGAATCAAGCTTCCCGGTGATTAAGGAAAATGGTACTGCTATTCTAGTGTTTTGGCAGAGTATATGGTCAAAAGGGCAAGGTGGTGTAAACTGATAATATCTAGTGGTATTGTGGTATTCTTCTGTCGGATTGACAGTGATGATTGAGTTGTTGTTGGCATATGGAAATTTCTGAATGGCGTACGTGGTATGAATCGATGCTTGATATGTGTTACGTATTCGTACGGTGGAGAGTGGAATCAGGCATAGCAATTCATGTGTTATATATGTGTTAGAGACTAGAAGTTCTCGTACTCCGCCTATGCAGTGGTGGTATGTCGTGTGTATCAGCACCATTTAGCGGTTATTGGAAATTAGAAGCCCTAGTGGTTATCTCGTTACTTGATATGATGAAATGGAATAATGATATATGATTGCAGATTGGTTGCCATAAGTCAGGTTGTCTAGACTAATGTGATATGGACTATATTAGAGAAATGTCACAACTGCGTGGCAGAGCGCATCAGATCGTGCTCCAGCAGGGTAGATGTACCCTAGGGCCAGCGAACGGCTGGTAGGTATTGCTTTGTAAGTTGGGCCTTCGTGGCGGATGTCAATGTAGAGGTATCTACCATTGATTCAGTTCGGGTATTGAGGAACTTTGTCGGAGGCGTTTCATATGGCCGAGCTTGGGGCTATATATATGTTGTTGCAATGAGCAACTTGACTCGATGTGCATTCCCATTGCTAGATGTATTCGTGGATCGGGTGGCACGCCGCCACATGTATAATATCAGGATCGGGTGGCACGCCGCCACAGGTATGGTATCTGGATCGGGTGGCACGCCGCCACAGGTATGCTATTGGAACGGGTTGCACGCCGCAACAGTGTAATGTGGGAAATATAGCTTCCTATATGTACCTTGTATACAATATTTCCTCTCTTCTGAGGAATAGTCCGTATTATGTATCGCTCGGGGAATAGCACATCGGTTGTGTCCTTTCAGGATTTGATAGCGTATATCATTGTATCACCGCAGGTGTGATTGATTGCTTGAGTTCAGACCTAGATATGTGTGTGGCTGACCGTTTAGAGCATGGTGACTTGAGGTGATCCATGAGTAATAGTGTTTGGATAGAATCATGAGTCGTGGCAAGGCCACGTGATGTTATGACCTTTCGAGGAGGATTCCAGGTACTCTAATTCTATGATGTGAGACGAGATCTCAGTTATGTGTTGTGATGGTATTGAAGAATTGAATTACAGCTCTGTTGTTGGAGTCAGTTGTCATTATTTGAGTATGTTCAGACGTTTCCTATTAGAGCTTGTGTTGTACTTGTCGCGGCTTAGGCCGGTGTTGAGGCATCATATCACCAGTAAGGTGTGTTATGACCTAAATGATCATTTGAGTCATTAACGAGTGCGAGCATGTATGATTTCAGTTGGTTAGAAGGGTAATATCGAGTTTTGGCTTCGAATTCTGTTGTAGTATCAATTAAAAGGGAAATGGATTCATGAATGGTTGACCTGAGAGATGGGTTCGATATATCGCGTGTGCGGTTGCCGTGGGCAGGATATGAAGGTGTTGGAATAAAACTCTATCTAATGAGAAAGGTTCTTTCTGCTAGTATTTGATTATTGTGGCCAGTTGTTGCGATTGAGACTATCGTCTCGAGTGATTGGGTTGTTTGATACATCATGTGATCTCACCCGGAGTGGCGAGTTTGGCTATTACAGTTGGATCGTGTGTACTTTGAGTATAAATGTGGGATTCAGATTTGGTGTATTATTTCGGAAAGTGCAATGTGGTTTATGGTTCAGATAGACTGTGGAAATTCAGCTATACTATGTTATCGTACTTATGAAAGATAGGGTGAAGTGGTATTACCCCGAGTATATGCTTGGTGAGGTCATTCAGCTATTGTGTTGAATCTAGTGCAACTATGGGTCCGCTCGAGGATGAGCGTTTGCTTAAGTTAGGGAGAATGTGATGACCCGGCCCATCATCATGTGAGTTATCATCTCGTTATCCCCGTTAAATGCTTGTTAATGTTTCAATATGCATGTTTGGCGAGTTTGAGTCAATTCGGGTTAAGATTAGTTGGAAATGAGACAAAAAGTCTCTTAGAAGAAGGAATATTTGGGAAAAGTCAACCGGATGTTGACTTGTGAGTTAGAGAGCTCGGAATCGAATTCTGATGATTCGGTCAGCTCCGGGATGTCATTTATGAGCTAGGAGAGCGATCAGAAGTGAATTTGGAGGTCCGGTGTAGTTTTAGTCTTGAATTGGCGAAGGTTGAATTTTGGCGAAATCCGGATGGTAGGTGATATTTTGATCCGGGGGTCGGAATGGAATTCCAACAATTTCTGTAGCTTCGTTATGTGATTTTGGATGTGTCTGCAAATTTTCAGGTCATTCGGACATCGTTTGGTCGGGTTTTGGATTGAATGTTAGTTTTGAAAGTTTTGAAGAAACTTAGGCTTGAATTCGTGTAGAAATGGTGATTCTGATGTTTAGTATGGTGTTTTTATGATTGGAACAAGTTCGTATAATGTTTTGGAGTATGTTGGTGGTTTTCGTTGGGGTCCCGGGGGTCTCGGGATGAATCCGGGGGTCCAAACGGACCATTTTTGGAAGAAAAGAGAAGGCTGGTTGCTGTCATTAACGCAGCAGATTTTTGCTCTCCGCGATCGCGGGGAGGGGGACGCGATCGCGTAGGGCTGGGGGCTAGGCCATTGCGATCGCAGGATCACCAATCGCGATCGCGTAGAGTTAACCGGGTGACCATCGCGATCGCATGAGCATATACGCGATCGCGTAGAAGAGAAATGGGGTCCAGGGAAATTTGTGCTACGCGATCGCAGGAATAGAGACGCGATCGCGTGACTCCGGATGTTTGAACATCGCGATCGCGTGAGGAGAGTCGTGATCGCGTGAGTCTGGATTTTTGAACATCGCGATCGCGTGAGGGGAGTCGCGATCGCGTGAGGCCGAAAAGTTTGAACATCGCGATCGCGTGAGTAGAGTCGCGATCGCGTAGAGCAAATGGGTCTGGCAGAGAATTTAATCACAGAACAGAGGGGCTACGGGTTCATTAACCCAAAACGCCATTTTTGAGTTCTAGAGAGAGAAACTCACGGGAATTGCTGGTAATTCATCGGGGATTCGTCGGAGGTAAGTTTTGTGGCTTAATTGCATCATTTTAGCATGAAATCCTTGGTTAAATTTATGTAAATGGAAGATTTAAGGTGAGTTTGAGCCCTAGGCCTAAATTGAAGAAAAATACTGATTTGAGTGGGCAAATGGAGTCCCATTTTGGTAAATTTGATATGTCTAGACTCGTATTGAGACGAGGGTTCCGAATATGTAACTTTTATAATTTTTCGAGAAGCGCACCAAAAGTCGAGTTTTGACAACTTTGTGGGTTTTGATAAAATTTGGGTTATTTCGAATGAATTGCGTGAAATTAGCATATATTGATGTATTCTCATTGATTTTGAGCAGATTCGGCATTCAAGGTGATTGAATTGCGAGGCGAGCGCAAGGCGGATTAAGGCTTCTATCGGATCGAGGTGAGTGGTGGTAGTAAATAATGTACTGAGGGTTTGAAACCCCGTACTTGCACTTTACAGTGCTATGTAGAGATGAGACACGCGTCATGTGACGAGCGTGGTGGCAATGGGATTTGGGGATTGGACTTGGTCCTTCCCGACTAATAGTATATTGTGTATTAAGACTGATAATGAGATTATAAATGTGTAGTTGGGCTAATAGCCATGTTTGGGGCCTTGTGCCGATCTGTAGAACATTAGGGGACCTGTAGAGTTAGGTGACCCTTATATCATGCTGGCTACATACACCCAGCCGTAGTATATCATGTTGGATACATAAACTCAGCCGTAGTTATAACTGTATAGCATATCATGAGCCAATACTAGATGTGTACTTGGAGGTAGACATAGGGTGGAATTCCTTATTCTAGCTGAGTGAGCCTGAGAGGCCAGGTCTATATTGACTGGGATAGGGTCGAGGACCCATTGTGGGGTATTTTATATATATATATATACCTATATTGGATCGGGCTGCACGCCGCAGCAGTACATATATTGGATCGGGCTGCACGCCGCAGCAATATACATGTGGGACGGACTCCACGCCGCAGTATTATTGCGCTTCGGCTGTAGGAGCCCCTTCGGAGTCTGAGTCTGCACACATTCCAGTGAGCGCTGGTATATTATGTATATTATATGTATATATATATTGGATCGGACTGCACGCCGCAGTGATATATGGTGGACCTGGCTGCATGCCACAGTATCATAGCGCTTGGGCCTAGGGAACCCCTCCGAAGTCTGTACACACCCCCAGTGAGCGCCGTCGATGTTAAATGGAGCGGGCTGCATGCCGCAGCGGTATATGTATTGGAGCGGGCTGCACGCCGCAGCATTATACTTATTAATATCCTTATAAATACGTAAATACTTATGTGTTATAGACATATGTATATGTCTCTATATATTGAGATGGCTGTACACTTTGGTGGTACGAGTGAGGATGTGGTCAGTGTGGGACCTAGTTGAGATAGATATGGACTGGAGATCAGAGAACTCATTGTAGTGATGACTTACCTGTGGGGGTTTTCCTTAGAACTGTTTAGTGACAATACAGGAGTTCTTACTTCCAGTTATTGTTTATTATTGCGGCTCACTGAGTTGAAATATACTCACCCCGCTCCCCTGCATTTTTTTTTTGTGTGCAGATATACAGGTTCGGAAGGGCAGTTGAGCTGTCGCAACTGCTTTATTATCCCCGTTCTGTGGAGACTTCGAGGTAGCTGCCGACGTTCGCAGTACTTGACCTCTTTCTTTGTATCATTCAGTTGTCTCCATTCTGCCAAGACTTGATTGTGTAGTAGATCTCATTTGTAGAGGCTCAGACTTGTGACACCACGATTTGGTTGGGACTGTATTAGTGTATTTCATATCTACACTTCTTGATTTGTTATGAAAGCAGGCTAATCACGCCGATTAATCAGTATTAATTATACTTGGCTGGTTTAATTGGATAAGATGGTCGGGCTTGCCTAGCAATGTGTTGGGCGCCATCACGACCGGGGTTTGGGGTCGTGACAACAAGGAACTGGCGAGGCGGGAGCTTCAGATGCAGCAAGAACTTGGCAGAATAAGTGCTCTTGAGGAGCAGCTCCATCGGAAGGACGAGGAGCTCGAGGCAGGGAAGAGGGTTGCAGCTGAATGTGAGCTCCAGGGCTAGGCTAAGGCGGTGGAGACCGCAGCGGTATGGAGTGGTAAAGTGACTGCCTTGGATAGTGAAGTCGCATAGTTGAAGCTTCGGGTGAGGGATGCCTTGTCGAGAGCTGAGGCGTTGAAGGAGGTTATCCACGCGCATGAGTCCCAACTGGCATTGGAGAGGGCTGCTGCGGCTTTTAAATAAGCGAGCCTCGAGGAGCGGATCAGTGTTTGTTTTTCATTTTTCTTCTTCTTCTTTTTTATATTGACGGACTTGGCCCGGTGTAAGTGAGGATGACCCACAATTAACTTTGTAGATAAATGAGATCTCCTTTCCGTTATTTGCTTTGTATCTGTTTTGTACCTCCCCTTTTTCCCCCTTGGATTATTCGTTGCGTGTGTTCGAATGGGAAATTTTCCTTTGAGTTTCTCTGGTAGGCATGTTAGTTTTTGATTGTTGATGACTTCTCTTCTTCGACTCGGGGTGAGCTAGCCGGAGCCGTTGCTTGTCAATAGTGGTGCTTAGCCTTAGTCCATGTGAGCACATGATTTTTGCACCAAGCAATTAATTTCAAAATAAAAATACAAAAAATCATTTTTGATTGAAATTGGTTTGATTAGTGTATAGTAAATACCAATGTTTGTTTTAAATGTTAAAAATAAAATGAAAGAAATTTGAAATGAAATACAAAATGAAATTAATTGAAAAATATCAAAAAATATAAGGTAATTACTAGGAAATTGGAAAATCAAGGAAAACATACAAAAATTTGAAAAAATCAAAGAAAAACACATTAATGTAAATATACAAGGAAAATAAGTCTAAAATACAAGGGAAAATACAGAAAATTAAATAAACAAATACAATTCAAAAATACAAAGACAAAATACAAAGAAAAAATACAAAGACAAAAGAATTGGGCCAAAATACACAAAGCAATTAGCCCAAAATCAATACAATACAGACCAGGCCCAAATTAATTAGACCGGTGTGCCCAGGCATAAGCTAAATGACGTCGTATCATGTGATGGATCAGGGCCATTGATATAATCAATGAACGGACCAAATAAGGCGGTGGCCTTGTAAATGTAACGACGACGTGTGAGGAAAGAAATCAGGGCCGTTCATCTTATTAAACCAAACGATGTCGCTTAGACAACTAAATCACAGCCGTCTAATAACTTAATCTAACGGATGAGACCAGTGTCTCAATTAAACCAAACGATGTCGCTTAGACAATTAAATCACAGCTGTCTAATAGCTTAATTTAACGGACATGAGTATGGGTGCATTTAAATAAAATGGTACCGTTTTGAGGCAAAATTGATCTTGGCCGTTCATCTCAGCCAATCCAACGGCTAATAACCAACGACCTAAGATTAGTATATATTCCCAATCCCCCCGTTCATTTCAGACCATTATACACACAGTCTCTCACAATGAAACCCTAGCCGCCTCTGTACCCTTCTCCCTCCACTTCTCTCATAAGACCACCGAACCCTAACGATGGTCAACCTCCTATCACCTTCTCCGGCTCAGGCCACCACCCTGAACACCCTTATCCTTCTTCTAACACCCTTATCTCCGTTAACCTCACCCAAACAATCCACCAGTCTCCAGTTCTAGAAATTCCGTTCGCCGGAACCCTAGCCGGCGACCACAAAACTATGAATCAACCCTCCACCTTAACACCCCAGAACCACTATGAAATAATCTTTCACCCCATCCTAGTCCCATATCTCGAATCAAAGCCAAACCCTTCGAATATTAAAAAGTGTTTCGTCGGAACCCTCCGGCGAACACCCAAAACTAAACCCTTTCAAAACCACATCCATGGTTCTTAAATACCCCCTTTCACGCACCAAATCAGACTTTCAAAAGTCTGCCTGGAAGATCTATCATCTAAGAGACTCCAAGTCTCTAAAACACTGGAAAACCAAGAAAAGAAGAAAGAAAAGAAGAAAGAAAGAAGAAAAAAAAGAGAGAAAAGAAAAAAAGAAAGGAAAAGAAGAAACCCTAAAATCTAAGTACCCTGAACACATCTCTATACTGTGCTTTGCTCTTTTGTGTTCTTACTTGCTAAAAATCTGAGTCTATTACATGTATGCCTGAAATCGATTAAGTATTCTTAGTTTTTTATTATAACTACCTGTAAATCATATGCTGTTAGTTGTTTTGTGCTCTTGTTCATTAGATCCTGCCTCGATTAGGGTTTTGATTAATTAGAATTCAACCATTATCAATTTGTCTCTCTGAGTTCTGATTAATTTTAAAGTTAGTCGTAATTAGGGCTATTTGTGCGAGATTACATAAAGCTGGCTATATTTGCGATACGATTTTTATGTTTGTTTCTTCTGAACTTCTGAGTGCTTAGTCAAATTAGGGCTATATGTGCAAAATATTTATTGTGGTTATTATTGCAACACAGTTGGATTTCTGAATTTGTAAAGTCATTTGTGGCTATCTTTGTAAGAGTGGTTAATTCTGAAAAGGTCACTTGGTCTGAAACTGGCTAAAATTTAAAATAGGAACTCAGGGGTTACATTTTAAATATGTTTAATTACCCAAGTCTTAACAGACCTAATAGTAGGTCGGGTAAATATTGTTGAGTGTAAGGGGTAAAAGGGGAAAGATAATTGGTATTTCTGTAGATTATATAGAGGTAATGGGGGGTATAAATGACATTAAAGCTTGGTTTTACTGAAAATATATGAACAATAAAGGGTAGACTAGGCATAGTTAAAAGGCAAGTGTGTAATATACCTTAGCAAGTGAGGGCAACTGGGTCAAATTTGCCTAATAGAACAATAAGGAATAGCCTAGAACCTTCTAGCAGGGGTCCAAGTGTATTTTCGTTAGAATTATGCTATACTTAACTGATTTAATTGAAAAAGTGTAACGACCCGGCCCGTCGTTACGGGAATTACCACCCCGTTACCTTGCATTTACATATATTATGCTTTTATATCAGTATTAGAGTATATCGGGTGAGTTAGGAGTGATTTGGATTGAAAATGAAGCAAATAGCATGTTTGAAGGAAGCTTGAATATGGAAAGTCAACCAAGAGTTGACTATTGAGTTAGGGTGCTCGGAACCGGATTCTGATGATTCGACTAGTTCCCGGGGATCATTTATGACTTAGGAGAACAATCGGAATTGAATTCGGAGGTCCGGTGTAGTTTTAGGCTTGAATTGGCGAAGGTTGATTTTTGGCGAAAACCGGATGGTAGGTGATATTTTGATCCGTGGGTCGGAATTGAATTCCGACAATTTCTGTAGCTTCGTTATGTGATTTTGGATATGTCTGCAAATTTTTAGGTAATTCAGACATCGTTTGATCGGGTTTTGTATTGAATGTTAGTTTTGAAAGTTTTAAAGAAACTTAGGCTTGAATTCGTGAGTAAATGATGATTTTGATGTTTAGTATGGTGTTTTTATGATGGGAACAAGTCCGTATCATGTTTTGGAGTATGTTGGTGGTTTTCGTTGGGGTCCCGGGGGCCTCGGGATGGATTCGGACCATCAACCGGGCATTTAGAACTTGGAAAAATTCTGCAAAAAAATTGCAGTCAACAGTTACTCTATGCGATCGCATAGAGATGATTGCGATCGCATAGAAGAGTGGAAGGGGGCGTGAAGTTAACTCTATGCGATCGCGTGAAGGGTATTGCGATCGCATAGTGTCTGGAAGTTTGTGCAGTGCAATCGCGGAGGCTCGATTGCGATCGCGGAGGGTAGGAATGCGAAGCTATGCGATCGCATGGCTAGGCCTGCGATCGCATAGAACAAATTGGAGGCCTGAGGAAAATTACTCTATGCGATCGCAATAGGGGGCCTGCGATCGCATAGGACAAAATGTTCTGGCAGTGAATTAAATCACAGAACAGAGGGGTTACGGGTTTACACCCCCAAAACATAATTTTGAGCCCTAGAGAGAAGAAAACTCGAGGAAATCACTGAGAAGTCATCGGGTATTCATCGGAGGTAAGATTCTTGACTCAAAAACATCATTTTATGGTAGAATTAACATCAATCTTCATGAAATTGGGTTGAAATCTTGAAGAAATGTGGCCTAAATATTGAAAACGGGATTTTTGGATTTGGAAGGCCATTTGAACTCCGATTTCGATAAATTTTATATGCACGGACTTGTGGCGAGATAAGGATCGCGTTGGTACTAATTTCGAAATTTTCCGAGCAGTGGGACCGGGGTCGGGTTTTACCAACTTGGTGTATTTATGCGAATTTCATGTAAATTGAAATGGGTTACGATTATTTGACCCGTATTTGATATAACTATTGTGGTTTGACTAGATTCCACGCACGAGGGAGCTAAATTCAAAGGAAAAGGCATCGCCGACGAGTCTACGACCGGCTAGAGGTGAGTAGTTTGTGTATATGGTAGCCTGAGGGTTCGAAACCCCGGCTTAGCACATTGTGACGCTAGTAGGGCGTGGCTCGCACACCGTGGCAGGTGCGGGATTGATTGTGATTAGGGATTGAGACTCGGTCCATCCCGGATGTGAATAATATGTTGTTAGTGTTGGAAATACACTGTATTTGATATATTTGTGGGCTGTAAGCCTTGTTTGGGGCCTTGTGCCGATCTGTAGCATCCTTAGAGTACAATATTTATGTGATAGCTATAATTGCTTAAATCACTGATCTCAGTCCTGGAAAATTGAAATCACACTTTTGAAATGCTAAGTCACCGGCTTTTACAAATTTAATAAAGTTAAAGTATTTTTCATAAATTATGAATTGAGAACTGGAATTAAGGAAAATGAATTGTTTTGTGACTTAAATTGCTTATTGTTGATTGAGCATGGGATCGGGGTGCACGCCGCAGTGGTTGATATGTGGATCGGGCTGCACGCTGCAGCAGTATTGCGCTTGGGCTGTAGGAGCCCCTCCGGAGTCTGTACACACCCCCAGTGAGCGCCGTCGACGTTAAATTGGATCGGGCTACACGCCGTAGCGATTATGTGCATTGCATTGCATCTGTATTTGTTGAATTACTCTGTGGTAGCTGTATTGTATTATTGTTGCTAGTTCGTAGGAGATTCGGACTTTAGTGTAGCTTCATATTGTGGTATTTTGTGGATTTCTTACTGTCAGCTACATATATATATTTGTTACTCACTGAGTACTTAGTACTCACCCCTACTCCCTGCACCTTTTGTGTGCAGACTCAGGTACTCAGGAGCAGTAGACAGGCATTTCCCGCGGTTGCGGTGTCATATTGAGTTGCTGAGGTAGCTGCCTACGTTCGCAGAACCTAGCTTCTCCTCTCATTTCCAGTTGTTATTTTGTATTTTGTATTCAGGCTTGAGTACTTCTATACAGTACTCTCTATTCCTGTTGGGTTATGTTAGAGGCTCTAGACTTGTGACTCCGGATCTTTGGGAGTGTCAGTATCTTGCTCTTTATTATTATTATTGGAGTTCTTAAACTCATATATTCTTCTTGGGATGTCCATTTGGGACTGATATCGTTGTGATAATTAAATTGTTGGTCTGGCTGGCCTAGCTTGATTATTGGGCGCCATCACGGCCGGAGTTGGGTCGTGACAAGTTGGTATCAGAGCCTAGGTTTACTAGGACTCGCGAGTCATGAGCCGGTTTAGTAGGGCTACAGAAACTTTAGGAAAAACCTCATTTTCTTGGATTCATATCGTGCGATCTGTGTTATCATGAAATTAAACTTTTCCATATTCTATTCTCTCGCAGATGGCGAGAACACGAGCTAACGGATGTGGTGGACGACCACCATTGGCACCCAGAGGCCGTGGTCGTGGTAGAGGTAGGGCAGCAGCACCAGCACCTGCTGACCCACCAGCTGACCAGACTCAGGGTCAGATTCCTGTGCCAGTGGCCCAGACTCAGGACCAGATTCCAGCGGCAGACGCTCCGACAACTCAGGTTCAGGCACCGGCTGTGCCCATTATGATACCGGGTCTTCAGGAGACCTTGGCTCAGATCTTATCAGTGTGCACAGGCTTGGCTCAGGTAGTTGCAGCTACTGCTGCAGTATCTTCTTCACAGGCAAGGGGAGGGAATCAAACCCCCGTGGCTCACACACCCGAGCCAGTCCAGCCAGTTGAGCCCATTGCACTAGCTCCTGCTTATATGGTTCCAGCTATGCCCGACGATGAGCAGCGTCGTTTGGAGAGATTTGAGAGGCAACAGCCTCCGACATTCAGTGGAGCTGAGGGCGAGGACGCCCAGGGTTTTCTTGACAGATGTCAGTGCATGCTTCGCACCGCGGGTATTCTAGAGTCCAGCGGTGTTTCATTCACCACTTTTCAGTTCACAGGTGCAGCATTTCAGTGGTGGGAGGATTTCGAGAGGCGTAGGACCGCTGGGGCAGTGCCCCTCACTTGGCAGCAGTTCTCCACGGTATTTTTGGAGAAGTACGTGCCTTAGTCTCAAAGAGAGGAGCTGCGCCGTCAGTTCGAGTGGTTGAAGCAGGGAGAGATGACGGTTAATCAGTATGAGATGAGATTCACACGGTTGGCCCGTCATGCCATGTGGATGGTTCATACAGACAGAGAGAGGATTCGGATATTTATTGATGGCCTTATTTACCCCATCCGTATATTGATGACCAGGGAGAGAGTTTCGGTAGTTACCTTTGAGGAGGTGGTTGATGCTGCCCGTCATATTGAGACAGATCACCACAGAGAGCGGGAGGAGAGAGAGGCTAAGAAGCCTCGTGGTACTGGCAGTTACAGTGGTGCTCCGTCTAGGGGCCAATTTCAGCATAGCAGAGGTCGCTCTTTCAGGTCTCATCAGTCTGGACGTACAGAGTCCAGTGGGGTTTCATCGGATCGTGGTCGTCAAGGCCAGCAGGGTTATCAGGGTCAGCAGAACCGTCAGCAGAGTCAGCCTGCACTGAGTGCTCTTCCAGCTCAGAGCTCTGCTCCTGCTTCCTCAGCACAGGGTTCATCGGTAGCGAGGGGTCCTCAGCAGCCCCTTCTTCCATCTTCAGGCCGTTGTTTTGAGTGCGGTGATTTGGGCCATATCAGGAGAGAGTGTCCTCACTGGCTTCGTAAGCGGTCTCAGTAGAGGGATCAGCCCTCGTCTTCTACTTCTGTTTCTTCAACGCCAGCACAGTCGGCTAGGACTGGTGGCCAGGTATCCGGAGGTCGCCCTAGGGGTGAGGATCGTATTGGTGGAGGCCAGGCTCGTTTCTATGCTCTTCCGGATAGGAAGGATGCTAGTGCTTCAGATGCGGTCATTTCAGGTATTATCTCAGTCTGCCACGGGGATGCTTCTGTCTTATTTGATCCCGGATCCACCTATTCTTATGTCTCTACTTATTTTGCACATCATTTGGGTATGACCCGTGGTATTCTTGCTTTGCCCGTACATGTGTCTACCCCGGTGGGGGATACTGTTGTTGTGGATCAGGTATATCGATCATGTATTATTACTATTGGGGTTCTGGAGACCCGAGTTGATTTATTACTACCGGGCATGGTAGATTTTGATGTAATTCTAGGCATGGATTGGCTATCTCCTTACCATGCGATTTTAGACTGTCATGCCAAGACAGTCACACTAGCTATTCCAGGTAATCCAAGGATCGAGTGGCGTGGCTTGACTGATTATGTGTCCGACAGGGTGATTTCTTATATAAAGGCCCAACGAATGATTGGCAAGGGTTGTTTATCTTATTTAGCCTTCATTAGAAATGTTGAGGCCGAGACACCCAGTCTTGATTCGGTCCCCATTGTGAGGGAGTTTCCGGATGTATTCCCAGCAGACCTGCCAGGCATGCCGCCTGACAGAGATATTGACTTTGGTATTGACTTGGTGCCGGGTACTCAGCCCATTTCTATTCCTCCCTATCGCATGGCACCATCAGAGTTAAAAGAATTGAAGGAACAACTTCAAGAACTCTTAGATAAGGGTTTCATTCGTCCGAGTGTGTCACCTTGGGGTGCACCGGTGTTATTCGTGAAGAAGAAAGATGGCACAATGAGAATGTGCATTGATTACGGGCAGCTGAACAAGGTAACGATGAAGAATAAGTACCCATTACCTCGTATTGAGGACCTATTTGATCAGCTCCAGGGAGCTAGTGTATTTTCTAAGATTGATCTTCGATCGGGCTATCATCAGTTGAAGATCAGGGACTCAGATATTATGAAGACAGCGTTCAGAACGCGATACGGGCACTACGAGTTCCTGGTGATGTCTTTCGGGCTGACTAATGCCCCAGCTGCATTCATGCACTTGATGAATAGTGTATTTCGGCCGTACCTTGATTCTTTTGTGATTGTGTTTATTGATGATATTCGGGTGTATTCACGCAGCCAGGAGGAGCATGCATAGCACTTGAGGGTGGTATTGCAGAGGTTGAGAGAAGAGAAGCTCTATGCGAAATTCACTAAGTGTGAGTTCTGGCTTGATACTGTCGGTTTTCTGGGACATATAGTGTCTAGTGATGGTATTCGGGTTGATCCACGGAAGGTTGAGGCAGTGCAGAATTGGCCCAGACCTTCCTCAGCTACAGAGAATTCGGAGTTTTCTCGGCTTGGCAGGCTATTATCGCCGGTTTGTTCGGGGTTTCTCATCTATTGCTTCACCGTTGACTAAGTTGACACAGAAGAATGCTCCATTTGTGTGGTCTGATGAATGTGAGGAGAGCTTCCAGAAGCTCAAAGAGGCTTTGACCACAGCTCCAGTACTTGTGTTGCCATCAGCTTCAGGGTCATATACGGTGTATTGTGATGCTTCTAGAGTTGGACTCGATTGTGTGTTGATGCAGGAGGGTAGAGTTATTGCATATGCTTCTCGTCAGCTAAAGCCCCACGAGAAGAACTACCCTGTTCATGATTTGGAGTTAGCCGCTATTGTTCATGCCTTGAAGATTTGGAGGCATTACCTATATGGTGTATCTTGTGATGTATATACGGACCACCGCAGCCTTCAGCATTTGTTTAAGCAGAAAGATCTAAATTTGAGGCAGCGGAGATGGCTTGAGTTGCTTAAAGACTATGATATTACTATCTTGTACCATCCCGGGAAAGCCAATGTAGTGGCTGATGCATTGAGCCGGAAGGCTATTAGTATGGGCAGTTTGGCGTATATTCCAGTTGGGGAGAGACCCCTAGCAGTTGATGTTCAGGCGTTAGCTAATCAGATGGTGAGGCTGGATATTTCTGAGCCCAGTCGGTTGATGGCTTGTGTAGTAGCTCGTTCTTCTTTATATGATCGTATTCGAGAGCGCCGGTATGATGATCCACACTTACTTGTCCTTAAGGACAGAGTTCAGCATGATGATGCCAGAGATGTCACTATTGATAGTGATGGTGTATTGCGAATGCAGGACCGGATATGTGTGCCCAATGTTGATGGCCTTCGTGAGTTGATATTGGAGGAGGCCCATAACTCGCGGTATTCTATTCATCCAGGAGCCGCGAAGATGTATCAGGATTTGAAGCAGCATTACTGGTGGAGAAAGATGAAAAAAGATATTGTGAGCCATGTGGCTCGGTGTCTAAACTGTCAGCAGGTCAAGTATGAGCATCAGAGACCTGGTGGTGTATTTCAGTGTATTGATATTCCTAAGTGGAAGTGGGAAAGGATTACTATGGACTTTGTTAGTGGACTCCCTCGGACAGCGAGGAAGTTTGATTCGGTTTGGGTGGTGGTGGATAGGTTGACCAAGTCAGCTCACTTCATCCCAGTGTGTACTACTTATTCCTCAGAGCGGTTGGCAGAGATATTCATCCGTGAAATAGTGAGATTGCATGGAGTTCCCATTTCTATTATATCAGACAGAGGTACCCAGTTCACTTCTCAGTTCTGGAGGACATTTCAGCAAGAGTTGGGTTCACAGGTAGAGCTGAGCACATCATTTCATCCACAGACGGATGGGCAGTCTGAGCGTACTATCCAGATATTGGAGGACATGTTGCGTGCTTGTGTCATTGATTTTGGTGGTTCATGGGCTGATTATTTACCTCTGGCGGAGTTTGCTTATAATAATAGCTATCAGTCCAGCATTCAGGTGGCACCGTATGAAGCTTTATATGGGAGGCGGTGTAGGTCTCCAGTCGGTTGGTTCGAGCCCGGCGAGGCTAGGTTGTTGGGGACAGAGTTAGTCCAAGATGCCTTAGACAAGGTAAAGGTGATTCAGGAGAGACTACGCACAGCTCAGTCGCGTCAAAAGAGTTATGCGGACCACAAGGTCCGAGATGTGTCTTATTCGGTAGGTGAGAAGGTGTTGCTGAAGGTTTCGCCTATGAAGGGTTATGAGGTTTGGAAAGAAAGGGAAGTTGAGCCCAAGGTTTATTGGACCTTTTGAGGTGCTTAGAAAAGTTGGGGAGGTGGCCTATATGCTTGCTTTGCCACCCAGTTTGTCGGGGGTTCACCCGGTGTTCCATGTATCTATGCTCCGGAAGTATGTTGGAGACCCGTCTCATGTGTTAGACTTCAGCACGATACAGCTAGATAAGGATTTGACTTATGATGTAGAGCCGGTAGCCATTTTGGGTCGACAGGTTCGTAAGCTAAGATCCAAGGACATAGCTTCAGTGAAGGTGTAGTAAAGAGGTCGTCCCGTGGAGGAAGCAACTTGGGAGACCGAGCAGGAGATGCAGAGCAGATATCCACACTTGTTTGATGCTCCAGGTATGTTTCTTAACCCGCTCGCGGACGAGCGTTTGTTTAAGTTGGGGAGAATGTAACGACCCGGCCCGTCGTTACGGGAATTACCACCCCGTTACCTTGCATTTACATATATTATGCTTTTATATCAGTATTAGAGTATATCGGGTGAGTTAGGAGTGATTTGGATTGAAAATGAAGCAAATAGCACGTTTGAAGGAAGCTTGAATATAGAAAGTCAACCAAGAGTTGACTATTGAGTTAGGGTGCTCGGAACCGGATTCTGATGATTCGACTAGTTCCCGGGGATCATTTATGACTTAGGAGAACAATCGGAATTGAATTCGGAGGTCCGGTGTAGTTTTAGGCTTGAATTGGCGAAGGTTGATTTTTGGCGAAAACCGGATGGTAGGTGATATTTTGATCCGGGGTCGGAATGGAATTCCGACAATTTCTGTAGCTTCGTTATGTGATTTTGGATATGTCTGCAAATTTTCAGGTCATTCGGACATTGTTTGATCGGGTTTTGGATTGAATGTTAGTTTTGAAAGTTTTAAAGAAACTTAGGCTTGAATTCGTGAGTAAATGATGATTTTGATGTTTAGTATGGTGTTTTTATGATGGGAACAAGTCCGTATCATGTTTTGGAGTATGTTGGTGGTTTTCGTTGGGGTCCCGGGGGCCTCGGGATGGATTCGGACCATCAACCGGGCATTTAGAACTTGGAAAAAATTCTGCACAAAAATTGCAGTCAGCAGTTACTCTATGCGATCGCATAGAGATGATTGCGATCACATAGAAGAGTGGAAGGGGGCGTGAAGTTAACTCTATGCGATCGCGTGAAGGGCATTGCGATCGCAAAGTGTCCGGAAGTTGTGCAGTGCGATCGCGGAGGCTCGATTGCGATCGCGGAGGGTAGGAATGCGAAGCTATGCGATGGCATGGCTAGGCCTGCGATCGCATAGAACAAATTGGAGGCCTGAGGAAAATTACTCTATGCGATCGCAATAGGGGGCCTGCGATCGCATAGGACAAAATGTTCTGGCAGTGAATTAAATCACAGAACAGAGGGGTTACGGGTTTACACCCCCAAAACATAATTTTGAGCCCTAGAGAGAAGAAAACTCGAGGAAATCACTGAGAAGTCATCGGGTATTCATCGGAGGTAAGATTCTTGACTCAAAAACATCATTTTATGGTAGAATTAACATCAATCTTCATGAAATTGGGTTGAAATCTTGAAGAAATGTGGCCTAAATATTGAAAACGAGATTTTTGGATTTGGAAGGCCATTTGAACTCCGATTTCGATAAATTTTATATGCACGGACTCGTGGCGAGATAAGGATCGCGTTGGTACTAATTTCGAAATTTTCCGAGCAGTGGGCCCAGGGTCGGGTTTTACCAACTTGGTGTATTTATGCGAATTTTATGTAAATTGAAATGGGTTACGATTATTTGACCCGTATTTGATATAACTATTGTGGTTTGACTAGATTCCACGCACGAGGGAGCTAAATTCAAAGGAAAAGGCATTGCGGACGAGTCTACGACCGGCTAGAGGTGAGTAGTTTGTGTATATGGTAGCCTGAGGGTTCGAAACCCCGGCTTAGCACATTGTGACGCTAGTAAGGCGTGGCTCGCACACCGTGGCAGGTGCGGGATTGATTGTGACTAGGGATTGAGACTTGGTCCATCCCGGATGTGAATAATATGTTGTTAGTGTTGGAAATACACCGCATTTGATATATTTGTGGGCTGTAAGCCTTGTTTGGGGCCTTGTGCCGACCTGTAGCGTCCTTAGAGGACAATATTTATGTGATAGCTATAATTGCTTAAATCACTGATCTCAGTCCTGGAAAATTGAAATCACAATTTTGAAATGCTAAGTCACCGGCTTTTACAAATTTAATAAAGTTAAAGTATTTTTCATAAATTATGAATTGAGAAGTGGAATTAAGGAAAATGAATTGTTTTGTGACTTAATTGCTTATTGTGGACTGAGCATGGGATCGGGCTGCACGCCGCAGTGGTTGATATGTGGATCGGGCTGCACGCCGCAGCAGTATTGCGCTTGGGCTGTAGGAGCCCCTCCGGAGTCTGTACACACCCCCAGTGAGCGCCGTCGATGTTAAATTAGATCGGGCTACACGCCGTAGCGGTTATGTGCATTGCATTGCATCTGTATTTGTTGAATTACTCTGTGGTAGCTGTATTGTATTGTTGCTGCTAGTTCGTAGGAGATTCGGACTGTAGTGTAGCTTCATATTGTGGTATTTTGTGGATTTCTTACCGTCAGCTACTTATATATATTTGTTACTCACTGAGTACTTAGTACTCACCCCTACTCCCTGCACCTTTTGTGTGCAGACTCAAGTACTCAGGAGCAGTAGACAGGCATCTCCAGCGTTTGCAGTGTCATATCGGGTTGTTGAGGTAGCTGCCTACATTCGCGGAACCTAGCTTCTCCTCTCATTTCCAGTTGTTATTTTGATATTTTGTATTTAGACTTGAGTACTTCTATACAGTACTCTCTATTCCTGTTGGGTTATGTTAGAGGCTCTAGACTTGTGACTCCGGATCTTTGGGAGTGTCAGTATCTTGCTCTTTATTATTATTTTTGGAGTTCTTAAACTCATATATTCTTCTCGGGATGTCCATTTGGGACTGATATCGTTGTGATAATTAAATTGTTGGTCTGGCTGGCCTAGCTTGATTGTTGGGCGCCATCACGACCGGATTTGGGTCGTGACAAAAAGAGTTGGGGGTGGGAAATAAGAATAACTAATTCAAAATTTCCTCCCAAATTCACTCTATAAATAGGCTGTCTTAAGCCTGAAAAAGGGGAAATTTTTGGGGTTCCAATTTCTAAGAGTTCAGAATTTTAGAGTTCAAATTTGTTTGGAGGTTCAGAAAATTTTATATACTGAAATACATTAATACTTCTACTGTTTCATTGCTGTTAGTTCGAGTGGTATTTTGGGATTCCTGTTCGTTGTTTTTCATTGGTTTTGATTGAGTTCGCTGGGTTTCTCCTATTTGCTTGGTTGAATATGTTGGGTTCTCTATTCTGAAATTGTCTCTGCCGCTGTGATATTTGCCTCTACTGCTGTTGATATTTGGTTGCTGCTATTGCTGATTTTCTCTTCTCCTTCATCCCTTAGAACTCATCATTTCCTTTCGTTTGATCAGGTACACTACTATCTCCTGAAGATGTAATTGAAACGTGATGAAGGATTGAAAATTATTGATTAATTTTATTTGAAGTTGTATTTCTGTTTTTTCTTTGTAGCTATAAGTATGTAGATTTTATGTAATTCATGTAGGATTTGGGTTGTAATAAGGACTGGACTGAACGAACATAATTCAAATTGTAGTAGTAGTAGATAATGATATAAGAAATAGATTAAATAGGTTAGTTAAAATGAACACTTAAATCTGAAACTAAAACTGGTTAAACCTAGTTGATTCGCTTATAGATTTATATCTGTTCTGAAATTAGACATGTAATACTAGTAATTAGCTATTTTGTTAATTAAGTCCGAATCAGAATCAATTAATTCGAAAAGCATGAGTGTTGAGTTCTTTATCACGTTACTATTTTAACATTACTGAAACTAGATTAGCTATAAACTTGTATTCAACTTTGTAAAACCACAATCTGAAATATAATTGTAATCTGAACATGCTTTAGCTAAAAATGTAAATGTTGTTTTGAGTTAAAGTGGATAGATAACTCTGCGATGAGTGTTGTTAATTAAATAATGAAGATCAGACTCTGTCAATTTATTAGTTGATTAACGATCTTGATTTAAACCATGTATCATGATTCTTTGCTAATTGTCAAATATTGAAATCAGTAGTGTTCAAAATGTAAACTACGTTAATGAAAAACAGTTAATTGTTAATATATGAATAATATTTGCTTATAGTGTTGGTTTGTCCTTAAAAATGCTGATCTGTTGTCAACTTATTTTAGATAGTAATAATCTAGGCCCAAGTGTGAATAAAGGCCAGATCCGGTTAAAATGTCTTTCAAGACTGTAAGAACAGACCCAAATAATGTTGACTGGGCTGTAATTGGCCAATTGCACCTTGGAGCATACTAATGAATCAGTCCAAAGTCCAGGCCCAAATAACAAATATGGTCTGGACTCTTGCATACAACCTTGTAAAATGAATCTGAAACAGTTATACTTAGGATGAAAAACCGAAAAAATAGAAAACGTAACCCATTTAAGATTGGACTTTAAAATGGAGATGAGCCTCACTAAACTACAAATACTTAATTGTGAGGCCCTCAAATAAGTCTCAACATAAAAATTCTAGATATGGAAGGACCATTTAGCGAATTTCACGGTATTTCCTAAAGTTAATAAAGACGTAGATACTTTAGGCGCGATTAATAATATTACATTCCTAATACGGGTGCACATTTATGTGACCCAAATCCAAATCCCGGCGATGTTGAAATGCACTAAAGTCACAGGTGTACTGGTACGGTGTGACTCGAAATGCATTTTTGCAGCATCGCAATTCTTTAAAAAATGAAATAGCGGGACACTAATAATGCATAAAATGAAACATATAAAAAATCAGATAAAAGCAAAAACTACAGTTGAGCGACCGTGCTAGAACCACGAAATCCGGGAGTGCCTAACACCTTCTCTCGGGTTAACAGAATTCCTTATCCGAGTTTCTGATTCGCAGACTGTAAAATAGAGTCATAATTTCCTCTGTTCGGGATTAAATTGGTGACTTGGGACACCATTATTTTTCCAAGTGGCGACTCTGAAATTTAATAAATAAATCCCATTCCGACTGTCCTTTAATTGGAAAAACTCATTCCCTTATTATTATTATATCCCTTCCCGGGGTGTAGTATTAATAAGCAGTATATAAGAGAAAAAGGAGGTGTGACAGCTCTGGCGACTCTGCTGGGGATAAAACCCAGAACTTCGGTTCAGGGTTTAAGAATTCGAGCTCAGTTAAATTGTTTTTGTTTATATCTGATTTCATTATATGCTTTGATCAACGTGCTATATGTTTACCACTTTGATATTACGTGAACTGTATATATAAAAATTATGCCGAAAACCCTTCTCTTCTTACCTCCGGGGATGTGCTTACTGGTTGAGACTCGAGGCTGGAAAAGTTACAAAGCCGGATGATCCCACGGGTCCCCGATACGTAGCCCCCTCCTCGATTCGAATTCTCCGCTTGGGCACACAGTCTAGTACCATTGAAAATCAGGATATTGAGCCTAGAATTAGGACGATTAT
The DNA here is from genome assembly GCA_032618575.1 of Nicotiana noctiflora. Lineage (NCBI taxonomy): Eukaryota > Viridiplantae > Streptophyta > Magnoliopsida > Solanales > Solanaceae > Nicotiana > Nicotiana noctiflora. The sequence goes on from JASVEL010012343.1 coordinate 189,082, forward strand.
TTGCATCATATCTGATTTAGGGGACTCAACACAGAGGTTGGGTCCGTTTAGGACAGGTGACCTGAATATGAAAAGACCGAGCATGATTATATGTTGCATTTATTTATCCTGGACTATTATGCTGACCGACAAAATACCTGAAAATAAAAAGAGAGAGAAATAGCGATTTAAAGAATAACAATATTTAAATACCGATGAAACATTGCCGAAATTTTGAGAAAAAGAAAATATGAAAATAGTCGGGTTATTTTTGTCAATATAGTTGGCCTAAAAAATAATTTGACCGAACTACGCTGGTTTGATTCTCACCACTATGCGAGATACGTAGGCAACCCAAGACGGGTCCAACCACCCCTTTTCAAAAATTACAAAAAAATGCCAAATTTTTAATTTTTGTTTAATAAATCAAAGTGATATCGTTTTTGAAAATAGCCGAATGTTTCGAAAGGACGCCGAAAGGCTGTTTGCGCAAAAATGGCCACTTTTGAAATCATTTCCCTTAAATAATAAATATAGCCTTGAAATCTTCGAATGAGGTATTGAAAGGCTGAGTTCGCAAATAGGGATTCTTTTGAAGAAAAATGATGAAAATTTTTATTTAAAAAAAAATATAATATTTTGTTTTTGAGTCAAATAATATGAGTTTAAGTCACCTTTAATAAATGTGCAGGATGAGCACAATGCAAAATGAACCTTTTTCACTAATGAATAAGATCTCTTTGGAGTTACGATTATGGTGGAACGATTTGGGCCAAGATGGATAAGATTGGGTCAAGAAATATTTGAAAGATCTTACAGGGCTGCTTGATATCATACCTCAAGGCGACATTATTCGAGCCTTAGTCACCCTCTGGGATCCCGCACACAATTTGCTCCACTTTTTGGATTTTGATCTCACTCCGACATTGGAAGAGATTCCTAACTATATCGGAAATGGTGAGGTCCCCTTAAAAGACAAATATCCGGTTGCTCCAAGAGCCATTGTGCACATATTCTTTGACTCTTTGAAAATAGCCAGAAATGTTTACAATGAAGATTTGGTCCACGGTTTTGGCACTATGAACTTTATATACCGCAGATATGACCACGTTGGAGGATTTAATGTTCCAACGAACAAACTCTGCAGCAAAGCAAACCGGGCTAAATGGGAGGAACATAGGCGTTTTGCCTTCATGGTAGCCTTTCTGGGGTTAATAATATTTCCAAGGAAAGACGGGAACATCGACATCAGAGTTGTCGGGATTGCCACTACTCTCCTTACACATGAAAACAGTACTTTGGCGCCAATGATAGTGGACGATATCTTTCGTGCTCTAATAGCCTGTAAAGCGGGAAAAGATTTCTTCGAGGGGTGTAATCTACTATTTAAGATGTGGATGATCGAGCATTTATTCCACCACCCTCAGTTTTTGAGTTATGGATCGTCTGAAAAGACTTGTATCAAAGAATTCTACATGAGGACAAAAGAGGCCAAGTTGCCAGAAGGGTCGAAAGGTTGGATAACATACTTCCAATCACTTACTGCTAGTAAAATAGAATGGGCATTCAGATGGTTTCCCATCAATGAAGTCATATACATGCTAGCAGAAGGATCATACTTTCTCTTAATGGGTCTCAAAAGTATCCAACCTTATGCGTCATATCGAGTATTACGGCAACTCGGAAGATAACAAATCGTGCCAAAAGATGGGGATCTCAGCCTTCGAGCGATAGAGATTAGTCCTGATGGGCAATATCCTGAAGAGAAAGTTCGACAAATATGGAATGAGTGCCAATGTCTGAGAGTGGACACTTGTGTAAGGGATCGGGCTAGAGGTGAAGTGTCATCAGGGTATTCCGCATGGTACCAAAGAGATTTTGAGCATGAAAGACCAACGAAGAGACCTCACATTCAAGAATTTGCCGATCTATCAAAGGAGCAATGGGATTGACTGGCTAAGTAAAACGAATACCAAGACAAAATCAGTATGTTGGAAAAACAAGTTTAGGTCCTCAAATTCGAAAGCAGCTTACAGGCAGCGGCCGATGAGGGTGAAAAGAAACAACTGATTAAAGAAAATGAAACATTGAAGGCTCAGATTTTGAAAATGAGAGCAGCAACCGAAACCCTAGTTCGACATGCCCGGGATGAAAACCTAATTGATAATTTGTGGCGAAAGATGAATGACTACAGGTTTGATCTAGATAAAGCCGAGAAGGAATTAATTGGTGTTCAGAAACAACTGGCTAGGAATGTTAAATAAAGGGCTCAGATGATCCAGCAGTTAAGGGATGAACATAATGTTGAAATTGCTCGGCTAAGGAAAAAGATTGTCACGGCCGAGGTCAAAAGTAGCAAACAAGCAAAAGAATTTGAGATATAAAGAGAGCACTGCTACATGTCCAAGGCTCGATTAGAATTAGAGCTACAACAACTTCAAAAGAAGAGCCAGCAGACCTTGGATGCTCGTGCCGAACAAATCGGGAGGTTGCTTCAAGAGAAAGGAATTATCAAGGAAAGAATTATCAACATTGCTCACTATATTACATGGAAATGCCAACTGTGCGAGGATATGACCCAGTCCACATTTGCAGCTGCATCAATGATCTTTGTGAAACAAGTAATGACAGACTTGGATAAACTCCAAAGGGGATTAGCATATAGGCCCGCGGTAAGACCGAACGATGTCTCGCAGGCACTAGGAGCTTTAATGTATTCATAGGACATGCATTTTCTGTATTATTATTTTTTGCATTTAGAAGGTTGTAGTACAACATCATCTTTTGTAATCAATGATTGAGTATCAATGAAATTGAAAATCCAAAAGTTGTCATTATTTTTCCTTACATGCAATTGCTTGTGCGATAGGCAAAAATATAGGATCGAAAAACAAAAAGATAAAGGAAATAATGAAAACGAAAAAATATATATTGAAAAAAAAAGAGAGAACATGGGTGGAAACAAAGGAAAGAAAAAGAAAAGCCGAAAAAGAAAAAGAAAATTGGCGGGTTAAAATAAAAACAATAATGTCGGGATGAAGCATATTTCCAGGAAAAAGTTGTGTTTTTAAAACCTGTGATGTTCCTCTATTATGATCTAACTACTAACAAGTTTTGTCGTTGATGAGTATCAGATAAAGCAGTTAGCAACTGGCATTCTAGCACATCACAAATACAACACTCGTTCTTAAAGCATGACGAAAGCAGTTACCCAAGAAATTGAGCTGACAATCATGGATCCCGTGCAAGAGGAGGAAGTAGTAGATGTGAATAGCATGGAGGAAGAAATGTATAAGATTAAACATTAGATGTCGGAAATGTATCATGCTTGATCGAGGGGACAACCCTTACCTACCTACCCAGCCAACCCCGCATATATTCCTCCACCATTCTCGAACCAAGATCCACCCACCATGAACTCATCTTCTACATACCCTACATACCCACACTATTATGCCACTACGTCATAAGCACCACCCTCACTTCCTAAACAAGCTCCACCACCACCACCCAAGGCTGCTCCAGTGTATGTGGCACCACCACCAGCCGCTTTACACAATTCCTCTAGTAAGCCTATGTTTCATATCCAGGATAATCATTACTACCCTCCAGAACCCACCTTCAGACAACATGATTCTTATACCCCACTTATCTATGTGACGGAAGAGGAGAAACTCGTTAGAAATCCCGAGCATGAGGAGATGGCCAGGAAAATGAAGAGTCTTGAGTAGTTGTTTCGTAATATGCAGGGTTTAGGGGGTCAAGTTAGTGTGGCATACAAGGACTTGTGTTTTTTCCCCGAAGTACAACTACCAGCGGGGTTTAAATTGCCGAAATTGGGCATGTATGATGGCCATGGTGATCCAGTGGCTTTGAGAGGGTATTGTAGCAAAATGCGTGGAGCTGGGGGAAAAGATGAACTACTCATGGCCTATTTCAGTCAAAGCCTCATCGGCTCAACACTTGAATGCTACACCCGTCAAGATCATACCCGATGGTTCATTTGGGACGATTTGGCTCAATCATTTGAGAACCACTTTCGATATAATCTGGAAATCATCCCGGATAGGTTGTCATTGACCAAAATGGAAAAGAAGCCCGGACAGAGTTTTCGGGTGTATGGTTTCAGGTGGAGAGAGCAGGCAGCTCATGTGGATCCACCAATGAAAGAAAGAGAAATGGTAGATTGTTTCTTACAAGCTTTGGAGCTGACATACTGATTCATGTCCAAGCAACGGTCGTAGTCAATATAACTTGGTCTAATAAGTCCAAGATCGATCCCACCAGAGAATTAACCTATCAATCACAACTTTCACAACCCCAAAAGTACTTCCAAATCAAGTTCCCAAACTTTGAATATATCTTTGTGTGATTTTCGAATATCTACTTTGCAATAATTAAGAATGCTTAAAAGAAATAATTGAATGTATAGTAAAAAGAATATTATGAGAAGGACTAAGGTATTGATATTCCCTATTAATGGAATCCCTTATCGTTATGCTCATACAAATTGTTAATATATTCTATCAATCATGAACGCTATGTGTATCATAACCCTCTCCCGAGAAATTACAACAATTTACTAGTGCACTCTCCCGAGCTACCCTAGCTAGCTTTAAGTTGAATAGTTCACTTAAGATTGCACCCAAGACTTCGTTATTCCTAACCCCGTCTTTACGCCTAAAGTTATAGATTCCTCTAATAACCTAGGTGTGGTGTTGTTCAACAATATACCTAAATATGTACTCTTTTCCAAGTTATGCACACTAAATAGGCACCGCTAATTGGGACGTCTACCAATTAACTACAACAAGAATGAAGTTGAACAGATAGAAATCTAAGTAAATGATAAGTTCATCACTCAATAGGTTCCATCAAAACCTTAGAATAGAATTTAGCTACTCATGCTTGAAGAAACAAGAATAATAATTGAAATCATAAGAAATAATTGATATAAAATAAAAGAAGGAGTTTGAGAGGATTATCTCTTACTAAATATCTTGCTAAAGTATTGAAATAAAGACAACATGCCTCTTTGGGGCAAACTAGGAGTTTATATAGAGGTTTTAGGGCTTAAAAACTAAATTCGAATCCAATTAGGAGAACTGGGCGCCGGCTTCACGGTTCGTTCGCGGCCGCGAGCCAACTGCGGACAGTCAAACTTCAGAATGCCTCTTTTTTCGCGGTTCATCCGCGACCGCGAATGAATCGCGGATGAACAATGCTGCATATTTTTGACTGCTTCTTCCAGCTCTTTTCACCTTAGATCTTTTCTTGGCCTTTTCATCCACATATGACTTCAAAATACTCTTCTTAGCATCCATTGCATCACATGTACCTATAACACACAAACAAACACTAATCAAAGCATTTTGTCCTCATAAACAACATAAATACCATAACAAAGTGTGATTATTTAGGGCATAATTATAGTCAAATTCACCTATTATCAATACCCCACACTTAAACCTTTGCTCGTCCTCGAGCAACTTTAATCACACTTTAAGCCAATTAACAAAAATTTGTCTCTCCAAAATATGCCACAAAAGCTATTATACATGAACAACCTAAGATATGCACAATCTTTACCTAACCGAAAATTCTCATGCCCGCACATTATTACTTACTCTACTTATTACCAAAAACTTGCAAATTCACCTTTTTCCTCTTGAATTACATGCCCCCACAAAATTTATTGAGAGAAGTTCCCACACATTAACAATTCAAATACATGGAACTTATAAATATCGGAAAAATTCACTCACTCTCAACAAAGAACATTCATATGAATACAGACACACCATAGGCTTGCCCTTAGTGTAATACTCCACTAATCGAGTTATTCAATCATAGATCAAGAGGTCTTTAAGGGTTGTAATGTAGGCTATGGGACGTGTAGGATACTTTTGGTTATAGTGACTAGCTTCCCTAAGCACTTTTCTTTTTTTTTTCACAACTTCCCTTTTTGTTTACTTCCTTATGTCTCCCATAAATATACCTTCACCTTTCTTCAATTTTAACCCCCACTTTTCTTTTATTGATGTAACTGGCCTTTCTAAATTTTTTACATATTCATCAATATAGCTCTTTGTTTCATTGCTTTGCAACATTCTTTTGGACCAGTCCACTATATTTTTTTTTTATTAATTCTTGATTTTCCCTTTTTCAATTTCCCTTCACCCCACACTAAAACTTTTGCATATTCATTACAATACGAGTGCTTCTAGGAGGTAAAGTAGAACATTATACATATTTGATGAACATTCAAGGGTTATCAAAGAATAGGCTTAAGCTCAAAGGGGTTAACTAAGATACAATGTACGTGTGAATTCATGTCTATTGGTATATGGGGTTACACAAAGAAATGCCTCTATCCTTTCTACAACCGAACAACTTCTATTTCGCTTTGCAAACACACAGGGCAAGTTCTAGGCATCATGTACAACATACAATGTAAGTAAAAGCCTCACACACACATGGCATGTAACTCATTTGGAATCCAGTTTATCTACAAAGTCCTATCGATGTTCAAGCAAACATTATTGTGCAATTTAAGGCATATTGAGATTCTACAGTCAAGTTTAGAAGATACATTCTTAAGTTCAATTTACGTTTTTGCTAATGTGCATATTCGGGGTTACATGTTGCCCTTTTTACCTCTAATCCTAAGAAAAGAAAAAAAATCCACCTAACCCGGTTCAAATAAAAACCATTGGAAAAGAACCGTGGTCGAAAGAAAAACCAAGGGGGAGATGATACATTACCTATAAAAAGAAAATAAAAGAAAGAAAAATTCCTACGCGGACTACTTCCCTCAAGAGAACTTGTCCTAAATAGTCCGTCATCAGGAAGAGTCCTCTACTCATATTTTTTTTGGATTTTTAAATTTTATGATTTTTTTTTTGTGTTTTTATTATTTTATATTACTACTACAACTAATATATACATCATGTACAAGATAAGTCACCCACCCCACACTTAAAGATATGTCATATCCTCATGACATAAATAAAAATTAAAGCACAAAAGGGGCAAGAAAACTTACCTGAGACTCACTCGGAGTCGGAGACGGTGGATGGGTCGACATGACATGCTCGTCCAAGTGCTCTGAACCATGCCATAAACCTGTTTTCTGACCGGGCTTGTCTTGTAGACATACCGTTTAGCCGTGTGTGCAAGCCATCAACGGAGGTGCGCAGATCAGCAACCTCCTCCTCCATGGACCTTAGCATAGGTCATGTGGACTCGGACCTAGACATACTTGCTCCACAAGGAGCAGGCCTAGAAGGTCCGTCTGAATCCGTGGAGTGCCTAGCCCGGGCAACCGGTACAGGATCGTCCTCCTCATCCAAGTCAATTTGGGTTGTGTCTCGTCCAACCCGGATAGTAGCAGCTCTAAATGGAGCTTTTGGTATTAGCTCACCATCAGCATCAGTTACTGGGGTCTTATGAAGGAGACACAGCGTAGTGACAAGAGATGGGTAATAAAAACCCTTGGCAGTGAGGGATCCCCTCAATACCATCTCATCACTAATTACTCGGGCGATATCAACATCCCGATGTGTAACAAAACACCAAGTCAAAACAGCCCTATTAAAGTTAACATCCGTGGTGTTACTCGAGGGCAAGATACGGTTGCAAATTATGGAGAACCAACATTTGGTTGTGTGTGTAAAGCAGTTAGAGTGCAAAGTCTGATTTCTAATCCACACCGGGATGCCGTCTACACATAAGGCCTCTATTAGCATGTCCCATGTGACACCAGGCATATCATGGTAATAGTCGACATCACTAGTGTGCAATGGCAGTCTAAGTAGCTGCCGAATAGTAGGAATATGGGCATTGACCCACTTACCTCTGACGAATACTTCTCTGACCATAGCATAAGGAGCATTGGCGTAGAATTCCCGGACAAGCATCTTGTTCACCTTAGGAGGTGAGTCAAAAAGGAACTCCATCTCGCGCCTCCAAATCTCATCATATATTTTCGGCTTCTCCGAGCGGATAGCTATCCGATCAACTTCTACCTCTTGGAGCCACTTCGTGGTTGCTTTAATGTGAAATCCATTCTCTGCTTCTTCACAAGCAAACCTCGACTCATCATAAGTCGGTTGCCTAGATGATCTAGCACCATGTCGAGCTCTCTTTGGGGCCATGATCCTGCACAAATAAGATAGCCAAAAAATTTTGTAAACCGTTAGTCATCGGAAGGCTACTCAGACTTCGCCATCCGTGAGATATCACAATTGACCATTTTTTTTCGTGCAATTACCTCATACTCCTATATTTAGATTCTTTATCTAACTATTTTACACATGCCTATTCAAGCACCCCACACTTAGTTATTTGAACACTTCTAAAATTACCCAATTGACTTAATCCGTCCCCAATAAAATACACCATTACCAATTCATGAGTTGGGCATTATTTCTCCTAAAACTACATTAATACATTATGAACAATGATAATTTGCCCAACTTGGCTAACCTATCAACATACATGGTGTACATACTATTTGGGTCTCCAAACCATAAAATTAGCATCATAAACATAATTGAAGACCCAACAACCCATTCTTCACCAAACTTCAATTATATAACAAGGTTCCTTAGAAGGAATTCATAGAAAAAATTAATGTACAACAAGAAACCAAGTAACATTCATGAATTTACCCTATACTAACATTAACTAATTACTTCTACAAAATAAACAATCAAAAACTTAAAATAAAAACAAAATAAAAGAGAAAAAGGTAGAGAAACTTACTAGTAATAACAATGGAGGAGTATGGAGGAAGAAGGAGATGATTTGGAGAAGAGGGGGTTGGGAAATTTTTAGAGAGAAGGGAGAGGATTTGAAGTTAGAGAGAGAGATTTGGAGAGTGGGGGGCGGCTACTTTGAGTTATGGGAAAGGGGGTTTAGGTTTTTAGGGTTTAAAGAAGGGGGGAAAAAATAAAATATAAAAAATAAATGTTATTTTTAGCCGACCGCGGAACTGGCCGCGACTGTTCGCGGTTCATTCGCGGCCGCGGATGGACCGCGAACAGTCGAGATTCAGAGAGGACAATTTTTCGCGGTTGGTTCGCGGCCGCGAATGGACCGCGAACAGAGAAAGTTCAGAGAGGTCATTTTTTTGCAGTTCATCCGCGATCGCGGATGGACCGCGGACAGTGCCCCTCTCTGAATTTTTTTTTCAACTGTTCAGCAAAAATTTTGTTTTTTTCTTATCTTATTTTATTAAATACTACTAAATGAAAACACTTACAATATGTTTGTGGGTTGCCTCCCACGTAGCGCCTGATTTAACGTCACGGCACGACTCAACTTAGCGCATTTTAAGGCTCGCTAGACCTTTGAGGTTCATCCAACCGCAATTCTACCTTGTCCTCCATGTCATCCAGGCCTATGTAAGGTTTCAACCTCTGTCCGTTTACCTTGAATGTACGTGATTCATCCATAGTTTGAATTTCCACAGCTCCTGACTCAAATGCCTCAATTACCTTGAAGGGTCCTGACCACCTTGATTTCAATTTACCTGGGAACAATCATAATCTTGAATTGTATAGCAGTACTTTGTCCCCATTTTTGAAGTTTCGCTCAACGATATTTTGATCATGAATCCGCTTCATCCTCTCTTTATGCAATCTAGTACTTTCAAATGCCAGATATCGAAATTCTTCTAATTTATGCAACCCAGTTAGCCTTGCTTTACTTGCTTCATCCAAGTTGAGATTCAATTGTTTCAGTGCCCACCAAGCTTTGTGCTCTAATTCAACCGGTAGGTGACAAGCTTTCCCAAACACCAATTTGTATGGAGACATGCCAATGGGTGTCTCGAATGCTATTCTATAAGCCCATAGTGCGTCATCAAGCTTTCTGGACCAGTCGGTTCTTGTGACGTTCACTGTTTTAGTTAGTACACTTTTTATCTCCCTGTTGGAGACCTCAACTTGCCCGCTAGTTTGCGGGTGATATGGAGTGGCCACACGGTGTTTAACATCATACTTAGCCAATAATTTATCAAAAGCTCGGTTGCAAAAGTGTGTGCCCCCGTCACTGATGATAGCCCTTGGAGTCCCGAACCGGGTGAAAATATTCTTCTTCAAAAATCCCACTACCACCTTAGCATCATTGGTGGGTAATGCTGCAACTTCCACCCATTTGGACACGTAGTCAACTGCAACAAGTATGTACTTATTGCCGTATGAGCTAATAAAGGGCCCCATGACATCTATTCCCCAGACATCGAACACTTCAACTTGCTGGATTGGGTTCATTGGCATTTCATGACGCCGGGAGATGTTCCCGGTGGGTTGACATTCGTTGCAACCTTTCACCCACAAGTGCGCATCTTTAAACACCGTTGGCCAATAGAAACCGGCCTCAAGTATTTTGGCGGTTGTACGTATTCCTCCAAAGTGACCGCCATATGCTGAAACGTGACATGCCTGCAAAACAGAAGATTGTTCTATCTCGGGGACGCATCTCCAGATTATGTTATCAAGACATATCCTAAACAAATATGGTTCATCCCAATAATAAAACTGACTTTCACGAAAAAATCTTTTCCTCTGGACCGATGAGAGGTCATGAGGAACAATACCACTGGCTAGGTAATTAGCATAGTCAGCATACCATGGTGTTTCAAGGAGAGTGGTGGTGAGCAGCTGCTCGTCTGGAAAGGTTTCCAGAATTTCCCCACTCTCTTTGACAAGTTCAAGCTCCTTCAAGTCTTGACAAGTGGTCAGCGACTTGATTTCCAGTACCTTTTCTATCCTTAATTTCGAGGTCGAACTCGGAGAAGCAACACCCAACGAATTAGGCACGGCTTAGAGTGCTTTTTATCAATCAAATATCTTAAAGCTGCATGGTCTGTGTATATGATTACCTTTGATCCTATGAGATAGGACCGGAATTTGTCAAATGCGAACACGACCGCAAGCATCTCCTTTTCCGTCACTGTGTAGTTTAGATGTGCTCCACTCAGAGTTCTACTTGCATAGTATATTGGGTGCATCAGCTTATCTTTCCTTTGGCTCAACACTGCCCTACTGCATAGTCACTTGCATCACACATTAACTCAAAAGGTTGCTCCCAGTCTGGGGCAATGATGATGGGTGATGTGACCAACCTCTTTTTTGGTTCCTCAAAAGCAATCCTGCATTCATCAGAAAAAACAAAAGGGTGATCTTTTTCAAGTAACTCATAGAGAGGGTTTGATATTTTGGAGAAGTCTTTGATGAACCTCCGGTAAAAACCGGCGTGTCCAAGAAAGCTTCTTATGGCCTTGACGGATGTTGGTGGAGGCAACTTTGCAATGACATCAACTTTAGCACGGTCTACCTCAATGCCTTTGCTTGAAACCCGGTGCCCCAATACTATACCTTCTTGTACCATAAAATGGCACTTCTCCCAGTTTAGCACTAAGTTTGTTTCCATGCACCGTTTTAGCACTCTAGTCAGATTGGCAAGGCATTCATCGAATGAATTCCCTACCACCGAGAAATCATCCATGAACACCTCCATAATGTCTTCCACCATGTCGGTCAAAATAGCCATCATGCACCTTTGGAATGTGGCAGGCGCATTGCATAGTCCAAATGGCATGCTCCTGAAGGCAAAGATGCCATATGGGCATGTGAAGGAGGTCTTCTCTCTATCTTCGAGGGCTATGGATATTTGATTGTACCCCGAGTATCCATCAAGAAAGCAAAAATGTGACCTCCCTACCAACCTGTCAAGCATTTGATCAATGAAGGGAAGTGGGAAGTGATCTTTGCGGGTGGCTAGATTCAACTTCCTGTAGTCCATGCATATTCTCAATCCGGTGACGGTTCTTGTTGAAATCAATTCATTGTTCTCGTTTTTCACTACCGTCATGCCTCTTTTCTTTGGCACACATTGGACCGGGCTAACCCAGTTGCTGTCTGAGATTGGGAAGATGATTCCCGCATCTATCCACTTTATTACTTCCTTCTTCACCACTTCCTTCATGTTGGGGTTCAGCCTTCTTTGATGTTCCCTGGAAGGTTTGTGTCATCTTCCAGGAGAATTTTATGCATACAATAGGCTGGGTTGATCCCCTTTATGTCTGCCATGGTCCACCCGATGGCAGTCTTGCATTCCTTGAGTACCTGTATAAGCTTTTGGGCCTGCACATCTAACAAACTAGATGAGATAATAATAAGTAACGTGGAGTTAGGACCTAGATATTCATACCTGAGATGTGATGGTAGTGGTTTAAGTTCAAGCTTTGGTGGCTCTTCTATGGATGGCTTTGCTGGCGGGGTCTCTCTTTTCTCTAAGTGTAGAGGTTCGAACTCAAGCTCTCTCTGCCAAAATCCCTTGCCTTCCAGAGATAGTACCCATTCGGCTAAACTTTCACCATTTACCTCTTCCATGTTCATCGGGCATGCTTGAAGTGGATCTTCAATGGTCAACTCTGCATCGTCGGTCTCCACTATCACATCAACCGCATCAATAAGAGAGCAATTTGCGAACTCACTAGGGCGCCTCATGGATTTTTGCACATTGAAAATGATCTCCTCATCATTCAACCTTATCTTGAGTTCCCCAGTTTCACAATCAATTATGGCTCTTCCGGTGGCTAGGAATGGTCTTCCTAGGATTATGGGAATTTCTTCGTCGACCTTGCAATCAAGAATAACAAAATCGGCGGGAAACACGAACTTCCCAACCTTGATAAGCACATTATCTATAATACCAAATGGACGCTTAACCGTCCTGTCAGCAAGCTGTAAAAGAATATAGGTGGGTCTGGATCTCCCAATACCTAACCTCTTATAAATAACTAAGGGCATGAGATTAATGCTTGCCCCCAAATCACATAAAGACTTAGTAAAGGCATAATTCCCTATAGTGCATGGGATGGTGAAACTACCTGGATCAGATATCTTCTCAGCAATGGGTCTAGAGACCACTGCACTACAAGTCTGGGTAAGTGTTACTGTGGCCAAGTCTTGGAAATCAAATTTCCGCGATATCAAATCCTTCATCATCTTAGCATAACCAGGCATTTATTTTAAAGCTTCAACTAATGGAATGTTTACCTGGATTTGCTTGAGCATCTCGAAGAACTTTTTGTATTGCTCCTCTTACTGTTGTTTGGCCAACCTTTGGGGGAATGGTGGTGGAGGCCTCTTCTTCCCGGTGACTTGGGATTTTTCTTTTTCTATCACTTTCTCATCAATCTGCTGCTCTACCTGTTCAACTACTTTCTCTGTTCCCTGTTTTGCTTCTTTATTTTCAGCAACTGGCTGGACTGTGACTTCTGTCAACCCTGTGGATTCGTCCAGTTCAATGGGCAATAGAGTGGATGACTCAGCCTGTCTGTCGATTTTCTCACTTTCATTCTCAGCATCAAGATCTCTACCGCTTCTCAGAGTCACTGCCATCATCTGCTTTGGGACTTGGTCCTTTGGGTTTGTTTGTGTATCTGCAGGCAATGTCCCTTGAGGACGAATGTTGAGAGACATAGCAATCTGACCCACCTGTACTTCAATATTCTTGATGGCGGCATCATGTGCATCTATCCTCTCATTTGTTTTGGCATTTGACCCAATTACCTGCTGCATCATAGATTTCAACTCTGCGAACCCATCGACATGTCTACCCCATGTGGTGGTGGAGGTGGATGATATCCCTACTGCTGATTGCCGAAATTCTGAGGTCTAGGATATGGGACCATGTTGTGTGGTGGCCTCATACCTGCTGCATTAAATTGTGGCTGGGGAGGTCTATACTGCATTGGAGCCTGTTGGCCCCAGTTTTGATTACCTTGTTGCTGCCCTCCATAGTTAGCTACATAGTTAATATCCTCGTGCTGATGATGATGTTCTTGGTCTGCAGCCCATGGATTACCTATGGGTTGGCTAATGCATGATGTGCATAAACCACCATTGGTAGTATCTACAATGTGAACATGCTGCTTGACTCCTGATTCTTCCACCTTCTTTGTTAGGATGCTCATTTGTGTCAATAGAGTTGCCATGTTCTCCTCCAGAGTGTTGGATGGATCCAGGGGTACTGAGTGTACCACTGGTGTGATAGGAGCATTCCTAGACGTCCACCCGGAATTTTGGGCCATCTTGTCTAGCAAATTTTGGCCCTCTCTCCAAGTCTTGCTCAGAAAAGCCCCACCTGCTGAAGCATCTACAATGTTTTTCATGCTGTCTGAGAGCCCCATGTAGAATCTTTGGCCTAACATCTGCTCTGGAATCCCATGGTGAGGACACATAACAAGCATACCCTTGAATCTGCCCCAAGTTTCATGTAATGTTTCCAGTGGTTTCTGCTTGAAGCTCACAATCTCATCAATTTGTTGAGCTGTCTTGTTAGGAGGATGAAACTTGTTGTGGAATTGTTTAATTAACTCATCCCAAGTTGTAATGGAGTTTATTGGGAATGAGTTTAGCCATATCTGTGCTGCTCCTATAACTGAGAACGGAAAGAGTAATAATCTGATAGCTTCCGGAGTTATATTCGGTTGCCTCTGTGTCTTGCATATTGAGAGATAGTTCTTTAGGTGATGCCGTGGATCTTCAACCTGAGACCCAGAGAATAATCCCTTGTTTCGCAACAAGTGAAGCATGTTGTTAGTGATCTGGAAAGACTCAGCTTGAATTGCTGGCACAACGATGGCAGTTGCCAAATTATCCGCTGTGGGTTGTGCCCAGTCGAACAATGCACCTTCCCGTGCCTCATGTGCCTCTTGTATATTTAGCCCGGCTTGCTGGTTTTGTTCGTTTGTGTCACCTATGTCAAAGTCTAATTTGATTGGTTGTTGAGATTGTTGAATTTGTTTGATGGCTTTGTTACGCGCCCGGAAAGTTTGCTCGGGGTCTGAGAGTCGTTCAATTAGTTGTCCAGTCCTTGCAGATTTTCTAGGCATGCACCTGAATACCCAAATCAACAACCATCAAAATATTCAATGTAGAGTGTAGAAAGAACCTGAATACACAAGAATCTTGAAGTTCTGTCAATGGCAATTGATAATTTCGTTAATTCCCCGGCAACGGCGCCAAAAATTGATTCACGTCCAAGCAACGGTCGTAGTCAATATAACTTGGTCTAACAAGTCCAAGATCGATCCCACAGAGAATTAACCTATCAATCACAACTTTCACAACCCCAAAAGTACTTCCGAATCAAGTTCCCAAACTTTGAATATATCTTTGTGTGATTTTGGAATATCTACTTTGCAATAATTAAGAATACTTGAAAGAAAGAATTGAATGTAGAGTAAAAAGAATATTACGAGAAGGACTAAGGTATTGATTTCCCTATTGATGGAATCCCTTATAGTTATGCTCATACAAATTGTTAATATATTCTATCAATCATGAACGCTATGTGTTTCATAACCCTCTCCCGAGCAATTACAACAATTTACTAGTGCACTCTCCCGAGCTACCCTAGCTAGCTTTAAGTTGAATAGTTCACTTAAGATTGCACCCAAGACTTCGTTATTCCTAACCCCGTCTTTACGCCTAAAGTTATAGATTCCTCTAATAACCTAGGTGTGGTGTTGTTCAACAATATACCTAAATATGCACTCTTTTCCAAGTTATGCACACTAAATAGGCACCACTAATTGGGACGTCTACCAATTAACTACAACAAGAATGAAGTTGAACAAATAGAAATCTAAGTCACAATTTGTAATCACATAAACGATAAGTTCATCACTTAATAGGTTCCATCAAAACCTTAGAATAGAATTTAGCTACTCATGCTTGAAGAAACAAGAATAATAATTGAAATCATAAAGAAATAATTGATATAAAATAAAAGAAGGAGTTTGAGAGGATTCTCTCTTACTAAATATCTTGCAAAAGTAATGAAATAAAGACAAGCATGCCTCTATGGGGCAAACTAGGAGTTTATATAGAGGTTTTAGGGCTTAAAAAACTAAATTCAAATCCAACTAGGAGAACTGGGCGCCGGCTTCCGCGGTTCGTTCGCGGCTGCGAGCCAACCGCGCACAGTCAAACTTCAGAATGCCTCTTTTTTCGCGGTTCATCCGTGACCGCGAATAAACCGCGGATGAACAGTGCTGCGTATTTTTGACTGCTTCTTCCAGCCCTTTTTATCTTAGATCTTTACTTGGCCTTTTCATCCACATATGACTTCAAAATACTCTTCTTAGCATCCATTGCATCACATGTACCTATAACACACAAACAAACACTAATCAAAGCATTTTGTCCTCATAAACAACATAAATACCATAACAAAGTGTGATTACTTAGGGCATAATTATAGTCAAATTCACCTATTATCACATACTACGGGCATCTGGTGTCTGCAATCGGAAAGACCTTCAATGAGGTAGTAAAGATGGGAAGCTTTGTCTAAGAAGGATTTAAAAAAAGTAAAATCATGAGTTATTCATCCATTAAGGCTACAAATCAAGCAATTCAGACGGGGATAAGATGAGCAATTGGGAAGAAAAAGAAAGAAGAAGTGGCAGTTATAGAGGGAAGGTCTTGGTCCCGGGGCCCCAACCCACATCACCATCAACCTCGCCCATATCAACCTTACCCACCAACACCGTATAACCCACCTCAGCATTATTACCCTCCAACTGGTCCTCAGTTTTCTGTCCATCACGCCCAATCTTACCCACCACCTCCTCCTTCATGGCGAACCCCAGCACCTCAGAATGTCTACCACGCCCAAAATATATACTCGCCACCACAAACATACAGAAATCCCAACAGAACCAGTTTTCGTCCCGACCCTGAAGTCAAAAGTGACAGGGCTCAAAGAAAGAAAACATTCACTCCTCTGGGTGAATCATATACTAGCCTCTTCCACCGATTAAGGCAACTAGGGATGCTGAGTGAGCCTAAAATTCCCAACCCTCCACTGAGAAACTTAGATCAATTCATCCATTGTAAATATTGTTTAGGGGCACCGGGACATGACACGGAGAAATGATGGCACCTAAAATCTGTGATACAGGAACTCATTGACTGCAGAAGAATTGAGGTACAAGCCAATGAGGCTCCCAACATAACACAAAATCCTTTGCCTGTGCACCATGAAACACATATGATAGAGCTGGTACAAGGAGAAAGCTGCAAAAAGCCCTCTTAGACTGTGATGACAATCAAAGTAAACAGCAAGACATAGGAGAAAGTCGGGAGTGAGAAAGTATCAGTTGATCCACTTGTAAGTCAGCCAGTAGTGGTAGTTGAACTTGAACCTGTAAAAGTGAAAGTACCTGGGGTGAAGCCCATATTGACTGTGAAAGGGGCACATATAGAGCCAGTTGTTATCAAGCCAGTCGTTCAGATGCCGATTGTGAACATCAAAGCTGTACCATGGAATTATTACAAGGTAACTGTCATGTACAAAGGAAAAGAAGTCAAGGGGGATATCTGCGAAACCCATGGTTTGACCCGGTCAGGGAGATGTTTTGCTCCTGATGAATTAAGGAAGGCGAAAGTTGTGAAAGAAAATCCGTCTCATATGAAGAAAGCAGTCCCTGAAGAAGAAGCCGAGGAATTCCTAAAGAAAATGAAAGCTCTAGATTATTCCATAGTTGAGCAGCTGAGGAAGACACCAGCTCAAATATCTTTGCTATCTCTATTGATTCATTCCGATGAACACCGAAGGGCGTTAATGAAGATCCTAAATAAAACTCATGTACCAAAAAAGATCACAGTGTGTCATTTGGAAAAGATTACAAACAATATCTTTGAGGAAAATAGGATAACATTCTCAGATGATGAACTGCCATTGGAAGGAACAGAGCACAACAACGCGCTATATCTTACAATAAAGTGTGAGGAATCATTGGTGACCCGTGTCCTGGTCGATAATGGGTCGAGCGCTAATATTTGTCCTTTATCTACTATAGGCAAACTGAAGATTGATCACGAAAGATTCCACAGAAATAGCATATGTGTGAGAGGATTCGACAGAGGCGGAAAGAACACTGTGGGAGATATCATATTAGAACTCACCATCGGTCCAGTGGAGTTCACCATGGAGTTTCAAGTGTTAGACATTGCCGTGTCCTATAATCTCCTGTTAGGATGTCCATGGATCCACGCTGCTAAAGCGGTGCCTTTTTCACTCCATCTAATGGTGAAGTTTGAATGGGATCAACAAGAGATAGTAGTGCATGGTGAAGATAATGTTTGCAATACCATCAAGCCATTCGAAGATGTCGAGGGTGACAAAGGTACTTGGGTGTACCAAGTGATGGACACTGTTTCTGTGAACAAGATATCTGAAGGTGAAAGCATCCCAGTATCCAAAGTAACCCCTGCGACAGTCATGGTTGCTAAGAAAATGTTAAAGAACAGGTTCTCTCCAGGAAAAAGTCTAGGAGTTGCTCTGCAAGGAATAACACAATAGTTCATCTTCCGGGTAGCACTAATACTTTCGGCCTGGGTTTCTACAGAGAGCCAAAAGATTGAAAAAGAAAGGATGGACCCTCCCCAAACCTATCCCAAAACTTTCTTATTCCTTGGTCAAGCCTGGTACACAAAGACGTCTGGCGACTGTCATGCTGGGCCATGCAGAGATAAGGCCAGATGAAGAGCTGTTAGAAAGATTTGAGAGGTTGTTTGAAGGCGTGAATATGATAGAGGCAGACGATGGAACAAGCAAGATGGATGTTCAGTTTGTTGGACCCCATATCAAGCTAAATAACTGGGAAGCTACTCATCTTCCAATCAGAAGGCAGTTGTGGTAGTTAGCTTTAATGTTCCATTCCTAAATCTGTCTTGTTTCAAAAATTGTAATCCTATGTTCCGTCTAGTCAAATGTATCCAAACCTTGTTACCTTTCAAAGTTTAATGAAATACAATTTCTTTCTTCCTCTATTTTTGTAGCCTTATTTTATTTTCTTTTCTTTTCTTGTACAGTCCAGTTTTCACTGATTTCAATGATGTGTCATGCATGAAGGATTCCCGGTCCAGTTTTGATAATCAGATTGTTATACAACAAATTGAATATGATAATGAAGTGGAATATGAGGATGAGGAAGTTTTGGAGGAAATTAGTAAGGATTTGAGCCACTACGAAGAGAAACCCAAACCAATCTTAAATGAGACAGAGGCTATTAATTTGGGAGATGAGGAGAATATTCGAGAAACAAATATTAGTGTGCACTTGGAGGCCTCACTTAGAGAAGACTTGATCAAGTTATTACATGAGTACAAAGATACATTTGCCTATTCTTATGATGACATGCCATGGCTCAGTACTGATTCGGTGGTACATAAGTTGCCCATTTATCCGGAGTGCCGGCCTGTTAAGTAAAAGTTGAGAAATTTCAAAACAGATATCAGTGTGAAAATAAAAGAAGAAGTCAACAAGCAATTTGAGGCAAAGGTCATACGGGTCACCAAGTACCCCACTTGGTTAGCCAATGTTGTACCTGTTCCAAAGAAAGATGGAAAAACCACAGTGTGCGTTGATTATCGAGACATTAATAAAGCAAGTCCAAAGGATGATTTTACATTTCCAAATATCCACATATTAATTAACAATTGTGCCAAACATGAGATTGGTTCTTTTGTCGATTGTTATGTAGGTTATCATCAGATCTTGATGGACGAAGAAGATGTAGAAAAGACAGTCTTAATCACACATTGGGGAACATATTGCTACAGAGTAATGCTGTTTGGGTTGCAAAAATGTTGGAGCTATATATATGAGAGCAATGACCACTATGTTTCATGACATGATACATCGAGAGATTGAAGTGTATGTGGATGATGTTATTATTAAATCCAAAAAGCAGTGCGATCATGTCAAAGACTTGAGAAAGTTCTTCCAGAGGCTTCAGAGATACAATCTCAAGCTCAATCCAGCAAAATGTGCTTTTGGAGTACCATCAGGAAAGTTATTAGGGTTCGTGGTAAGACGGCGCGGTATTGAACTGGACCCGTCAAAGATAAAGGCAATTCAGAATTTGCATTCGCCAAAGAGTAAGAAAGATATGATGAGTTTGTTAGGCAGGTTGAATTATATTAGCAGATTTATTGCTCAGCTGACGTCATCATGTGAGCCTATTTTTAAATTATTAAAGAAAGATGCTGGTGTGAATTGGACTGAGGAATGTCAAGATGCATTTGAAAAATAAAGGAATATCTGGCCAATTCTCATGTGTTGGTTCCTCTAGAACCTGGAAGGCCCTTGATCCTTTATTTGGCCGTATTAAATAATTCCTTTGGCTGTGTACTGGGGCAACATGATGAAACGAGGAAGAAGGAGCAAGCAATATACTACCTTAGCAAGAAATTTACATCTTACGAGGTAAAATATACTCAGTTGGAAAGGACATGTTGTGCTTTAACATGGGTTGTACAGAAGTTGAAACATTACCTGTTGACTTACACCACTTATCTCATATGTCGTTTGGATCCACTGAAGTACATCTTCCAGAAGCCTATGCCCACAGGAAGGCTCGCTAAATGGCAAATTCTACTTATGGAGTTTGATATTGTTTATGTAACTCGCACTGCAATAAAAGCACAAGCAATCACTGATCATTTGGCAGAAAATCCAGTCGATGATGAGTATGAACCACTGAAGACATATTTTCTTGATGAGGAGACAAATAATATTGAGGAATTGGAACAAGACGAAAATTCGGGTTGGAAATTATACTTTGATGGGGCTGTCAATAGCAAAGGAGTCGGAATTGGAGCAGTGCTCATGCCAATAGCAAAGGGCTGTCAGCATTATCCTGGTACCGCTCAGCTCCACTTTTTCTGTACTAATAATATGGCCGAATATGAAGCATGTATATTAGGACTAAAAATGGCAATAGACATGGGTGTTCAAGAGAGTTTGGTCATGGGTGACTCGGATCTTTTGATACATCAACTTCAGGGCGAATGGGAGACAAGGGATTTGAAGCTTATACCATACCGACAGTGTCTACATAAACTATGTCAAAGATTTCAATCCATGGAGTTCAAGCATATCTCAAAAAATGCACAATGAAGTTGTAGATGCTCTGGCCACATTATCATCCATGTTGCTCCATCCGGATAAAGCTTATGTAGATCCATTGCAAATACAAGTGCATGATCAGAATGCTTATTGTTTTACGGTAGAAGAGGAACTTGATGGAGAACCATGGTTCCATGACATCAAGGAATATTTGAGGATGGGGGTGTACCCGATGCAAGCTACGGGAGATTAGAAAAGGGCTATAAGATGACTAGCGAGTGGATTTTTCTTCAGCGGAGGGATTGTATACAAGAGAACCCCAGATTTGGGTTCACTAAGATGTATAGATGCACAACAGGCCGCTACAATCATGACTTACCTCACATGAGTGGATATGTTTTGGCCAAGAAAATACTAAGGGCTGGATATTATTGGCTCACTATGGAGCGAGATTGCATCAGATATGTACGGAAATGTCATCAATGCTATATACACGGGGATTTGATTCATTCTCCGCCATATGAGTTGCATACAATGTCAGCACCATGGCCCTTTTGTCGCCTGGGGCATGGACGTCATCGGTCCGATAGAACCCGTAGCATCTAATGGGCACAAGTTTATTCTGGTAGCCATTGATTACTTCACTAAATGGGTGGAAGAGAAGACATTTAAAGCAGTAACAAAGAAGGCAGTAGTGGATTTCGTACATACAAACATCATTTGCCATTTCGGAATTCCCAAGGTGATTACTACGGATAAAGGAGCCAATCTTAACAGTCATCTCATGGAGGAGACATGTCAGAAATTTCAAATTGTGCATCGCACTTCTACACCTTATTGGCCTAAAGCAAATGGAGCAGTTGAAGCTGCAAATAAGAACATTAAGAAAATCCTTCGAAAAATGGTAGAGGAGTCGAGGCAATGGCATGAAAAATTACCATTTGCTCTAATGGGTTATCGCACTACTGTGGATACTTCAATTGGTGCGACCCCTTACTCATTGGAGTACGGAACGGAGGCAGTGATACCTATAGAAATTGAAATACCCTCCCTTCGAATTATTGCAGAGGCTGAAATTGATGATGATGAATGGGTAAAGGCCCGGTTAGAGCAATGCAGGCAATCCTTGAAGCCGGATGCTGTCAAAACATTCAAAAAATGCTTCATACGGAATATGCGAGTGGGCAAAAATCCCTCATTACTGCTCACTTGTCTTTGCACTTAAACTCTTCGTGTTCCCGAGCAAAGAGGGGCAGCTGTGAGCACGTGATTTTTGCCCCAAGCAATTAATTCCAAAATAAAAATAGATAAAATGATTTTTGATTGAAATTGGTTTGATTAGTGTATAGTACATGCTAGTGTTTGTTTTAATTGTTAAAAATAAACTGAAAGAAATTTGAAATGAAATTAATTGAAAAATATCAAAAAAATATAAGGTAATAGGAAATTGAAAAATCAAGGAAAAAATACAAAAATTTGAAAATCAAAGAAAAACACATTAATATAAATATACAAGGAAAATAAGTCTAAAATACAAGGGAAAATACAAAAAATTAAATAAATAAATACAATTCAAAAATACAAAAATACAAAGACAAAAGAATTGGGCCAAAATACACAAAGCAATTAGCCCAAAATCAATACAATACAGACCAGGCCCAAATTAATTAGACCGGTCTGCCTATGCATAAGCTAAACGATGTCGTATCATGTGATGGATCTGGGCTGTTGATATAATCAATCAACGGACCAAATAAGGCAGTGGCCTTGTAAATGAAACAACGACGTGTGAGGAAAGAAATCATGGTCGTTCATCTCATTAATCTAACGGATGAGACCAGTGTCTCAATTAAACCAAATGATGTCGCTTAGACCATTATATCACAGCTGTCTAGTAACTTAATCTAACGGATGAGACCAGTGTCTCAATTAAACCAAACGATGTCGCTTAGACAATTAAATCACAGCCGTCTAATAACTTAATCTAACGGACGTGAGTAGGGGTGCATTTAAATTAAACGGTACTATTTTGAGGCCAAATTGACCTTGGTCGTTCATCTTAGCCAATCCAACGGCTAATAACCAACGACCTTATATTAGTATACATTCCAAATCCCCCCGTTCATTTTAGACCATTATACACACAATCTCTCACAATGAAACCCTAGCCGCCTATGTACCCTTCACCCTCCCCTTCTCTCAAAAGACCACCGGAACCCTACCGGTGGTCAACCTCCTGTCACCTTCTCCGGCGTAGGCCACCACCCTTAACACCCTTCTCCTTCTTCTAACACCCTTATCTTCATTAACCTCACCCAAAAAATCCACCAGTCTCCCAGTTCTTGAAATTTCGGTCGCCGGAACCCTAGCTGGCGACCACAAAACTATGAATCTACCCTCCACCTTAACACCCAGAACCATTATGAAATGATCTTTCACCCCATCCTAGTCCCATATCTCAAATCAAAGCCAAACCCTTCGAATATTAAAAGGTGTTTCGCCGGAACCCTACTCCGGCGAACACCCAAAACTAAACCCTTTCAAAACCACATCCATGGTTCTTAAATACCCCCTTTCACGCACCAAAGAAGACTTCCAAAAGTCTGCCTGGAAGCTCTATCATCTAAGAGACTCCAAGTCTCTGAAACACTGGAAAACCAAGAAAACAAGAAAGAAAAGAAGAAAGAAAGAAGAAAAGAAAGAAAGAAAAGAAAAAAAGAAAGGAAAAGAAGAAACCCTAAAATCTAAGTACCCTGAATCCATCTCTATACTGTGCTTTGCTCTTTTGTGTTCTTACTTGCTAAAAATATGAGTCTATTACATGTATGCCTGAAATCGATTAAGTATTCTTAGTTTCTGATTATAACTACCTGTAAATCATATGCTGTTAGTTGTTTTGTGCTCTTGTTCAATATATCCTACCTCGATTAGTGTTTTGATTAATTAGAATTCAACCATTAACAATTTGTCTCTTTGAGTTCTAATTAATTTTAAAGTTAGTCGTAATTAGGGCTATTTGTGCGAGATTACATAAAACTGGCTATATTTGCAATACGATTTATATGTTTGTTTCTTCTGAACTTCTGAGTGCTTATTCAAATTAGGGCTATATGTGCAAAATGTTTATTGTGGTTATTATTGCAACACAATTGGATTTCTTAATTTGTAAAGTCATTTGTGGTTATCTTTGTAAGATTGGTTAATTCTGAAAAGATTACTTGGTCTGAAACTGGCTAAAATTTAAAGTAGGATCTCAGGGGTTACATTTTAAATATGTTTAATTACCCAAGTCTTAATAGACTAATAGTAGGTCGGGTAAATATTGTTGAGTGTAAGGGGTAAAAGGGGAAAGATAATTGGCATTTTTGTAGATTATTTAGAGGTAATGGGGGTATAAATGACATAAAGGCTTGGTTTTACTGAAAATACATGAATAATAAAGGGTAGACTAGGCATAGTTAAAAGGAAAGTCTGTAATAAACCTTAGCAAGTGAGGGCACCTAGGTCGAATTCGCCCAATAGAACAATAAGGAATAGCCTAGAACCTTCTAGCAGGGGTTCAAGTGTATTTCCATTAGAATTATGCTATACTTAATTGATTTAATTGAAAAGAGTCGGGGTGGGAATAGGAATAACTAATTCAAAATTCCCTTCCAAATTCACTCTATAAATAGGCCGTCTTAAGCTTGAAAAAGGGGAAATTTTTGGGGTTCCAATTTTTAAGAGTTCAGAATTTTAGAGTACGAATTTGTTTGGAGGTTCAGAAAATTTCATATACTGAAATACATTAATACTTCTACTGTTTCATTACTTAGTTTGAGTGGTATTTTGGGATTCCTATTCGTTGTTCTTCATTGGTTTTGATTGAGTTCGCTGGGTTTCTCCTATTTGCTTGGTTGAATTTGCTGGGTTCTCTATTCTGAAGTTGTCCCTGCTGCTGTGATATTTGCCTCTACTGCTGTTGATATTTGGTTGCTGCTATTGCTGGTTTTCTCTTCTCCTTCATCCCCTAGAACTCATCGTTTCCTTTCGTTTGATCAGGTACACTACTATCTCCTGAAGATGTAATTGAAATGCGATGAAGGAATGAAAATTAGTGATTAATTTTATTTGAAGTTGTATTTCTGTTTTTCTTTTGTAGCTATAAGTATGTAGATTTTATGTAATTCATGTAGGATTTGGGTTGTAATAAGGACTGGACTGAACGAACATAATTCAAATTCTAGTAGTAGTAGCTAATGATATAGGAAATAGATTAAATAGGTTAGTTAAAATGAACACTTAAATCTAAAACTAAAACTGGTTAAACCTAGTTGATTCTCTTATAGATTTATATCTTTCTGAAATTAGACATGCAATACTAGTAATTAGCTATTTTTTAAATAAGAATCAATTAATTCGAAAAGCATGAGTGTTGGGTTCTAAATCACGTTACTGTTTTAACATTACTGAAACTAGATTAGCTATAAACTTGTATTCAACTTTGTAAAATGGCAATCTGAAATATAATTGTAATCTGAACATGCTTTAGCTAAAAATGTAAATGTTGTTTTTCAGTCAAAGTGGATAGATAACTCTGTCATTAGTGTTGTTAATTAAATAATGAAGATCAGACTATGTCAACTTATTAGTTGAATAACGATGTTGATTTATACAATGTATCAGGATTCTTAGCTAATTGTCAAATATTGAAATCAGTAGTATTCAAAATGTAAACTGCGTTAATGGAAAACAGTTAATTGTTAATATATGAATAATATTTGCTTATATGGCTGATTTGTCCATAAAAATGCTGATCTGTTGTCAACTTATTTTAGATAGTAATAATCTGGGCCCAAGTGTGAATAAAGGCCCAGATCCAGTTAAAATGGCTTTCAAGTCTGTAAGAACAGACCCATAAAATGTTGACTGGGCTGTAATTGGCCAGTTGCACCTTGGTGCATACTAATGAATAAGTCCAAAGTCCAGGCCCAAATAACAAATATGGTCTGGACTCTTGCATACAGCCTTGTAAAATGAATCTGAAACAGTTATACTTAGGATGAAAAACCAAAAAAATAGAAAACGTAGTCCATTTAAGATTGGACTCTAAAATGGAGATGAGCCTCACTAAACTACAAATACTTAATTGTGGGGCCCTCAAACAAGTCTCAACATAAAAATTCTAGATTCGGAAGGACCGTTTAGCGAATTTCACAGTCTTTCCCAAAGTTAATAAAGACGTAGAAACTTTATGCGCGATTAATAATATTACATTCCTAATACGGGTTCACATTTTTGTGGCCCAAATCCAAATCCCGGCGAAGTTAAAATGCACTAAAGTCACAGGCGTACTGGTACGGTATGACTCAAAATACGTTTTTGCAATGTTGTAATTCTTTAAAAAATGACAAAGCGGGATACTAATAATGCATTGTAACGACCCGGCACATCGTTACAGGAGTTACCACCCCGTTATCTTGCATTTATATGTTTTATGCTTTTATATCAATGTTAGAGTCTATCGGGTGAGTTAGGAGTGATTCGGGTTGAAAAGGAGGCAAATAGTTTTTTTGAAGGACGCTTGAATATGAAAAGTCAACCTGGAGTTGACTATTTAGTTAGAGTGCTCGGAATTGGATTCTGATGATTTGGTTAGTTCCGGGAGGTGATTTGTGACTTAGGGGAGCGATCAGAATTGAATTCGGAGGTCCGATATAGTTTTAGGCTTGAATTGGCTAAGGTTGAATTTTGGCGGAATCCGAACGGTAGGTGAAATTTTGATCCGGGGGTCGGAATGGAATTCCGACAATTTCTGTAGCTTCGTTATGTGATCTTGGATATGTCTGCAAATTTTCAGGTCATTCGGACGTCGTTTGGTCGGGTTTTGAATTGAATGTTAGTTTCGGAAGTTTTGAAGAAATTTAGGCTTGAATCCGTGTGAAAATGGTGATTTTGATGTTTAGGATGGGGTTTCTATGATTGGAACAAGTCCTGGTTTGTTGATGCTACACTCTGTGCATTTCTTTTGCACAGATCAGGATGCAACTTTTGAACCACAACAATATTAGATCGGGAGCAGACCTTCAGTCTAGGGACTCTTGAGGTAGCCTTACTGACGCCCGCATGCCCGGATTCTCTTCCATCTTTATTCAGTTTGTTAATTCTTGTAGTGAAAAAGACTTTTATGATTTCTTGCAGGCATTGTATTTATTAATCTTAGAAGTTCGTGAGTTAGTGACACCAGGTTCTGGGTAGAGATATGTTTCAAACTTCCGCATATTTGGTTTCATTTTATTAAGTTTAAAGCCTTCTACACTTGTTTGATTGTTTTCCATTTATTTATTTTGTTGAGATTTATCAGAGAATGTTAAAGTTTGGCTGGACTAGCTCCGTTAGTAGGCGCCATCACGACTCCCGATGGTGGGAAATGTGGGTTGTGACAAGTTGGTATCAGAGCTCTAGTTTGTATAGGTCTCGCTACTCACGGAAAAACTAGGTAGATTTGGAGGGATTGATATAGAGACATTTGTATTTTTTCCCCAGAGGCTACAGAGTTAGGAAGAATTTCACTTTGTTCTTTTTGTCGTGCGATTCTGTTTCTCAAGTACTGATTGTCCTTCTACTCTATTCTTTCACAGATGGCGAGAACACGTGCTTCTCTTCTACCGACAGTAGCCTGAGCCCCCATCAGCAGCTCCTGTGAGGGGCAGAGGCTGACATCGTGCCAGAGGCTGAGGTGTGGGCAGAGCTCTGCCCTAGGCAACAGTTCCAGTGGTGGAGCCTCATATTGACTATGATAAGGAGGTTCCAGCCCCAGCAGCTCCAGTGGACCCAGCTCAGGTCCCAGGAGGGGTCATGTTCACCCCAGATATTCGGGAGGCTTGGCTCAGGATAACGGGTTTTATGGACAGCATTGCTAGAGCAGGCTTATTACCAGCTGCACCAGCCACTTCTCGGGCTGGAGGAGGGTTCCAGACTCCTGTTGCACGTACTTCAGAGCCAGTAGCTCCCCAGCCGCAGGCACCAGTGGTTCAGCCCGCAGTGGCAGCTCAGACAGGTATTACACCTCAGGCCGGTGATGGAGCGGCTATGTCTTCGGATGCTTTGTGGAGACTTGATCGGTTCTCCAAGCTCCTCACCACCACTTTCAGCGGTGCTTCATCAGAAGATCCCCGGGATTTTCTATTCAGTTGTCATGAGATTCTTAGGACCATGGGTATAGTGGAGACCAACGGGGTCAATTTTTTCACCTTCTGGGTTGCAGGATCCGCCAAGACTTGGTGGAGAGATTTTTGTCTATCTAGACCAGCAAGGTCTCCAGCTTTTACAAGTGATCAGTTTGCAGAGTTGTTCTTGGAGAAGTTTCTCCCCGTCACTCAGCGGGAGGCACTTCATAGGCAGTTTGAGCACCTCCAGCAGGGTTCCATGACAGTTACACAGTATGAGACTAGATTTGTTGACTTGGCACGCCATGCGGTTGTGATACTCCCTACGGAGCGAGAGAGGGTCCGGAGATTCGTTGATAGATTGATTCAGACGATCCTTCTCCAGATGGCCATGGGAGTTGGTAGTGATATTACTTTTCAGGAGGCAGCCAATGCGGCTCGTAGAGTTGAGATAGCCCTCTTATGAGGGGGTGGTCAGATGTCGGATAAGAGGCCTCGTCATTCGGGTAGGTTCAGTGGTATATTGTCTGGAGGTAGGGATTCTTATGGTAGAGGTCATTCACTGAGGCCATTTCAGTCAGCTCTTCAGGTTTTTCATGGTACCCTAGGCAGCGGTAGTTCCCAGCAGTATCATTTAGATCAACATCCTATCAGTGCACCCCCACTTCAGAGCTTTCAAGGAGGTCATTCTGGGCGGCAGGGTCAGTCCAAGTTTTCTCAAGTGCCGCATTCAGCTGGGTGTTATGAGTGTGGATATCTCAGTCATATTAGGAGATATTGCCGAGGTTGAGAGGTGCTCGGTCGCAGTAACAGGGACCTCATCCCATGATTCAGGCAGCAGGTGATCCACCGACCACCCAGCCAACTTGAGGTAGGGGTAGAGGCCATAGAGGTGGAGGTAAAGAGCATAGAGGTGGATTTCAGACCGGCAGAGGTAAAGGACGGCCAGCAGTTGATCGTCCTAGAGATGTGGCTCTGGAAAGTGTGGCCTAGCCCCGTTGTTATGCTTTGCCAGCCAGGCCAGAGGCAGAGTCTTTCGATGGTGTTATTACAGTTACTATTCTGGTCTATGACAGGGATACTTCAGTGCTATTTGACCCTGGGTCTACGTATTTATGTGCGTCGTCTTATTTTTCTCCCTACTTGGCTATGCCTAGTGATGCCTTGGGTATTCCTGTATATGTATCCACGCTTGTGGGTGACTCTATAGTGGTCGACAGAGTTCATCGTTCCTGTTTAGTAGTATTTGAGGGTCTTGAGACCCGTATTGATCCATTGCTTCTAGACATGGTTGATTTCGATGTTATATTGGGGATGGATTGGTTGTACCTGTATTATGCGATCTTGGATTGTCACGCAAAGATTGTGACCTTGGCTTTACCATACTTGCCCCGATTGGAGTGGAGAGGGACCCCAGGACATGCCATCCGCAGTGTTATTTCGTATGTTAAGGCTCGACGCATGGACGACAAGGGGTATTTAGCTTATTTGGCATATGTTCGTGATTCCAGCACGAAGGTTCCTTCTATTGAATCAGTTCCTATTATTCAGGATTTCCCAGAGGTTTTCCCTTCAGACCTACCGGGTATGCCTCTTGATAGTGATATTGATTTTTGTATTGATCTGGCTCCATGCACGCAACCCATTTATATTCTGTTGTATCTTATGGCCCCGCCAGAGCTAAAAGAGTTAAAGGATAAGTTGCAAGATTTGCTTGAGAAGGGTTTCATCAGGCCTAGTGCTTCTCCTTGGGGCGCGCTAGTTCTATTTGTGAAGAAAAAGGATGGATCGAAGAGGATGTGCATTGATTAACGGCAGTTGACTAGGTGACGATAAAGAACAAGTATCCACTACCGAGGAATGATGATTTGTTTGATCAGTTGCAGGGTGCGAAGGTATTTTGAAAGACAGATTTGAGATCGGGCTATCATTAGCTGAGGATTAGGGTGTCTGATGCCCCTAAGACATCATTTTGCACTCGGTACGGGCATTATGAGTTTTTGGTCATGTCATTTGGGTTGACCAATGCCCCAGCAGCATTTATGGATTTGATGAACCAAGTGTTCAGGCCTTATTTAGACTTGTTCGTGATAGTCTTT
Source organism: Nicotiana noctiflora (assembly GCA_032618575.1). Lineage (NCBI taxonomy): Eukaryota > Viridiplantae > Streptophyta > Magnoliopsida > Solanales > Solanaceae > Nicotiana > Nicotiana noctiflora. Next base: position 219,248 of record JASVEL010012343.1, read on the forward strand.
ATTGATGATATTCTTGTGTACTCCCGCAATCAGGAGGAGCGCGAGCATCACCTCATAGTGGTTGTTCAGACTCTGAAGGATAGCCAGTTATATGCCAAGTTCTCAAAGTGCGGTTTCTGGTTGAGTTTAGTTGCATTTCTGGGTCACGTAGTATCAGTAAAGGGCATCAGGTAGACCCGAAGAAGATTGAGGCAGTCAAAAATTGGCCCCGACCAGCTTCAGCGACTGAGATTCGGAGTTTCTTGGGGTTAGCCGGTTATTATCATCTATTCATGGAGGGGTTTTCATCTATAGCAGCCCCAATGACCAGGTTGACTCAGATGGGTGCTCAATTCAGGTGGTTAGACGAGTGCGAGGAGATCTTTCAGAAGCTCAAGACAGCTCTGACTACGACACTGATATTGGTTTAGCCCACAGGTTCAGGGCCTTATTCAATTTGTTGTGATGCTTCCCATATTGGGCTTGGGGCAATATTAATGCAGGATGGCAGGGTCATTGCTTATGCTTCAAGACAGTTGAAGATTCACGAGAAGAACTACCCAGTCCATGATCTAGTGTTAGCAACCATTGTTCATGCCATGAAGATTTGTAGGCATTACTTATATGGTGTTACATGTGAGGTGTACACTGATCACAAGAGTCTGCAATACTTCTTGAAACAGAAGAAGTTGAACTTGAGGTAACGAAGATGGTTAGAGCTATTGAAGGATTATAATGTTACTATTTTGTACCACCCAGGGAGAGCCAATGTGGTGGCAGATGCATTGAGTACGAAGTCATCCAGCATGGGTAGTCTTTCTTATATTCCGGTCAGCCAAAGACCGCTTGCTTTCGATATTCAGGTATTGTCCAATCGGTTTGTGAGGTTGGACATTTCTAAGCCTAGACGAGTCTTAGCTTGTACCGTCGCTTGTTCTTCACTATTGGAGCGTATCCGCGATCGGCATTTTGATGATCCTCATTTGTGTGTTCTGAGAGATATTCTGCAGCGTGGAGGTGCCACGAAGGTGACCCAAGATGTGGATGGTGTTTTAAGGTTGCAGGGGCGAGTATGTCTGCCCAATGTTTATGGTATTCGAGAGTTGATCTTAGCAGAGGCCCATAGTTCTCGGTATTCTATTCACCCGGGCACCACGAAGATGTATCAAGACTTGTGGTAGCATTATTGGTGGCGTAGGATGAAGAAGGAAATTGTTGCATATGTGGCTCGATGTTTGAATTGTTAGAAAGTCAAGTATGAGCATCAGAGGCCTGGTGGTATGTTTCAGAGGATTGAACTTCCCGAGTGGAAGTGGGAGCGGATTACCATGGACTTCGTTACTGGACTTCCGGTAACCCGGAAAGATTGATGTTATTTGGGTCATTGTTGATAGGCTGACCAAGACAGCACATGTCATTCCTGTTGCCTCCACCTATTCATCAGAGAGATTAGCTGAGATCTACATCAGAGAGATTGATCGCCTTCATGGGGTGCCTACATCTATCATTTTGGACCGAGGTACGTAGTTTACCTCGTGATTTTGGAAAGCAGTTCAGCAGGAGTTAGGCACCCAGGTTCAGTTGAGTACCGCATTCCATCCTCAAATAGACGGTCAGTTTGAGAGGACTATTTAGATATTGGAGGATATGCTCTGAGCCTGTGTTATTGATTTTGGAGGCTCTTGGGACCTGTTTCTACCTTTAGCAGAGTTCGCCTACAACAACAACTACCAGTCCAGCCTTCAGATGGCTCCTTTTGAGGCGTTGTATGGTAGGCGATGTCGGTCTCCAGTCGGATGGTTTGAGCCGGGAGAGGCTCAATTTTTAGATACACATTTAGTCTAGGAGGCCTTGGAAAAGGTCAAGATCATTCAGGATAGGCTTCGTTCGGCTCAGTCACGGCAAAAGAGTTATGCATATCGCAAGGTTCGAGACGTGGCTTTTATGGTTGGTGAGCGAGTATGTGAGCACGTGATTTTTGACCCAAGCAAATCATTCTAAAATATATGCAAAATGATTTTTGTGTGGCAACTTGTTGATAATTATGTAGGAAATACCAGTGTTTGTTTTTAACAGGAAATTAAAACAAAATACAGTTTTGTGTTAATTAGAAAATACCAAAAATAGAAAAATTACTCTTTAATTCTAGAAAATTAGAAAAATTAAAAGAAAAACACAGAAAAAATATGAGGAATAATAAATACAGGAGTAATACAACAATACAGAAAAAGAAAATAAATAAATTTATAATGCAAAAATACAAGAGGATATAAGGTATAATACAAAATAAATACAATATAATTCAAAAAGAAATTGGGCCATGAATGTGGGCAAAATCAATATCCCAATTAAATAACACAAGTATCAGGCCCAAAAACAAAACCGGCCTGCATATACAAAATCCAAACAATGTTGTTTAAAAGAAATGGATCCGGACCGTTGAAAAGTTTAATCAAACGGTTCAGGAATAACCGTGATTTAAAGATAAAACGATGTCGTTCGCACAAATGATCAGAACCGTTCAATTGGATAATCTAACGGATGAAATTGAGAGCCTTAATTAGATCACACTACGTCGTGTGATGTCAATAGATCCTGGCCATTCATTTGATCTAATCCAACGGGCTGAGAGACGTCATTACATTTTTAATATATCTATATCCACCGTCATACCTTCTGATCATTATACCCCATACCCTTAACCTCATAACTCTAGCCGCCCTTCGTCCTCTTCTTCTCTCTGCCTGAGTCGCCGGAACCTTACCGGTGGCTCAGTACTGGTCATCTTCTCTGACCAAACTCCACACCCCTGAATATTCTTCTCTTCTTCTTTCACCCCATCACTATAACTCTGACCAAAGACCCCTCTTTCTGTTCAAATCTAGAAAAACAAGTCGCCAGAACCCTAGCCGACGACCATCAACCTTCGAATCCCTTCCACCTTTAACACCCCAGGACCATCTCTTCACCCTCTTCAACCTCCACTAGGTGAAATCCTTCGAATAAGCCCCAATCATCTCGAATATTGAAAAATATGTCGCTGGAATCCTATTCTGGCGAACAATCTCAGTCAAGAAAACCAACCTAATGAACCCATACTCCTATCCTTAAGAGTCTTGACACAAAGACTCGATAAGACCGCCGAAAAACCAAGAAAATAAAGAACAAAGGCCTCAGGGCCTTCTGATGCCAGAAAACCAAGAAAAGAAAGAACAAAGGCCTTAGGGCCTTCTGATGCCAGAAAACCAAGAAAACAAATAACAAAGGCCTCAGGGCCTTCTGAAGCCAGAAAATCAAGAAAAAGAAGAGAACAAGGAAAGAAAAATGAAGAAAAGAAGAAAAAATAGAAACGAAAGCAAATAAAACATAAAAGCTAAGTCCCAAAACCCTTTTTATGTTTCTGTTTTTCAAAATCTTCTACTCCTTCTGTTTCTGAACTTTTCTGAGCATAATCTGAGTCTGTTACATGCTTAAAATTCCGTCTGTTTGTGGTTAACCATGAAAAGATGATTATATGCTTATATGTTTTCTGATTTGGGTCATTAGTCAAAATCCCATGATGTGTAGCTATTTAGGTCTCTTATTTGATAAAGTCTAATTATTGATTGAGTACTCTATTAGTGGATTCGTCCTTATTCAATTTGTTCCTCTAAGTCCAGTTAATTTAATATTTGATCATTTTGTGGCTATATATGTAAGATGTTTATACTGGCTATTATTGCAATGAAATTATGATTCTTTGACTTTTTCTGAATCTCTAAATTAAAAGGGGCTAATTGGTTACTTAGTCGTAATTAGGGCTATGTCTGCAAAGTGGCTATTTCTATAAAAAAGGGTTACTTAGCTTTAAATTAGCTATAATGTAAAGTTTACTTAATTAGGGCTGTTTGTTAAATACAATGCTAAGTTTGACTACTCAAGGTCTAATTGACCTAGAGGTAGGTCGGGTAAATAAGAATAAAAGATATGGGTAAAAGGGGAAGAGATAAGTGACATTCTGGAAACAATTTGGAAGGGGTAAGGGCATTAAAGACAAATATGCTTGATTTTTATGTAATTAGTTAAATATTAAAGAGCATCTTAGGTATGCCTAAAGGGTAAATAGGTAGAAATCACTAGTAAGTAAGGGTAATAAAGGTATTTAGGCCTAAAGGGAATAATATAGAATACACTAGAACCTTCTAGCAAGGGCTCAAGTGTATTCACGGTTAGTTCACACATACCAAACTGAAAATAATTAATAAGAGTAGGGGTGGGAAATCTGAATATTTAATTTAAATTTTCCTCCCATTTTTGTTCTATAAGTAGGCCTGCTTAGGTCATGTTGGAGGCTCCTTCTGGATTGGTTTTAGATAATTGGGAGATTTTTCTGATTTCTCAATTCTAAAGTTGAGAAGATTTGAAATATGAAATACAATGAAAATACTACTACTGTTTCATTGTTTCTATTCGAGTGAAATTTTAGTTTTCTGCTATTTTTTATCACCGTTCTTCATCATTTGGTTGAATTCATTGGATCTTCTACTCTGAAATCAACCATGTTGTTGTGCTATACTGAATTCATTGCTGATATTACTTGGATTGCTACCTATTACTGATCTTCTTCTTCTACATCCCTAGAACTCATCGATTCTCTTCTCAATTTGACCAGGTACACAACTGATTCTCAAGGATGTAATCGAAGTTCTAGAGAAATTAAAATATGAATTAATCTTTTCTGTATTTTAATATTGTTCTATTGGTAGCTGTGAGTACTTACAAATCATGTAATTCGTTAGGAATTTATTGTATAATTTGGACATGGACTGTTTGCACTATGATTTGAGATTAGTAGTTCGGTAGAAACAATAATTCGGATGTTAATCTAGGGTAATATAGAATAGACTAGTTTTAAAAAATGATCACCTAGACTTGTAGGTTCAAAACTGGTTGAAATCAAATTGAGAACTGTTAATTTTTATTTGTTTCTGAAATTAAGAAGTGAATATGGAATCATATAGCACTTTCATTGTTTAAAGTTTTCTGGACTAATGACTGTCAATAAACACTGAAGTAATTAGAAGCATTTACTTCATAATTCTGAAGTGTTAAATCTATTTAAATTTCGTATTTATTTTGAGGTGTGATGATTCTGTTTACATTAGTTTAAATTCACAAAGTGATAGGAAACATGAATAATATGATATTTAGGAGTTAGTTGAATATATGCAACTGTATAATTAATTTAGTCACTTCTAAATAACAATTGCAACTAAGTAGACCTGAAACTGAACACAACCATATATTAATACAATTTGACTAATATAAGTTTTTTAATAGATATTAATAGATGAATAAAATCAGAGTTACACTTTAGTGAAGTAGTATTATTTGTATTAATTTTTCTCAAATTCAACTGTTAGTGTTAACGAGATTATGCATAAAAATTGGGATCAGATATGAGAGCTTTTAAGCTCCATGGACTTAAATTTGTAGTTTTGGAATAGGCTTTAAACAACCTTATGCACACTGGTGCATTTCTGTTACATTAGTCCAAATTCCAGGCCCAGTAACGTATAATGGCCTGGATCCTTAAAACGATAATAAGAATTGTTAGAAAGCTGTTAATAGTTATTTTTATTAAGCGAAAAACAAGTGATAGAAAACTTAGTACAATATAGGTTAACTTTTAAAACTTAATGAGACGAACCCCATCATAAAATAGACAAACGGGATCCTCGAATAACAACTATGATAATTTAGACATCGGAATGATCGTTTAGCTAATTCCACGATCTTACCCAAAGTAACAAAGAAATAGACACCATTAGGCACAATTTTAATATACATTCTCATGAACGGGTTCATAATCATGTGACCCAAATCCTATTTCCAATGAGTCAAAATGTATCTAAAGCCATATGCGTACCGGTACGGTGTGGTCAAGGAATGCATTTTCACTACATTGCAATGCTTAAAATTCAAAAACAGAACATTAATGCACATGATTTAAAATATATAATCGGAATTAGACAAAATAAAAATAATAGTTGAGCGACCGTGCTTGAACCATGGAATCCGAGAGTGCCTAACACCTTCTCCCGGGTTAACAGTCCTTATTCGGATTTCTAGTTCGCGGACTGTAACAGAGTCAAACTTTCCTCAGTTCGGGATTAAAACAGTGACTTGGGACACCATTATATTCTCAAGTGGCGACTCTGAAAAAACTTAAATAACTAATCCCGTTCCGATTGTCCTTAAACTGGAAAACCTCCTTTACACCCTTCCGGTGGTGTAACGTGTAAAAGGAGGTGTGACAGAGTATTGCTCCGTGTATCACCTATGAAGGGCGTGAAGAGATTTGGGAAGAAGGGCAAGCTTATCCCTAGGTTCATTGGTCCATTTGAGATTCTTGATCGTGTGGGAGAGGTGGCTTATAGGCTTGCCTTGCTACCTAGCTTGTCAGTCGTGCATCCAGTGTATCATGTGTCTATGCTTCGGAGGTATCACGGTGATCCTACCCACGTGTTAGATTTTAGCACTGTACAATTGGACAAAGATCTATCCTACGAGGAGGAGTCGGTAGCTATTCTAGACTGGCAGGTTCGACAGTTGAGGTCGAAGAGTTTTCCTTCAGTGCGTGTTCAATGGAGAGGTCAGCCTCCTAAGGCATCGACCTGGGAGTCCAACTCTAATACGCGGATCCGTTACCCTCATTTATTTCCTAACTCGGGTACTTCTTCCTTTAGTCAGTTCGAGGATGAACGGTTGTTTTAGAGGTAGAGAATGTGATGACCCAAAGGGTCATCACCGTATTTCACCCTTCTTTGCGCTTCCAAGGCCTAAAAACCTCGCTTGTAGTTGTCTCAATTTGTGTGCGCAGTCCAGGCGTGAAGCCGAAAAGTTTTTATGTTAAAATATGTGAATTTTTTGAAAACTTTGAAGAATTATGATATTAATATTGATATAGTTGACTTTGGTTAATATTTTGGGTAAACGAACCCGCACCCGTGATGTGATGGCCCCAGGAGGTTCATAGAAAAATATGGGACTCGGCATGTGCCCGGAGTCGAAATCCGAAGTCCAGAATCCGGGTAAAAGAATTTTTCTGTTAAATTGTTTTCTGAAATCATTAAGGAAAAATAGAAATGAAAATGAGTTAGCAAATATAGGTATCGGGCTCGTATTTTGGTTCTGATGCCCGGTGCAGGTCTTAAATATGCGTTAAGCACTTTCTGTAAATTTGGTCAAAATCAGATGTCGTTTGACGTATTTCGGACCTAAATATCTAAAGTTATAGGTTATGAACTTGGAATGAAAGAAAATGATGGTTTTGAGGTTTGATTCTTGGATTTTTATTTTAGTGATTTGATCACTCGAGTAAGTTCGTGGGATGTTATTGAGTTAGTGTGTGTGTGTTTAGTTGGGAACCCCGAGGGCTCGAGAGTGATTCAGAGGTAGTTCGGGGTGGTTTTACACTTAGAAAATGCATCAGATTTTTCATGTTGTTGCAGACAGCCTTTTGTTCTTCGCGAACGCAGCCGCACATCGTGTTCGTATTTCACTGCAAGCCTTCTCTTTCGCGTTCATGTACCATTGTTGCGTTCGTGTAGTCTTTTGATCCTATGCAACGCGGTCGCATTCAACCCTTCGCAAATGCGTAGACCAAGTTTGCCCCCCCTAGTCTCCTTTTATGCGTTCGCGTAGAACCTTCGCGGACGCTTAGAGTCCTAGGCCTTCCTCCTTCGTGAACGCGACACCATGCCACGAACGTGATGAACAATATTGCCCAGTTATTTTTAAAGCCTAAAAATAGGCCAGTGACGCGTTATTTCACATAATACACACGAGTTCATCTTCTCCACAGCCCCTAGGGAATTTTTAGAGCTTTTCTTTACCAATTTCCTTGGGTAAGTATTATTTAACTCATGTTCTTCATTTTCCATCAAAATCTCGTGAATTCCTAGACCTAAAACATGTAATTTAGGGTGTAAATTAAGAGTTTTGGTAGAACTAGGGCTTTGGGGATTTTGGGTGATTCAACCTCAATTTGGGGTTGAATCTTGAAACAAATTATATATTCAAACTCGTGGGGTTATGGGTGATTGGATTCTGGTCCTAGCCTCGTGTTTGGACCGTGTGGGCCCAGTGTCAGATTTTTGCTATTTTGGAAGAATGATGGGAATTTCATTTCTAGACTATGGGATTATGTTTTTGAGCTGTTATTGATACTATTGAACTAAATTGTGCCTAGATATCATTATTTCGGAATCGAATTCTAAAGGAAAGGCGATTTTAGAGCCTTGATTGCTATTTTTGGATCGAGGTAAGTGTTTGTTATAACTTTGGCTTGAGGGATTAGGATTAGGGTATTTTTGATACTTGCTAAATATGGAGTACGATGTATAGGCATGGTGACGGTTATCTATGCACCGGAGTCTAGCATGATCGTGAGTCTTATATGTGTTGGATTCGGATCTAATGGCACATCTTTCTTGCTTGGGTTGATGAGCATAATATAATGTGAATAGTTGAGAAAGATTTGTGATTGGTTTGGCTTTTGGAGTATTGGCTCGAACTAGAAAATGTTAGACGAGAAATAGGTGATTAAAAGTGGATTGCATAGCGATTAGTGCCTTACCGGAATGTATGTATTTACTGTATTCTCCCTTGCCGGGATGATTAAATTGTAATTTGCATTCCCTTGCCATAATTTCCTTGTATTTGTTGTTACTCCCCTCGCACTTGAGTTGCGAACGTTGTTTGGGTGAGTTCTTGGTATTACACTTTGATTATCGGGTTGCACTCCATAACGGTGTTGATAAATATTAAGGATCGGGTTGCACGCCGCAACGATATTGATTGTTGAGGATTGGGTTGCACGCCGCAACAGTGATATTTGTTGAGGATCAGGTTGTATGCCGCAATGGAGTATGGACTGAGTGTATTGTGTTCGTATGTAGAGATTTCCTGTGTTTTCCTTATCAATTGTTATTGTTCAACTCCACTTCTTGCCGGTGATTTCTATATTTAGACTGTAGAACCCCACAACATGCTTCCCCCTCTCTTTAACTGTCTAAATTATTGTATTCCCTATTATTGTATATCTATACAGGTTATTTATGGTAGGTCCTGTCTAGCCTGATCACTACCTCACCGAGGTTAGGCCAGGCACTTACCAGCACATGGAGTCAGTTGTGCTGATGCTGCACTATGTGTATTTCTTTTGCTCAGATCAGGATGCAGCTTTCGAACTGCAGCAATATTAGATTGGGAGAAGACCTTCAGTCCGTGGACTCTTGAGGTAGCCTTGCTGATGCCCGTAGGCCCAGAGTCTCTTCCATCTTTCTTCAGTTTGTTAATTCTTGTATTGAAACAGACTGTTATGATTTCTTTCAGACGTTGTATTTAGTAATCTTGGAAGTTTCTAAGTTAATTGTAATGACCCGGCCGGTCATTTTTGAAATTTATGCCCCGATCCCCAATTTACTACTTCCCCTAAGTTCGTTTCTGCTATTATGGTTCACCGGGATATTCGGTTTTAGAAATTGGAGCGTTTTGGGACACTTAGTCCCTAAATGAGAACCTTATAGTTGAAAAATGGCCCGTATTCAGAACAATGTTAAGATGACCTCGGAACGGAAATTCGATGGTTCTGTTAGCTTCGTTAGGTGATTTCGGGGTTGGGAGCATGTTCGTAATATATTTTGGAGGTCTGTAGCTCAATTAGGCTAGAAATGCCGAAGTTTGGAATTTTTGCAAATCCGATCGATAGGTAAGATCTTGATCCGGGAGTCGGAATAGAATTTTGACAGTTACAGTAGCATCATTAGGTGATTTTGGATGTCTACAAAATTTCAGGTCATTCGGACGTCGTTTGGTCGGGTTTTTGATAGCATGTAGGTTTTGGAAGTTTTGGTTGAACCTTAGGCTTGAATCCGCCATAATTGGATGATTTTTGTGTTTAATGATATATTTTTATGATTGGAGCAAGTTTGAATAGAGTATTAGGATGTGTTTGTGTGTTTGGTTGAGGTCCCGGAGGCCTCGGGGTGTTTTCGGATGGTTAAACTGAAGAGAATGTGGAAAGTTGCAGGTCTTAGTTTTGACCTTCTGGTGTTTTCGCACCTGCGGCCATGGGACCGCAGGTGCGGTACCGCAAAAGTAGCTGAGCCTATCGCAGAAGCGATTGGGAGCCTGAGGGGCAGAGTCCGCTGAAGCGGAGGGGTGATCGCTGATGCGCCTTTGCGGAAGCGGCAGATGACCGCAGGAGCGGGACCGCTGGTGCAGTTCCTGTAGCACAGAAGCGAAAATTGAATTTTAGTGTGAAACCGCAGAAGCGGTTGGTTGTATCGCGGAAGCGGGACCGCGGAAGCGATCAAATGACCGCAGAAGCGAAAATCGCCCAGTGATTAATGGGCAGTAAGGGTTCGAATTTCAGAACATTAAACACATTGGAGGCTTCAAACTAGGAGAGGATTTTAGCGATTTTCAGGAGGGATTCAAGGGGAATCATTAGGTAATCACTCATAGACTAATTTTATGTTAATATATTGTTAGACCACAGATTAAACCTCTAAAAATAGAGGATTGGAGGTGGGTTAATGGAGGATTTTGCTCTAAGCCTGGATTGTCGAAAATCATTGATTTGAATAGGCAAACAGAGTTCGATTTTGATAAATTTTATATGGTTAGACTCGTGAGAGTACGAGGGTTCTGAAAACATAAAAAAATTTTGATTCCGAGCCGATGTCTATAGGGGTATTTTGGTCATTTCACCCATTTCCATGCCGTAGCTTTAATTTTTATCACTGTAATTAGCTACTTGCGATGTTATTTACACTGTGTAATTGGTTTGAATAGATTTGGGCCACTCTGAGTCGGATACTCGTGGCAAGGGAGTCGTTTCTTAGCGGTTTTGTACCGGGATTAAGGTAAATGACTTTTCTAACCTTGCATGGGGGAATTTTCTCCCTAGGATATATATGTGTTGATTTAAATGCCTTGTACACGAGGTGACGGGCGTGTACTTGCGCAGATTGTTGAAAAACCACCTTACTTGAACTGCTCAATCCGTGATATCTTTGTTATTAATTGATTAAATTGCACGACTTATCTGGTGCTAGGTAGGGAAGCATGATTAGATAGGATTATCTGTCTAAGTGCCTATTGTCTTAATTGAACTCCCTGGAACTGGTTGAAACTGGATTTGTACATTTCATATTTCTTTGTGTTTTCCCCATAGTGATTGTGTTTGTGTTCTGTGGACTGCGGGTTCAATTCCCGAAGATCCGATGCTACTAAGGTAAATGGTTGCGGGTTCAATTACCGGAGATCCAGAGATACTGATATACGGACTGCGGTTTCAATTCTCTAAGATCCAGAGATACTGATATACGGACTGCGGGTTCAATTCCTGGAGATCCTGTGATACTGAGATAAAGGACTGCGGGTTCAATTCTCGGAGATCCTATGAGACTTATATATGGACTGCGAGTTGGATTCCTAGAGATCCTTAGTTGCTGAGTATGAAGAGGGACTGCGGGTTCAATTCCCGGAGATCCTGGATTTGTTGATTTGTACTTGTTGTGTTGATTTCTCTTTGTTAGCTTAATTGTAGAGGGTTTGTAGTATTTATCTCATTTGGAGTTATTTTAGACTTATTCTTATTTGAGCTATTCGGTATTACTATTATCATTATTTTTATCACTTCTCGGTAGCGCCCTGACCTTCCTCGTCACTACTCCATCGAGGTTAGGCTTGGCACTTACTGAGTACCGTCGTGGTGTACTCATGCTACTCTTCTGCACACTTTTGTTGTGCAGATCCAGGTACATCTGATTAGGCGCACTATTGGTGACTTGGGAGCATTTTTCAGGAGACTCGAGGTATGATCTGCTACGTCTTCAGATCCGGAGGGTCTTATTCTATTCTTCTTAGTGATGTCGGTTATTTCCTTATTTTTGTTGTGTAGACACTCTTAATGTATAGAGCCACAGTTATTCTCTCTTAGTCTGTGTTGCCCGTGAGTTTTCGGGTCTTGGTGGTTGTATTTCTTCTGGTATTTGGTGAAGTGTATGTGCCAAGCGGCACTTATTATATTTCTTTTATATTATTCCTCTGTTATCTTATCCTTTGTTCATAAAACTGTATATTCCGCATTGTGTTAGGCTTACCTAGCCGGGAAGACTAGGTGTCGTCCTGACATGTTCACGATTCGTGAACTAGGGTCGTGACGTTAATGACCCCAGGTTCTGGGTAGAGATATGTTTCAAACTTCCGCATTTTTGGTTTTATTTTATTAAGTTTAAAGTCATCTGCACTTGTTTAATTATTTTCCATCTATTTATTTTATTGAGATTTATCAGAGAATGTTAATGTTTGGCTGGCCTAGCTCAGTTAGTAGACACCATAATGACTCCCAATGGTGAGCAATCTGGGTCGTGACAGCGAGGGTGCCTAACCCGCACCTTGATTGGTTGGCGGTTAGGTTTTGCTTAGTTAAATGGTAAAGCAGTTTGGTGCGAGTCCGGGTTCGACAGTGGTTGAACTTGTTAGATTTGAGGACGAAGGCATCTATCCTTATGGTTCGAGCAAGGTTGAACTCGTAGGATTTGATGGCGAAGACGCATAGCCTGAGTCTTGGTTCAACCATAGTTGAACTTGTTGGCGAAGGCGCATAGCCTGAGTCCCAGTTCAACTGTTGTTGATCTTTATCAATTTTGATGGCGAAGGCACACATCCTAAGTCTTAGTTTGACCATAGTTGAACTTATTGGCGAAGACGCATGGCCTGAGTCTCAGTTCAACATTTGATGGCGAAGGCGCATAACCTGAGTCTTGGTTCAACCATAGTTGAACTTGTTGGCGACGGCGCATGGCCTGAGTCCCAGTTCAACTGTCATTGAACTTTATCAATTTTGATGGCAAAGTCGCATAGCCTGAGTCTTGGTTCAACACTAGTTGAACTTGTTGGCGAAGGCGCATGGACTGAATCCTAGTTCAACTGTCATTGAACTTTATCAATTTTGATGGCGAAGGCGTATAGTCTGAGTCTTGGTTCAACCATAGTTGAACTTGTTAGCGAAGGCATATGGCCTGAGTCCCAGTTCAACTGTCATTGAACTTTATCAATTTTGATGGCGATGGCGCATAGCCCGAGTCTTAGTTCAACTATAGTTGAACTTGTTGGCGAAGGCACATGGCCTGAGTCCCAGTTCAACTGTCGTTAAACTTTATCAATTTTGATGGCGAAGGCGCATAGCTTGAGTCTTGGTTCGACTATAGTTGAACTTGTTGGCGAAGGCGAATAGCCTGAGTGCCAGTTCAACTGTCATTGAACTTTATCAATTTTGATGGCGAATGTGCATAGCCTAAGTCTATGTTCAGCCATAGTTGAACTTGTTGGCGAAGGCGCATGGCCTGAGTCCCAGTCTTTATCATTTCGATGGTGAAGGCGCATAGCTTGAGTCTTGGTTCAACCATTGTTGAACTTGTTGGCGAAGGTGCATGGCCTGAGTCCCAGTTCAATTGTCGTTGAACTTTATCAATTTTGATTGCAATGGTGCATAGCCTGAGTCTTGTTTCAACCATAGTTGAACTTTTTGGCAAAGGCGCATGGCCTGAGTCCTAGTTCAACTGTCGTTGAACTTTATCAATTTTGATGGCAAAGGCGCAGAGCCTGGTTCTTGGTTCAAGCATCGTTGAACTTGTTGGTGAAGGTGCATAGCTTGAGTCCTAGTTCAGCTGTCGTTGAATTTTATCAATTTTGATGGCGAAGGCACATAGCCTGAGTCTTAATTCGACTATAGTTGAACTTGTTGGCGAATGCGCATAGCCTGAGTCCTAGTTCAACTGTTGTTGAACTTAATCAATTTTGATGGCGAAGGCGCATAGCCTGAGTCTTGGTTCAATCGTAGTTGAACTTGTTGGCGAAGGTGCATGGCTTGACTCCCAGTTCAACTGTCGTTGAACTTTATCAATTTTGATGGCGAAGGAGCATAGCCGGAGTCTTGGTTCAACCATAGTTGAACTTATTTGCGAAGGAGCATGTCCCGAGTCCCAGTTCAACTATCGTTGAACTTTATCATTTTTTATGGCGAAGGTGCATAGCCTGAGTTTTGTGTAGTGGGTATTGAGTGCGGAAGCTCGGTTTTGATTCGAGACCTTGGGCATCTTATATGTTGTCTTCCAAATCGGGGTATGTAGGTTGCCTTGAGGCAACTCTCGGCTTGAGATATTTCTGTGCCACTTCCCAGCCGGAGCCCGTATCAGGGATGTGCGAGATGTCTTACAGAGATCCTCCCTTAGGAGAGGCTTCTTCTTCATGTTCGCACTATCGGAGATTTGAAAGAGAGAGGACTAGGATCTTGATTTGAGATCTTCGAGTTCCCCTTACCCGAGATGGTGCTTTGGCTTGTTCGAGCGGGGCTGTTCTTCTATTTTTTTGGCATTTCTTTCCTTTTGGTTCAGGGGAGAACTACGAGATATTGCTTGGAAATGCCCACAGACAGCGTCAAATTGTTTGGCTCAAAAGTTATTACATACTTTATGAGTGTAAAACAATATATACGAATCATGGAAAAATCATAGAAAACCGTAATAATTTGTTAGACCAAATGAAAGAAATGATACTAAGTACTCAGGATTAGGAGAAGAAACATTAACAGCTTTTATTGATAATATTGGTTTGGTCTGCCTCTCTATGAAGAGGTTCAGAGCCTTACAATGGTTTTTCATCTTTTCGTAAGATGTGTATCTTTATCTCTTCTCTATCTCTTTTGTGAATAGTGGCGAAGAAGAAGCTCTCTTACTAGGACTCCCTCTTTTGCTATTTATAGTTGTGAGCTCCGTGATCTGGCAGTAAGTGGTCGTGACCACACTGGGGTTTAGCCCCCATGGGGGGTGGATGGGTTGCGCTCTCATTGATCAAACTGAATAAGATTCAAGTAACATTACGAATAAATGGTCATACCACTTAATAATTACGGATTAGCTCAAGACGAGATTAACTCTATTAATTCTCATGGGGTCGGATTCTGACACACACAAGAACCATATCCAGTCTTTTGATTTGCCTATGTATTGTATGTGTCTGTAGGCAATCACTTTTTGGAAATTGTTGAAAACTATACAGTGTCGCGGGGCATTAAAATTAGAAAATCTGATTTTCACAAAAAGAAAAAAATGACTATGTTGTAGATTAAACGCAAGTAACATACACTACTATTCATATTTGTTGTGACCATTGTCACACCTCCCTTTTTACTACCTTTTTTAGATAAAGTATACCCTGCAAATTACTAGTACACCCTGAGAAGGGATATAATAATAACAACAGGGAAGGAGTTTTTCCACTTTAAGGACAATCGGAACGGGATTTATTTTAATTTCAGATTCGCCACTTGGGAAGATAATGGTGTCCCAAGTCACCAGTTTAATCCCGAATCCGAGGAAATATGACTCTATTTTAACAGTCCGCGAAACTAGAAATCCGGATAAGGAATTCTGTTAACCGGGGAGAAGGTGTTAGGCACTCCCGAATTCCGTGGTTCTAGCACGGTCGTTCAACTGCTGTATTTGTCTTATTTGATTTCTTTATATGCTTTTTACAAATGTTAATGTCCCGCTTTGATATTTTTTAAAAGACTTGCGACGTCACGAAAATGCATTTCGAGTCACACCGCAACCAGTACGCCTGTGACTTTAGTGCATTTCAGTTTCGCCGGGATTTGAGATTTGAGTCACATAAATGTGCACTCGTATTAAGAATGTCTATTTTAATCGCTCCTATAACGTCTACATCTTATTAACATTAGGAAATACCGTAAAATTTGCTAAACGGTCCTTCCGAGTCTAACACTTTATATTAAAATTCATATGGGGGCCCCATGTATCTTTTCATTTTCAAGACGAGGCTGGTACCTTATTTTTAAAAGTCCAAACTTAATCGTATACTATGTTTTTCTATTGTATTTTCTCCCTAATTTGGATATTATTTTTGTGTTATTTTTTAGGCTTATGATATCAAGGTCCATGCCATTTATTTACTACTGGGCCTGGACTTTTGGACTACTTTAACAGTCCATCAGGGAACGGACGGGCATCTGTAGCCCGACGTATGCTATTGCCTCTACTTGAGAACTCAGATGTTACGTTAATCAAATCTGGGCCTGTATTCATGTCTAGGCCCAGAGTAGGTGGACGAAATTCAGAAGAGGCTTGTAACTTCAAAACAGTATTTAAGCAAATGTTTCTCATAAGACAGAAGAAATCAATAAAATTCATATTATTTCGGAAGGTATCAAATTACATCTCAATCACTACTAATTTAATATTCTAATAACTAATTGAGCATTCTAAGAACGGAAATTTTGTATTAGTGCTATTATTCCAGATACTTAAGTAATTATAGTGATACTAGGTGTAAACTTATTTTGTTACCTAATTTTAACTAAAGGAAAACGGTGTCGAAACATTAACTGAACAGGCTTGAGGTATTAACAATTACAAAACTCTAAAACTAATCTATAGATAAGTCATTTTCAAGTGAGACTTGACGTCATTACAATTTGAACTTTATTCACTCACTTCCTTTTTCTAGATTTAATCGATCCTGATTCAGAACTTAACTAACAAAAGTAGTTAGGTATCAATTTATATACCAGTTTTATATGCGTATTAACTTTGTATTAGCCTATTTTAAATTTGGATTAAGTGATAGCTATATCTAATTACGTTTAACTACTACACTTGCTACTCTACTCTAATCTAGATCGAATTCATATAGTTGTTAGTTATTACAACCATTCCTAACAAATTACAAAGGAATCTACAAATTAACTACAACTAAAATAGAAGAAACATAAATGACATTATAAAAATAATCAAGCTTCATTACTTCATCAAAATCTCGATTACAATCTCCTGAAAATAGATGTGTACCTGATTCAAAATAAGTCTATGAGTTTAGGGCTTTGGAGAAGAAGAATAATCCGCAAATAGTAGCAGCAGAACAACAACAGCAATGTGATAGGTCAATCACAATAGAGTAGCTAACAAAATCCCAAATACAGAAATCCAGCAAATCAACAACGCAGAATCAAGGAGTTCAAGCAAAGTCCAGATGAATTGAAGAATAGTAGACCCAGCCGGAATTCCCAAGTTAACACCCAAATTAATCAGCTAAGAGTTATAGTATATGGAATCCTTTTTCAATTTGGAAATCTGCACCCAAGTTGTAAGCTCTATTTCTAAATTTTAGAACTGAACCCCTTTTTCAGGCTTACTAGAAGCCTATTTATAGACTGATTTTGGGGGAAATTGGGGGGAAATTCAAATAAGTTAATTTCATTTCCCTCCCCTTATTCTTTTAAATTATTTACAGTGTCAAAATGCCTTAGAGCCCTTGTTAGAAGGTTCTAGGCAATTCTATATTGTTCTATTAGGTGTATTTTACTTAGTTACCCTCACTTGCTAAGGTTTGTTACAGGAATGCCTTTTAATTATGCCCAGTTTGTCCTTCGTTTTATAGGTAATTACGGAAATACTAGGCACTAAAGTCATTTTTAGCCTTATAGGCTCTATTAAATCTTCAAGAATGCCATTTACTATTCCTGTTATACCCTTAGTTTTTATTCCAAATTACCCGACCTACTAAGGTCTGGCAGAGCTAGGGTTATGAATTATTTAATTAGTAACCACTACTTATAGATGTTTTAAGACTTAGCCAATTCTAAACTCCAAACCCCTTTCATATTTAGCCAACATTTATCAGACCCAATCCATTATTTAACACATAGCCTTTTAGTAGAAGTATGGTCATTCAATCAACAAAGATAACCTCTTATTAAAAACATGGCAACTAATTAACCAACAGAGATAGTTTTTCCAAAAATAGTCACTTAATACAACTAAGTAATCAGTATAACCACTCAATAACAGAGATAGCCACTTAACGACCAAACTTTATCTTTCAGAAATAACCACAACAGAAATACAGCCTATAAACAGACTTATCTTTCCGAAGTAGCCACAAAATATTTACAATCATAACCCAAATCACAAAAGCATCCAAAGATTAATAATGGACTCACAAATGAATTAGGTTACAAATATAGCCAGTTTTATGTTATTTTGCACATATTGCCTTAATCGCAAATTAACTTTCAATCGATCAGAACTCAGAGGAGAAGTTTGATAATGGTTGATATCCAACTAACCAAAACTCAATTTTAGACAGAACATGATGAACAAACACATAAACACGCTTATTTACTCATGATTCATGCGTCATAAACACTAAAAACCCTAAGCACACTTTAGCAGACTTAGGCATGTGTAAGATTCACACAAACAGAGCTAGATCATTGTTCTTCAAACATGCAGGAGAAACAAGTTCATAAGAATATCATAGGCATGCCAAGAAAACATTTTCAGATTCAGCAAACAAGAAAAATAGAAGCAGAGATAGTAAACTTAGCTTTTGGGCTTTTCTTTTTCGTTTTCTTTTCTTTCTTTCTTTTCTTTCTTTCTTTATTTCTTTTCTTCTTTATTTCTTCTTTCCTTTTTCAGATCTCCAAAACTCCAAAGACGTTTAGTCTTCTGATTGTTGGACTTCTCCGATGAGGCTTTTGATTTGAGTTTTGGTGTGTGTAGGGTGGTCTGGGGGCTTAGAATAGTGGTTTTGGGGGTAGGGTTGTTTTTGTGTGCTCACCAGAGTAGGGTTCCGGTGAGTCTTTTTCTTATATTTGAGAAGTTTCCGGGTTATTTCGAGATTATCCACCTAGATGGGGTGATAGATCACCTCAAGGTGGTCTGAGGGTGTTAGTTTCAGAGGCTAGTTCATAGTTGGTGAGGTCGCCGGCTAGGGTTCCGGCGACCGGAGTTTCAAGAAGAAGGGGGGTCTTTGGTTTGGTAGGTTTTTTATGGTGGTTGAAGGGTTTGTGGGTAAAGGGTGAGGTGTTAATGGCTCGCCTGAGTCGGAGAAGGCGGCTGTGACAGGTTGGTTGGCCAGTCTCCATGGGAGACCAAGGAAGAAGAAGAAGGGTCTCTGGGAGGCGGCTAGGGTTATACAGGTTGTATATGGGTGTGAGTGTAATGATATTGAACGATAGATGAGAGTATTTATACCCATCACGTCTCATGGAATCCTGGCCCTTGGATTAACCAGGATCAACGGCCAGGATCCTTTACCTCAAAACGGTAACGTTTGGTTAAATGAAAGACTTCTTCAGGTCCATTGGATATTGAGTTTGGACGGCTGTGATTGTTTCACTTATACTACGTTGTTTGACTTTTAACGTGACATTTCCTTGTCCGTTTGATCAATTGCTTTGAACGGCCAGGATTAATCTCTTTCACGACATCGTTTAATTTTCAACGGAACCCCCTCATCTGGTCGTTAGATTCAGTTCATCAACGGTTGATATTTATTTTGGCTCATACGGCGTCATTTGGCCACGAGCCTGGGCAGACAAGGCTAATTCTTTGGGCCTGATGTGTTTGGGCTTAATATATGTATATGTATTTCTTTTTATAGCCCAAATATTATATTGTATTTTTTATTTTTTAGCTTGTATTTTAATTATTTCTTGTATTTTCTTTTGTATTTTCCTTTTTCTCTTTTTGTATTTATTATCAATTGTTATATTTCCTTTACTTTCTATTTTCTGATTTTCCTTAATTTTCTGATATTTTTGCCATTTTTCTTCTATTTTCCGGTATTTTTGTATTTTGTTGATTTTTTCTGAATTTTCATATTTTTTGTGATATTTTCTAATTGATTACTTGTGTAATTTTAATTTCAACTTTATTTTTAAAGCAAACACACAATAAATTTCAATTAAGTCACACAATTGCACACCAAAAACTATTTTTGTATTATTTTTATATTCATATTGGAATTTAATTGCTCAAGGCAAAAATCACGTGCACACAGCTGCCCCTCTTTGCTCGGGGACACGAAGAGTTTCAGTGCAAAGATAAATGACCAGTAATGAGAGATTTTTGCCCACTTGCATATTCCGTAAGAAGCATTTTGAGAAACGTTTTGACTGCACCCTGCTTCAGAGGTTGTCTACATATCATGGGCTAAACGGGAATCGGGTCAGTGTAGTTCGGGAATGTCTGGTAGTTTGAAGCTACCAGGACTTGCTCTTACTGCTGTTGTTGCTATAATCACTGACTAACTCCTTATTACACCGGGATAAAATGAAAATAAAGAAGCTATTCTAAGCTATGATCTTATGAATTACTAAAATCCTATCTATGACTTGTCTTCTTGTATTGTCTTGCTTTTCCATATCTCATGTTGCTCTTTATTTGCATCCTTTTTTTTTGTGAATTTTGATTATTTTCTGCTTCTGATATACTGTATCCATCCATTTGTGTGACTTCAAAAATGTGCTTCTTGCTTCCAGGTCGATACCTGTTTAAAAACAAAAACAAAGAAAATTTTTTCCTCTGCCCCAGTATGGGGTTTTCTATGTATTATGGTGTTATTTTGTTAGAAAAACTTTTAAAATGCTGAAAAGTATTCTCTTGTTATACAGGTGGGCGCCTGAACAGAAATTAAAATGCTGAAAAGTATTCCCTTGTTATACAGGTGGGCGCCTGAACAGAAATTAAAATGCTGAAAAATATTCCCTCGTTATACGGGTGGGCGCCTGAACAGAAATTAAAATGCTGAAAAATATTTCCTCGTTATCCAGGTGGGCGCCTGAACAGAAATTAAAATGCTGAAAAAATTTTCTCTTGTTATACCGGTGGGCGCCTGAACAGAAATTAAAATGCTGAAAAGTATTCCCTTGTTATACAGGCCTGAACGGTTAGGAAAACTTTTAAAAATACAGAAAGTATTCCCTTGTTATATAGGTGGGCGCTTGATGCAGAAATTAAAAATGCAGAAAAATATTCCCTCGTTATCCAGGTGGGCGCCTAATGCAGAAATGGAAAATGCTGAAAAATATTCCCTCGTTATCCAGGTGGGCGCTTGATGCAGAATTGAAAATTGCAAAAAAATATTCTCTCGTTATCCAGGTGGGCGCCTGATGCAGAAAAATATTTTGCAGAAATTATTCCCTCATTATCCAGGTGGGCGCCTGATGCATGAACATAAAAATGCAGAAAAATATTCCCTCATTATCCAGGTGGGCGCCTGATACATGAAAATGAAAATGTAGAAAAATATTCCCTCATTATCCAGGTGGGCGCCGGATTCATAAAAATGAAAATGCAAAAAAATATTCCCTCATTATCCAGGTGAGCGCCTGATGCATGAAAATGAAAATGCAGAAATATATTCCATCAGTTTGATAACAAGGTTATGAATTTTGAAAAGACCATACCTTCCATGCTATTCGGGTAGGTTCCTAATTACTGAGTGAGTCCTCCTTTGTGGATTCTCCCCTTTTATTGTTGTTTTCTTTTGATGTTTTCTCCCACATTGGTCACATTCACTTTAAAGTGATTAGTGAGAATTTGAATCTTTTGTCCCTGTCTAAATCAGTGAACAATTTATTAGTTATAAAATGATGGTTAGCAACTACCATTCTTACTGGCCTTGCTTCCATCGTTTGCCTCTTCTTGTTTCATTCTGCTTTGTAATTTATTATCAGATCTTCTCAACTTTCTCTTGCAATCCTCTTTTGCTTTTCTCTTTTGTTTCTTTCTTTTCATTTTTTTTCGGCCTTATGATCGCCATCTTCTTTTTTTTTTCCTTTGACGTAGTGTTATTACGCCATTTAACATGAGAAGCTGGTAATTAGCTTTCAATTGGCAACTGGTTTTGAACAAATAAAATGAAATGCAAAGACCTGAATTTCTGGGGGTAAGAGTATTTTGAATTAAAGACATAACTTATCTGGGTATGAAGGCCGATTCCTTTGACCATGCCATGTATTTAAATATCCGACCCAAATCTGTCCAATCGAATCGTTGTTGTCTTACTTTCCTTCAACCCAAACCTTTCTTATTTTTGCTGTTTCCTTTTCCATCGAAATATTCCTCACTTTCGCCTTATGGTGCCTGTGAAAGTTTTCACCAATAAGACTCTCTCATTTTTATTTTTTTCCTCACATTCGCCTTATGGTGCCCGTTAGGGTTTTCACCAATAAGACTCTCTCATTTTTATTTCTCTCTTCTCACATTCGCCTTATGCTGCCCGTTAGGGTTTTTACCAATAAGACTCTCTCATTTTATTTTCTTTATCTTTTGTTTCTAAACCTACGGGTATTTTCCATGACATGTTTCTCCTTATTCTTACTGTATCATCATTTTCTTGAAATTAATCGGAAGGTCTTTCTTTGGACCATAATGTGGCTTTTGGATGGGTTTAGAAATAAAGGTATAAAGGTTCAAAATTCAAATGAGGGTTCAAAATATTTACAAATCTCGGAATCATAAAACATAACATCTGCCCCAGTTTCAATATTTGGGGGAATCCTGGATTTTATTTACATCATGACTAAACCTCATTGAGGCTGCCTACGTACCCTTTCGGGATCAAGTCAAAACGTAGTTCGGACCATAAGATCGTTCATCTTTTGACTTTATATATATATATATATATATATATATATATATATTTTCATCATTCTCATTTTTCTTCATTCTCTTTTCTTTATTCTCTTTTTCTTTTCTTTTCACTTTCTTGTTCATAATTGATTCCGAGAGAGATATATGAAAGAATAATGCAAATAAGGCTCAAAAAGGGGTAAGCAGTGGATAAAGTGTTTTGATAGAGAATAAAATGCCTTCATCATTTCAATTTCAAAATTATGACAAATACAATTGTACATATGAAAAAGGAATCATACATAATATCTCTTGACTGCATCGGAGTTGATAGCAGTCTCTACACATTTTCCTTCAACAACTATTAAATATAAAGCTTCGTTGGACAATACCCGGGATACCATGAATGGCCCTTCCCAATTAGGTGCAAACTTTCCTTTTGCTTCGGCCCAGTGAGGTAAAATACGTCTCAGCACCAACTGTCCAACTTCGAATTTCTGTGGACGTACTTTCTTGTTGTATGCTTTAGCCATCCTTCGCTGATATAACTGTCCGTGACAGACTACTGCTAGCCTTTTCTCATCGATCAAGCTCAATTGTTCTAGCCGAGTTTTTACCTATTCATCATCGTCAATTTCAGCGTCAGCTATGATCTGAAGGGAAGGTATTTCAATTTCTGCAGGTATGACTGCCTCCGTTCAATACACCAATGAGTAACGTGTTGCGCCAATTGAAGTACATACAGTTGTACGATAACCCATGAGAGAAAATGGTAGTTTTTCATGCCACCGTCTTGACTCTTCCACCATCTTCGTGAGAATCTTCTTAATATTCTTATTTGCATCCTCAACTGCTCCATTTTCTTTAGGCCGATAAGGTGTCAAGTTACGGTGCAGGATTTTGAACTTTTGACATGTCTATACCATGAGGTGACTGTTCAGATTTGCTCTATTATCCATGATAATCACCTTAGGAATTCCAAAACGACAGATGATATTTGTGTGTACAAAATCTACTACCGGCTTCTTTGTCACTGCTTTAAATGTCTTCGCCTCCACCATTTAGTGAAATAATCAATTGCTACCAAGATAAACTTGTGCCCATTAGATGCTGCGGGCTCTATTGGGCCGATGACATCCATGCCCCAAGCGACGAATGGCCACGGTGCTGACATTGTATGCAATTCATAGGGTGGGGAATGAATCAAATCTCCATGTATTTGACATTGGTAGCATTTCCGCAAATATCTAATGCAATCATTCTCCATGGTGAGCCAATAATATCCTGCTCTCAGTATTTTCTTGGCCAAAACATATCCACTCATATGAGGTCCGCAAGCTCCTACATGTATTTCAACCATGATTGTGTTAGCTTGTTGTGCATCTATACATCTCAATAGACCCAAATCTGGTGTTCTTTTGTATACAACTCCTCCACTAAAGAAAAATCCATTTGCTAGTCGCCTTATAGCCCTTTTTTTGGTCCCCTGTGGCTTGCACTGGGTACACTCCTATCCTCAAATATTCTCTAATATCATGATACCACGGCTCACCATCAAGTTCTTCTTCCACAGCGAAACAATAAGCATTTTGATCATGAACTTGTATCTGTAGTGGATCTATATAAGCTTTATCTGGATGGTGCAACATGGATGATAATGTGGCTAGAGCATCCGCTACTTCGTTGTGCATTCTTGGGATATGCTTGAACTCTATGGATTGAAACCTCTAAGATAGTTCGTGCAGACGATGTCGATAGGGTATAAGTTTCAAATCCCTTGTCTCCCATTCTCCTTGAATCTGATGTATCAAGAGATCCGAGTCACCCATGACCAAAATCTCTTGAACACCCATGTCTATTGCCATTCTCAATCCCAATATACATGCTTCATACTCGGCCATATTATTAGTACAGAAATATCAAAGCTGAGCGGTAACGGGATAATGCTGACCCGTTTCTGAGATGAGTACTGCTCCAATTCCGACCCATTTGTTGTTGACGGCCCCATCAAATTACATTCTAGCCTAGCTTATCGTCTTGCTCCACTTCTTCAATATTCATTGTCTCCTCATCATGAAAATATGTCTTTAATGGTTCATACTCATCATCAACCGGATTTTCTGCCAAATGGTCAGCGACTGCTTGTGCCTTCATTGCAGTGCAAGTTACATAAATGATGTCAAACTCTGTAAGTAGAATCTGCCATTTAGCGAGTCTGCCTGTGGGCATAGGATTCTAGAATATATACTTCAGTGGGTCCAACCGAGTATCAGATAAGTAGTATAAGCCGACAAGTAATGTTTCAACTTATGTGCAACCCATGTTAAAGCACAACATGTTCTCTCCAACGGAGTGTATTTTACCTCGTAAGAAGTAAACGTCTTACTAAGATAATATATTGCTTGCTCTTTCTTCCCTGTTTTATCGTGCGGCCCCAGTACACAGTCAAAAGAATTATCCAAAACAGTTAGATAAAGGATCAAGGGTCTTCCAGGTTCTGGAGGAACCAATACAAGAGGATTAGATAGATATTCCTTAATTTTGTCAAATGCTTCCTGACATTCATCGGTCCAATTCACCGCAACATCTTTCTTTAGTAAATTGATAATGGGCTCACAAGTCGACGTTAACTGAGCAATAAATCTGCTAATATAATTCGACCTGCCCAATAAACTCATCACTTCTTTCTTGTTCTTCGATGGAGGCAAGTTCTGGATCGCTTTTACTTTGACGGGTCTAATTCAATACCACGCCGGCTTACTATGAACCCTAATAACTTTCTTGATGGCACTCCAAAAGCACATTTTGCTGGATTGAGCTTGAGATTATATCTTCGGAGCCTCTAGAAAAACATTCTTAAATCATTGACATGGTCACATTGCTTTTTGGACTTGATAATAACATCATCCACGTATACTTCAATCTCTCGGTGTATCATGTCATGAAACATAATGGTCACTGCCCTCATATATGTAGCTCTGGCATCTTTAACCCAAACGGCATCACCTTGTAGCAATATGTTCTCCAAGGCGTGATAAAGGCCATTTTTTCTGCATCTTCTTCGTCCATCAAGATGTGATGATAACCCGCATAACAATCCACAAAAGAACCAATCTCATGTTTGGCACAGTTTTCGATCAATATATGGATATTTGGGAATGGAAAATCATCTTTTGGACTAGCTTTATTGAGGTCTCAATAATCAACACACACCCTGGTTTTTTCGTCTTTCTTTGGAACAGGCACAACATTAGCTAACCAGATGGGATATTTAGAGACTCATATGACCTTCGCCTCGAATTGCTTGTTGACTTCTTCTTTTATTTTCACAGTGATGTCCGTTTTAAACTTCCTTAACTTTTGCTTTACCGGCCGGCATTCTAGATAGATGGGCAATTTATGTACCACCAGTTCAGTACTGAGCCCGAGCATGTCATCATAAGACCAAGAGAATATGTCCTTGTACTCATGTAACAATATGATCAAATCTTCTATGAGTGAAGTCTCTAAATGCACACTAATCTTTGTTTCTCGGACATTCTCCTCATTTCCCAAATTAATAGACTCCGTCCCATTTAATTTTGGTTTGGTTTTGTCTTCATAATGACTCAAATCTTTACTAATTTCCTCCAATACTTCCTCATCCTCATATTCCACTTCATGTTCATTTTCAATTTCTTGTATAACTATTCGATTATCAAGACTGGACCGTGTAACGACCCAGCCGGTCGTTCTTAATATTTACGCCCCGATCCCTAATTTAACTGTTCCCCTAAGTCCATTTCTACTTATGTAATTTGCTGGGAGGGTCGGTTCTAGAAATTGGAGTGTTTTGGGACACTTAGTCCCTAAATGAGAGCCTTATAGTTGAAAAATGGCCCGTATTAGGAACAATATTAAGACGACCTCGGAACGGAAATTTGATGGTTCCATTAGCTCCGTTAGGTGATTTTGGGTTGGGAGCGCCTTCGGAATGTATTTTGGAGGACTGTAGCTCAATTAGGCGTGAAATGCCGAAGTTTGAAATTTTTAGAAATCCGATCGATAGGTGAGATTTTGATTCGGGCATCGGAATGGAATTCCGACAGTTGCGGTAGCTTAATTAGGTGATTTTGGATATGTCCGTAAATTTTTCGGTCATTCGGACAGCGTTTGGTCGGGTTTTTGATAGCATGTAGGTTTCGGAAGTTTTGGATGAAACTTAGGCTTGAATTCGCTTTGATTGGGTGATTTTAGTGTTTACGGGTGTGTGTTTATTATTGGAACAAGTTCGTATCGTGTTTTGAAGTAGGCCGGTGGCTTTCATTGGGGTCCCAGGGGCCTCGGGATGACTCCTGGGGTCCAAACGGACCATTTCGTGCCAAATGCACAGCTTTTTCTGCTGCAATAAAATTGCAGACAGTTTGTTCTTCGCGATCGCGAAGATTTGCATGTGATCGCGTAAGGAAGCGTTTGGGTGTATCGCCGCGAGGTGATGTCTGCGATCACGTAGGCCAGGGTTGGAATGCAATGCGATCTCGTCTGGGTTCACGCGATCGCATAAGGTCAAGTCCGGACGCAGTGCGATCGCGGGGCCGATGTTGCGATTGCGTAGAGAATTTTAGCTGTTCACTGCGATCGTGGGCCAAAAGCTACGATTGCGTAGAAGGAAAATCAGGCCCCAGAAATTTGTGTTCTGCGATCGCATGCCAATGGCTGCGATCGCATAGGGTATTCAGGCCTGACAGTGAGTTTAAGTTTAGAACATAACATCCGCGAACCATTTACTCAAAACACCCATTGTTGAGTTCTTAGAGAGCAAAGTGACTGGAAATTGCAGGGATTTCGTCGGGTAATCATCGGAGGTAAGTTTTACGGCACAAATACATGATTTTATCTTAGAATCTTCAATTATTTCACTGTAAATGGGAGAATTAATGAGGGGTTTTTGCCCTAAACCTGGGTTATGGTAAATCGTCGATTTGAATGGGTAAACGGAGTCTGATTTTGGTAAATTTTATATGCATAGACTCGTGTTGAAATAAGGAACCCGAAATATAACTTTCGTAATTATTCGAGAAGTGTACCAAAAGTCGGGTTTTGGCAACTTTGTGGTTTTTGGTGTAATTCGAATTGTTTCGACTGGGTAATGCCCAATTGGACTATTTTGATGTATTTCTATTGATTTTGATCAGATTCTACACCTGTGGAGGTCGATACTCGTGGCAAAAGAGTTGTCTCTTAGCGGTTTCTTACCGGAATCAAGGTAAGTGGCTTGTCTAACCTCGTGTGGGGGAACCTTCTCCCCTAGGATATTATGTGTTAATTTAAATCCCTTGTACGCGAGGTGACGGGCGTGTTCATGCGTAGATTGTTGGATACCACTTTACTTGAACTATTCAAATCGTGATATTTCTGTTCTTTAGCTGATTCAATTGTAACATTTACCTGATATTCGTTAGAAAAGCAAGCTTAGATATGATTTATCTGTCTAAGTGCCTAATTGTCTTACTTGAACTTCTTGATATTTGTTGATGCTGGTTTTTGGTGTAACTGTTGTTATGTATATCATATTTCTCTGTGCTTTCCTTTTTATTGTTTGTGTTGGTGGACTACGGGTTCAATTCCCGAAGATCCAAGGGTTGCGGGTTCGATTCCCGAAGACCCAGCGTTGTAGTGTTTGTAGACTACGGGTTCGATTCCCGGAGATCCAAAGGTTGCGGGTTCGATTCTCGGAGACCCGGAGTTTATTGAGTTCAATTTCCGGAGATCCTGAGTTGTTGGATATAGAGAGGGACTGCGGGTTCAATTCCTGTAGATCCTAGACTTGCTGATTTGAATTTATGTTGTGTTGGTTACTTATTGTTAGCTTAATTGTAGACGGTTGCAGTAATTACTTCATAGTTGTTATTTCAGACTCATTCTTTTTTTAAATTGCTTATTATTGTTATTATCATTATGTTATTATCTCTCGGTAGGGGCCTGACCTTCCTCGTCACTACTCCATCGAGGTTAGGCTTGGCACTTACTGAGTACCGCCGTGGTGTACTTATACTACCTTTCTTCACACTTTTGTTGTGCAGATCCAGGTACATCGGACCAGGCTCATTTAAGGTGATCTAGCAGCACTTCAGGAGACTTGAGGTGCGATCTGCTACGTCCGCTGATCCGGAGAGTCTCTTTCTATTCTCTTTAGTGATAGCAGTTATTTTCCCTTATTCTCGTTGTTTAGACATTCTTGATGTATAGAGCCACAGTTGTACTTTTCTTTTAGTTTGTGTTGCCCGTGGGTTTCCGGGTCTTGGTGGTATGTTATTTAGTGTGTTTTGGAGAAGTGTATGTGCCGAGCAGCACTTATTACATTTCATTTATATTTTTCCGCAGTTATCTTATCTTTTTGTTCATGAAATTGTATATTCTGCATCGTATTAGGCTTACCTAGTCGCGAAGACTGGGTGCCATCACGACATGTTCACGATTGGTGAACTAGGGTCGTGACAAGTTGGTATCAGAGCTCTAGGTTCATAGGAGTCACGGGACACGGACCGGTTACTTAGAGTCTCGCTGATCGATACGGAGACGTCTGTATTTATCTACGAGAGGCTATGTAACTGTTTTGGAAACTATTCATTTCTTTTGGATTCCTTGTCGTGCGACATTTTTGGCACCAAATCTAAACTTCTACTTTCTATTTTCTCACAGATGGTGAGGACACATGCTACTCGTGAAGATCAGTCACACGCACCCTCTGCTGCCATCGCTAGAGGCCGGGGCAGTGGTAGAGGACGAGGACGTGCACAAGGTGTAGCCACAGCACCCGTGCGCGCTGCCGCTCAGGCACCACCGGTGAATCAGGTTGGAGCTCAGGCACCTGGTACACCGACTACAGCTGCTACTACTCCAGCATTCTAGGAGACCCTCGCCTAGTTCATGAGCATGTATACTACTTTAGCTCAGGGAGGATTACTTCCTCTCACTGCAGCTACATCTCAGGCCGGGGGAGGGGTCCAGACTCCCGCAGCCGCTACACCTGAGTAGCGAGTGCCCGTGGGCAGGTTCCAGAGATTATTGCTATGCCTCATGCCACCCAGTACAGCCCGGAGGTGGGCCAGCTGCCTCCTAGGACGAGCAGCATAGATTAGAGAGGTTCAAGAAATATGATGCTCCTGTGTTCAGTGGTTTTGCTACAGATGATGCATTGGGTTTTCTGGAGGAGTGTCATAGTATCCTTCGTACTATGGGGATAGTGGAGACCAGCAGGGTTTCCTTTACTGCTTTTCAGCTTCGTGGGGCCGCTTATGATTGGTGGCGCATGTATGAGTTGGATAGTCCGGATGAGTCTGCTTTATTGACCTGGACGCAGTTTTATGATATGTTTTTGAGGGAGTTTGTTCCCCAGAGACTTAGGGATTCTTGGCGATTGGAGTTTGAGCGGTTGCGCCAGGGCTCCATGATAGTATCAGAGTATGCCATTAGTTTCACGCGTCTAGCCAAGCATGCATCGACCTTGGTAGCCACGGTCCGGGAGAGAGTGCGGAGATTTACTGAGGGCCTTATTCCGCTGATCCGGTCCAGCATGGCTAGGGAATTGGAGACAAATATACCATATCAGCAGGCGGTGAGCATTGCCAGGAGGATCGAGAGTATGCTCCCTAGAGAGTGGGGAGAGAGGGAGGCCAAGAGGTCTCGTGAGTCAGTCCATTTCTTTGGTGCCCGCACTTCAGCAGCCAGTCGTTTTGGCAGGGGTTATTCCGATCGTCTAGTTCATTCAGCATTGCCAGCAATCGGTAGTACTCTAGCTCTTCCAGCACCTCAGGAGCCTTATTATGCTCCCCCAGTTTCCAGTACGCCTCCTGCGCGGGGTACCTCCAGGGGTCAGACTAGCGGGGGCGGGGCCGGTCAGTCACTGCCACCGCGTCCTCCTAGAGCTTGTTTTGAGTGCGGGGATACTCGCCATCTTGTTAGTGAGTGCCCCAGGCGTAGGAGAGGAGCACCTCCACAGACTTTGCAGCCTCAGCGTGGTTCACAAGGCCAGCATGCCATCATTCCAGCCCCAGCTGCCACTCCACCTGCCCAGCCAGCTAGGGGTGGGGATTAGGGAACCAGAGGCCGCCATCGAGAGAGGGGTCAGGCCAGATTTTATGCTATTCCTGATCGCGCTGCAGCTGTTGCATCTAATTGTGTTATCACAGGTATTATTTTGGTTAGTTACAGGGAGGCATCGGTTCTATTCGATCCTGGTTCCACTTTTTCATATGTGTCATCTTATTTTTCTTCACATTTGGGTGTGCCTCGGGATTCTTTGAGTGCCCCCATTTATGTTTCTACTCCGATGGGAGATTTTTTTCTTGTGGACCATGTGTATCGGTTGTGTTTGGTTACTATTTGTGGTTTTGAGACCAAAGCGAATCTATTGTCGCTCGGGATGGTCGATTTTGATATTATTCTTGGCATGGACTGGTTGTCGCCCCATTATGCTATTCTTGATTGTCACACCGAGACCGTGACGCTGGCTATGCCAGGCATTCCACGTATTAAGTGGAGTGGTACTCTAGATCACACCCCCGGCCGTGTTATTTCCTTTCTCAAAGCTCAGAGTATAGTTGAGAAGGGGTGTGCTGCTTAACCAGCTTATGTGCGGGATGTCAGTATTGACACTTCTTCTATTAATTCCGTTCCAGTGGTACGTGATTTCTGTGATGTATTCCCAGCTGATCTCACGGGCATGTCGCCCGACAGAGATATTTATTTTGGTATTGATTTATTGCCGGGCACTCAGCACATTTCTATTCCTCCGTACCGTATGGCTCCTCCTGAGTTGAAGGAGTTGAATGATCAGTTACAGGAGTTATTGGGTAAGGGTTTCATTCGACCCAGTGTTTTGCCTTGGGGTGCTCCTATGTTGTTTGTGAAGAAAAAGGATGTTTCTATGCGTATGTGTATTGACTATCGTCAGTTGAACAAAGTTACAGTGAAGAACCGGTATCATTTGCCATGTATTGATGATTTATTTGACCAGCTACAGGGCGCACATGTGTTCTCCAAGATTGATTTGCGCTCTGGTTATCATCAGCTGGAGATTCGGGAGCCAGATATCCCAAAGACTACCTTCAGGACTCGGTATGGTCACTACGAGTTCCTCGTGATGTCTTTCGCGCTCACTAATGCCCCAACAACCTTTATGCATTTGATGCACAGTATGTTCAGGCCATACCTGGACTCATTCGTGATTGTTTTCATTGATAACATTTTGGTATATTCCCGGAGTCGGGAAGAGAATGAGCAGCATCTGAGGATAGTGCTTCAGACTCTGAGGGAGAAGCAATTATATGCAAAGTTATCTAAATGTGAATTTTGGCTGAGTTCAGTGGCATTTCTAGGCCACGTGGTGTCGAGCGATGTTATTTGAGTGGATCCGAGGAAGGTAGAGGCCGTGCATAGTTGGCCCAGACCCTCCTCAGCTACTGAGATTCGCAGTTTCCTTG
Organism: Nicotiana noctiflora; assembly: GCA_032618575.1. Classification (NCBI taxonomy): domain Eukaryota; kingdom Viridiplantae; phylum Streptophyta; class Magnoliopsida; order Solanales; family Solanaceae; genus Nicotiana; species Nicotiana noctiflora. The sequence goes on from JASVEL010012343.1 coordinate 251,184, forward strand.
GCTTGGCCAGTTATTACCGTCGCTTCGTAGAGGGGTTCTCTTCGATCGGAGCACCTATGACCAGATTGACCCAAAAGGGTGCCTCTTTCTAGTGGACAGAGGAGTGTGAGGCGAGCTTTCAGAAGCTCAAGACAGCCTTGACTTCTTCCCCTATATTGATGTTGCCTATAGGTTCGGGGTCCTATACAGTATATTGTGATGCCTCACGAGTTGGACTTGATGCGGTATCGATGCAGGGCGGTAGGGTGATTGCCTACGCGTCCAGACAACTGAATGTACATGAAAAGAACTACCCTATTCACGATCTGGAGCTAGCTGCCATTGTTCACGCCTTGAAGATTTGGCGTCATTACTTGTATGGGGTTCCTTGTGAGATCTACACTAATCACCGGAGCTTGCAGCACTTGCTTAAGCAGAAGGACCTGAACATGCATCAGGGGAGATGGTTGGAGCTGTTGAAGGACTATGATATTACTATTATCTATCATCCGGGCAAGGCCAATGTAGTTGTTGATGCCTTGAGTTGCCGGGCGGAGAGTTTGGGGAGTTTGGCATATCTACCGGCTTTAGAGAGGCCTATGGCGATGGATGTTCAGGCTTTAGCCAGACAGTTTGTTAGACTGGATCTTTGGGAGCCCAGCCGAGATCTGGCTTGTGTGATTTCTCGGTCTTCTCTATTTGATCGCATCAGGGAGCGTCAGTTCGACGACCCTCATTTGCTTGTCCTCCAGGATAGAGTTCGGCGTGGTGATGCTCGAGATGTTACCATCGGAGATGATGGAGTTATGAGGATGCAGGGGCGCATCTGTGTGCCCAATGTAGATGATCTTCGAGAGCCGATTCTAGCAGAGGCCCATAGCTCGCGGTATTCCATCTATCCGGGAGCCGCGAAGATGTGTCAGGACTTGAAACAATATTACTAGTGGAGGCGGATGAAGAGGGATATAGTTGATTATGTTTCTAGGTGCCTCAACTGCCAGTAGGTGAAGTATGAGAATCAGCGTCCGGGTGCGTTATGCAGCAGATTGAGATTCCATAGTGAAAATGGGAGCGCATCACCATGGACTTCGTATCTGGGCTTCCACGGACTGTGATGAAGTTTGATTCCATTTGGGTCATTGTGGATCGGTTGACCAAGTCTGCCCATTTCATACCGGTGAGCACTACTTACTCATCGGAGCGACTGGCGGAGATCTACATCAGGGAGATAGTTTGGCTGCATGGTATTCCAGTTTCCATCATTTCAGATAGAGGCACTCAGTTCACTTCACGGTTCTGGAGAGCCGTACAGCAGGAGTTAGGTACTCGGGTGGAGCTGAGCACAGCATTTCACCCCCAGACTGATGGGCAGTCCGAGCGCACTATTCGGATTTTGGAGGATATGCTCCGTGCGTGCGTGATTGAGTTTGGAGGTTCATGGGATCACTTCTTGCCACTGGCGGAGTTTGCTTATAACAACAGCTACCAGTCTAGTATTCAGATCGCACCGTATGAGGCCCTATATGGTAGGAGGTGCAGGTCGCCCGTGGGTTGGTTCAAGCCGGGCGAGGCCAGGCTGCTAGGTACTGAGATGGTCCAGGATGCAATGGACAAGGTCAAGGTGATTCAGGATAGACTTCGTACAGCCCAGTCTAGACAGAAAAGTTATGCGGACAAGAAGGTCCGCGATGTGGCTTTTATGGTTGGCGAGCGGGTTCTGCTTTGGGTCTCGCCCATGAAGGGCGTTATGAGGTTTGGAAAGAAGGGGAAGCTGAGTCCTAGATTCATTGGCCCTTTTGAGATTTTGAGGCGTGTTGGGGAGGTTGCTTATGAGTTGGCCTTACCTCCCAGCCTAGCCGGAGTCCATCCCATATTTCATGTTTCTATGCTCCGGAGATACCATGGTGACTCGTCGCACGTGTTGGATTTCACTTCTATTCAGCTAGATGGGGATCTCTCTTATGTTAAGGAGCTAGTGGCCATTCTGGACAGGCAAATCAGGAAGCTATGGTCAAAGAACATCGCTTCAGTAAAGGTCCAGTGGCGGGGTCAGCCGGCCGAGGAAGCGACTTGGGAGACCGAGCAGGATATGCGCAACCTGTACCCTTATCTCTTCACCACTCCAGGTATGTTTTCTATGCTCGTTCGAGGATGAACGAATCTTTTATGTGTGGGAAGATATAACGACCCGGCCGGTCATTCTTGATATTTACGCCCCGATCCCCAATTTAACTGTTCCCCTAAGTCCATTTCTGCTAATGTAGTTTGCCGGGAGGTTCAGTTCTAGAAATTGGAGTGTTTTGGGACACTTAGTCCCTAAATGAGAGCCTTATAGTTTAAAAATGGCCCATATTCAGAACAATTAAGATGATCTCAGAACGGAAATATGATGGTTCCATTAGCTCTGTTAGGTGATTTCGGGGTTGGGAGCGCGTTCGGAATGTATTTTGGAGGTCTGTAGCTCAATTAGGCTTGAAATGCCGAAGTTTGAAATTTTTGGAAATCCGATCGATAGGTGAGATTTTGATTCGGGCATCGGAATGGAATTCCGACAGATGTAGTAGCTTCATTAGGTGATTTTGGATATGTCCGCAAATTTTCAAGTCATTCGGACATCGTTTGGTCGGGTTTTCGATAGCATGTAGGTTTCAGAAGTTTTGGATGAAACTTAGGCTTGAATTCGCTTTGATTGGGTGATTTTTGTGTTTAACGGTGTGTTTTTATGATTGAAACAAGTTCGTATCGTGTTTTGGAGTAGGCTGGTGGCTTTCGTTGGGGGTCCCGAGGGCCTCGGGGTGAATCCGGGGGTCCAAACGGACCATTTCGTGCCAAATGCACTGCTGTTTCTACTCCAATAAAATTGCAGACAGTTTTTTCTTCGCAATCGCGAAGATTTGCATGCGATCGCGTAAGGCAGCGTTTGGGTGTATCACGATCACAAGGTGATGTCTGCGATCGCGTAAGCCAGGGTTGGAATGCAGTGCGATCGCGTCTGGGTTCACGTGATCGCGTTCAAGTCCGGACGCAGTGCGATCGCGAGGCCGATGTTGCGAACGCGTAGAGATTTTTAGCTGTTCACTGCGATCACGGGCCAAAGGCTGCAATCGAGTAGAAGGAAAATCAGGCCCCAGAAATTTGTGCTCCTGCGATCGCGTGCCAATGGCTGCGATCGCGTAGAGTATCCAGGCCTGGCAGAAATATTAAAAACCAGAACATATCACCCGCGACCCATTTACTCAAAACCCCCATTGTTGAGTTCTTAGAGAGCAAAGTGATGGGAAATTGCAGGGATTTCACCGGGTTATCATCGGAGGTAAGTTTTACGGCACAAATACATGATTTTATCTTAGAATCTTCAATTATTTCACTGTAACTTGGAGAATTAATTAGGGGTTTTTGCCCTAAGCATGGGTTATGGTAAATCGTTGATTTGAATGAGCAAAGGAGTCCAATTTTGGTAAATTTTATATGCATAGACTCGTGTTGAGATAAGGAACACGAAATGTAACTCTCGTAATTTTTCAAGAAGCGTACCAAAAGTCGGGTTTTGGCAACTTTGTGGTTTTTGGTGTAATTCGAATTGTTTCGACTGGTAATGCCCAATTTGGCCTATTTTGATGTATTTCTATTGATTTTGATCAGATTCTACACCTGTGGAGGTCGATACTCATAGCAAGAGAGTCGTCTCTTAGTAGTTTCGTACCGGAATCGAGGTAAGTGGCTTGTCTAACCTCGTGTGGGGGAACCTTCTCCCCTAGGATATTATGTGTTAATTTAAATGCCTTGTACGTGAGGTGACGGGCGTGTACATGCGCAGATTGTTGGAAACCACTTTTCTTGAACTGTTCAAATTGTGATATTTCTGTTCTTTAGTTGATTAAATTGTAACATTTACCTGATATTTGTTAGAAAAGCATGCTTAGATAGGATTTATCTGTCTAAGTGCCTAATTGTCTTACTTGAACTTCTTGATATTTGTTGATGCTGGTTTTTGGTGTAATTGTAGTTATGTATATCATATTTCTCTGTGCTTTCCTTTTTATTGTTTGTGTTGGTGGACTGCGTGTTCAATTCCCGAACATCGAAGGGCTGCGGGTTCGATTCCAGTAGACCCGGAGTTGTAGTGTTTGTGGACTGCGGGTTCGATTCTCGGAGATCCAAGGGCTGTGGGTTCGATTTCCGGAGACCCGAAGTTTATTAAGATATTGAGATACGGACAACGGGTTCAATTCCCGGAGATCCTGAGATACTGATGTAGGGACTGCGGGTTCAATTCCCGGAGATCCTGAGTTGTTGGATATAGAAAGGGACTGCGGGTTCAATTCCCGTAGATCCTGGACTTGCTGATTTGAATTTATATTGTGTTGGTTACTTGTTGTTAGCTTAATCATAGACGGTTGCAGTAATTACTTCATAGATTTACTCCTGCTTTACACTGTTCAATTTTTTATTATTATTATTCTCGGTAGGTCCCCGACCTTCCTCGTCACTACTCCATCAAGGTTAGGCTTGGTACTTACTGAGTACCGCCGTGGTGTACTCATACTACTCTTCTGCACACTTTTGTTGTGCAGATCCAAGTACATCGGACCAGGCTCATTTCAGGTAATCTAGCAGCACTTCAGGAGACTTGAGGTATCTGCTACGTCCGCAGATCCGGAGAGTCTCCTTCTATTCTCTTTAGTGATAGCAGTTATTTTCCCTTATTCTCAATGTTTAGACATTCTTGATGTATAGAGCCACAGTTGTACTCTTCTTTTAGTCTCTGTTGCCCATGGGTTTCCGGGTCTTGGTGGTATGTTATTTAGTGTGTTTTGGCGAAGTGTATGTGCCGAGCGGCACTTATTACATTTCATTTATATTTTTCCGTTGTTATCTTATCCTTTTGTTCATGAAATTGTATATTCCGCATCGTGTTAGACTTACATAGTCGCGAAGACTGGGTGCCGTCATGACAGGTTCACAGTTGGTGAACTAGGGCCATGACAGACCGGGAATCCTTCATGCATGACATATCATTGGAATCAGCAAATATTGAACTGTACAAAAGAAGAAAAATAAAATAAGGCAAACTGGAGGAAGAAAAGAAATTGCATTTCATTGAATTTTGGAAGGTAACAAGAGTTGGATACATTTGATTTGACGGGATATGGCATTACAATTTTAAAACAAGACAGTTTTGGGAATTAAATATTAAAAGCTAACTGCCACAACTCCTTCCTGATCGGAAGAGGAGTAGCTTCCCAGTTATTTAGCATAGTGTGGGGTCCAACAAATCAAACGTCCATTTTGCTTGTTCCTTCACCCGTCTCCACTACATTTACATCTTCAAATAACCTTTCAAATCTTGCTAAAAGCTCTTCATCTGGTTTTATCTCCGCACGGTTTGGCATGACAATTGCCAGACGTCTCTGTGTACCAGGCTTGACAAAAGAGTTGGATAATTTTGGGATAGGTTTGGGGAGGGTCCGCCCTTTCTTTTTCAACTTCTTAACTCTCTGTATATCAGAAATGGTTGGCTTGAAACCTAAGCCAAAAGTATCAGTACTGCCTGGAAGGTGAATTGGCTGTGTTATACCCTGAAAGGTAACTCCTAAACCCTTTCTTGGAGAAAAACCATTCTTTATCATCTCTTTGGCGACCATAACTGCTGCAGGGGCCACCATGGGTACTGGCATGTTTTCTCCCTCAGATATTTTGTTCATAATCACTGTGTCCATTATTTGGTACACCCACGGACCTTTATCTCCTTCAACTTCCTCAAATGGTGTAATAGCATTGCAAACATCGTCTTCCCCGTGCATTATTATTTCTTGCTGCTCCCACTCAAATTTTACCATTTGATGCAAAGAAGATGGTACTTCTTTCACAGCGTGGATCCACGGACGTCCTAATAAGAGGTTGTATGATTCAGCGACATCCAGCACTTCAAACTCCATAGTGAAATCCACTGGTCCGATAGCAAGCTCTAGTATAATATCCCTCACGGTTTTCTTTCCGCCTCCATCAAAACCCCTCACACATACACTGTTTCGGTGAATTCTCTCATGATTGACTTTCAGCTTCCCTAGAGTTGACAATGGACAGAAATTGGCGCTTGATCCGTTGTCCACCAAAACACAGGTTACTACAGATTCTTCACATTTTACCCTGAGGTATAGTGCTTTATTATGCTCTGTCCCTTCTAGTGGCAGCTCGCTGTCTGAAAATGTTATCTTATTTGTCTCAAAGATCTTGTTTGTGATTTTCTCCAGATGACATACCGAGATTTTCTTCGGTACGTGGGCTTTATTTAGAATCTTCATCAACGCCTTTCTATGTTCATCAGAATGAATTAGCAGGGATAAAATGATATTTGCGCGGGCGTCTTCCTCAATTGCTTGACTATAGAATAATCTTGAGCTTTCATCTTCTTTAGAAATTCCTCAGCTTCTTCTTCAGTGACAGCTTTCTTCACATAAACTGGGTTTTCTTTCACCACTTTTGTCTTTCTCAAATCATCCGGGGCAAAACATCGCCCAGAGCGAGTTAAACCACGAGTTTCACAAATTTCCCCCTTAACTTCTTTCCCTTTATACATTACTGTCACCTTATCATAATTCCAAGGTACAGCCTTGGTACACACAATTGGCATCTGAACAACTGGTTTGATAACCACTGGCTCTATATAAGCCCCCTTCACAGTCAGCAAGAGCTTCACTCCAGGTACTATTATTTTCACGGGCTCAGGCTCAATCATCACTGATGGCTGTTTTGCTGGTAACTTAATTGACACATTCTCTCTTTTAACTTTCTCCTCAACCTTGTTGTTTGCTTTAATCGTCATCACCGTCTGAGAAGGTTTTCTGCAGCTCTCTCCCTGTACTAGCTCTATTATATGTGTCTCATGATGCGCCTGGCAAAGGATTTTGAGTTATATTGGGAGTCTCTGGAGCTTGCACCTCAATTCTCCTAGAGTCAATGAGTTCTTGTATTGCGGACTTTAAGTGCAAACACTTCTTCGTATCATGTCCCGGTGCCCCAAAACAGTATTCACAACGGACAGATTGGTCTAAATTTCTGGGTGGAGGGTTGGGAATTTTAGGTTCAATGGGGTTCAACATCCCTAATTCTCTCAATCGGTGAAAAAGACTGGTATATGATTCTCCCAGAGGAGTGATTGTTCTTTTCCTTTGAGCCATGTCACCTTTTACTTCAGGATCAGGACGGAAGTTGGGTCGGTTTGGATTTTTGTATGTTTTTGAAGGTGGATAGGAATTTTGTGCATGGTAGACATTTTGAGGAGCTGGGGTACGCCATGAGGATGGAGGCGGTGGGTAAGGTTGAGCATGTTGGACAAAAAATTGTGGACCGGTTGGAGGATAATATGGTTGCGGTGGATTATATGGTGTTGGTGGATATGGTTGGTATGGGCGAGGTTGATGATGATATGGGTTGGGCCCCGAGACCAAGATCTACCTTCAATAACCGCCACTTCTTCCTTCTTATTCTTTCCAATCGACCCTCCTGTTCTCGTATGTCTTGCTTGGTTTGTAGCCTTGATAGCTGACTAGCTCAAAATATTATTTGTCTTTAAACCTTCTTCCACAAAACTCCCCATCTTTACTACCTCGTTAAAGGTTTTTCCAGTCGCAGACACCAAATGACCGTAGAATGTCGGCTCCAAAGCTTTTAAGAAACAATCTACCATTTCTCCTTCTTTCATTGGTGGATCTACACGTGCCGCCTGTTCCCTCCACCTGAATCCATACTCCCAAAAGCTTTCTCCGGGTTTCTTCTCCATCTTAGTTAATGACAATCTATCAGGGATAATTTCCAGATTATATTGGAAGTGGTTTGCAAATGATTGAGCTAAATCATCCCAAATGAACCATCGGGTATGATCTTGACGAGTGTACCATTCCAATGCCGAGCCACTGAGGCTTTGACTAAAGTAGGCCATAAGTAGTTCATCCCTTCCTCCAGCTTCGCGCATTTTACTGCAGTATCCTCTCAGGTGGGCCACTAGATCACCATGGCCCTCATATATGTCACATTTTGGCAATATAAACCCGGTTGTAGCTGTACCTGAGGAAACAAACATAAGTCCTTGTATGCCACACTAACTTGGCCTCTCAGCCCCCGCATATTACGAAACGACTGCTCAAGGCTCTTCATTTTCCGGGCCATCTCCTCCTGTTCAGAGTTTCTAGCAGGTTTCTCCTCCTCCGTCATGTCGATGAGTGGGGTGTAAGAATCATGTTGCCTGAAGGTGGGTTCTGGCGGGTAGTAATGATTATCCTGGACATGGAATACAGGTTGGCTAGAGGATTTATGTAAAGTGGCTGGTGACGATGCCACATACACAGGGGCGACCTGGAGTGGTGGTGGTGGAGTTTGTTTAGGCAAGAGTGGTGGTGCTTGTGATGTAGTGGCGTAATAATGCGGGTAAGCAGGATATGTGGAAGATGCGTTCATGGTGGGTGGTTCTTGGTTTGGGTTCGAGAGAGGAATATATGTAGGGTTAGCTGGGTAAGAATGTAAGGGTTGTGCCCTTGACCAAGCCTGGTTGTCACGACCCAAACTCCGATCGTGATGGCGCCCAACACATTGCTAGGCAAGCCCGACCATCTTATCTATTTAAACCAGCCAATTATAAATTAATACTGATTAATCGGCATAATTAGCTTGTCATTATAACAAATCAAGAAGTGTAGAAATGAAATACATGAATACAGTCCCAACCAAATCGTGGTGTCACAAGTCTGAGCCTCTACCAATGGGATCTACTACATAATCAAGTCTAAGCAGAATGGAGACAACAAAATAATAAAGAGGAAGAGTCAAGTACTGCGGACATCGACAGCTACCTCGAAGTCTCCACGGAATGGTGATAATACAAGCAGTTGCGATAGCTCAACTGCCCTCCTGAACCTGTATATCTGCACAAAAAGTGCAGGGGAGTGGGGTGAGTATATTTCAACTCAGTGAGTAATAGTAATAAACAATAACTGAAAATAAGAACACATGTACTATCACTAAACAGTTCTAAGGGTAACCTCACAGGTAGGTCATCTCTACAGTGAATACCCCCATCTCTAGTCCACATCTATCTTACCATGGTCCCACACTGACCTAGTCCTCACTCATACTGCTACGGCGTACAGCCGATCCAATGTATATATATAATGCGGCGGCGCGTACCCCGCTCTGATATATATTTATATATGTGCATATTTGTAAACTGTTGCGGCGTGCAGCCCGCTCCAATATATATATATATATATATATATATATATGTGTGTGTGTGTGTGTGTGTGTGTGTGTGTGTGTGTGTGTATGTATAATATTGCGGCGTGCAGCCCGCTCCAATTTATACAACGTTGCGGCGTGCAGCCCACTCCATTTAACGTCGACGACGCTCACTGGGGGTGTATACAGACTTCGGAGGGGCTCCCTCGGCCCAAGCGCTACGATGCTGCGGCGTGCAGCCCGGTCCACACATATATTACTGCGGCGTGCAGTCCGATCCAATATATATATATATATATATATATATATATATATATATATATATATATATATATATATATATGTATATATAATTATACTGCTGCGGCGTGCAGCCCGATCCCATAATATACTCCGGCGCCCACTGAGAATGTGTGCAGACTCAGACTCCGAATGGGCTCCTACAGCCCAAGCGCAATAATACTGCGGCGTGCGGTCCGTCCCACATGTATATTACTGCGGCGTGCAGTCCGATCCACATATACATCACTACGGCGTGCAATCCGATCCAATATAGGTATATATATATATATATATATATATATATATATATATATATATATATATATATATATATATATATATATATATATATAACACCTCATAATGGGTCCTCGACCCTATCCCATTCAATATAGACTTGGCCTCTCAGGCTCAATATAACATCTCATAGTGGGTCCTCGACCCCATCTCAGTCAATATAGACTTGGCCTTTCAGGCTTAATACAAAATCTCACATTGTGTCCTCGACCCTACCTCAATCAGTATAGACTCGACCTTTCAGGCCCTCTCAGCTAGAATAGGGAACCCCTCCCCTTGGTAGCTTCTCTCAAGATACACATCTAGTACTGGCTCATGATATGCTATACAGCTATAACTACGGCTGAGTGTATGTATCCAGCATGATATACTACGGCTGAGTGAAAGTTTCCATTATGATATAAAGGTCACCTAGCTCTACAGGTTTCCCTAATGCTCTACGGATCGGCATAAGGTCCCAACCATGGCTACCAGCCCAACTACACAGTTATAAGCTCATTCACAGTCATAATACACAATAAACTATCAGTCGGGAAGGACCAAGTCCAATCCCCTAATCATAATATCACCACACCCGTCACACGACGCGTGTCTCATCTCAATATAGCACTGTATAGTGCAAGTACGGGGTTTCAAACCCTCAGTACATCATTTACTACCACCACTCACCTCGATCCGGTAGAAGTCCTAGCTCGCTTTGCGCTTGTCTCGCAAATGAATTCTCTTCGGATGCCAAATCTGCTCAAAATCAATAAGAATACATCAATATAGGCTAATTAGACATAACCCAATCGAAATAACTCGATTTACACCAAAACCCACGAAGTTGTCAAAATCCAACTTTTGGTACGCTCCTCGAAAAATTACAAAAGTTAACTTTTCGGAATCCTTATCTCAACACGAGTCTATACATACCAAATTCATAAAAATCGGAGTTCATTTGACCCCTTAAATCACCATTTCTATCCAAGAGGGTTTTCTACCCTTTTCAACAAAATTTCTCAAATTAAACGCAAAACTTGCAATAGATTCGAGTTATACAACCAAAATTGAGTTAAGAGTGCTTACCCCGTTGTTCTCTCAAAAAATCTCCCAAAAAATTGCCTTACTCGAGCTCCAAATCATCAAAAATGACAAATGGGATGAAGTTTTGACTTTATTCTGCAGCCTAGAGACTTCTTCTTCGCGTTCGCGGTCATACTCTCGCGTTCGCGAAGAACAAACTTCCAAACATTTATTTTCCAGCTCTGCTCGGACAGCCTCTATTGAAATGGTGATAACTTCTTACACACAACTCCAAATGACAATTATAATATTTTTCTTGAAGCTAGATTCAAAGATCTACAACTTTCGTTTTTGAATCACCTCCAAATTCCTTGTAGATAAATTTATATGAGCTTCCGAAGTAGGACCTGTGCGACAGAAATTCCTTCTTCGCGAACGCGAAGCACTGTCGCGAACGCGAAGGCCAAAAGTCTCAGAAGCCAATTTCTTCTTCGCGAACGCGATGGGACCTCGCAGACGCGAAGGACAACACCAGATACCAGCAACAGCACTTTAAAAACTTCCAAAAATGACCCGTTAGACATCCGAAACACACCCGAGGCCCCTGGGACCTCAACCAAAAGCACCAACATGACTTAAAACATTATACAAACTTGTTCCAATCATTAAAACAAGTACTTAAACACGGAAATCCTCAAATCGAGGCGGATTCAAGTCTAAGTTTCAACTAAAACTTCCGACACAAATATCCAATCAAAAACCCGACCAAACGATGTCTGAATGACCTGAAAATTTGCAGGCATATCCAAAATCACCGAACGGAGCTACTGCAACTGTAGGAATTCCATTCCGACTCCCGTATCATAATCTCACCTACCGTTCGGATTTCGCCGAAATTCAACTTTAGCCATTTCATGCCCAAAACTACACCAAACCTCCAAATTCACTTCCGGTCACTCCCCTAAGCCACAAATGACCTCCCAGAGCTGATCGAATCTTCAGAATTCGATTCCGAGCTCTCTAACTCACAAGTCAACATACGATTGACTTTTCCCAACTATTCCTTCTTCTAAGAGACTTTTTGTCTCATTTCCAACCAAATTCAATCTGAATTAACTCAAACTCACCGAACATACATATTGAAACATGAACAAGCATATAACGGGGAAAACGGGGTGATAACTCACATGATGACGGACCGGGTCATCAAATTCTCCCCAACTTATGCAAACACTCGTCCTTGAGCGGACCAAGAGGTTTACTAGAAGTAACCCAATAGCTGAATGACCCTTCCAAGCATATATTCGGGGCGATCCCACGTCACCCTATCTCATATAAGTCCGGTACACACTATAGCTGGAATTCTCACAGCCCATTCGAACCATAACTAGCATTGCTCTTTCCGAAGTCACATACCAATCCTAATCTCATGCCTATACCCAGGATACACATGATCCAACTGTAATATCCCATACTCGCCACTCCGGGTGAGATCACATGATGTATCAAACAACCCAATCGCTCGAGACGATGGCCTCGGGTTACAACAATTGCCCAAGGTAATCAAGTACTAACAGAAAAACCTTTCTCATTAGATAGAGTCTTATTCCAACACCTTCCTATTCTGCCCACGGCAGCTGAAACACGTGATATACCAAACCCATCTCTCGGGTCAACCATTCGTGAATCCATTTCCTTTTTATAAATACCACAATAGGGTTCGGAGCCAAACCTCGATATTACCTTTCTAACAAAATCAAATATGCTTGTACTTATTAATGACTCCAACGATCATTTTGATTATAACTTACCACACTGGTGACATGACACCTCAGCATCGGCCTATGCCACAACGAGCACAACACAGGCTCCAATAAGAAACGATCTGAACACACTCGAATCATGACAACTGCCTCACGCAAAAAAGCTGTAATTCACATTCCTTAATACCATCACAACACATAACCGAGACCTCGTCTCACATCATAGAATTAGGTTAGCTGAATCCTTCTCGAAAGGTCATAACATCACGTGGCCTTGCCACAGCTCATGATTCCATCCAACACTATTACTCATGGAGCACCTCAAGTCACCATGCTCAAAACGGTCAGCCATGCACATATCTAGGTCTGAACTCAAGCAACCAATCACACCTACGGTGATACAATTGATATACGCTATCAAATCCTGAAAGGACACAACCGATATACCATTCCCCGAGCGGTACCCAATACGGACTTTCCCTCAGAAGTCAGGAAGTATTGTATACAAGGTAACATATAGGAAGCTATATTTTCCACATCACATTGTTGAGCGCGCAACCCGTTCCAACAACATACTTGTGGCGGCGTGCCACCCGATCTAGATACCACACCTGTGGCGGCGTGCCACCCGATCCTGATACCATACATATGGCAGCGTGCCACCCGATCCACACATAAATCTAACAAAAGGGAATGCACATCGAGACAAGTCGCTTATTGCAACAAACATATATATAGCCTCAAGCTCGGCCACATGAAACGCATTCAACAAAGTTCCTTAATATCGGAACTGAATCAATGGTAGATACCTCTACAGTGACATCTGCCACGAAGGCCCAACTGACAAATCAATACCTACCAGTCGTCCTCTGGTCCTAGGGTACATCTACCCTGTTGGAGCATGATCTGATGCACTCTGCCATGCAGTTTGTGACATTCTTCTAACATAGTCCATATCACACAGTCTAGACAACCTGGCTTATGACAACCAGTCTGCAATCATATATCATTATTCAAATTCATCGTATCAAGTAACGATATAGCCACTAGGGCTCCCAATTTCCATTAACCGCTAAACGGTGCCGACACACACGATATACCACCACTGCGTAGGCGGATTACGAGAACTTCTAGTCTCCAACACATATATAACACATGAATCACTATGTATGATTCCACACTCCATCGTACTAATACATAACACACACCAAGAATTCATTCATACCACGTAAGCCATTCAGAAATCTCCTTATGTTATTTACAACTCAGTCATCACTGTCAATCCAACAAGCGGATACCACCACACCACTAGATATTATCATTTTATATTACCTGGCCCTTTTGACCATATACTCTGCCGAATTACTAGTATAGTAGTACCATTTTCCTTAATCACCAGGAAGATTGATTCTCAGATTATCTGCAGCTGCCCACGCTGCTTGGGGATTTAATGACTTCCCATATAATATGAACTGATCTCAAAACCTTGAACATGCCGTTATCATCTTTCCATAATACATCACATATACCATTCTGCACCAAGATACATGGAGAATTTCTATCCCTCTCCTACGCCACAAACATTGACGCACTCAACTAGCCAAGGACCTTCACGGTCCCATATAGGACAAAAAGTCATTACACATTCCATGCTTCGCATACCGATAGGAATATACTCATTTTCAAACCATGATAAAACACATCACAACTCTTTCCTCCCATTCATTGCATAAGTTTAACTGTCAGGATTGAGTCCTTTTACCCACATCGAGCTACGCAACTGCCAGCACTCAAGAGTCTTGTTGCACCATATCTGTAAGACTCATTATTTCGAAGATATACCAGGAGGTACTCGTGCCCTTTTCATATTGTTCCAGTTTATTGGCATTTTTAATTTAATATTCTCCTTCACCGGAGGATCACAATACCTCAACTCAGGTTACCACACAGAACTCGTACATAAAACCACACGGTCTAAGTCCCATAGGTCATTGAGTACTCTCTCAATGTTTCCCAGAAGTACCACAATCTACAACACTTCACGTTGAAGAACTTCCTACGACTTTGAATTCGTTACCATTACTCTCCAATATAGATACATTGAATCTCATCATTCACATAACATAACACAGTCTTAAGACACATTGCCGTTACAAGCAAAATCTTGAACACCGCAAGACTATTCTCGGGAGTCATTCACCCTTATTCAGTTATAACTCAACTGCCTTATTGAACAGAACCATTCGTGCCTTATTAGAACTCTGACATCGCAGAACATGATCCCATACAGATACAATTAGCTATCTTCCCTTTCTATACACCGAACATTCTTTAGCAACTACTGTTCAAAACATCCTAGTATTTCTTCACATCTACAAAGCACCATAACCTTCTTCAGAATTTTTTTCCCAACATGCTTGGAGATAAAACCATCATAGCACACAATAGTGCAATCAGTTAGTCTATAACAACCTCCCCAACTTGGCTCGGAGCCATACATCAAAGCATTTTTAGCCACTCATAGCATTCTTATTCAAATGATACCACACTGTTATAGTGAGATTAAACTCAAGTCATATATAAGTCTTATGGAGGCTCGAGTCATCAGAAATCTTAACTCTTCTGCAATTATTGTGTTCATTCACATAAAACAGCTAAGCCCATTCTTTAGGTGACAAAATCTTTTCTAAGTCCCAAATTCTCCAAAAATTTTGGAAGAATTTCCTTTGTAAGTTGGCCTATCCTCCCTGCCAGAGAATTACCAAAACCATCATAACAATATATCCGCAACTCGACAAAACATCACAATGCATATCCACAACATAAATCTCATTACAACACGAATTATATCATCAAAGTTAGTACATGAACATGCGCTGCACCTGCTCAAATCATAACATATGCCAAGTACCTTTCACCACCATACTTATAGCACAGCTAATCCGTTCTTTCCGCGTCTGAACTCATACTACCACACGTATGGCACTTTACCTTTTCACTAAGGAACATGAACATATTCACCACGCCATAGCTAGGGCTACATATCAGATCACCATAAGAATCGAATACTCTACGGCTCACCCTTTACCAAACTGCCATTTCCACAATTAAGATCAATACTAATCGTACGAAATTTCATAATACCGGCTCGCGAAATTAGCACCTTGGTGCTCAAGCTATGGACAAGGATCCGGCCTCAAGTCCTCCAGACTGGCCCAACATGAACTCTCAGAGATTATATCTCACCCCTCGATTGGGGAATCATAAGCCATCAAGGAAAATATATCAATAAGCACTCGAGTGCGCACATCAATGTGCAGAAGGAATTTCAAGAATCATACCTCAAGCTGAATCAAGTACGCACGATAAGAATTTCAAGAATTTGAAGCTTTCCTAAAAGGTTTGCAGCCTCCCGAGGATAAGTACAGGTGTCCCCGTACTGATCCATGAGACTCTACTAAACCGACTCATGACTCGCAAGACCTATTAACCTAAGCTCTGATACCAACTTGTCACGATCCAAACCCCGGTCGTGATGGCGCCCAACACATTGCTAGGAAAGCCCAACCATCTTATCCATTTAAACTAGCCAATTATAAATTAATACTGATTAATCGGCATAATTAGCTTGTCATTATAACAAATCAAGAAGTGTAGAAATGAAATACACGAATACAGTCCCAACCAAATCGTGGTGTCACAAGTCTGAGCCTCTACCAATGGGATCTACTACACAATCAATTCTAAGCAGAATGGAGACAACAAAATAATAAAGAGGAAGAGGTCAGGTACTGCGGACGTCGGCAGCTACCTCGAAGTCTCCACGGAATGGTGATAATACAAGCAGTTGCGATAGCTCTACTGCCCTCCTGAACTTGTATATTTCAACTCGGTGAGGAATAATAGCAACTAACAACTGAAAGTGAGAACACTTGTACTATCACTAAACAGTTCTAAGGGTAACCTCACGGGTAGGTCATCTCTACAGTGAATACCCCCATCTCCAGTCCACCTCTATCTCACCATGGTCCCACACTGACCTAGTCCTCACTCATACTGCTACGGCTTACAGCCGATCCAATGTATATATATACATGTATACATATGTCTATAATGCGGCGGCGCGTAGCCCGCTCTGATATTTGTAAATGCTGCGGCGTGTATATATATATATATATATATATATATATATATATATATATATATATATATATATATATATATATATATATATATATATATATATATATATATATATATATATATATATATATATATATATATATATATATATATATATATATATATATATATATATATATATATATATATATATATATATATATATATATATATATATGTTCTAAGGGTAACCTCACATGTAAGTCATCTCTACAGTGAATAATCCCATCTCCAGTCCACATTCGTCTCAAAACGGTCCCACACTGACCTAGTCCTCACTCGTACTGCTGCGGCGTACAACCGATCCAATATATAAATATATGTATATATATGTCTATAATGTTGCTGCGTGCATCCCGCTCCAATATATGTATAGGTATATATATATGTATAATGCTGCGGCGTGCAGCCCACTCTAATACATATAATGCTGCAGCGTGCAGCCCGCTCCAATATATATAATGATGCGGCATGCAGCCCACTCCATTTAACATCGACGGCGCTCATCGGGGGTGTATACGGACTTCGGAGGGGCTCCCTTGGCCTCATTTTTACAAACTAAGCCTTCAAAGTTTCATTTTCTTTTCTCAGATGTTTCTTTTCACCCTCATCGGCTGCTACTTGTAGGCTACTTTCGAATTTGAGGTCCTGGAATTATTTTTCCAACATGCTGATTCTGGCTCGATATTCATTTTCCTTGGCCATCCAATCTTTTTGTTCCTTAGATTGCTCGGCAAACTCTTGAATATGAGGCCTCTTCATCGGTCTCTCATGCTCAACATCTCTGCGATACCATGCGGAATACCCCGGTGATACTTCTCCTCTAGCCCGGTCTCTCACACAAGTGTCTATTCTCATGCATTGGCATTCCTTCCATATTTGCCGAATTTTTGCTTCTGGGAATCGCCCATCAGGACTGATTTCTATTGCTTGAAGGCTGAGGTCCCCATCTTTCGGCACAACCTGATATCTTTCGAGTTGCCTTAATACCCGGTATGGTGCATAAGGTTGGATGCTCTTGAGACCCATTAACAGAAAATACGACCCTTCTACTGGCATGTATATAACTTCGTTGAGGGGCAACCATCCATATGCCCAATCTATCTGGCTAGCAGTCAGTGATCGCAAATATGTGATCCAACCTTTTGATCCTTTTGGCAACTTAGCTTATTTTGTCCTCACATAGAATTATTCAATACATGTCTTTTCAGACGATCCATAGCTTGAAAACTGAGGGTGGCAGCATAAATGCTCTAACATCCACATTTGGAGAAGTAAATTACACCCCTCGAAGAAATCTTGTCCTGCTTTGCAGGCTGTGAGAGCACGGAAGATATCGACCACTATCATTGGTGCCAGTGTACTGTTGTCTTGCACAAGGAGAGTACTGGCAATTTCGGTGACTCTAATGTCAATATTATATCTTTCCTCGGGAATATAATCAATCCCAAAAAGGCTACCATAAAGGCAAAACGCCTGTATTCCTCCCACTTAGCCCGGTTTGCTTTGCTGCAGAGTTTGTTTGTTGTATCATTGAATCCCCCAACGTGACCATATCTGCGGTATATAAAACTCATAGTGCAGAACCCGTGGACCAAGTCTTCATTGTGAACATTTCTGGCAATCTTTAAAGAGTCGAGGAATTACTGTAATAGCCCTTGGAGCCACCGGATATTTTTCTTTTAGGGGAACCTCACCTTTCCCAATGTAGTTAGCAATTTCCTCCAATGTCGGAGTGAGCTCAAAATCTGAGAAGTGGAGCACATTATGTGCGGGATCCCAGCAAGCAACTAGAGCCCGGATAATATCATCCCGAGGTTATTATGTTCATCAGCCTAGTAAGATCTTTTAGATATTTGTTGACCCAATCATGTCTTTCTTGGCCTAGATCATTCCACCATAATCGCAACTCCAAAGGGATTTTGTTCATTAGTGCAAAGGGTTCATTTTGTATTGTGCTCATCCTGCACATTTATTAAAGGAGATTTATTCAAAAAGGAAAATCTTTTTCAAAGACAATTTTTCATTATTTCGAAAGAGTTAACCTTTCCATATTTCATTTGAAAATTTCAAGGCTATTATTTAAAAAGATAAAAATTTACTTCAAAGCGGCCATTTTTGCACAAACAACCTTCCGGCGTCCTTTTGAAACATTCGGCGATTTTCAAAAATAGCATCACTTTGATTTTATTGAAAACTAAAAATTTGACCTTTTTTGGTTATTTTTTGAAAGGGGTGGTTGGACCCGTCACGGGTTGCCTACGTATCTCGCCTAGTGGTGAGAATCAAACCTGCGTAGTTCAGTCAAATTGTTTTATGACTAATTATTTAAACAAAATTTGTTCCAACTATTTTCAAACTTTCTTTTTAAACTTTCGACGGCGTTTCGTCAATATTTCGGTGTTTTCTATTCTAAAATTTTCTCTCTTTTTGTTTTCAGGAATTTAGCCGGTCAGCATAATAATCCAGGACAAATAATTGCAACATATAATATGCTCGGTCTTGATTTTCAGGTCACCTGTCCTAGACGGACCCAACCCCTGTATTGAGTCCCCTAAGTCAGACATGATGCAGATAGACGCCCTAAATCTAGGCTCAATATCCTGACTTTTCATGGTACTAGATTGTGTACCTGAGTGGACAACTCGGATCGAGGAGGGGGCTACGTACCTGGGACCTGTGGGATCGTCCAGCTTTATAACTTTTCCGGCCTCTATTATCTTATTTGGGTATGAATTAACTGAAAAGGGAGTCTCAACCAGTAAGCACATCCCAAGAGGTAAGAAGAGAAGGGCTTTCGGCACAATTTATATATACAATTCACGTAATATCAAAGCGGTAAATATGTAGCACATTGATCAAAGCATATAATGAAATCAAATAATATCAAAACAACAATTTAATTGAGCTCGAATTCTTAAACCCTGAACCGAAGTTCTGGGTTGCTTATCCCCAGCAGAGTCGCCAGAGCTGTCACACCTCCTGTAACGACCCTGCCGGTCATTTTAGAAAATTATGCCCCTATCCCTAATTTAATTGTTCCCCTAAGTTCATTTCTGCTATTTTGGTTTGCCGGGAGAGTCGGTTCTGAAATTTGGAGCATTTTGGGACACGTAGTCCCTAAATGAGAGCTTTAAAGTTAGAAAATGGTCCATAGCTGGAACAGTGTTAAGACGACCTCGGAATGGAAATCCGATGGTTCCATTAGCTCTGTTAGGTGATTTCGGGCTTGGGAGCGCGTTCGGAATGTATTATGGAGGTCCGTAGCTCAATTAGGCTTGAAATGCCGAAGTTGGAAATTTTGGCGAATCCGAACGATAGGTGAGATTTTGATCCGGGGGTCGGAATGGAATTTCAACAATTTCTGTAGCTTCGTTATGTGATTTTGGATATGTCCGCAAATTTTCAGGTCATTCGGACGTCATTTGGTCGGGTTTTTGATTGAATGTTAGTTTCGGAAGTTTTGAAGAAACTTAGGCTTGAATCCGTGTGTAATTGGTGATTTTGATGTTTAGTATGGTGTTTTATGATTGGAATAAGTTTGTATCGTGTTTTGGAGTATGTGGGTGGTTTTCGTTGGGGTCCCGGGGGCCTCGGGGTGAATCCGGACCACCATCCGGCATTTGGAAGCAAGGAATGGTCTGTTGTAAATTGCAGATCACTGGGCAGTGATTTAGCCTTCACGTTCGCGAGGGCAAGGACTGCGTTCGCGTAGGCCAGGTTCAGTAACGCATCGCGTTCGCGAGGGCAATGCCGCGTTCGCGTAGGTTGGGGCCAGTTGGCCATTGCGTTCTCGATGGTTTTGGTCGTGTTCGCGTAAGAGGAAAAGGTAAGGCATCGCGGACGCGTGACTTCATGTCGCATTCACGGTGAAGAAAATGGCTAAGGTATCGCGTTCGCGTGAGGGGCATCGCGAACGCGATGAAGGAATTAGGCTGGCAGTGAAGTTAAAACCAGAACATAACCAGTCGCGGCTTTCACACCCCAAACCTCCATTTTTTGAGTTCCAAGAGAAGGTATTGACGGGAGATTGCTGGGAAATCATCGGGGTTTTGTCGGAGGTAAGTTTTGTGGCTTAATTACATCATTTTAACATGAAATCCTTGGTTAATTCTCTGAAAATGGGAGATTAAAGGTGGGTTTGAACCCTAGGCCTAAAATTTAGGAAATCTTTGATTTGAATGGGCAAACGGAGTCCAATTTCGATAAATTTTATATGCACGGACTCTTATTGAGATAAGGAACCCGAATATATAACTTTCGTGATTTTTCGATAAGCGTACCGGAAGTCGGGTTTTGGCAACTTGTGGGTTTTGGTGTATTTTGAGTTATTTTGATTGGGTAATGCCCAATTGGCCTATTTTAATGTGATTCTATTGATTTTTATCAGATACTATACCTGTGGAGGCCGACATTCACGGCAAGAGGGTTGTCTCTTAGCGGTTTTGTACCGGAGTCGAGGTAAGTGGCTTGTCTAACCTCGTGTGGGGGAACTTTCACCCCTAGGATATTATGTGATAGTTTAAATGCCTTGTACGTGAGGTGACGGGCGTGTACATGCGTTGTTTGTTGAACACATACTTTACTTAAAATGTTCGATGAGTGATATTCCTGCTTTTAGCTGTTAATTCGATATTCTTACCCGGTAGTAGTTAGAAAAGCATGATTAGGTAGTATTTAACTGTCTAGTTGCCTAATTATCTTACTTGAGCTTCTTGATAATTATTGGCACTATTTTTCGGTGAAGTTATAGTTAAGCATATTATATTCTCTCTGTGTATTCCTTTATTTGCTGTGTTTGTGGACTGCGGGTTCAATTCCCGGAGACCCAGGGCTGTGGGTTCGATTCCCAGAGACCCGGAGTGATATTGGTAGGGACTGCGGGTTCGATTCCCGAGATCCTGAGTTATTTGTAGGGACTGCGGGTTCGATTCCCGAGATCCTGAGTTATTTGTAGGGACTGCGGGTTCGATTCCCGAGATCCTGAGTTATTTGTAGGGACTGCGGGTTCGATTCCCGAGATCCTGAGTTATTTGTAGGGACTGCGGGTTCGATTCCCGAGATCCCTGAGTTGTTGGTAGGGACTGCGGGTTCGATTCCCGGAGATCCTGAGTTATTGATTTATTATTGAGACATGAGCTGCGGGTTCGATTCCCGGAGACCCAGGGGTACTGTCAATGGGACTGTGGGTTCAATTCCCACAGGTCCTGGACTTGTCAATTGAGTTGTTACTTGTTGCTAGTTTACTTGTAGACGTTGCAGTAATCACTTTATTGTTGTTATTTAAAGATTATTGTCATTTAAACTGCTAATTATTGTTATTGTCATTTTATTATTTATTTCTCTCAGTAGGGCCCTGACCTTCCTCGTCACTACTCCATCGAGGTTAGGCTTGGCACTTACTGAGTACCGCCGTGGTGTACTCATGCTACTCTTCTGCACACTTTTGTTGTGCAGATCCAGGTACATCAGGACAGACTCATATCAGGTGATTCAGTAGCGTTTTGGGAGAGCTCGAGGTATGATCTACTACGTCCGCGGATCCGGAGGCCTTCCTTCTATTCTATTAGTACTAGTAGATATTTTTCCTTCGCTTCGTTGTTAGATACTCTTTATACATAGAGCCACAGTTGTATATTCCTTTCTAGTCTGTGTTACCCATGGGATTCCGGATCTTGGTGGTGTTTTTAATAGTGTGTTGTGACGGATGTATGTGCCAAGCGGCACGGATTACATTTCTTTTTATGCTATTTTTCCTCTATTTCTTATTTAATGTTCATAACTTGTATAATCTGCACTGTGTTAGGCTTACCTAGTCGTGGGGACTGGGTGCCATCACGACATGTTCACGATTGGTGAACTAGGGTCGTGACAAGTTGGTATCATAGCTCTAGGTTCATAGGAGTCACGGGACACAGACCGGTTACTTAGAGTCTCGCTGATCGATACGGAGACGTCTGTATTTATCTACGAGGGGCTATGTAACTGTTTAGGAAACTCTTCATTTCTTTTGGATTCCTTGTCGTGCGACATTTTTGGCATCAAAAATCTAAACTATTGCTTTCTATTCTCTCACGGATGGTGAGGACACGAGCTACTCGCGACGATCAGGTACCCGCGCCCCCTGTTGCCGCCGTCAGAGGCCGGGGCCGAGGTAGAGGACGAGGACGCGCCCGAGGTGCAGCCACAGCACCCGCGCGTGCTGCCGCTAAGGTGCCACAGGTAGACCAAGTTGGAGCGCAGGCACCTGGTACACCGACTACAGCTACCACTACTCCAGCACTCCATGAGACCCTGGCCCATTTCATGAGTATGTATACCACTTTAGCTCAGGCATGACTGCTTTCTCTCGGTGCAGCTACATCCCAGGCCGGGGGAGAGGCCCAGACTCCCGCAGCCGTTACACCTGAGCAGCGTGTGCCAGTGGGACAGGTTCCAGAGATTATGGTTATGCCTTCTGCCGCCCCAGCACAGCCCGGAGGTAAGTCAGCTGCCTCTGAGGACGAGCAGCGTAGGTTGGAGAGGTTCAAGAAATATGACCCTCTAGTGTTCAGTGGGTTGGCTTCAGATGATGCATTGGGTTTTCTAGAGGAGTGTCATCGTATTCTTCGTACTATGGGGATTGTGGAGACCGGCGGGGTTTCCTTCACTGCCTTTCAGTTTCGTGGGGCCGCTTATGATTGGTGGCGCACGTATGAGTTGGATAGTCTAGAGGAGTCTGCTTCATTGACCTGGACTCAGTTTTCAGATCTGTTTTTGAGGGAGTTTGTTCCCCCGAGCCTTAGGGATTCTTGGCGCTCGGAGTTTGAGCGGTTGCGACAGGGCTCCATGTCAGTATCAGAGTACGCTATCAGTTTTACCCGTCTAGCCAGGCATGCACCGGCTTTGGTAGCCACGGTCTGGGAGAGGGTGCGGAGATTTATTGAGGGCCCGATTCCGCCGATCCGATCCAGCATGGCCAGAGAGTTGGAGACAGATATATCTTATCAGCAGGAAGTGAGAATTGCCAGGAGGATCGAGAGTATGCTCCCTAGAGAGCGGAGAGAGAGAGAGAGGCCAAGAGGTCTCGTGAGTCGGGCCATTTCTCGGGTGCCCGCACTTCATCAGCCGGTCGTTTTGGCAGGGGTTATTCCGGTCGACCAGTTCACTCGGCATTGCCCGCAGCCGGTAGTACTCTAGGTCTTCCAGCACCTCAGGAGCCTTACTATGCTCCCCCAGTTTCTAGTGCGCCTCCTGCGCAGGGTACCTCCAGGGGTCGATCTAGCAGGAGCGGGGCCGATCAGTCACAGCCACCGCGGACTCCCAAGGCTTGTTTTGAGTGCGGAGATACTCGCCATCTGGTTAGGGAGTTCCCTAGGCGTAGGAGAGGAGCACCTCCATAGACTTCACAGCCTCAGCGTGGTTCACAAGGTCAGCAGGCCATCATCCCACCCCCAGCTACTGCCCTACCTGCCTAGCCAGCTAGGGGTGGGGATAAGGTTGCCAGAGGTTGCCCTCGAGAGAGGGGTGAGGTCAGATTTTATGCTATTCCCGATCGCGTCACAGCTGTCACCTCTGATTTTGTTATCATAGGTATTATCTTGGTTAGTCACAGGGAGGCATCGGTTCTATTCGACCCTGGTTCCACTTTTTCATATGTGTCTTCTTACTTTGCTTCTCATCCGGGTGTGCCTCGGGATTCTTTGAGTGCCCCCATTTATGTTTCCACTCCGGTGGGTGATTCTTTGGTAGTGGACCGCGTATATCGGTCGTGTTTGGTTACCATTTGTGATTTTGAGACCAGAGCGGATCTATTGTTGCTCGGGATGGTCGATTTTGATATTATTCTGGGCATGGACTGGTTGTCGCCCCATTATGCTATTCTTGATTGTCACGCCAAGACCGTGACGCCGGCTATGCCAGGCATTCCACGTATTGAGTGGAGTGGTACTCTAGATCACACCCCTAGCCGTGTTATTTCTTTTCTCAGAGCTCAGCGGATGGTTGAGAAGGGGTGTGCAGCTTATCTAGCCTATGTGCAGGATGTCAGTATTGACACTCCCTCTATTGATTCTGTTCCAGTGGTACATGATTTCGCTAATGTATTTCCAGCTGATCTCCCGGGCATGCCGCCCGACAGAGATATTGATTTTGCTATTGATTTGTTGCGGGCACTCGGCCCATTTCTATTCCACCGTACCGTATGGCTCCTCCTGTGTTGAAGAAGTTGAAGGATTAGTTATAGTAGTTGTTGGGTAAGGGTTTCATTCGACCCAGTGTTTCGCCTTGGGGTGCTCCTGTGTTGTTTGTGAAGAAAAAGGACGGTTCTATACGTATGTGTATTGACTATCGTCAGCTGAACAAGGTTACAGTGAAGAACCGGTATCCTTTGCCCCGCATTGATGATTTATTTGACCAGCTACAGGGCGCACAGGTGTTTTCTAAGATTGATTTGCGCTCTGGGTATCACCAGCTGAAGATCCGGGAACCAGATATCCCGAAGACTGCCTTCAGGACTCGGTATGGCCAGTATGAGTTCCTCGTGATGTCTTTTGGGCTGACTAATGCCCCAGCAGCCTCTGTGCATTTGATGCACAGTGTGTTCAGGCCTTATCGGGACTCGTTCGTGATTGTCTTCATTGATGATATTCTAGTATATTCCCGGAGTCGGGAAGAGCACGAGCAGCATTTGAGGATAGTGCTTCAGATTCTGAGGGAGAAGCAGCTTTATGCCAAGTTCTCTAAATGTGAATTCTGGTTGAGTTCGGTGGCATTTTTGGGCCACGTGGTGTCGAGTGATGGTATTCGAGTAGATCCGAGGAAGGTGGAGGCCGTGCAGAGTTGGCCCAGACCCTCCTCCGCTACTGAGATTCGCAGTTTCCTTGGTTTGGCGGGCTACTACCGTCGTTTCGTAGAGGGGTTCTCTTCGATTGCAGCACCTATGACCAGGTTGACCCAAAAGGGTGCCCCTTTTCAGTGGACAGATGAGTGTGAGGCGAGCTTTCAGAAGCTCAAGACAACTTTGACTTTGGCCCCTATATTGATGTTGCCTACAGGCTCGGGGTCCTATACGGTATATTGTGATGCCTCACGAGTTGGACTCGGCGCAGTATTGATGCAGGACAGTAGGGTGATTGCCTACGCGTCCAGACAGCTGAAGGTGCATAAGAAGAACTATCCTGTTCATGATTTGGAGCTAGCTGCCATTGTTCACGCCTTGAAGATTTGGCGTCATTACTTGTATGGGGTTCCTTGTGAGATCTACACCGATCACCGGAGTTTGCAGCACTTGCTTATGCAAAAAGGACCTGAATATGCGTCAGAGGAGATGGTTGGAGCTACTGAAGGACTATGATATTACTATTCTCTATCATCCGGGCAAGGCTAATGTGGTTGCCGATGCCTTGAGTCGTCGGGCGGAGAGTTTGGGGAGTTTGGCGTATCTACCAGCTTCGGAGAGGCCTATGGCGATGGATGTTCAGGCTTTAGCCAGGCAGTTTGTTAGACTGGATCTTTCGGAGCCCAGCCGGGTTTTGGCTTGTGTGGTTTCTCGATCTTCTCTATTTGACCGCATCAGAGAGCGTCAGTTCGACGACCCTCATTTGCTTGTCCTTCAGGATAGAGTTCAGCGTGGTGATGCACGAGATGTTACCATCGGGGATGATTGAGTTATGAGGATGCAGGGGCGTATCTGTGTGCCTAATGTAGATGATCTTCGAGAGCTGATTCTAGAGAGGCCCATAGCTCGCGGTATTCCATCCATCCGGGTGCCGCGAAGATGTATCAGGACCTGAGGCAGCATTACTGGTGGAGGCGGATGAAGAAGGATATAGTTGACTATGTTTCTAGGTGCCTCAACTTCCAGCAAGTGAAGTATGAGCATCAGCGTCCGGGTGGATTAATGCAGCAGATTGAGATTTCCGAGTGGAAATGGGAGCGCATCACCATGGACTTTGTATCTGGACTTCCACGGACGGTTAGGAAGTTTGATTCCATTTGGGTTATTGTGGATCGGCTGACCAAGTTCGCCTATTTCATACCGGTGAAGTACTGCTTATTCATCGGAACGACTGGCGGAGATCTATATCAGGGAGATAGTTCGGCTGCATGGTATTCCAGTTTCCATCATTTCGGATAGAGGCACTCGGTTCACTTCACGGTTCTGGAGAGCCGTACAGCAGGAGTTAGGTACTCGGGTAGAGCTGAGCACAGCCTTTCACCCCCAGACTGATGGGCAGTCCGAGCGCACTATTCAGATTTTGGAGGATATGCTCCGTGCGTGCGTGATTGAGTTTGGAGGTTCATGGGATCACTTCTTGCCATCCATGATGATGCTAGAAGAGCTATTCCCGCCGCCCACCCGAAAGAGATGAGGAAGACTGGCGGAGTTTGCTTATCCCGTGGGTTGGTTCGAGCCGGGCGAGGCCAGGTTGCTAGGTACTGATATGGTTCAGGATGCTATGGACAAGGTCAAGGTGATTCAGGATAGACTTCGCGTAGCCCACTCTAGACAAAAGAGTTATGCGGATAAGAAGGTTCGCGATGTGGCTTTTATGGTTTGTGAGCGAGTTCTGCTACGAGTCTCGCCCATGAAGGGCGTTATGAGGTTTGGGAAGAAAGGAAAGCTGAGTCCTAGATTCTATTGGCCCTTTAGAGATTTTGAGGCATGTTGGGGAGGTTGCTTATGAGTTGGCCTTACCTCCCGGCCTAGCCGGAGTCCATCCCGTATTTCATGTCTCCATGCTCCGGAGATACCATGGTGACCCGTCGCACGTGTTGGATTTCACTTCTGTTCAGCTAGACAAGGATCTGTCTTATGTTGAGGAGCCAGTAGCCATTCTAGACAGGCAGGTCAGAAAGCTAAGGTCAAAGAACATCGCTTCGGTAAAGGTTCAATGGCAGGGCCAGCCGGTCGAGGAGGCAACTTGGGAGACTGAGCAGGATATGCGCAGCCAGTACCCTCATCTTTTCATCACTCCAGGTATATTTTCTATGCTCGTTCGAGGATGAACGAATCTTTTAAGTGTGGGAAGATGTAAAGACCCGGCCAGTCATTTTAGAAAATTACGCCCCAATCCCCAATTTAACTGTTCCCCTAAGTTCATTTCTGCTATTGTGGTTTGCCGGGAGAGTCGGTTCTGAAATTTGGAGCATTTAGGGACACGTAGTCCCTAAATGAGAGCTTTAAAGTTAGAAAATGGTCTGTAGCCGGAACAGTGTTAAGGCGACCTCAGAACGGAAATCCGATGGTTCCATTAGCTCTGTTAGGTGATTTCGGGGTTGGGAGCGCGTTCCGAATGTATTTTGGAGGTCTATAGCTCAATTAGGCTTGAAATGCCGAAGTTGGAAATTTTGGCGAATCCGAATGATAGGTGAGATTTTGATCTGGGGGTCGAAATGGAATTTCGACAATTTATGTAGCTTCGTTATGTGATTTTGGATATGTCCGCAAATTTTCAGGTCATTCGGACGTCATTTGGTCGGGTTTTTGATTGAATGTTAGTTTCGGAAGTTTTGAAGAAACTTAGGCTTGAATCCGTGTGTAATTGGTGATTTTGATGTTTAGGATGGTGTTTTTATGATTGGAATAAGTTCGTATCGTGTTTTGGAGTATGTGGGTGGTTTTCGTTGGGGTCCCGGGGGCCTCGGGGTGAATCCGGACCACCATCCGGCATTTGGAAGCAAGGAATGGTCTGCTGTAAATTGCAGATCACTGGGCAGTGATTTAGCCTTCGCGTTCGCGAGGGCAAGGACCGAGTTCGCGTAGGCCAGGTTCAGTAAAGCATCGCGTTCGCGAGGGCAATGCCGCGTTCGCGTAGGTTGGGGCCAGTTGGCCATCGCGTTCGCGATGGTTTTGGTCGCGTTCGCGTAAGAGGAAAAGGTAAGGCATCGCGGACGCGTGACTTCATGTCGCGTTCGTGGTGAAGAAAATGGCTAAGGCATCGCGTTCGCGTGAGGGGCATCGCGAACGCGATGAAGGAATTAGGCTGGCAGTGAAGTTAAAACCAGAACATAACCAATCGCGGGTTTCACACACCAAACCTCCATTTTTTGAGTTCCAAGAGAAGGTATTGATGGGAGATTGCTGGGAAATCATCGGGGTTTCGTCGGAGGTAAGTTTTGTGGCTTAATTACATCATTTTAACATGAAATCCTTGGTTAATTCTCTGAAAATGGGAGATTAAAGGTGGGTTTGAACCCTAGGCCTAAAATTTAGGAAATCTTTGATTTGAATGGGCAAACGGAGTCCAATTTCGATAAATTTTATATGCACGGACTCTTATTGAGATAAGGAACCCGAATATATAACTTTCGTGATTTTTCGATAAGCGTACCGGAAGTCGGGTTTTGGCAACTTGTGGGTTTTGGTGTATTTTGAGTTGTTTTGATTGGGTAATGCCCAATTGGCCTATTTTGATGTGATTCTATTGATTTTTATCAGATACTACACCTGTGGAGGCCGACATTCACGGCAAGAGAGTTGTCTCTTAGCGGTTTTGTACCGGAGTCGAGGTAAGTGGCTTGTCTAACCTCGTGTGGGGGAACTTTCACCCCTAGGATATTATGTGATAGTTTAAATGCCTTGTACGCGAGGTGATGGGCGTGTACATGTGCTGTTTTTTGAACACATACTTTACTTAAAATGTTCGATGAGTGATATTCCTGCTTTTAGCTGTTAATTCGATATTCTTACCCGGTAGTAGTTAGAAAAGCATGATTAGGTAGTATTTAACTGTCTAGTTTCCTAATTGTCTTACTTAAGCTTCTTGATAATTATTGGCACTATTTTTCGGTGAAGTTATAGTTAAGCATATTATATTCTCTTTGTGTATTCCTTTATTTGCTGTGTTTGTGGACTGCGGGTTCAATTCCCGGAGACCCAGGGCTGTGGGTTCGATTCCCAGAGACCCGGAGTGATATTGGTATGGACTGCGGGTTCGATTCCCGAGATCTTGAGTTATTTGTAGGGACTGCGGGTTCGATTCCCGAGATCCTGAGTTATTTGTAGGGACTGCGGGTTCGATTCCCGAGATCCTGAGTTATTTGAAGGGACTGCGGGTTCGATTCCCGAGATCCCGAGTTATTTGTAGGGACTGCGGGTTCGATTCCGGAGATCCTGAGTTATTTGTAGGGACTGCGGGTTCGATACCCAGAGATCCTGAGTTATTGATTTACTATTGAGACATGGGCTGCGGGTTCGATTTCCGGAGACCCAGGGGTACTGTCAATGTGACTGTGGGTTCAATTCCCACAGGTCCTGGACTTGTCAATTGAGTTGGTACTTGTTGTTAGTTTACTTGTAGACGTTGCAGTAATCACTTTATTGTTGTTATTTAAAGATTATTGTCATTTAAAGCTGCTTATTATTGTTATTGTCTTTTTATTATTGATTTCTCTCAGTAGGGCCCTGACCTTCCTCGTCACTACTCCATCGAGGTTAGGCTTGGCACTTACTGAGTACCGTCGTGGTGTACTCATGCTACTCTTCTGCACACTTTTGTTGTGCAGATCCAGGTACATCAGGACAGACTCATATCAGGTGATTCAGCAGCGTTTTGGGAGACCTCGAGGTATGATCGGCTACGTCCGCGGATCCGGAGGCCTTCCTTCTATTCTATTAGTACTAGTAGATATTTTTCCTTCACTTCGTTGTTAGATACTCTTTATACATAGAGCCACAGTTGTATATTCCTTTCTAGTCTGTGTTACCCGTGGCATTCCGGATCTTGGTGGTGTTTTTAACAGTGTGTTGTGATGGATGTATGTGCCAAGCAGCACGGATTACATTTCTTTTTATGCTATTTTTCAACTATTTCTTATTTAATGTTCATAACTTGTATAATCCGCAATGTGTTAGGCTTACCTAGTCGTAGGGACTGGGTGCCATCACGACATGTTCACGATTGGTGAACTGGGGTCGTGACACCTCCCATTTTACTACCTTTTTTAGATAAAGTATACCCCGCTATTTACTAATACATCCCAAGAAGGGATATAATAATAACAACAAGGAAGGAATTTTTCCACTTTAAGGATAATCGGAACGGGATTTATGTAAATTTCAGAGTCGCCACTTGGGGAGATAATGGTGCCCCAAGTCACCGGTTTAATCCCGAATCCGAGGAAATATGACTCTGTTTTAATAGTCCGCGAAACTAGAAATCCGGATAAGGAATTCTGTTAAAAAGGGAGAAGGTGTTAGACACTCCCGAATTCCGTGGTTCTAGCACGGTCGCTCAACTGCTGTATTTGTCTTATTTGATTTCTTTATATGCTTTTTACAAATGTTAATGTCCCGCTTTGTTATTTTTTAAAAGACTTGTGATGTCACGAAAATGCATTTCGAGTCACACCGCAACCTGTACGCCTGTGACTTTAGTGCATTTCAGTTTCGTCGGGATTTGAGATTTGAGTCCCATAAATGTGCACTCGTATTAAGAATGTATATTTTAATCGCGCCTATAATGTCTACGTCTTATTAACTTTAGGAAAGACCGTAAAATTTGCTAAACGGTTGTCACGACCCGGATTTTCCCCCAACATCGGGATCGTGATGGCGCCTACTCGTGGTAGCTAGGCAAGCCACTGTATTCATACTATCCTGTTTTTAACACAATTTAATTAAATAAATGCGGAATACTTTATCGAAATGGAAATAACAAATCACAAGGTAAAAATCATACTGAAATCCTCTACCCAAGACTTGGAGTCACCAACTCACAAACTACTATGGAATACTACACATAAAAGTCCTGAAGGAAATATAACATAATTCTGTTTGTCTCGGAACAAAGAGACTACAGCTATTAACATAAATAAAGAAAGAGACGCCGGGCCTGCGGACGTCTGCAAGCTACCTCGGTCTCAAATGTGCTCAATTCCCACGCAATCTATTTACTGCTGCTGCTGCTCCCGATCGTAACCTGGACCTGTGCAAAAACGCACAGAAGTGTAGCATCAACACAACCGACCCCATGTGCTGGTAAGTGCCTGGCCTATCCCGGCGAAGTAGTGACAAGCCTAGGACCGGACACCTACATAAACCTGTGCAATTCAATATATATATGTGTGTACCACAAAATAACAAGAAATAATCAAGTATTAACACAATAAGCAATATCTTGAAGAATTCAACAAGTAACCACAGTTAATAATTTCGCAAGGAAAATCAAAGTGTAATGTAAACACAAGTAATATCAATTCAAGGAATAGCAAACAGTTGCACGGCATCACCCTTCGTGCTTTTACTCTCGTCCTCACCAAGTAAACAAATAGAGTACACGGCATCACCCTTCGTGCTTTATCACTCTTCCTCACCCAAATAACAATCAAATAAGTTCACAAGGAAAAACAAGGTGTAATGGAAACACAAGTAATATCAAGTCAAGAAATGGCAAATGGCTGCACGGTATCAACCAAATAAAATATAATGGAAAAACAAGTAATATTAATTCAAGAAATAGCAAGCAATTGCACGGCATCACCCTTCGTGCTTTTACTCTCATCCTCACCAGATAGACAAATAAAGTACACGGCATCACCCTTCGTGCTTTTACTCTCATCCTCACATCCATAGTACGGCATGATCCTTCGTACATGGTTCAATAACAAGGCACGGCATGATCCTTCGTGCATAATCAATAAATAAACATGGCACGGCATTAACCTTCGTGCATAAATAAATAAAACATGGCACGGCATCACCCTTCGTGCATTATCACTCTTCCTCACCCAAATAACAATCACGGTTAAGGGTAAAGAAAGAAACAGTAATTCATAAACCGTCCCATCAAGGGCAATCAATAATTATCTTCACAACAAGTCCCAACAAGGGAGAACAATAACAATTCATCTGTAATATATCTCAAAATAATCATTATTCAACGACTCACGGTCATACTAGACGCCAGTGTATGGATGCTCGTCACCACGGCCCATACACCGCACTCGATCACATAACACATAGCACATAATCCTATTCCCTCAAGCTAGGATAGAACAAACACTTACCTCGAATGCTTATGAACAATCCAATCCGTGGAAATGTCTTTTCTTTCAATTTGGCTCCAATCCAACCGTATCTATACACAATTGATTTAATATCATCAATTCTACTCAACAAACTAATTCTTAATACCAAATAACACTTTTACAACATTATGCCATGAATAGTAAATTTCAACCCCGGGCCCACATGATCGGAATTCGGGGTTAGGACCAAAATCCGGTTACCCATCCCCCACGAGTTCACGTATATAATTTGTTTCAAAATCGGACCTCAATTCGAGGTCCAATTCCCTAATTTATGAAAAACCCTATTTTCTAACAAAAACAAGAATTTTACCATGAAAACATTTGATTTCTAATGAAAAACATGTTTAATGATGTTAGGAATTGAAAGAATTAAGTAAAAAGTGACTTACAATCATTTTGATGAAGAAGAAATCCTTGAAGAGTCGCAAATGGGTGTTTTGGTTTTGTGAAAAATGAAGAAATGACTGAAATTCGTGTTTTTCAGGTCTCCTGTGTTCGCATTTGCGAACATGGGTTCGCAATTGCGAACCCCGACCAATTTCTGGAGTTTGAAAAAATAAGCTAAGGGTGGAAAGTTCGCATTTGCGAACATTCATTCGCATTTGCGAACACATGCTGTACAAGGCATTGTTCGCATTTGTGAACAATGGTTCGCATTTGCGAACCAAGGCAGTCACTGGGACGTTCGCATTTGCGAACAATGGTTCGCATTTGCGAACCAAGGCAGCACTGGGGACCTTCGCAAATGCGAACAATTGTTCGCATTTGCGAACAAGGCTGGCTTCGCATTTGCGATCAATTGTTCGCATTTGCGAGCCTTGCCTTACATTGTCCCCTTCGCAATTGCGAGAAATTCTTCGCAATTGCGAAGCCAACAGCTGGGTGAAAAAAACCAGCAGTTCAAAATTCAGAATTTCATCCAACGGCCTATCAAATCTTTACCCGAGCCCCCGGGCTCCAAACCAAACATGTACACAACCTCAAAAACACATTATGGACTTGTTCGTGCGATCATATCGCCAATATCACCTCGTTTTAATCAAATCGAGCCTCAAACTCATGATTTTCATACTTTTGATTTTCAAAACTTCTTAACTTGGAACTCGAGGTCCAAAACATCTCAAACGACATCCAAATGTCACCAAACTTTACAGAAATCACATATATAATATTTAAGACTTGTACCGGGCGTCGGAACAAAAATATGAGCCCGATACCAAGGTCTATTAATTTATTTCCTTTAATAATTGCATCAAAAACAATTTCACATAAAAATTCATAACTTGGGCTCTAGGCCTCGAGAATTCGACTCCGGACACATGTCCAAGTCCCATATTTTCCTACGGACCTCTCGGGACCATCCAATCTCGGGTCCGGATCCGTTTACCAAAAATGTTGACCGAAGTCAACCATATCAATATTAATATCATTTTTATCCAAATTTCTCATAGAATTCATATTTTCTATCACAAAATCTTTCAGGCTACATGCTCGGATCGTGCACGTAAATCGAGGCAACATAGAATGAGGTTTTCAAGGCCTCAGAAGCTCGAAATTATTAATAAAATAAGTGATGACCCTTTGGGTCGTCACAATCTCCACCTCTAAAACAACCGTTCGTCCTCGAACGGACAAAAGAAAGAAGTACCGAGTCAGGAAACAAGTGTGGGTAACGGCTCCGCATATCAGACTCGGACTCCCAGGTCGATGCCTCAGGAGGCTGACCTCTCCACTGAACACGCACAGAAGGATAACTCTTCGACCTCAGCTGTCGAACCTGCCGGTCTAGAATAGCCACCGGCTCCTCCTCGTAGGATAGATCATTGTCCAATTGGACAGTACTGAAGTCTAACACATGTGTGGGATCGCCGTGGTATCTCCGAAGCATAGATACGTGAAAAACTGGATGTACGGCTGATAAGCTAGGCGGCAAAGCTAATCTGTAAGCCACCCCTCCCACTCTGTCTAGAATCTCAAATGGACCAATATACCTAGGGCTGAGCTTGCCCTTCTTCCCAAACCTCATCACGCCCTTCATAGGCGACACCCGGAGCAATACTCGTTCACCAACCATGAAATCTACATCTCGAACCTTACGATCCGCATAAGTCTTCTGCCTGGACTGAGCTGAACGCAATCTCTCCTGAATAGTCTTGACCTTATCCAAGGCCTCCTGAACTAAGTCCGTACCTAACAACCGAGCCTCTCCCGGTTCAAACCATCCAACCGGTGATCGACATCGCCTACCATACAACGCCTCATACGGGGCCATCCGGATGCTAGATTGGTAACTGTTATTGTAGGCGAACTGCGCTAATGGCAGAAACGGGTCCCACGAGCCTCCGAAATCAATAACACGGGCTCGAAGCATGTCTTCGAGAATCCGAATAGTCCTCTCCGCCGGCCATCCGTCCGAGGATGAAATGCTGTACTCAGCCGAACATCTGGGTGCCTAACTCCTGCCGAACCGCTCTCCGGAACCGCGCGGTAAGCTGCGTTCCCGATCGAGGATAATAGATACCGGCACCCCATGGAGACGAACAATCTCCCTAATGTAAACCTCCGCTAACCTCTCCGACGAGTAGGAGACGGATACTGGGAATAAAGTGTGCTGATTTGGTCAGCCTATCAACAATGACCCAAACGGCATCAAATTTCCTCCGAGTCAAAGGAAGTCCAATAACGAAGTCCATAGTGATCCGCTCCCATTTCCACTCGGGAATTTCAATCCTCTGGAATACACCACCAGGTCTCCTGGTGCTCATATTTCACCTGCTGACAATTTAGACACCGAGCGACATACGCAACGATATCTTTCTTCATTCCGCGCCACCAATAGTGTTGCCGTAAGTCCTGGTACATCTTCGCGGCGCCTGGGTGAATAGAATACCGCGAGCTGTGGGCCTCTGCTAAGATCAACTCTCGAATTCCTTCGACATTGGGCACACAAACTCGACCCTGCAATTTCAATACCCCATCATCATCTAGGTTTACCTGTGTGGCACCTCCCCGCTGTACTGTATCTCTCAACTCACGCAAATGAGGATCATCAAATTGCCTCTCACGGATCCGCTCTAATAAAGAAGAACGAGCGACCGTGCAGGCTAGCACCCTGCTAGGCTCAGAAATGTCTAATCTCACGAACCGGTTGGCTAAGGCCTGGACATCTAGAGCTAATGGTCTCCGATTGACCGGAATATATGCAAGACTACCCATGCTGGCATACTTTCTACTCAATGCATCGGCCACCACATTGGCCTTACACCTGGGTGATATAATATAGTAACATCATAGTCTTTTAGCAACTCTAACCATCTCCGTTGTCGTAGATTCAACTCCTTCTGTTTGAACAAGTACTGTAGGCTTTTGTGATCAGTGTACACCTCACATGTCACACCATAAAGATAATGCCTCCAGATTTTTAAGGCATGAACCACTGCTGCTAATTCAAGATCATGAACTGGATAATTCTTCTCATGTATCTTTAACTGCCTCGAAGCATAAGCGATAACCTTACCATCCTGCATCAATACCGCTCCAAGCCATGTACGAGATGCGTCACAATAAACTGTATAAGGCCCTGCACCTATAGGTAGTATCAACACTGGTGCGGTGGTCAAGGCTGTCTTGAGCTTCTGAAAGCTCGCCTCACACTCCTCCGACCACCGAAACTGAACACCCTTCTGGGTCAACCTGGTCATCGGGGCTGCAATAGAAGAAAACCCCTCTACAAAACGACGGTAGTAACCTGCTAATCCCAAGAAACTCCAGGATCTCGGTCACTGAAGCTGGTCGAGGCCAATTCTGGACTGCCACAATCTTCTTTGGGTCCACCTGAATACCCTCCACCGATACGATATGACCCAAAAATACCATTGAACTCAACCAGGACCCACATTTTGAAAATTTGGCATATAGTCGATTATCCTTCAGAGTCTGAAGAACCACTCTGAGGTGCTGCTCGTGCTCCTCCTGGCTGCGAGAGTATACCAGGATTTCATCTATAAAGACTATCACGAACAGATCTAAATAAGGCCTGAATACCCGATTCATCAACTCCATGAATGCGGCTGGGGCATTGGTCAACCCGAAGGACATGACCAAGAACTCATAATGCCCATATCTAGAGCGAAAGGCTCTCTTAGGAATGTCAGCCGCCCTGATCTTCAGCTGATGGTAGCCTGACCTCAAGTCTATCTTAGAGAATACCCTCTCCCTGGAGCTGGTCAAACAAATCATCAATCCTCGGCAGTGGATATTTATTTTTAATAGTCACCTTGTTTAACTGCCGGTAATCAATACGCATTCGCATCGAGCCATCCTTCTTCTTTACAAATAATACAGGTGCTCCCCAGGGGGAAACACTGGGCCTGATAAAGCCTTTCTCAAGAAGGTCCTGCAACTGATCTTTCAACTCTTTTAGCTTCGGCGGGGCCATACGATAGGGTGGAATAGAGATGGGCTGAGTGCCCGGTGCCAGATCAATACAGAAATCAATATCCCTGTCGGGTGGCATGCCCGGCAGGTCTGAAGGAAAAACCTCGGGAAACTCCCGTGCAATAGGGACTGAATCAATGGAAGAAACTTCTACGCTGGAATCACGAACATAAGCCAAATAAGCTAGACACCCCTTCTCGACCATACGTCGAGCCTTAACATAGGAAATAACAGTGCGAACGGAGTGGGGTGATTCTGGCAAGGCTAAGGTGACAGTCTTAGCATGACAATCAAGAATAGCATGGTATGGGGACAACCGGTCCATCCCCAATATGACATCAAAATCTACCATATCCAAGAGCAACAGATCAACACGGGTCTCAAGACCCCCAAATATAACTACGCACGCACGATGCACCCGATCGACTACAATAGAGTCACCCACTGGCGTAGCCACATAAGCTGGAATATCCAGAGCATAGCTGGGCACAACCAAATACGGTGCGAAATAGGAAGACACATAGGAATATGTAGATCCAGGGTCAAATAATACTGAAGCACCTCTGCCACACACAAGAATAGTACCCGTAATCACGGCATCTGATGCCTCTGCCTCTGGCCTGGCCGGTAAAGCATAGAAACGGGGATCTGCACCTCCCCTCCGAGCTGCGTCTCTAGGACGACC
This sequence comes from Nicotiana noctiflora, assembly GCA_032618575.1. Lineage (NCBI taxonomy): Eukaryota > Viridiplantae > Streptophyta > Magnoliopsida > Solanales > Solanaceae > Nicotiana > Nicotiana noctiflora. The sequence continues at coordinate 289,059 of JASVEL010012343.1, forward strand.
ATCAACTGGCTGACCTCTACCTCTGGCCGGACGGTCTCTACCTCTACGGTCTCGACCTCCGCCTCTAAAATCTCTACCCCCGCCTGCGGCTGGCTGGGCAGGCTGAGGGTCAGCTGGGGCCTCGAATCATAGGACGAGGACCCCGCCTGCTGAGAGTTGCCCGCTGCTATAGGGCAATTCATGATAAAATGCACTGGGTCACCACAACCGTAGCAACTCTTGGGCCGATAGGGCTGCTGGCCCCGACGACCGAATGGCCTCCACGAACACTGCGAAGAGGCCGAGCATTAATAGGAGGCCGAGTCCGAATAATGCCCCGAGAAGCTACGATCACCTGATCCACCCTGCGAAGCCCGAAGGGCGGAATGAAAAGGCTCGGAGGACTGGCCTCTATCAAAGGATTCTCTGCTACCGGAGGAAGAACCACCAAACCTGGCCTGAATGACGAGGCCTCTTATCCGAAGAATAACCGCCTCCCCTAGCAAGAGCCATCTCAACTATGCGTGCTGCATTGGCTGCCTCCTGAAATGATATGTCACTCCCCACGCCCATAGCCATCTGTAGTCTAATCGGCTGATTAAGCCCATCTATAAATCTGCGGACCCTCTCCCGCTCCGTGGGAAGTATCACCGCTGCATGACGAGCCAAGTCAATAAATCTCGTCTCATACTGTGTAACTGTCATAGTGCCCTGATGGAGGCGCTCAAACTGCCTCCGAAGTACATCCCTCGGAGTAGCAGGGAGAAACTTCTCCATAAATAGTTCCGCAAACTGGTCCCATGATAAAGCTGGGGACCCTGCTGGTCGAGTCAGAGCAATAATCTCTCCACCAAGTCTTGGCGGATCCTGCAAGTCTGAAGGTACAGAAATCAACTCCGTTTGTCTCCACAATCCCCATAGTCTTGAGAATCTCATGGCAACTGAATAAGAAGTCCTGAGGATCCTCTGATGCGGCTCCACTGAATGTAGTGGTAAATAGCTTGGAGAACCGATCAAGCCTCCATAACGAATCAGAAGTCATGGCCGTTCCATCACCGGCATGAGCTGTGGTACCGGACTGAGTGGCCACAGCTGGCTGAACCACGGGTGCCTGAGGCTGAGGAGCTACTGGCTCCGGAGTACGAGCAATAGGAGTCTGGGCCCCTCCTCCGGCCTGAGAAGCGGCTGGTGCAACTGATAATAAACCAGCTCTGGCAATGCTATCCATAAATCCCGCTATTCTGACCAAAGCATCCCGAAGATCTGGGGTAAATAAAGCCTCTCCTGGGACCTGAGCTGGGCCCACTGGAGCTGCTGGGACTGGAACCTCATCGTCAATCTCAATATGAGGCTCCACCTCTGGGGTAGCTGCCTGGGGCTGAGCTCTACCCCTACCAAGGCCTCTGATACGGCCTTGGCCCCTGCCCCTCACGGGAGCTGTCTGGGGCTCGGGCTGCTGGTCAGCGGACGAAGAAGCGCGTGTCCTCACCATCCGCGAAAGGACAGAATAGAAATTCAATCAATAATTGAGGAACAAGTCGCACGACAAGAAAGAACAAATGAGAGACTCTTTCCTAACTCAATAGACTCTGGAGGACAAGTACAGACGTCTCAGGAAGTTCTTCAAAATAAAGTATAGTAGAATGTTGTACTTATGGGAAAGATTGTGTCACGACCCGGATTTTCCCCCAACATCGGGATCGTGATGGCGCCTACTCGTGGTAGCTAGGCAAGCCATTGTATTCATACTATCCTGTTTTTAACACAATTTAATTAAATAAATGCGGAATACTTTATCGAAATGGAAATAACAAATCACAAGGTAAAAATCATACTGAAATCCTCTACCCAAGACTTGGAGTCACCAACTCACAAACTACTATGGAATACTACACATAAAAGTCTGAAGGAAATATAACATAATTCTGTTTGTCTCGGAACAAAGAGACTACAGCTATTAGCATAAATAAAGAAAGAGACGCCGGGCCTGCGGACGTCTGCAAGCTACCTCGGTCTCAAATGTGCTCAATTCCCACGCAATCTATTTACTGCTGCTGCTGCTCCTGATCGTAACCTGGACCTGTGCAAAAACGCACAGAAGTGTAGCATCAGCACAACCGACCCCATGTGTTGGTAAGTGCCTGGCCTATCCCGGCGAAGTAGTGACAAGCCTAGGACCAGACACCTACATAAACCTGTGCAATTCAATATATATATATGTGTACCACAAAATAACAAGAAATAATCAAGTATTAACACAATAAGCAATATCTTAAAGAATTCAACAAGTAACCACAGTTAATAATTTCGCAAGGAAAATCAAAGTGTAATGTAAACACAAGTAATATCAATTCCAGGAATAGCAAACAGTTGCACGGCATCACCCTTCGTGCTTTTACTCTCGTCCTCACCAAGTAAACAAATAGAGTACACGGCATCACCCTTCGTGCTTTATCACTCTTCCTCACCCAAATAACAATCAAATAAGTTCACAAGGAAAAACAAGGTGTAATGGAAACACAAGTAATATCAAGTCAAGAAATGGCAAATGGCTGCACGGTATCAACCAAATAAAATATAATGGAAAAACAAGTAATATTAATTCAAGAAATAGCAAGCAATTGCACGGCATCACCCTTCGTGCTTTTACTCTCATCCTCACCGGATAGACAAATAAAGTACACGGCATCACCCTTCGTGCTTTTACTCTCATCCTCACATCCATAGTACGGCATGATCCTTCGTACATGGTTCAATAACAGGCACGGCATGATCCTTCGTGCATAATCAATAAATAAACATGGCACGGCATTAACCTTCATGCATAAATAAATAAAACATGGCACGGCATCACCCTTCGTGCATTATCACTCTTCCTCACCCAAATAACAATCACAGTTAAGGGTAAAGAAAGAAACAGTAATTCATAATCCGTCCCATCAAGGGCAATCAATAATAATCTTCACAACAAGTCCCAACCAGGGAGAACAATAACAATTCATCTGTAATATATCTCAAAATAATTATTTTCCAACGACTCACGGTCATACTAGACGCCAGTGTATGGATGCTCGTCACCACGACCCATACACCGCACTCGATCACATAACACATAGCACATAATCCTATTCCCTCAAGCTAGGATAGAACAAACACTTACCTCGAATGCTTATGAACAATCCAATCCGTGGAAATGTCTTTTCTTTCAATTTGGCTCCAATCCAACCGTATCTATACACAATTGATTTAATATCATCAATTCTACTCAACAAACTAATTCTTAATACCAAATAACACTTTTACAACATTTTGCCATGAATAGTAAATTTCAACCCCGGGCCCACATGATCGGAATTCGGGGTTAGGACCAAAATCCGGTTACCCATCCCCCACGAGTTCACGTATATAATTTGTTTCAAAATCGGACCTCAATTCGAGGTCCAATTCCCTAATTTATGAAAAACCCTATTTTCTAACAAAAACAAGAATTTTACCATGAAAACATTTGATTTCTAATGAAAAACATGTTTAATGATGTTAGGAATTGAAAGAATTAAGTAAAAAGTGACTTACAATCGTTTTGATGAAGAAGAAATCCTTGAAGAGTCGCAAATGGGTGTTTTGGTTTTGTGAAAAATGAAGAAATGACTGAAATTCGTGTTTTTCAGGTCTCTGTGTTCGCATTTGCGAACATGGGTTCGCAATTGCGAACCCCGACCAATTTCTGGAGTTTGAAAAAATAAGCTAAGGGTGGAAAGTTCGCATTTGCGAACATTCGTTCGCATTTGCGAACTAATGTTCGCATTTGCGAACACATGCTGTACAAGGCATTGTTCGCATTTGTGAACAATGGTTCGCATTTGCGAACCAAGGCAGTCACTGGGACGTTCGCATTTGCGAACAATTGGTTCGCATTTGCGAACCAAGGCAGCACTGGGGACCTTCGCAAATGCGAACAATTGTTCGCATTTGCGAACAAGGCTGGCTTCGCATTTGCGATCAATTGTTCGCATTTGCGAGCCTTGCCTTACATTGTCCCCTTCGCAATTGCGAGAAATTCTTCGCAATTGCGAAGCCAACAGCTGGGTGAAAAAAACCAGCAGTTCAAAATTCAGATTTTCATCCAACGGCCTATCAAATCTTTACCCGAGCCCCCGGGCTCCAAACCAAACATGTACACAACCTCAAAAACACATTATGGACTTGTTCGTGCGATCATATCGCCAATATCACCTCGTTTTAATCAAATCGAGCCTCAAACTCATGATTTTCATACTTTTGATTTTCAAAACTTCTTAACTTGGAACTCAAGGTCCAAAACATCTCAAACGACATCCAAATGTCACCAAACTTTACAGAAATCACATATATAATATTTAAGACTTGTACCGGGCGTCGGAAACAAAATACGAGCCCGATACCAAGGTCAATTAATTTATTTCCTTTAATAATTGCATCAAAAACAATTTCACATAAAAATTCATAACTTGGGCTCTAGGCCTCAGAATTCGACTCCGGACACATGTCCAAGTCCCATATTTTCCTACGGACCTCTCGGGACCATCCAATCTCGGGTCCGGATCCGTTTACCAAAAATGTTGACCGAAGTCAACCATATCAATATTAATATCATTTTTATCCAAATTTCTCATAGAATTCATATTTTCTATCACAACATCTTTCCGGCTACATGCTCGGATCGTGCACGTAAATCGAGGCAACATAGAATGAGGTTTTCAAGGCCTCAGAAGCTCGAAATTATTAATAAAATAAGTGATGACCCTTTGGGTCGTCACAACGGTCCTTCCGAGTCTAACACTTTATATTAAAATTCATATGGGGGCCCCATGTATCTTTTCATTTTCAAGACGAGGTTCATCCCTTATTTATAAAAGTCCAAACTTAATTGTATACTATATTTTTCTATTCTATTTTTTCTCCCTAATTTGGATATTGTTTTTGTGTTATTTTTTAGGCTTATGATATCAAGGTCCAGGCCATTTATTTACTACTGGGCCTAGACTTTTGGACTACTTTAACAGTCCATCAGGGAACGGACGGGCATCTGTAACCCCGCATATGCTATTGCCTCTACTTGAGAACTGAGATGTTACGTTAATCGAATCTGGGCATGTATTCACGACTAGGCCCAGAGTAGGTGGACGAAATTCAGAACAGGCTTGTAACTTCAAAATAGTATTTAAGCAAATGTTTGTCAAATGATAGAAGAAATCACTAAAATTCATATTATTTCAGAAGGTATCAAATTACATCTCAATCACTACTAATTTCATATTCTAATAACTAATTGAAAATTCTAAGAACAGAAATTTTGTATTAGTGCTATTATTCCAGATACTTAAATAATTATTATGATACTAGTTGTAAACTTATTTTGTTACCTAATTTTAACTAAAGGGAAACGGTGTCAAAACATTAACTGGACAGGCTTGAGTTATTAACAATTACAAAACTAAAACTAATCTATAGATAAGTCATTTTTAAGTGAGGCTAGACGACATTACAGTTTGAACTTAATTCACTCACTTCCTTTTTCTAGATTTAATCGATCCTGATTCAAAACTTAACTAACAAAAGTAGTTAGGTATCAATTTATATACTAGTTTTATAGGTGTATTAACTTTGTATTAGCCTATTTTAAATTTGCATTAAGTGATAGCTATACCTAATTACGTTTAACTACTACACTAGCTACTATACTCTACTCTAATCTAGATCGAATTCATATAGTTGTTAGTTATTACAACCATTCCTAACAAATTACAAAGGAATCTACAAATTAACTACAGCTAAATTAGAAGAAACATAAATGACATTATCAAAATAACCAGGCTTCATTTCTTCATCAAAATCTCGATTACAATCTCCAGAAAATAGATGTGTACCTGATTCAAAATAAGTCTATGGGTCTAGGCTTTGGAGAAGAAGAATAATCAGCAAATAGCAGCAGCGGAACATCAACAGCAATGAGATAGGTCAATCACAGTAGAGTAGTTAACAGAATCCCAAATACAGAAATCCAGCAAATCAACAAAGCAGAATCAAGGAGTCCAAGCAAAGTCCAGATGAATTGAAGAATAGTAGACCCAGCCGGAATTCCCAAATTAACACCCAAGTTAATCAGCTAAGAGCTATAGTATATGGAATCCTTTTTCAATTTGGAAATCTGGACCCAAGTTGTAACCTCTATTTCTAAATTTTAGAGCTTAACCCCTTTTCCAGGCTTACTAGAAGCCTATTTATAGACTGGTTTTGGGGGAAATTGGGGGGAAATTCAAATAAGTTAATTTCATTTCCCTCCCCTTATTCTTTTTCAATTATTTACAATTTAGTTTATTAAGTTTATGTCGAAATGCCTTAGAGGCCTTGTTAGAAGGTTCTAGGCAATTCTATATTGTTCTATTAGGTGTATTTTACTTAGTTACCCTCACTTGCTAAGGTTTGTTACAGGAATGCCTTTTAATTATGCCCAGTTTTTCCTTTGTTTTATAGGTAATTACGGAAATACTAGGCACTAAAGTCATTTTTAGCCTTATAGGCTCTATTAAATCTTCAAGAATGCCATTTACTATTCCTGTTATACCCTTAGTTTTTATTCCAAATTACCCGACCTACTAAGGTCTGGCAGAGCTAGGGTTATGAATTATTTAATTAGTAACCACTACTTATAGATGTTTTAAGACTTAGCCAATTCTAAACTCAAAACCCCTTTCATATTTAGCCAACATTTATTAGGCCCAACCCATTATTTAACACATAGCCTTTTAGTAGACGTATGGTCATTCAATCAACAGAGATAACCTCTTATTAAAAACATGGCAACTAATTAACCAACAGAGATAGTTTTTTCAGAAATAGTCACTTAATACAACTAAGTAATCAGTATAACCACTCAATAACAGAGATAGCCACTTACCGACAAAACTTTATCTCTCAGAAATAACCACAACATAAATATAGCCTATAAACAGACTTGTCTTTCAGAAGTAGCCACAAAATCTTTACAATCATAACCCAAATCACAAAAGCATCCAAAGTCTCAGAATGGACTCACAAATGAATCAGGTTACAAATATAGTTTTATGTTATTTTGCACATATAGCCTTAATCGCAAATTGACTTTCAATCGATCAGAACTTAGAGGAGAAGTTTGATAATGGTTGAATTCCAACTAATCAAAACTCAATTTTAGACAGAGCGTGATGAACAAACACATAAACAAGCTTATTTACTCATGATTCATGCATGATAAACACTAAAAACCCTAAGAACACTTTAGCAGACTTAGGCATGTGTAAGATTCACACAAACAGAGATAGATTATTGTTCTTCAAACATGCAGGAGAAACAAGTTCATAAGAATATCATAGGCATGCCAAGAAAACATTTTCAGATTCAGCAAACAAGAAAAATAGAAGCACAGATAGTAAACTTAGCTTTTGGGCTTTTCTTTTTCCTTTTCTTTTCTTTGTTTCTTTGTTTCTTTTCTTCTTTATTTCTTCTTTCCTTTTCAGATCTCCAAAACTTCGAAGACGTTTAGTCTTCTGATTGTTGGACTTCTCTGATGAGGCTTTTGATTTGAGTTTTGGTGTATGTAGGGTGGTCTGGGGGCTTGGTATAGTGGTTTTGGGGGTAGGGTTGTTTTTGAGTGCTCGCCGAAGTAGGGTTCCGGCGAGTCTTTTTCTTATATTCGAGAAGTTCTGGGGTTATTCGAGACTAGCCACCTAGATGGGGTGATAGATCACCTCAAGGTGGTCTTAGGGTGTTAGTTTCAGAGGCTGGTTCATAGTTGGTAAGGTCGCTGGCTAGGGTTTCGGCGACCGGAGTTTCAAGAAGAAGGGGGGGTCTTTGGTTTGGTGAGTTTTTTATGGTGGTTGCAGGGTTTGTGGGTAAAGGGTGAGGTGTTAATGGCTCGCCTGAGCCGGAGAAGACGGCTGTGACAGGTTGGCCAGCCAGTCTCCATGGGAGACCAAGGAAGAAGAAAAAGGGTCTATGGGAGGCAGCTAGGATTATACAGGTTGTATATGGGTGTGTGTGTAATGATATTGAACGAGAGATGAGAGTATTTATACCCATCACGTCTCATGGAGTCCTGGCCCTTTGGATTAACCAAGATCAACGGCCAGGATCCTTTACCTCAAGACGGTAACATTTGGTTAAATGAAAGACTTCTTCAGGTCAGTTGGATATTGAGTTTGGACGGCTGTGATTGTTTCACTTATACTACGTCGTTTAGCTTTTAACGAGACATTGCCTTGTCCGTTTGATCAATTGCTTTGAACAGTCAGGATTAATCTCTTTCATGGCCTCGTTTAATTTTCAACGGAACCGCCTCATCTGGTCTGTTAGTTTCACTTCATCAACAGTTGATATTTATTTTGGCTCATACAGCGTCGTTTGGCCACGAGCCTGGGCAGACTAGGCTTATTCTTTAGGCCTGATGTGTTTGGGCTTAATATATGTATATGTATTTCTTTGTGTAGCCCAAATATTATATTGTATTTTGTATTTTTTAGCTTGTATTTTAATTATTTCTTATATTTTCTTTTGTATTTTATTTTTTTATCTTTTTGTATTTATTTTGAATTGTTATATTTCCTTTACTTTCTATCTTTTCCTCATTTTCCTTAATTTTCTGATATTTTTGCCATGTTTATTCTATTTTCCGGTATTTTTGTATTTTGTTGATTTTTTCTGAATTTTCATATTTTTGTGATATTTTCTAATTGATTACTTTTGTAAATTTAATTTCAACTTTAATTTTAAAGCAAACACACAAGTATTTCAATTAAATCACACAATTGCACACCAAAAACTATTTTTCTATTATTTTTATATTCATATTGGAATTTAATTGCTCAGGACAAAAATTACGTCCTCACAACTATAACTGCAGTGTTATATAAGTCCCCCCGTGATTAAAGGCTCAAGGTGGGTGATGCACTATGGCCTATTATGCCAAACGTTAAGGATAAGATGATGAGTTTTAAATCCCAACGCATCATGAGGGTAAGACGTTGGATTTTGAGTCCTGTTGCTCCATGATTGTAAGAGTTGAGTTCGAATCCTAACTCATTATGGCCTAACATGCCTTTATATGGGTAAGACATTGGGTATGAATCACAATGCACCATATTGATGATATAATGATGATTAAAGAAAACAATTTCATGAAAAAGCATAAAGTTTGTCCCACTTGATTTGATCCCTTCTTGAAGTGAATATGATAGTGATGCATGGTTGGATAAATATTACAACTCACCTATATGGGAGGTTTGAGAGAAATAAAGATAATGAATATTACAATGTTGTTACATGAATATGTCATTGATCGCGTACATGTGGTACACCAAAAATATTTTTCCATGTTATAAAAGGTTGTTAAAGGCATACTAAAGCAAGAAATGATTTTGCTTATAATAATTTTGACCATGACAATAATTATGATAGTATAACTTTCTATGTGAAGGAGACATTCACCATATGAATGGTGTGACAAAAGATCTTGTAGTACAAAACTATTGAGAGCTCCGGAAGAGCGAATTTGTTACTACTCGAATAAATAAAATTATTCATGGCATTGATGGTAGTAAGTCTCAAAAAGAAACTTTTTGAGTTTCAAATATATTAGCCAAAGTGGTTGGCATATTGAGAATGTAAATGAAAGGAAGATTGAATATCTTCATAGTACTATAATCATACCGAATAAATATGAAAGGTTGACCGATTTTTCATCTATTTGTACTACGCAAGTATAAGCATGGTGATAGAATCACATGCCATAGTAAATTAGATATTTACTGAAATAAATATTAGTTGGCATGACCGATCATCCATTCCGGTTCAATTAAGATGCGAAAAATGATTGAGAATTCACATTGGTTTTCATTGAAGAATTAGGAGATTTTTCGAGAATTCTCATGTACGGCTTGTTCTCATGATAAATTGATTAGTATACCAGCTTTGGTTGAGAATGTATTCCCTGATTTTTGGAACGTATAAAAGGTGATATATATACATATAGGCCAAATCACCTGCCATGTGGGTCGTTTACTATTATATTATTTCAATAGCTGCATCTATTGTATAGTCATATATGTGTTTGTTATCAACTTGCAATTTTGGATTTTGCAAGGTTGATTCCTCAAATTACTAGAGTACAGTTCCAAAATATAAATTATGATAATCTATCTTGATAATGTTGGTTTAAATCAAAGTTATTTTAGCGGAAGTTGTATGCCTCAATTATAGCTAAACCATTGGTTATGAGAACAAAACTCCTAAATAGAAATTTTGTATGAGGTGTATTATTTAATATACAATAGCACTTGTTTGCATTTAGCCAACAAGTTTTGATAAATTCTCCCTATTACAATTGGTTCAGGGCCAGGAACCAAATAATTTTTATATAGAAATATGGATGTAGGATATGATATAATTATCCCGTCACAATGCACAAAAAACAGGTCCCCAAAGAATGTTAGGAATTATGTTGGTGACCCCAACATTAGGGGAAGAAAATGAGAAGCTAAAAAAAGTAATACACGGAATGAATTATTATGATTACACCTAGATCCTCGTATAAAAAAATACGAACTTGAAGTTCAAGTGATAATTTATTTCCAAAATACTGACAGGCGCATTTGTTGACCCAAAGCTAAATGTCTTATTTCAGTTGTTAATACTCCAAATAAAATTTCATGATGGACATAGTCTATGGGACGCATAAAGCGTAATAGACTAATCGGCTATAAAGATAAAACTCTTTAAAGAAGGAGATGAGTAATGTTCAAGATGGTCATAATAAGGAGGCAAGTGCTTTATAAGAACACCGTGACATAACCCTTTATAAGACCTCATGGAAGAGGCTTAGGTACCTAAAAATAATGAGATCGAGATAAGTTATGTCTTTATTGTGTGATGATGGAACCGATGTGACATGATCATCGATGATATTGTTGTTATAATGTAGCGCTCAATATTTTTAATATTGATGAGGATATTAAGCACAAATCTATCATAAAATTTGGACAGATAAATGAATGGTCAATGAAAAATATGCAACTTGAAAACCATGAAGTTTTACTGACAGTCCCAATACCTGAAAGTATAAAGTCAGTGGGGTGACACAAGATTTTATGTAAATGGAAACATGTTCTCTTGTGGTAGGTACAATGACTTTCAGCTATTAATCTGGCAATACCTGATAAATTTGATATGCACATATAAAAATCATTGAAGGATTTAAACTGTTTTAAAGCATATTAAGGTTCCCAAGAAAAGTCATTAAATAAAGTTCCAGCAAATCCTTATATTGATTAGAGCAAGCATGGCGTGCATGATTTATCTTTGTGTTTATTGCAATTAGTGCACCATGTATCTTGCTAGAATCATGAGTAAAACAATATGCTAGCGAGATCTAGTTTTATTCCTATATGAAGACATTGAAATACTATTAGTACTATACTGCAAAAGGAATCCTTGATATAGATTTATTTATTCTAACAAATATTGTCAAGGTTTTGTTGGTTATACAAATGCAGGGCATAGTTCATTGTTCAAACAATCCATTTTCATGTGAGGGTAATTCCATATTATTATTCTACAAGGTAGTTAATTGTTGATAATTATTCAAGTCATGCTAAGATAAGCAACTGATAAAGCAAGTGACTCAACACACAACAACCGTGTGACTTTTCTTTGAAGAGAAGATTTCACTAATAGTGAAGATTCTGATGTTTGCATCTCAATTGAGAGAAGGATATACTGAAGGAGATAGAATAAATCTTATATTTCATCAAAGTTCTTTGTTACACACAATCTTCAACAGAATGATGAAATAGATGTCCAAAAATTTCGTTCAAGTGATAATTTGGCGGAACAATTCATCAAGGCATTGCCGATATCAATATTAGAAAAGTTGTTATACAAGCTTGGAATTCGTCGTCTCTGAGAAATAAAGAGATATTTTCATCAGGGGGAGGCAAATACGCGTTGTACTCTTTTTCCCTTAGCTAAGGTTTTATCCACTGGGTTTTCCTAGCAAGATTTTTAATGAGGCAGCAAGTAATGCGTATTATAAGATATGTGTACTTTTTTTTCTTTACTAACATTTTTTCCAACAAGATCTTTCTTAATAAGGTTTTAACGAGGCACATTATCTTTGGACATCCGAGGGGAGTGTTATGAAATACTTGATTATGGTGGATGTCCATAACTCCTAAGGGAGTAACACCCACTACACTTCTCCATTAACCTCCCACTACTTCCTACCATTATGGATGTAATTCCACACCTCCATGATTGTCCCCCATGTTCTCAATAGTTAATACTATATTCATGTAATCCCTTTGTATTACCTATATCATCCTATAAATAGAGGGTTTGGGCATCACATCATACACATTTGAAATACATAAAAGAAATAAGAAGCTTTTATCTCTTGGTCTCCACATTCTTGTCTATTTTCTTATTTAATATTGTTATTTTGATTTAATTTCTTAACATATATCAATATTAAGAGTATAAGTGCATTTAATGGATAAAGAGTTTATTTTATTAAGTCGGTATAAAGTACTTATTTGTACTTGGTCCATTCAATACATACAAAATATACTAGCACAAGAAGTTGAAATTAAACCATTCTAGTAATCAAGATAAATTATATTTAATCTTGTGCTATAATCATCCATGATTGTTTGTACAATTCCATCATTAGATTGTGAACTTAAACTTTATATGTATAAGAACCGATGATTTAATCTTCTATGTATAAGTTAAACTCTATACACTAAATCATCTACTATATAAGTAGAGGACAAAATATGATCTATTTAAAACTTTATTAAAATTGAATATATTTCATAATAAATATTATATCTAAACAAAATACATAGTTAATAGTATATATATCCAACAAAACGAACTTAAAACATTTGAAAGTTGTGTCTAAATTAAAACAAACTTGAAGTTTTAACTGTGAAGCTCTAAACAAGAGTAGCTTGATGTGACGACCCGGTACGTCGTCACGAGAGTTATCACCCCGTTTTTCCCTTATTGTGTTGCTTCATATTTCTATATCAATGTTAGAGTCAGTCGAGTCTAATTGAATTGGTTCTGGTTGAAAATAAGGCATATAACCTCTTAGAAGGGAGTTTGTTTGATAAAACTCAACCGGAAGTTGACTATGTGGTTAGAGGGCTCGGATGTAAATTCTGGTGGTTCGGTTAGCTTCGGGAGGTGAATTGTGATTTAGAGGAGCGATAGGAGATTGGAATTTTGGCGAAATCTGATTGATAGGTGAGATTTTGATCCGAGAGTCATAATGGAATTCCAGGAGTTGTAGTAGCTTCGTTAGATGATTTTGGATATGTCTACAAAATTTCAGGTCATTCAGACGTCGTTTGGTCGGGTTTTTTATTAGATAAGAGATTTAGAAGTTTTAAGGAAAATTAGGCTTGAATCCATGATAATTTGGTGATTTTTGTGTTAAAACACGTGTTTTTATGATTGGAACACGTTCGTATGATATTTTGGAGTGGGTTGATAGTTTTAGTTGGGGTCCCGGGGGCCTCGGGATGGTTTCGGATGATTAATCGAAAATTTGATGTGTTGTAGCAGGTTTGTTGGGAAAGCTTCTATTGTTTTCGCATCTGCAGTGGGAGAGCCACTTAAGCGGTCTCGCAGATGCGGTTCAGTGATCGCAAAAGCGGCCTATTGTGGCCTAGGCATTGTTTCGCATAAGTGGACCTTGTCCGCAAAAGCAGTCTCCGCAGAAGCGTATTGGTGACCGCAGAAGCGGTCCTGAGTTCGGCTAAGACTGCATAAGAGGTCGTTTGACCGTAAAAGCGGCTACCGCAGAAGCGGTGTAAGACCGCAAAAGTGGTCGATGGGAATTTAAGTTGAACACCAAAAGCGGTGAGGAATCCGCAAGAGCGGTCCCACAGAAGCAGTAGCGGGACCGCAGAAGCGAAAGCTGTCAGAGGGTTTAATGTATCAGTGCATTTAAAATTACAGAAGTGTAAAATCATTTTGGGTTGCGAACTAAGGCGATTTTTGGGAAATTTTGAAGATGATTCAAAGGTGAATTATCAGGTAAGGATATTTGGACTTGGTTTATGTTATTATAGTGTAAAACATGAATTAATCATTGAAAATTGGAGGAATCAAAGGGTAAAAATGGAGGTTTTTGCTTGAAGCCTAAGAAACGGTAAAGTGATAATTTGAGGGGTCAAATGGACTCCGATTTTTATAAATTTTATATGTATGGACTCGTAGTGAGACGAGCATTCCGAAAATATAAATTTTGTAATTTTTTGAGAAGTGGGCTTGGGGCTCGGGTTTTGCCAATTTCAAGTTTTTGGGTGTTTTTCGGGTAATTTCAAATTGGTTATGTTCCATTAGCCTACTTTGATGTATTCCTATTGGTTTTGATCAGAGTTGGCACCCGTGGAGGTGATTCTAGAGGGAAAGGCATATCGAACTAGTCTCGGAGCCGGTTCGAGGTGAGTAATCGATGTGGATGATGACCTGAGGGTTTGAAACCCCGATATATCAGACTGTGACATTATATTGAGGCGAGACATGTACTCTACGGTGAGTGTGGGGTCGATTGTGATTGGGGATTATGGCTTAGTCCGACCGAGTGGCATTGTACTGTGTTGTTGGCTACAAATAAGTCGGTAAACCTCTTACTTGGATGATTATGGATATATTTGGGCTGCGTGCCAGTTAATTGGATCCCGTGAGGATTGTTATCCCTGTTTCAATGATTTATAGCGTGTTTTCATGATATCAGTCCCGAGCTAAACACTGTCTAGATATGATTTGCAAATTTTGAGATTTTTGTACACCTAATTCTATAACTACTGTTAAATGGAACTAAAAATGGTAAGTTATTTGTGCCTGTGAGGCTTGCATGCATATAGCTGGACTGATAGTGGATCGGGCAGCCCGCCACAGCATATGTTACTATGATATTGCGCTTGGGCTGTAAGAGCCCCTCCGGAGTCTGAACCCCCACAGTGAGCACGGGTACCCAAATGGATCAGGCTACGCGCAGTAGCGTTCATGTTCATTTGCATTGCATTCATGCATTAATACTTATCTACTCTATTTGTTACTGCTTATTGAGATTTACCCTATTAAAAAGAATAGAAATACTATTGTAGCTTTACCGTGTAGTATTTTGGGATTTCTTGCCTTCAATATCATTAAACATGTCTATTACCACTGAGTTGGAAGTACTCACTTTACTCCATGCACCATGTGTGCGGATCTAGGTACCTTAGGGCAGTGTTGAGCTTTTAGCGGCTTTTCAGAGTATTATCTGGAGCTTGTTGAGGTAGTTGTTTGGCGTCCGCAGGACCCAACTTCTCCATTATTTCTGTATTTCGACATTTTTGTGTACTCAGATTATGATATATTTTAGTATTATTACGATATTCTGGTAGAGGCTCTTGACTCGTGACCCCCAGATCTGTGGGAGGTTGTTCTGTACTTGTTGTTTTGGGTTATTTTTCTATAAAATTGCTAAAATTTTGGATTTCTCTTCATTGTTAATAATTTTGAATAAAGAATGGGAGCTCATTACTCGGAATGTGAGTATGATTGGTCGGGATTGCCTAGCAATATACTGGGTGCCATCACGATCGGGTTTGGGGTCGTGACAAGCTGGTATCAGAGCCTAGGTTACTAGGCCTCATGAGTATTGAGCTAGTTAGTAGAGTCTCGCAGATCTGTACGGAGACGTATGTATTTATCCTCGAGAGGCTGCAGAACCTTTAGGAAAAATTTCCCATTCTTGGAATTCTTATCTTGTGTACTTGATTCAGTTTGAAATAACTCTTGAAAATCCTTCCACACGTCTGTGTGCGCACGTGAGCGCTCAGTAGTATATGTGTTGTAATGGCTTATGATTCCCCTATCAAGGGGCGAGAGGTAATCTCCGTGAGTTCATATTGGGCCAGTCTGGAGGACTTGAGGCCAGATCTTTGCCTATGGCTTGAGCACGGAGGTGCTAATTATGTGAGCAAGTGTTTTGAACTTATATATTCGGTAATGTCCTTATTAGCCGGATTAGCGGATGGATATCCATGCGATGAGTATGTTAGTACTGCGAGGTATATCTATGTGATTTTGGTAGTGATGTAGAAGTCCGTTGGATAATAGATGAGCTGTTAAGTGTTTGTTTCCTATTGCGATCTATTTTGTAGCCCCAACTTAATGGGTGTGTGAAGAATATTTTCATGTCTCTTAGTTGGAAGGTAAAGTACATTTCATGTGGTGGTATGAGTTTAGACTCAGAAAGACTAATTGATTGTGTAACGTATATTATGGTGGAAGGTATTTCGAAATATTAAAATAAGTCGAAGCAGGTGGGTTATCTACTGCGGAGTATTTTTGAGCTGTATGATCCTTATGTGTATGTGAAAATATCTCATGTGTAATCTGAGGGTATGGTTGTAATTGAGGAATTGGGATGCTTAAGAAGGTGGACTCAGCTGATGTGGAAATGAATGCGAGGGTTGCAGAGAATGTCAGTGCTAGGTGATTTGTGTATTCACAAAACTTGTAAATGGCTTGAGTTTAATCTCACTATAACATTGTGGCATCATTAGAGTAAAATTATTAAGGATTATTGAGCGTGTACTGTATATGGCTTCGAGCCAAATTAGGGAGGTTGCTATGGATTAGTTGATTGCACTGTTGTATTCTATGTTGGTTCTGTTTCAAAGTATGTTGGTGGATCGGGTATGATCGTAGAAATTGAGCCGAGAATGGCGCGTGCGAGAGAAAATTTTGATAAAGGTTATATGGTACTTCGTAGACGGGAAGAAATACTAGGATCTTTTGAACTATTGTTGATAATGAATGCTCAACGTATAGAGAAGAAAGATGGTTGTTTGTATCTGTATGAGACCATGTTCTGCGGTGTCAGAGTACTAATAAAGCATGAGTGGTTATGTTCATTTAGGGCAGGTGAACTACAGCTGAATAAGAGTAAATGACTCTCGAGAATGGTTTTACAGTGCTCAAGATTTTGCATGTAACAATCAGGTGTATTAAGTTTGTGTATATGGCTAAAGTCTATGCTTTCCTTAGAAAACGATCAAGACTTGTGCTATTTTATGTCCATTATAGAAGGTAATGGTAATGAATTCAGATTCGCAGGAGGTTCTTCAAAGTAAAGTATTCGAGAATGTGATATTTTTGGCAGACGTTTGAGAGGGCATTCGGTGGCCTATGGGTATTAGATAGTATGGTTTTATGTGCGAGTCTCGTGTGGTAACCTGGGTTGAGGTATTGTGGTACTACAAAGGGAGAATGTCAAATTAAAGATTAATCAGGTGGGAAACTAGGTAAATGGAATAGCTTGATAATAAATCGAATCGGTATGATAAGGATATGATTAATACTTTGTATATGTCCGAGGTAATGAGTCTTACAGGTATTGTGCAACAAAGCTCTTGCGTGCTAGCAGTTTGCTTAGCTTGGTTTGGGTAGAAGGATTCAGTCCTGGCAGTTTATCTTGTGCAATGGAATTGAGAGAAAGAGTTCTTGACGTGTTTTACCGTGATTTGAAGATGAGTATATTTCCTATGGGTATGCAAAGAATGGAGTGTGTAATAATTTTTCTCCTATATGGGATTATAAAAGTTCTTGACTAGTTGAGTGTGCCGATGTCTGTGGCGCAGGAGAGAGATAGAAGTCCTCATGTTATCCTGGTGTGGTATGGTCTATATGTTATGATATGAAGAATTGAGAATTGCGTGTTCAAGGTTTTGGTTCAGTCCCTAATATAATGGAAAGTCATTAAATTCTTGAGCAGCGCGGGCAGCTGTAGGTGATTTATGAATCGATCTTCAGATGATTAAGGAAGATGGTATTGTTATGCTAGTGATTTGGCGGGGGTATATGTTTAGAAAAAGGGCAAGGTAATGTAAACTGATAATATTTGGTGGTATTGCGGTATTCTCTTATTGGATCGACTATGGATAATTGAGTTGTTGGTGGTGCAGGGAAATTTTTGAATATCTCTCATTGTATGAATGGATACTTGATGTGTATTATATGTGTTGGAGACTAGAAGTTCTTGTGACCCGCCTATGCAGTGGTTGTTGATCGTGTGTATCGATATCGTGTAGCGGTTATTGGAAATTGGAGGTCCGAGTGGATCCTTCTTTGCGTGGTATGTTAAATTTGGGTTATGATAGTAGATTGCAGATTGGTTGTCCCAATGTCAGGTTGTCTAGACTATTGTGTTATGGGCTATGTCAGAAAATGTCATCGGTTGCATGGCGAGGTGCATCGAATTATGTTATATCAGAGTGGTTGGTATTCCAAAGATCAGCGGACGGCTGGGAAGGATTGCTTTCCTTAATTGGGCCTTTGTGACGGATGTCAGTATAAAAGTTTCTACCATGGATTCAGTTCCGGTATTAAGGGACTTTTCTTCAGATGTGTCCTTGTAGTTGGGCATGTCGCCAGACGAGATTATAT
The DNA here is from genome assembly GCA_032618575.1 of Nicotiana noctiflora. NCBI lineage: Eukaryota > Viridiplantae > Streptophyta > Magnoliopsida > Solanales > Solanaceae > Nicotiana > Nicotiana noctiflora. The sequence goes on from JASVEL010012343.1 coordinate 307,560, forward strand.
ATTTTGGTATTGATTTGGTATCGGGCACCGTATCGTGCGACTCCAGCAGGAGTTATAAAAAGAGGAAGAATCAGCTTCAGGTTTCTTGGCATTGAGTTCATTGACAGGCCGATGTGGCAACATAATCAGATTAAGATGGCTTGGTTGGCCCTGATATGTATTGTTGAGGGATATGTTTAATCTCTCGTTATTGAGCTTGTTAACGATCTGGGGAGATCTATGAGATGCTTTTTCGGTGCGGTGAGGCGTTATGATTTCCGGGTTGTGCTTGAGTTTTGTAGCTTATAACGCTATATGTAGACATTGTTATGCACTCGGTATTTTGTTATAATGAGCAAATTTGGCTCGATGTGCATCTCCTTTTGTGAGATATATGTGCGGATCAGGTGGCACACTGCCACAAGTATGGTATCTGGATTGGGTGGCACGCCGCCATGGCTATGATATCTGGAGCGGGTTGCACACCGCAATAGTGTGATGTTGGGAGTAGTATTCTATATGTTACTTTGTATGCCTTACTTCCTGGTTTCTGAGAAAAGTCTGTATTGGGTGCTGCTCGGCGAATAGTGCATCTGTTGTGCCTTTCAGGATTGGAATAGTGTATATTAATTGTTTCACTGTGGTTGTGATGGATTGCTTGGTTTCAGACCCCAATCTGTTACGTGGTTGTCCGTTTTGGGCTTGGTGATTTGAGGTGCTTCATGGGTAATACTGTTTGGATAGAATCGCGGGTTGTGGCAAGGCCACGTGATGTTGTGATCTTTCGAGGATGATTCAGGTACTCTATTTTTATGATGTGAGACGGGATCTCAGTTATGTGTTGTAATGGTATTGTTGACCTTGAGCTATAGCTCTTTCGTTTGAGTTAGTTGTCATGATTTGAGTGTGTTCAGATCGTTTCTTATTTGTGCATATGTTGTCCACGTTGTGCTTAGGCCGGTGTTGAGGTGTCAAGTCACCAAAGTGGTGTGTTGTAGTCGAGATGGTCATTGGAGTCATTAATGAGTACGAGCATATTCTATTTCAGCTTGTTAGAAAGGTAATATCGAGGTTTATCTCAGAAACCAGTTGCAGTATCAGTCAAAAAGGAAATGGATTCATGAATGGTTGACCTTAGATATGGATTCGGTTTATCGCGTCTTTCAGATGTCGTTGGCAGTATATGAAGGTGTTTGAATAAGAATTTAGCTAATAAAAAGGGTTTTTCTATCGGTATTTGGTTATTGTGGGCAATTGCTGTGAATATGGCCATCGTCTCGAGTGTTTGAGTTGTGTAGTGTATCATATGATCTCACCTGGAGTGGCAAGTATGGGTTATTATAGTTAGTTTGGGTTAATACTGAGTATAGACGTGGGGTTTTAAGGACCAGACGTCGTTTGGTCGATTTTTGATTGGATGAGAGATTCGGAAGTTTTAAGGAAAATTAGGCTTGAATCAGTAGTAATTTGGTGATTTTTGTGTTAAAGGACGCTTTTACGATTGGAACAAGTTCGTATGATGTTTTGGAGCGGGTTGGTATTTTTGGTTGGGGTCCCGAGGGCCTCGGGATGGTTTCGGATGATTAATTAGGAAATTTAATGTGTTGTAGCAGGTCTGTTGGGAAAGCTTCTGTTGTTTCCGCATCTGCGGTGGGAGAGCCGCTTAAGATCCCGCAGATGCAGTTCAGTGATTGCAAAAAAGGCCTATTGTGACTTGGGAATTGTTTCACATAAATGGACCTTGTTCCGTAAAAGCGGTCTCCGCGAAAGCGGATTGGTGACCGCAGAAGCGATCCTGAGTTTGGCTAAGAACGCATAAGCAGTCGTTTGACCGCAAAAGCGGCTACCGCAGAAGCGGTATAAGACCATAGAAGCGGTCGATGGGAATTTAAGTTAAATTGCAAAAGCGGTGAGGAATCCATAGAAGCGGTCCCGCAAAAGCGGTAGCGGGACCATAGAAGCGAAAGCTGACAGAGGGTTTAATGTATCAGTGCATTCGAAATTTTATAAGTGTAAAATCATTTTGGGGTGCGAACTAAGGAGATTTTTTGGCGATTTTGAAGAGGCTTCGAATGAGAATCATCAGGTAAGGATATTTGGACTTGGTTTATGTTATTATAGTGTAAAAATATGAATTAATCAGTGAAAATTGGAGGAATCAAAGGGAAAAAATGGAGGTTTTTGCTTGAAGCCTAAGAAAGGGTAAAGTGGTGATTTGAGGGGCCAAATAGACTCCGATTTTGATAAATTTTATATGTATGGACTCGTGGTGAGACGAGGATTCTAGAAATATGAATTTTGTAATTTTTTGAGAAGTGGGCCCGGGGCTCAGGTTTTGCCAACTTTGTATTTTTGGGTGTTTTTCGAGTTATTTCGATTGGGTTATGTTCCATTAGCCTATTTTGATGTATTCTTATTGCTTTTGCTCAGATTTGGCACTCGTGGTGGTTGATTCTAGAGGGAAAGGTATAATGGACTAGTCTCGGAGCTGATTCGAGGTGAGTAATAGATGTGGATGATGACCTGAGGGTTACACGGTGACGCTATATTGAAGCGAGACGCGTACTCTACGGTGAGTGCAGGGTCGATTGTGATTGGAGACTATGGCTTAGTCCGACCGAGTGGCATTGTACTGTGTTGTTGGATATAAATGAGCCGGTAAACCTCTTACTTGGATGGTCATGGATATATGTGGGCTGCGTGCCGATTAATTGAATCCCGTGAGTATTGTTATCACTATTTCTATGATTTATAACATGTTTGATATCAGTCCTGAGCTAAATATTGTCTAGATATGATTTGCAAATTCTGAGATTTCTGAACATCTAATTCTATAATTAATGTTAGACGGAACTAAAAATGATAAGTTATTTGTGCCTGTGAGGCTTGCATGCATATAGCTGGACTGATAGTGGATCGGGTTGCGCGCCGCAGCATATGTTACTATGATATTGCACTTGGACTGTAGGAGCCCCTCCGGAGTCTGAACCCCCATGGTGAGCGCGGGTACCCAAATGGCTCGGGCTACGCGTCGTAGTGTTCATGTGCATTTGCATTGCATTTATGCATCTATACTTATCTTCTCTATCTGTTACTACTTATTGAGATTTACCCTGTTAAAAAAAATAGAAATACTGTTATAGTTTACCGTGTAGTATTTTGAGATTTATTGCCTTCAATATCATTATACATGTCTATTACCGCTGAGTTGGAAGTACTCACTTTACTCCATGTACCATGTGTGCAGATCCAGGTACGTACCTCAGGGCAGAGTTGAGCTTTTAGTGGCTTTTCAGAGTATTATCCGGAGTTTGTCGAGGTAGTTGCCTGGCATCTACAGGACCCGACTTTTCAATTATTTCTGTATTTTGACATTTTCGCGTACTCAGATATGATATATTTCAGTATTATTACGATATTCTGGTAGAGGCTCTTGACTCGTGACCCCCAGATCTGTGGGAGGTTATTCTGTACTGGTTGTTTTGGGTTATTTTATATAAAATTGATAAAATTTCGGATTTCTCTTCATTGTTAATAATTTTGAATAAAGAATGGGAGCTCGTTGCTCGGAATGTGAGTATGATTGGTCGGACTTGTCTAGCATTGTGCTTGGCGCCATCACGACCGGATTTGGGATCGTGACACTTTATAAGCTACATAGTAATTTGTCACATCACAAATTTCCAAGTAATTAATCTTGGTTAAACAAATATATGGATTACGATTAATTTCCAGTAATTGTATGTAACGTGTCGGCAAAATTGGCGTTAATGTGTCCCCATATCTGAGACATAATTAAGCAGCTCTTGGAATTGATCACCAACATTCTCTCAAGCATCGTACTTGATTAGATTTTGTGTTTCAAATAAATTACTATCACTCAATAATAATTTCATCATTATCGTCATAAATCATAATATCTGTAGCACCTATCTACAATTATGCATGATAGAATCTAAATGAAGTCTGATTAGTTTACCAAAAACCAAGACGGTTCGTTAACATTTCCTAGACATTTTCGTTAATGTGTCACCGACAACAATCGCACTATCTCTATAACAGTATCCCTATATAATAATATTGCACTATAAAACTCAAGTTTATTTCGGAACCAATTTTCATGATATGTTATAATATATGTTTTCTATAATTGCACTTCGCTATAACATCCAAAAATATTCGGAAAAAAGAAGACTGTTATAGAAAAACTTTGACTGTATGACTCTTGTTTTTCTATAATTTCTCTTATTGAAAAGCCTGTCTCAGTTCAGCTTCAACACCCTCTGCACCTTGCACTTGATCACACACATCACTTTGCACTACATTTGAAGAACTATAATTGTGGCAAAAAAACTGTTAAAGTCGACTCATATATGTGGTATAGGTCAAGTATTGGGTAAACAGATGGGTTGAGTTTGAAAATTGTTCAGGATTTAAATTAGTGATTAATGATATTTTCTTAAAATTAATTTTTGCCGTGTCACTAAATTTACAAAATCCAGAAATAAATATTGAGTAATTTTGATGATCAATTACTCAAAGTTGAGTGTTCATCTGAGTCATTAACTCGAAAAAGTCCAGACGTTAGCTTGTCAATCTTATCTATATCTTCTTTTCTTTTCTTAGGGTGATGTGCTTCATATTCTGATATTAAGATCTTTGTCAAAGAGTTTGATTTTTTTAATCTCATTTTTTATCTCATCAAGGTATGGAAGACCAAACTAACATGATTAAATAGAACTAGTGATATTTGATTTATAAAATAGGTGAAGGGGATAAAACTTTTAGGTAATATTCGTATGTTAAGTCTGCAAACGAATTAAAAGATACGCAAAGTAAAGGCAGAATACATAGTTATCTTCTAACCTTGAGACCAAATCCATGTGACACATTTTTCCTCCACGGGCAACCCTTCACATGCACACCATTTCTAGAGACACCTTTCGACAGTTGACCACTTTTGTTCAAAAGAGTGCAACATACAATGCCAACATGTGTCATAAATCAAGAGGAAAAACAAAGAAAATCATTTGAAATTATAACTGTTTGACTCAAAAGTTGAACCATAGCAACTCAATCAATATAGTTAAGATGTAAATCATAGTCAATTATAATCAATATCGGATCAAAAGATAGAATAGAAAAATAGAAGATCAAACATGGATAATATTGGGGGAAAACTTTTATTGATCATTGAACTTTGTCCCGCCTACCATGAGGAGGTTTGGGAAATTACAATTCAATTCTTTCCCCCAGGCACGGTTGAAGGTCTCAGATCTTTTTTCCCTTACCTTAAGCTTCTTTTTCTTTTCACGGAGCACTTTTGTCTCTCATGTTTTCTGAGATCATGCGTTGCCAGTTTCGGTCCCATTTTCCCCTCCTCCTTCCATTTGAGATTTGCATTCTATTTATAACTGAGATATCTCATTTGTTGCATTTCAGCTCGGTCGGATCGGTGATACGGCTCCCCCTCTTGGAGGGATACTGAACATGACACTTACTTCTAGCTGATATGAATTAGACAAGGTCCGGTCCTTTAGTCACTCATATAAAGTAATTGGGACGGGGTCGTGACCGTCGTCACTGAGTGGTCGAATTTTGACCAATACAGTTAGTCCCTCCGTCCGTCGAGGTCATGCCCTACCGACCTTGGGGGGCGAATCATGTTCGCGACACCATCACACTGAGTTCGATATACACTACCCCTTAAGTGTATCATGAGTCCTTAGAAACGGCCTGGGGGATGGGAATATCTTTGATTCCCTTGTATTGTTACGACGATATCGAAGCCGCCACGTCGGTTGATAAACGGAGCGTCATTTCGTGCAATCAGTCATAATGACACGTTGCTAAAAAACCGAATCATTTTTCACCTAGTCAGATCCTAACGGCGACAGTTGGTTTTCGCGCTCAGGACTTGTGCCCTATAAATTGGGTGAGCTCCATCATTTGCCTCACAATTTCTCACTTGTTTTTTTCATATATTTTCAAGATATCTCTCTTCGAGTTGATCTGAGCCTTCCCTTTATTTTTCTTTACGCAGCATTAGTTCATCCCTTATGTTCTTCCAACATTGCTTCCTCCTTCCTTTTTGTATTACCGATGACAAGTGCATCTTCTGGAGATAATCTCTATATTGCCTTGCCTGCGGTCGAGGATCACGCTCCGGTGGAAGGGGATTCTGACCCGATGGAGAGCGAAGAGGCCCCATCAGTGGAAGAGATATTGTTCCGCCCCGGGAGAGTAGTGGAAGACTTCAGCGCCGATTGGGGCGTGGAGTAGGTAGACATCAGACCACCCATGGAGGAGATCAGGATAAAGGAGCTGAGGGAGTAATGTGGCATCCCTAGTTATATCGAGATGGTATGTACCGGCCTACCAAGACGAAAGGGTTAAAATAGACCACCCTGGGTTCTGTTCATTCTATGCTTATCCCTTTCTTGTGGGGTACACACTTCCACTTCCAATGTTGGTAGTTGATTTCTGTCACTACTATGAGGTGTGCCCTGCTCAAATCTTCCTTTATTTATACAAACTTTTCCTCATGTTCATCAAATACGCGGAGTTGGCTGGTCGTGAGGTCGCTCTGAGACACGTGCTCACTTTATTCGATCCTCAAAGGATTCGCGATACTATGATTCACACGCCCTCACGGGTCGAGCGGTTTGGTGGTTAAGATAGATGATAGGACCAACCGTCGTTTCTTCAATAATTTCTTCTATACACAGACTGAGCATCTCATAGCGGACCCGTACAAGTTTCCTGCATTGTCGAACTTTACCCATAAGTCTTTGCCTTTGTCTATCATAATCTGTTTCAATTTCCCTCTCTACATCAGGTGTTCCGTACTCTGACCTTCTTTCATGTTGCAGCTGACAAGTCGCCGCCACCTCCCTTGGAGGGGATTCAGGAATGGGTCGAGGCCATCCTTCCCCATACAGCGAGCGTTCGTACGTGGGCGACTTTCTATTTGAGATTAAGGCGTAGGCCCTTCACATGTTCGATAACTTTCCTATCTTCTATGATTGCCCTTTTGCATTGAACTTACTTTCTGAGCCTTATTCGCTGTGGTCAGGGAGGGTTCGACGAGTAGGGCCCCACAATTGGCGTTCCGTCGACCAACCATATCCGCTCGCATTAGCGCTGTACCTACGGTTTGCCCTCCATCAAGAAAGGCGTCGGTGGAATCAGTGATCATAACTACTCCTACCAGGGTCGCACCTCAGGATAAGGGAGCATCCGACAATGTCGTGCTCGAGCTGACTAGTCGTCGACTGGGGAAGAGGAAGGGGAATCGAAGAGGCGAAGAGTAGCTTTTGAGATGGCTCCCCCGACAGTGATTAACTTGGATTCTCCTCCAGCGAACCAGGAGGAAGGCATTGTCGCATCATCCATCGTAGTGGGATAACGGATGGTCGAGGTTGTCTCCACTGGTCAGAGTCAGGAGCACTCTGTAGCTACTACAGATGCTGCAGAACACTCTGTTAAAGTAGAGGGTTGGCATCTCAATGCCGCTATCACAACCTTGAATGCACCGCTTCCATCTTTGGCAGGTCATGCCACACCTTAGTGGTGGAGAGGGGGGAAAATATAATGGTTAACGGCTATTAGTCTGAGTCTGACTCAGACCCTGATGATGTTTGGATGTTCGAGGAGGGCATCACCCACACTGTGGTCAACGCAGAGGGATCAGTCCCCATTGTCGAGGTCTCTGCTCATATGAACTTGTTGACCCAGGGGAGCAGTTTGGTACCATATTTCAGCCTACTGTGCTCTAAGGCTGAGAATGAGCCTCTGAGGAACGTTACGAACGTCGAGGTGATGGACGAGGTGGCCGTGATGGGCTTGTGGGTATGTTATACCGGAACATAATTTATATCTATATATATATTGATATGGAGCAGATACAGGCTTGACCATTTTTCTTGTTTGGCAGACGTACATGCTGGAGATAGAGAGTATTTGTAGGGCCAATGTTCGGTCGAGGGTCGTTTTTTCAGATGTTGGGCAAATACCGTCATTATCATGATAGATGTCACGAGTTGCATTGGAGTTTGAGGAACGACTCCCGTAGTGAGGCGCTTGGCGGCGTTGAAGAGGAAAGATCGTGAATTGGTTGAAGTGCTTCACAGTAGGAGTGATCTCGATGAGCAATTCCGCCTTAAAGACGAGGAGCTCGTGGTGGGAAGAGGGGTCGCTGCAGAATGTGAACATTTGCAGGGTAAGTTGTGAGCCCTTCAGTTGGAGATGGTGTAGAGCCAAGTCGGGGCTGCGAAGATAGGCGCTAAGTGGAGAGCGAAGTTGGGCGCACTGAAGGTTAAGATCTCCGATCTGGAGCGCGGGGAGAGGGATGCTTCGGCGCGGTCAGCGTTCTTTGTGGCGGCAGTTCATGTCCACGAGTCTGAACAAGAGAAGGAGAGGACTATTCTTGCTCTTAAGGAGGTGAGGCTCAGAGAGAATTGGTGAGATAGATAAGGAGGCCCAGAATTTATCGAATCGGGTAGCAGCCTTGGAGGAGGAAAATCAGCATCTAACGGCTCTAGTCGGGCCATCGGTTAGCAACTTTGGGTTTACGCTGAGGCTCAACGTGATATTTTTAAGAACTTATTTGAGGTATGCACCGTATCTGAGGTGGCTTATGAGGATGCGTACCAGAAAGTTCGTGAAGCTCGGGCTAGGTGTGGGTATAATGCGGCTACGCCTGAAACGGATGGCGGGGCAGGTGGCGGTGACGAGGGCTCTCATGGAGGTGGTGACGGTGGTGTTGACGCCGAGTGAAGAAAGATTGTACTTTGTTTTTGTTTTTACTCATTTGTTGGGTTGTCTGTTTCTTGCTGTTGTTTTCTTTTTTCTCCCTTCCCCCTTTTTTCCTTTGGTTGACTGGCCAGGGCTAGATGTAAGCAGTAATAGCCCGCATCTCTGACTTTATGAATAAAGCATTCTTTCTTGTTATTTGCCTTGTGTTTCGGTTCTCTATCCGTTTGTGACTTGGTTGCGTGTGGTGCCACCCATTTTATTTCGAGTGAGGTCAAACTGTAATATGTCAATGGCGAAGGCACTTAGCATGAGTCCCTAGTTCGAGCAAGGTCGAGCTATAATATGTCGATGGCGAAGGCACTTAGCCTGAGTCCCAGCTCGAGCAAGGTCGAACTATAATATGGCGATGGAGAAGGCACTTAGCTTGAGTCCCAGATCGAGCGAGGTGGAACTGTAATATGGCGATGGCGAAGACACTTAGCCCGAGTCCCAGTTCGAGTGAGGTGGAAGTGTAATATGGCAATGGCGAAGGCACTTAGCCTGAGTCCCTTTTCGAGTGAGATTGAATTGTAATATGGCAATGGCGAAGGCACTTAGCCTGAGTTCCAGTTCGAGCGAGGTTGAACCATAATATGTCGATGGCGAAGGCACCTAACCTGAGTCCCAGTTCGAGCGAGATCGAACTATAATATGGCGATGGCAAAGGCACTTAGCGTGAGTTCCAGTTCGAGCGAGGTCGAACCGTAATATGTCGATGGTGAAGGCACTTAGCCTAACTCCAGTTCGAGCGAGATCGAACTGTAATATAGCGATGGCGAAGGCACTTATCCTAAGTTCCACTTCGAACGAGATCGAACCATAATATATCGATAGCGAAGGCGCTTAGCTTGAGTTCCAATTTGTGCGAGGTCAAATCGTAATATGTCGATGGCGAAGGCACTTAGCCTGAGTCCTATTTTGAGCGAGATCGAACAGTAATATGGTGATGGAAAAGGCACTTAGCCTGAGTTCTAGTTGGAGCGCGGTCGAACAGTAATATTTCGATGGTGAAAGCACTTAGCCTGAGTTCCAGTTCGAGCGAGGTCGAACCGTAATATGTCGATGGCAAAGGCACTTAGCCTGAGTCCCAGTTCGAGCGAGATCAAAATTTAATATGGCAATAACGAAGGCACTTAGCTTGAAGTCCAGTTCGAGCGAGGTCGAACCGTAATATGTCGATGGCGAAAGCACTTACCCTTAGTCCCTGTTTGAGCGAGATCAAACTGTAATATGGCGATGGCAAAGGCACTTAGCCTAAGTTCCAGTTGGAGTGAGGTAGAACAATGAAATTTCGATGGCAAAGGCACTTAGCTTGAGTTCCAGTTCGCGAGAGGTCGAACCGTAATATGTCGATGGCGAAGGCACTTAGCCTGAGTCCAATTTAAGCGGGATCGAATTGTAATATGGCGATAGCGAATGTACTTAGCCTGAGTTCCAGTTCGAGCGAGGTCGAACCATAATATATCGATGGCGAAGGCACTTAGCTTGATTTCCAGTTCGAACGAGGTCGAACCGTAATATGTCGATAGCAAAGGTGTTTAGCCTAAGTTCCAATTCGAGCGAGATCGAATCGTAATATGTCGATGGCGAAGGTACTTAGCCCGAGTCACAGTTTGAGTGAGGTCGAACTGTAATATGGCGGTGGCGAAGGCAGTTAGCCTGAGTCCCAGTTCGAGTGAGGTCGAACAGAAATATGTCGATTGTCTGTTTTGACCATGGCCTTCAAATTGTTTCATGGAGATTTATGATTCTTTGTTTGCGGCATCTTTGCATCGGTTTTCGGCCTAATAGTGTAAGAAGAATGAGGTGGGGGCTCTTGGGAGCTTCTCCGCTGACTCTAGTTTGAGTCGAGTTATCTTCTTGATGACTCTTTCATTTTGATTTTGGAAGAACTAAGTGTTTTCACTAGGAATCCCCGCAGACAATGCCAAATTTTTTGACTCAAAAGTTGAACAATACTTTTCGATCAAATCAATCAATACAGTTGAAAAGGTAAATCATAGTCAATCATAACTAATATCGGATTGAACGACAGAATATAAAAATAGAAGATCAAACAGGGACAATAATGGGGGGAAACTTTTATTGATCATTGAACTTTGTCCCACCTCCCCATGAGGAGGTTCCGGAAATTACAATTCAATTCTTTCCCTTAGGCATTGTTGAAGGTCTCAGATCTATTTCCCCCTTACCTTAAGCTTCTTTTCTTTTTCACGGAGCTCTCTGGTCTCTCATGTTTTCTGAGATCATGGGTTGCCAGTTCTGGTCCCCTTTTTCCCTCCTCCTTCTATTTGAGATCTGCATTCTATTTATAACTGAGGATATCTCATTTGTCGCATCTAGGCTCGGTCGGATTGGGGGGATGTCTTCCCCTCTTGGAGGGATACTGGACGTGACGCTTATTTCCTAGCTAATATGAATTAGACGAGGTTGGATCTTTTAGTCACTCATATAAAGTAATTGGGACGGGGTCGCAATTGAGTGGTCAGATTTTGACCAATACAGTAACTACACCTAAAATTGACAGTTTCTTTTCAATTTTTCATCTTCATTTCCTCCCCCATGGCTGCACCTCAACACCACCTCCATGGTTGCTGTACAGGAGTGGCCCGACGAGTTCTGTAGCTTAAAGCAAAAATTTATGGAAGGCCTTAACTATAAATATATATATGTATATATGTATATATATTGAAGTCTATTTTCTAGCATTTCTTAGATACAAAGTTATTAATAATTTTTTAATAATCAATAACTCATAATAAGTCTTTCTTAATTAATAATATAGCTCATCTATTTAACCTTTGTTGAGATCTTAGGCATGATTTAATCAATTTTAATGTTGAAAATTTCTTCTACTGAAGCGGCGATAACAAGAGTTGTTAAGATTATTCCATAAGTAATATAGGCAATTGGAAAGAATTTAATCTTTTTAGTTAAGTATCAATTAAACTCTTATCTTCTAATTGTACTATTTTCTTAATATTTTTAGTTCTGAAAATAAATCTAAACTATCAATATCGAGTTGATTATTATGCTTTAGTGATCTTAATTTTACCATTAAATAGAAAACAAAAAAATATTTCCATTTGCTTCGAATTATTCAAATCTATTTTGAAGTGAAAAAAGAATAGCCTTGTCTACTATGTATAAAGTAATTAACTCTAAAGGACTCTTCAAAGATTTTGAGATTTTATTATCAATATTATCATTAAATTGTTACTTCACTTATATCATACATTTCTTACGAAATTCAGATTTGATATTCATTTTAAGTACAGTTTTCGTGGCAAAAAGTATAGCAGTTACAAATCTTTCTTCTCTATACTTGTTAAAGAAAGAAACTAAATTTTTTTCACTCACATAATCTTTTTTATACTTATACATAGCCTATCAAAAAATCGGGCTCCCGCAAATATGGGGCCTAAAGACGTTGCTCTTTATGGAAGGGCTGCCACTGCTGCTGAATTAGTCATAACAAAATAAAAAAAGCCAAAAAATTACTTTTAATCCATCAACGATCGCCAGTCTCGTCAGCAGAAAAACAAAGGCTAGTAATAACCCCTTGACAAAAACTTTTATTCTTACTCCCCACCTAATACCTGAGGCTTAAGATTATTTTCTCTGAGAATAGAATAGATTAACATCACTGGTATAGCATTACTTCGAATACAGTAAACTCAAATTGACAAGTTGAATTAAACGAAGAATCGCAACTATTAATAAAAATCAATATTAACAAGATAAGTTAACATTTGTCGGTCCAAAAAATCAATCAATCAGATTATTTGACATTCGAAGCAGAAGCCAAACTGAGTGACAACAGCATGAGGCGTACCTTCTTCTCAACTCTTTACGAGCTAGAGGAAGTGCCTTTATATTTAAATCCAACAAATAAATATATTAATAAAAATACCTTGAGATCAAGTCAAATCATAACTCCATAGTGATGAGAAACGTTACACGGGAAAGAATACCATATTTTGTTGAATCAAAACGAAGAGTAGCAACTATTAATAAAAATAAATATTAACAAAACAAACTAACATTTGTTGGTCTAAAAAAATCAATCAATCAGATTATTTGACATTCCAAGACGAAGCCAAGCTGAGCGACAACAGCGTGAGGCTTACTTTCTTCTCAACTCTTTATGAGCTAGCGAAAGTGTCTTTATATTTAAATCCAACAAATAAATATATTAATAAAACTACCTCGAGACTCAAGTCAAATCATAACTCCGTAGCGATGCAAAACGTTAAACGGGAAAGAACACCATATTTTGTTGAATTAAAACGAAGAGTAGCAACTATTAATAAAAATAACTATTAACAAAATAAACTAACATTTGTTGGTCCAAAAAAATCAATCAATCAGATTATTTGACATCGAAGCCGAAGCCAAATTGAATGACGACGGCGTGAGGCTTACCTTCTTCCCAACTCTTTACTAGCTAGAGAAAGTGCCTTTATATTTAAACCCAACAAATAAATATATTAATAAAAACACCTTGAGATTCAAGTCAAATCATAACTCCATAGCAATGCAAAACGTTACACGAAAGAACACCATATTTTGTTGAATTAAAACGAAGAGTCGCAACTATTAATAAAAATCAATATTAACAAAATAAACTAACATTTGTTGGTCCAAGAAAATCAATCAATCTGATTATTTCACATTCGAAGCCGAAGCCAAGCTGAGCGACGGCAGCATGAGGCTTCCCTTCTTCTCAACTCTTTATGAGCTAGCGAAAGTGCTTTTATATTTAAACCAAACAAACAAATATGTTAATAAAAATACCTTGAGATTCAAGTCAAGTCATAACTCCATAGTGATGCAAAACATTACACGGGAAAGAACATCATATTTTGTTGAATTAAAACGAAGAGTTGCAGCTATTAATAAAAATAAATATTAACAAAATAAACTAACATTTGTTGGTCCCAAAAAAACAATCAATCAGATTATTTGACATTCGAAGCCGAAGCCAAGCTGAGCGACAACGGTGTGAGGCTTACCTTCTTCTCAGCTCTTTACGAGCTAGCGAAGTGCCTTATATTTAAACCCAACAAATAAATATAAATATATTAATAAAAACCTTGAGATTCAAGTCAAATCATAACTCCGTAGTGATGCGAAACGTTACACGAGAAAGAACACCATATTTTGTTGAATTAAAAGGAAGAATAGCACCTATTAATAAATATAAATATTAACAAAATAAACTAACATTTATTGGTCCAAAAAAATCAATCAATCAGACTATTTGACAGCATGAGGCTTAATTTCTTCTCATCTCTTTACGAGCTAGAGGAAGTGCCTTTATATTTAAACCCAACAAATAAATATGTTAATAAAAATACCTTGAGATTCAAGTCAAATCATAACTCCGTAGTGATGCAAAACGTTACGGGAAAGAATACCATATTTTGTTGAATTAAAACGAAGAGTTGCAACTATTAATAAAAATAAATATTAACAAAATAAACTAACATTTGTTGGTCCCAAAAAATCAATCAATCGGATTATTTCACATTCGAAGCCGAAGCCAAGCTGAGCGACAACGGCGTGAGGCTTACCTTTTTCTCAACTCTTTACGAGCTAGCAAAAGTAATAAACTAACTTTTGTTGGTCCAAAAAAAATCAATCAATCAGATTATTTGACATTTGAAGTCGAATCCAAGTTGAGCGACGACGGCGTGAGCCTTACCTTCTTCTCACCTCTTTACAAACTAGAGGAAGTACCTTTATATTTAAACCCAACAAATAAATATATTAATAAAAATACCTTGAGATTCAAGTTAAATCATAACTCCGTAGCAATCCAAAACGTTACAAGAGAAAGAACACCATATTTTGTGTACAAAGAAGTCAATGACATACAATGAGATACAAATCAAAATCATATTAATACAAGCATCAAAATGAAAATAGAAACCATCAATTTGAGAAAATCCATGACTACAGAATGCCAACAGGGGATAGATGTACAAACGGAGTACAAAACAGCACAACAAAGCAGAAATGCTACGACACCAATCATCGGTCCAACGACCAATAGCAGCAACTGGCACCTCACAACAATCCAATATTTGCTGCAGCAGCACCAAATATTTATGTAACCAACATATAAAATCATTCAAAAAAAAATTATAAAAAGATGATGTCTATGGAAATCGATCAATATCAAAAGAGATCATCCTTATTGCCATCATCAGCAAGAATTTATTGCTTCAAGATGCTAACATCAATTCATTTCTGGGGCACACTTCGGACCATTAAGACAAACATTTTACTGAATATATAAAGAAGTTTACTTCAGAAAGTTTTGAAAGACAGACAACTAAGGTACTAAGCTAAAGTATATAGTATGAGCTAGTGAACCAACGGAAGTTATATCATGGGTGAAAAAATAGCATCATTAGCTTAAGATTGTACCTGAGAGTCGGACCGGAAACGAATCGAAGGTTGCAAGCTTGTAGACACATTCATTATTCTACTGCTGGATACAACAACAGCAACAAAAAATCCATTGTAATCCCATAAGTGTGGTCTGGGGAGGTAGTGTGTTGTATAAGTCTCTTTCCAGTCTACTGCTGTCTACTGCTGGATAAAGACTTTGAAACCACATCTCTGCAACATTTCAACTTATGTTTCTCTGATTTCCATGGCTGAGTCGACAACATATTGGTTCATGACTTTACCTCAATGTGTTGTAAATAATCCATGTTGCCAAATCGAGAAGGAATTTCGCGAAGATATGAACATCTATGCAAAACAAAACGCTCCAAGCGAGAAAAGGCTTCATCAGATGCTCTCCATTTCGAGAGATTGAGATTTTCAAGTTTCAAGAATTTGAGCTGACAGAACTCATCATCTGTCACTTCACATTCATTCCTTTCAAAATCAACTTGTTGCAGTTTAAGTACACAAAGGGTGGGAAGTTGTGCAATGGTCAAAATTCCAGCAAGTTCCAGAGGAAAATTGCACAATGACAACTTCTTAAGACTCACTGGGAAGTTTAATCCACTCGGAATCATTTTCGGAACACTGAAGAAGAGCACCTTTAGTGTTTCTGTTAAGATACCACCTCTTGCACCAACAATTAAGAACGAACAGAATAAGAAATTTGAAGAAGAAAGTATGAAGAAGAAGAAGAAAGAAAGAAGAGAGAAGAAATGAAGAGAGAAGAAATGAAGATTCAGACAAAGCTAAGCACATTAGCGGACTTCTTTAAGAAGTGTCACACTTGACACGTGGACACATCCAGACCATTGAAGAAAAATAACTACAACCGTTGGATCATTTGCCACCTGCACTGCACAGTACAAAACAGTGCACATGAAAGGAATATTTTTCAGTTTTATTGTTATTTTAGCAGCCAATACATTCATTACACTTGTAAATATTGAATTCTTTTACAATTTTTTTTTTAGCTAGAATACTTGTATATATATAAGAATGTACAGATTACATATTCATTCAATACAAATCCTACATTTCCTACATTTCTTTCATGGTAGCAGAGCAGTGAAGGCTCGAATACCCATTTCTCAAATTCTTCTTGTTCTTCATCTTCTTCTTCTCCTTACTCTCATTCTTTAACTCTAAGTTTCAACCATGACTGGAGGAGAAGCTGAACCTGCAGTGACTATCACTAGATCAACCAGTCAAGTGAAAACTCTTGACTCAAATCACCCTTATTTTCTGCATTCTTCAGATTCACCTGGAATAAGTCTTGTGAACCTTCCCTTTGATGGAAGGGGTTTCCCAGGATGGAGAAGGACCATCCTCATTGCTCTTTCAGCCAAGAACAAGCTTGGTTTCATTGATGGTAGTTGTGAAGAGCCAAAACTTGAATCAGGAGACTATGCTCTATGGAGTAGAGCCAATGATATGGTGACTTCATGGCTACTGAATTCACTGTCAAAGGACATAGGAGACAGTGTCATTTATTCTAAAACAGCAAGAAATCTATGGAACAGTTTGGAACACAGATTTGGGCAATCAAATGGGGCTAAACTATATCAATTACAGAAGGAAATCTCAATTTCAGGCTATTTTACTACACTTAAGAAACTATGGGATGAGATGGATTCCCTAAGTTCTCATCTAAACTGTTCATGTGAATGTGTGTGTGGAGGAAAGGTCAAGGTAAGCAAGTTTCTGGAGGATCAAAGGATCCTCCAATTCCTAATGGGACTCAATGATGCTTATGCTCAAGCTAGAGGGAACATCCTCATGATGAATCCACTTCCTAGTATGGATTTTGCTTACTCCCTGCTACTACAAGATGAGAATCAGAAAGAGGCCTTTGTCAACATGGTCAGTCCACAAACCAACTCAGATGGTTCTTCTTTTATGGTAACAGGAACAGGGAAAGGAGGAACAAAGTATAACAATCAAGGTCAAAAAGGCTGGAACTCTTCATCAAGAATTGCAAGTAATCAACAGAATAAAGGAAAAGTTAGGAAAAAGGAAATACAATCCAAATGTGAGTTGCACTCACTGCATGAAGACAGGGCATGTAAGGGCAGATTGTTACAGGTTAATTGGATTTCCTGATGATTTTCAGTTCACTAAGGTCAACAACTATCAACCTTTGGAAAAGGCAAATGGAGCACTGGGGACACTGGAGAATGATTCAACTCCTAATGAAGGAACATCTGTGCAGACACACTCTTTTAGCAAGGAGCAGATTTCAGAACTGGTTAATTTGATCAAACAGGTTCAAGTTGGGAATACAGGAAATGCAGGGTCTGAAATTAATGCAAATGCAGTTGCTGGTACTATTTTTAAATATACAGGGACTTGTTTGGCAGTGTTTAACACTAACACTTGGATCATTGACTCAGGAGCATCTGAGCATATGTGTTTTGATTCAAAATCCTTCTTAGAATTGTCACCTCTTCCTATACATGTTCATATTAGTTTACCTAATTCCTTTCAGCTATATGTCACACACATAGGAAGAGTTTCTATTCAAAATGACATGATCCTTGAGAAAGTCCTTTATGTTCCATCTTTTAAGTATAACTTGTTGTCAGTTCATAAGTTATGTGTTCAATTCAAATGTTCTCTGAACTTGACATCTACTGGGTGTGCATTGCAGGTCCCTTTAGTGAGGAAGGGGGAAGCTTTTGGTGAAATAAGAGGAGGACTATACTTGTTAAATCCCAATGTATCAGATTCACATCTTTCCAACCAGCATGCTTGTTCAATTCCTAAAGAAAATTCTTCTATTTCTGCTCCTAGAGTTGTTAGTTTAGGACCTATGTCTATGAGTGTTATTTCTAATGTAATTCAATGGCACACCAGATTAGGCCATTTACCCTTTGAAGCAATGAAAACACTCAAGTTTATTTCCTTTCCTTCTTCTTTTGATCATGTGTGTGATGTTTGTCATGCAGCTAAACAGACTAGGATACCTTTTCCTGTTAGTGCAATTAAGACAAATAAGATATTTGATCTTATTCATATTGATACCTGGGGACCTTTCAAATCTAGCACTTATAATGGTTATAGGTATTTTCTAACTGTTGTGGATGATTTTAGCAGAGGGACATGGACCTTTCTTCTAAGTTCTAAGGCAAATGCTTTCACAGTTTTAAAGTCTTTCTTTGCTATGGTAGAAAGACAATTCGGTGTTAAGGTGAAGAGGGTGAGATCTGATAATGCATTAGAATTGGGCAGAGGTACAGAACAGTCCAATTTTTTAGTTTCACAGGGAATTCTTCATGAAACCTCCTGTGTTGGAACACCACAACAGAATGGAATAGTTGAAAGAAAGCACAGGCACCTACTGGAGGTAGCAAGAGGGATCTACTTTCAATCCAAAGTTCCCATACAATATTGGGGAGAATGCATTCTTACTGCAACCTATTTGATCAACAGGTTTCCTTCCAAGGTCCTAAAGGGAAAGACACCCTATCAGATACTCTTTGGTAAGCCACAAACTTATGATAACCTAAGAGTTTTTGGATGCTTGTGCTATGCCTCCACTTTGCCTCAAAACAGAAGCAAATTTGATCCTAGGTCTCAAGCATGTGTGTTCCTGGGATATCCAGCACATCAAAAAGGCTATAAGCTACTAGGGTTGCAAACAAAGGCAGTCTTTGTTTCTAGAGATGTGAAGTTTTATGAAAATCATTTCCCTTTTGCTGCCACAGCATCAACACAACCTAATCAGATTTACCCTATCTGTGTACCTAATTCAGGGGGGACATCACCTGATCCCATCCCTATTTTTCCTTCATCCAGTCTCCTTCCCAATCAATCTAGTGAGACTTACTCTCCTAGTGAAACCATTTCTGATAGAAGCTTATCTCCTAGTTCTTCTAGCCACCCTTTGCCTTCCACCCTTGATACAGTTACTATCTCTTCACCAAATACTACCACATCTAGTCCTTCTCAAACTCTCCCTGACTCACATGATCATACTAACCTTCCCATACCTCCTCCACCTATCAGAAAGTCAGACAGGATTTCCCAACAGCCCAGTTATCTAAAAGACTATGTTTGCAATGCAATTTTTCTTTTTGATATTACCTCTACTTGTTTCAACCAAGATCCTATCCCCACCGCCCTACCCTTTGCAGCTTTGTCAATCAACAATCAACATCTCATGAACACTTTGAGTTCTATTTCAGAACCTCAAAGTTTTTCCCGGGCCTCACAAGATGAAGGTTGGAGAGAAGCAATGAAGGCAGAATTAGAAGCTCTCAACCTCAATAAGACCTGGGAACTGGTAGTTTTACCTCATGGTAAGAAAGCCTTACCTTGTAAATGGGTATACAAAGTAAAGCACAGATCAGATGGTTCAATAGAAAGGTTAAAGGCACGTTTGGTTGTAAGAGGTGATATACAAAGAGAAGGAATTGATTATTTTGAGACATTCTCTCCTGTAGTCAAGATGACCACAATTAGATGTCTCTTAGCAGTTGCAGTAAAGAAAGGTTGGAAAGTACTGCAGCTTGATGTAAACAATGCATTTTTGCATGGAGATTTACAGGAGGAAGTCTATATGAGAATACCTCCTGGGATGACTACAGGGAATCCTAACCAAGTCTGTCTCTTGAAGAAATCCTTGTATGGACTAAAATAAGCATCGAGACAGTGGTATGCTCGTTTGGCTGGTGCACTAAGTTTCAAAGGATACTCAGCTTCTCTAAACGATTATTCTTTGTTTTTCAAACATAATCAAGATTGCATTTCGATTTTAGCAGTATATGTAGATGATATTATCCTTACAGGGAATGATTTTGCAGAAATCAGTCATATTACTCATTTTCTACATTCAGAGTTCAAAATCAAAATCCTAGGGGATATTCATTATTTCCTAGGAATGGAAATCATCAGAGAAGAACAAGGATTCATCATAAATCAAAGGAAGTTTACCTTGGAGTTGTTGGAAGAATTTCAATGTTCAGAAGCCGATGTGTCTTCTCCACTGGATCCATGCTACAAACTACATCTTGACTCTTCTCCTCTTTTAGCTGATCCAGTCATATATCGTAGATTAGTTGGGAAGCTCAACTACTTGACCAATATCAGACCAGACATCTGCTTTGCTGTGTTGACCCTGAGCCAATATATGCAAAAGCCCCAAAAATCCCATCTTTCTGCTGGATTGCGTGTGTTGAGATAATTAAATTTGGACCCAGCTCAAGGGATTCTTCTTTCTGCAAAACCCTCTTTTGATTTAATAGCCTTTTGCGATGCAGATTGGGCTGCATGCAAAATCTCTCGAAGATCTGTCAGCGGATTCTTCATCACTTTGGGAGGAGCCCCCATTTCTTGGAAATCCAAGAAACAAGTCTCAATTTCCCTCTCGTCAGCTGAAGCGGAATATCGCTCTATGCGCCGTGTCACTGCCGAAATCACCTGGCTTGTTCGATTACTTGCAGATCTCACAGCTCCTCCTACTTTGCCGGTCACAGTACACTCCGATAGCCAGGCCGCCATTTCAATTGCTCGGAATCCCGTCTTTCATGAAAGAACCAAACATGTTGAGCTAGATTGCCATTTCGTCCAGCAACAATACCTTTCTGGCTTAATCACCCTTTCTTTTGTTCCGTCAAAGCTTCAACTTGCAGATCTATTCACTAAGCCACTCACTAGGGCTTCTCACCATCAGATCTTGCCCAAGTTGGGGGTTTTTTCCTCACCCTCCAACTTGAGGGGGATGTTAAGATACCACCTCTTGCACCAACAATTAAGAACGAACAGAATAAGAAATTTGAAGAAGAAAGTCTGAAGAAGAAGAAGAAAGAAAGAAGAGAGAAGAAATGAAGAGAGAAGAAATGAAGATTCAGACAAAGCTAAGCAAGTTGTGTTAAAGAGTCTAAGACAGGGAATTGACTTCCGTTCTTTCCACGAGCCCATGATTTGTCAAATATACATCTGAACTTTTGAAGATTGGGTGCTTTGCTCACTATCCTCTCAATATCTTCTGCACTAGAAAAATATGGGGCGAGGAAAGCGTTGTCAAACTTTCCAATTTTGAGGGGCCCTTGTCAAGGAATTTCATTGCATTTTCGAACATAGCTATATCAATGTGTACATGTCTCAGCTGATCCAACTTCCAGAAAGTTTCTGGCAGTGACACCGCTTCCTTCATTCCTTTGACTTGAAATGTTTCCAGATTCCGAAGATTGTATATAGATGATGGGATAGCATTCTTAGCTGTTCGAACAGCAAAGTACCTTAGATTTCTATGTTCTGTCGGGAAAGAATCCACAATAACAAACATCAAATCCAATACCCTAAGAAACTTGAAGCTACCAAATATGTCTGATGCATTTTTCATGACAGAAAATCTATTCTCACTGACCTCCCGGAATAAAATCGACCGAGCATACGAGCATGATGCGCTCCACCTAGCTATCCTATCCCGATCAGCGTTAGATGATAAGCCTTGTTGCATAGTCTCTTTAGAGTAAAAGCGTGGATCATCATCATCATCATCTCTGAAAATTGGAAAATTAAGTAGGAAAAGAAGCAAGTGAAAAAGTCTGCATTTAACCAAATAATTAGGGAACAGTAGAGAGTTAAATACCTTTTTAGCCACAAAAGGAAGTTTTGTTCCAAATCCTTTTCCTTGAAGTCGAGCACTAGGCCATGTACACGACATGCCTTGATCTTTCCAATGGATCTCTTCTTAGTAACAATGACCAAGTTTCTTCTGATAAGATTCTCGAAGTAATCTTCTGCAATGTCCTTCAAATCCTTGTCGTCATCATCTTCAATGAAATCCTCGGCAATCCATAACCTTGTTAGTTTTGAGACTAAAATTTCCCTATCCTCTAAAAATGCTCTGAAATATAAAAGGCATGAATTCAGCTTATAAGGTAAATTGTAGTAACTTAGTTGTACTAAATCCTTTGCGCCACCCTGGATTTGTGCACCTAAACTTACTTCCATTTGCTTCCAACATTTTTCTTCCTTATCCATCCTTGCGCGGAGACCAGCCACTAAAACAACCGAAAGAGGTAGTACTTTACACTTTTTTGCTATTTCTTGCCCAACTTGCTTTAGCTCTTCCACTTTTCTTCCCCAAATACCTTTCTTTGCAATAAAAACCAACTTTCATCGTTATTAAACAAACGTAGATCATGGGGATCAGTGGAACGTTTAGCGTAAAGAGCAACTTCCCACAGTCTGGTGGTCAGAATGATTCTACTACCATTATCATCATCAGGAAAGCATAATCTTAGATCATCCCATGCATCTTTCTCCCACACATCGTCAATAATCAGAAGATATCTTCTTCTCATTAATGTTCGTTTTAGTCTAGCAGCTAATTCACTTTCACCTTCTTTACTAAGATCAATATGCACATGAGTAGCATCACTCAAGAAGGAAAGTAGCAAGTCTTTACGTGTGTATACCTGAGAAACACAACACTCACCTCGGAAAGTGAAATGGGAGACAAGTGACTGATCATTCATAAAACTTCTGGCCAAGATCGATTTTCCTAATCCAGGCATACCAACTATGGAGATAACTTCTAGCTGGTGTGGTCCTCCGACTAGGCCTCTTATGGTTTCCTTCACATCCAAGAAGCCCACAGGTTCTTCGTCATTGATAGTAGGGGAAACAATTGTTATTTCCTTCTTCTCGGACTTAGGCAATTCTGTCTTAACAATCTTAATCTCTTCTGTCATCACTGAGAGCCATATTTTAAAATACGAAAGAGGAATATCTCTAACTTCCGAAGAATCTATTATATCCTCTAAGGCATCTGCATTATCAATGACTCTTGCAGCTATATCTTGAATTCCAGCATACTTATTATTGATTGATTCTGCTGCACCCTTGAGCAAAGGTTGGAGAAATTCAAGCTCCTCATGGACCAGTTCGAGTTGGTTCTTCACCGAAGCAAGCGAACCAGCAGGGCAACAAATGAGTGCCTTTAAGCTCTCCAGAAGGAAATTGATAGAGCCTAATGAATCATTTTTAGGCAAATGGGATTGTATCCACTTCCGGATATCACGGTTAACCTGTGTCTTGACAAGCTGAACTGTATCAGCTATAACAATCAGTTCTTGCTTCTGATGTTCCTTGTCTTTGCTGCTGTCATACAATGAATAAATGACAAGTCCAGCATCAACAGCCACATTCTCAAGTCGTGTGAAGAAACGGTTCCTCATCTCATCCTGAATGATGTTAATCAACGACAACTCATTGAGAATAATTCTCGATGACTTAAGCTGATCCGGTAGGGTTTCAGTTTGGTCCTTAGCCAAAGGAAAAAGTGTTGTTGAGGACATGGGAGGACTGCCTGATAACCTTAAGTTTAGCAGGACATCAGCGTAGATGTCGCGGACCTGTGGCTCAACAGGCTCAGTCCTTTTCTGTAGCAAATCAATAAGAGATTTAGCAATTCCAAGAGCCACGGATTTGTCCTAGTTGGAATCAGGCAAATAGAAGAAGCAAACAGTTGCAGCGTTGGTTGCCACAACTTCAGCATGAGAGAGGAAAGCTTTCCAGCAGCTTTCGAGTTCTTGGCTATATATGGTTCCCAGAAAACAAACAAACTTCTTGAGTACTGTCAACTCCTTTACTAACACTTTCATTTGATCCTTGACTTGAAAATATATGTTATCTGAATCATCAGGCATAGCAAGCAGCTCCCCAAGTCGAGCAATCAGCAGATCCCTAAGATTCCGTACAACATTGTTTATGAATTCCACCACAAGTTCGTGGGTCAGAGAACTAGCACCTGGAATTTCTGGATAAGAATAATAAACTCTAATATCTGGCTTGGAAAACCGAATCTTTTTTAGCACATCAGTGGTGATGGTGTCAAGTTGATCAGGCTCGTCTTTTCTACACCATATGCTCTCAAAGAGGTTGCGCAGATCATCTCCAACACTTTTCATCAATGGTTTGACATGTTTTTGCAGGGCCATAAGCTTCTTCCGATTCTGCTTGCCCGTCCAGTCGAGAAATGTTTTCAGAAACCATAGTTCTGTTTTAATGGCCTTTATCCGATCCTTTTGGGAAGCTATCAAGTCACGCTCATTTTCAATCCCTTGGAGAGCAAGTAGAGAGTCACGAATATCAGTAGGAACACATGACATATTCTTTCAGCAATTTCTTTTGTTTTCGAGATTGATTCTCAACTGGAAATCCAAAAGAAAGGAGAGTTAGCTTCAGGAGTTGAGTAATCCAACAACAACAACAACAACAACCCACTATATTCCCACAAGGCCTGCCTTACCTCTACCTGAGAGGGCAGAGAGGTTGTTTCCAATCGACCCTCGGCGCAGGGAGGAGTTGAGTAATCCATTACACAAAAGGTCTACCAACTTGCAAAGATGTGGATGGGTGTGTGGTGTGTCTTTGTCTTTGTCTGAATACTTCGCAAGAAATCAAATTATCAATTGAAATTTATTCTGCAGAATTTATGATAAAATATTTGGATTACAAAATCAATCTATTCAATCGCAACAGAAAGATAGCATGTTGAATCAAGGCTGCATCACCCAAAATGGTTAATGAAATAGTAAAAGATATAAAATTGGTTGACACAAAATAGAATGGGCTGCCCATTTATGCAGTATGTGGATATAGAAGGAACATCATCATTCTAGGTTGATTTGCACAATAGGAGCATTCCTCACTGTTGTTTAAATTTTAACCCCGTATAAGAAATTTGTGTGAAAATAGCATTGAGGCATAACTTTGGCACACAAGTCTTGTAGGATTGACAAAATTTGTACTGATAACAAGTTATGCAGGTTGGGGCATAGCTCTGGTACAGATTGTTCCCAAGTTTTGCCGGATTGACTAAACTTGCATGTGTTTTTCAATTGTTCACAAGTTTTCCGGACTGGTAAGAGTTGGTATTATCTTCAATCTATCTATATTCTTGAATTGTTCAAGAATCTTGTCGGAGTGGTAAATGTTGCTAGTGTTGTTCAATTATTTAAAAAGTTTTGCTATACTGGCAAGACTTTATACTATTTTCTTGCTACTTATCTTGTTAAATTGTTTAGAAGTTTTACTGAATTGGCGAATGTTGTCAGCTTTGTTCACACTCGACGTATTTCATGACAGCGAAAATCTTGGTTATGGTTGCCATGATCTCTTCGAGTTAAACGATATTTTTGCCTGTGGCAAAGATTTGTTGCATGGAAAACTTTGGCAAATGTGCCATTTTTCCCAATTGTTCCCAGTTTATTACACTATCTTGCAAAAGTTTTGAATCAGGAAGGATGTCATTTATACCCCTCACTGTTACCTTTTATTTGAAAATGGCTACAGAATTTGCATAATAAACTCCGCTGTCTGCGAGATTACAAAAGTATTTCTTTTAAGATTAGGCTCTCTAGAAACTTGTTGGAAAATATGAATTCAAAAAAGTATATGAATGGAGAACACAAACAAAGAGAAGGAGGAGGAGGATGGAAAAGGGGGAAGGAATATGTCGTTACATCTATATTTGCAGATCTTTTACAGACGAGGACAAACTTTAAACAGCAGCCTCTAAAAGGGATATCCAATTAAACTTTTTGACCATTTCTACGCCCTCCGACCTCAAAATACCTGACATCTTAATAAGGCAAAATGCATAGACAGTCGCTCAAACTTGGCACCAACTGCCATTTTGATACTTAAGCCTGACAAGTGAGTTAGTGACCAACTAGGCACTTTAACTTGACACTTAAACTTACCAAGTGACCAATAAAAAAGAACCGTCGGTAAAGAGAAGGGGAAAAAAATGACACGTCAACAAAGAAAACCACACTTCTTTAGTTCTTGTTCTGTGCATGATTGAAATGTGCCCGGGAAAGCCACTCTCACTAGCGTGCAATATGGAGTTTCAAGCATAATACATTCACGACTTACAAAGAAATATTCATTTCCTCCAATATGATTTTTTCAGTAGATCTATGCAGATATATGATGAGAAAAGGTTACGACAGACAGAAAAAGAGATGAGGCACCAATTTACGCAATCACAATTTAGAAATTAAAGTTGCAAATAGTGCAAGCAAAAGATAAATGTACCTCCAAGTTTGAGACTGTTCATTCTTGATGATCAGAGAAGCTTGAAATCGGATCTTTATAACTTGAACTCAGTAACTCTTTTCCCTCGGTGCTCCAATTCCAATAACTTCCCAATGTTTGTCAACATATATAGCGGCTTCCCTATACCAGCACGATATCATACTTTCAGATCTTGGACAACTAAACATAACACATTCATCAATTTTGGACAAACAAATAAACATTAAGCTCATAAGTGATTGAAGTCCTATTTTTATACTTATGGAATTATACATCTGATTCATTCATATGTCAGTCTATTATATAAGTCCAATTACTTTTTTCTTCACAATCACTTATATATTAGCTCCTAATACGTTTGAATCATTCAAATCATGTATAGCGTTCTAATATTAAGAATCACCCCCACAACCAGTCACCACCAGACACCTTTTACAACCTTCAGGCATTACTACATGTTAGGATTTTGCCCTGAATTTTTAATCTATTAGGACAAAAAAAACTCCTAAAAGGAAAAAATCTCTTTCATATGCCTTGCCGTTTTCTTGGAAAAGAAGTTTTACGCTTCAATAAATTGAAGCTTCCTTCTCATACAATAATAACAACAACATCCACAATGTAGTCTTTCGGAAAGTTTTGTTTATAAATTAATTTTCTCAGTTAGTTTTTTTCTGTTAATATTAGTAGATTATGTAGGTCACTTGACCAAATCACATTAACGTAAGTATGCATCTTTCGTATATTTTTTTTATTTGATTCATCGTCCATCAAGCTTTGTATTGTTAGATTCCACACGTATTATGTTATTTCGATCCCAACAAATTGTATCAAAGCCAATGGTTGAACAAGGTTAAATACAAGTTCAGAAGGATTTAAATCAAGCTAACAACCAATTTGACAATAATGATTTTTTTTATCAAAAAAAAAGTTCGGAGTACTCCATGTGGAGATATAATTTTCAACCATATTTTCAACATTCATGCTGCTCCATCTTTAAAAACAAAACTCATTTTTAACCCATGTTTATAGGCTCCAGTGCCAGTTTTAACTCATGCCTCTTTTTTAAAGCATGAGCTTCCTTTTAATCAATGTCAGTTTTAACCCATGTTTATTCTTATGCGTGGGCTCCTTTTAACCCATTCTTGGGCTTCTTTCAACCAATACCAGATTTTTCAACCTACACATATTTTTAAATATGGCAAGCAGTAGTTGACATTGAAGATTATGTGAAGAAGACATATTAAGACTATTTTGTCAGACAATTCAGGTCAATGAGAGAATTTTTAGGGTTTGCCCTGAATTTTAAATCTATTAGGACTGAAAAATACAGGGAATAAATCTCCTTCATATGCCTTATCCATTTTACACTTCTATAAATTGATGCTTCCTTCTCATACAATTACAACAATGATATCCACAATGTAGTCTTTCAGAAAGTTTTGTTTAGGGAAGGATTTATTTTCTCATTAGTTTTTTTCTATTAATATTAGTAGATTACGTAGGTCACTTGATCAAATAATTTAGTATAATATACGTCTTTCGTATAATTTTTTCTTGTCTGATTCATCGTCCATCAAGCTTCGTATTGTTAGATTCCTCACGTATCATGTTATTTCGATCCCAACACCACTAACCACCTCTACCACCAACAGTACCACTAAACACAACCATACCACTAAACACAACCACCAACTATTTCCACCATCAGCTTTCACACAACCACCAGAACGCTAACCGGTTTTACCACTTGTCACCACAACAAAATCATATGTACCACCAACCTCCACTACACAATCACCACACTGCTTCATCTTCACTACTAACTATCATTCTAAGTTGCTCTAATATGGCAGTTTAGGTGTTGCATCCATGTCGACACAACAATGTTGTGGTTGTAGGTGTGAGTGTGGGATCCGTATCGGATCTGGTCAAACGATTTTGGATACTATGATCATGACGGACGAAAAAATTCGAGACGACATACAATTTGATTCCCAAAATTAAAACCAAAACTAAAATAAATTTGAAGAAAATGGCATACCTTATCTAGGATATCAATCATCCACTTTCTGCTTCTTATCTTTATGGAGCAGCAAGAGCAGCAGAGAGCATCAATTGAGAATAGGGAAGACGGAGCGTTCGACAATTTGGGAAAGTGCAGGACCTTTGGCTTTATTTATATATTATTATATTTAATAATATTGTACAATTTGTAATGAAAGCTTGAGGCATACTAATTCTGATTTTATAATAACAATTTGAGATCTAATCTAAATTATAAAAATTAAAATTTAATTATAAATGAAAGATAACTATAAAAAACTTAACTTATAGGAGAATTCGAGAACGGGAGAAAATCAAGAAATCATGCCTACAACTTGAGTGAAAAAATTCACACTTCTCAAGCTATAGGTAAGTATCAATGTTTTGGAGAGCGCAAAGCGAAAAAAAAGCGACAAGGGCTCGCCTCGCTTCAAAAACGAAGCGCAAAGCGAAGCGCACGCTTTTCTAAAGTGAAGCGCAATTCTTAAAAAACATAATGTAAAATTATAAATAATCAAAAACATCAATTTATATACTTAAAAGTAGATACTAGGTACCACCAAATCATTCAATAATTATATATATAAACTGAAAAAATAATCAATAAACTGAAAAACAATGATAAAAGAGAACAAAGCATAGCAAATCTAATAAGAAAAACAGGAATAATAGAATGTGACAAATATGCAACAGGAGCATATGGATGTCTAAAGAATTACAGAAGACATCCAAGAAGACAAAAACAAAAAACATACAGAAAAATACAAAGGAAAAGATTACCAAGAGGTGTAAAAACTTATTGGAAACCTAAGCAATTTACCAAGAGAAAGAAGCCAGGTAGAAAAAACCAATGTAAATGTTATAATTGTGGAGAATATGGACACATATCACCAAATTGTAAAAAACCAAAACAGAAAGAAAAAATAAAATATATACAAGATAAAGAATGTTATAGAATAAAAGTAGATGAGGAAAGAGAAATAGAATTCCAAATCAACCCAGAAGAAGAAATATACATAGAAGAATTGTTAGAAGAATACTTAAACCAAGACGAAGAAGAAGAACAATGGACATATTCAGATGAAGAAGCATTAAGAGAAGAAGACCCATATATATTTGACAATGATTGGGCGGAGTCATGTTATATGTTCAAAACTAATGAAAATGAAAATTTAGAGTTAATATCCATGGAAGAAACAGAAAACAAAGATACTAAACAATTAGTTTTTAAAAGGGAAAAATACAACAAAGTCAAAAAAGAGGAAAATCTAACTATGAAAGAAGGAGATCTAATCCAGAAGAATATCAAGAAAATGTTCAAAAGAGAAAAATTACAATATATGTTTTTACTAGACATAGAAAAACCAATAGATATCAGATACTGTTCAAACAAAAGAAACACAATTAAGCTACCATTATATAACCAAAGTTTTTTCGAAAGAGATTTATCAAAAATACCAGAAAAAGACAGAAAAAATATAAGAAACATACATTTTGTTGGCATAGAAATTATAATCAAAGCATATTTTAGAGAAGGAATAGATACACCAATCGAAATTACTCTACTAGATGAAAGAATAAAGAGTCCGGCAGAAGGAGCTGTAATAGCAAAATTACAAGGAAATTTAATGTACCAAGTAGTAAAATTTAGAACATTATTAAATTACAGTATAAGTGAAGAAGATAGAAATAAAGAAAAAGCAATCGGAATGACATGGAATCTAAGAAATATAGAGATGGTAGAAAATTCAAAAATATTTTCTATCAGAATGAGAAAAGCATATATACTAAGCAACAAGCATGAAGTAAAGAATCTCAAAAGTTTTAATGATAATCTAATACTAGACCCACTATTCCAAGAACTAATACAGAAAGATGAAAGATCTACACCAAGTACAATACAGATTGAAGAAATAAAAGATATATTATGTCAAAAAGATACAGCAAGTACGAGTAGCCAATTGACAACAAAAGTTAAATTAGAAGATACATATGAACAATATCATATAATAGGAAGAATTGGAGAAAAGAAAGATAAACAATTTCATCCAATATTAATAGATACGGGAGCAGCCGGATCATATATCCCAGAAGAATTAGTACAAAAATATAATTTGCCAACCACAAATATTACAGAACAAATATATAGAGATTGCAATAATAAAAAGATCAAAATAAACAAAATAGCAAAAATAACAATATATTTCGAAGGAAAAGATTGGCTAACATTTCCTGTGGAAATTACAGCCTCAGTAGAGCCAATGGAATTATTAGAAAAACATAAACAAATATTACTTGGAATCAATTTTCTAGATCAAGTAGCCCCATATAATATAGACAACAAATATTTGGGAATAACAATAGGGGACTATATAAGAAAAGAAATTCCAAGAGTTAAGCTACACACAGAAGATATAACCAAAAATATACATAAAGGATTTCTACTAAACTCTATAGATGCACAAAAGAGAATTTCAAAAGGAGAAGATTATTTGATAAATAATAATAATGAATAGGACAAAACTACCCTATATGATAATCAAAATAGAGATACCCAATTATAATTCAAGAATATATCATGGATTATTAGATACAGGAGCAACAACATGCTTATGTAAAAAAGAAACATTACCAGACCATAAATGGAAAAATACAGATGTCATAATTACAGGAATTGGAGGAGAAAAATCTAAAGCAGACGGAATAGCAGAAAATATAGTTATGAAAATAGCAAAAGAAGAGTTTAAAATACCAAGAATATACGCATATAAATTAGAAGGAATTGATTTCCTAATAGGAGCATCATTCTATGATACATATCTACCTATAGAAATAGACAAAGACAGAATATTATTTACAAAAAATGGAATAAAATATCCAAATTATAGAGTATATTATCCAAAAGAAAGAATATGTGAACCATGGGAAAAGGGAACTCCCAAGGTAACACAGATGCTAAAAAACAAAGGTGATGGAAAAATATATTTAACAAGCATATGTTATAAAATACAAACGAGAGAACAATATGAAAAAGAAAACACAAAGCAAGCTATGGAAGAATTACTTGAAGAAATATATACAGAAGACCCCTTAAAACATTGGGAAAAAAGAAAACCAATAGCAAAAATAGAATTGATAAAACCAGATTTAAGAGTATATAAAAAACCTATGAAATACCAACCAAGAGACGAAAAAGAATTCGATATACATATAACTGAGATGACAAAAAATGGATTTATAAGAGAAATAGATCCAAATCAAGAAAGAAACCATAATAGTCCAGCCTTTATTGTATGCAAACATAGTGAAATAAAAAGAGGAAAAACAAGAATGGTTGTAGATTATACAGATCTAAATAAGAAAACTACAACAACAAAATACCCTATACCAAATAAAGACATATTAATACAGAGAGCTATACAAGCTAAATACTTTAGCAAATTTGATTGTAAATCAGGGTTTTACCATATAAAACTAGAAGAAGAAAGTAAGAAATATACAGCATTTAGTACCACAAATGGATATTATGAATGGAACGTACTTCCATTTGGATACAAAAATAGCCCAAGTATTTACCAACAATATATGGATTCAATATTTAGAAAATACTACGAATTCATAGTAGTATACATAGATGATATATTAATTTTCTCAAGAAATATAGAAGACCATATTAAACATATAAAAATATTTAAAAAAAATAGTGATAGAAGCAGGATTAGCTATTAGCAAAAAGAAAACAGAATTGCTGAAAGAAAGAATAGAATTTTTAGGAATGAAAATAGATATGCATGGAGTAGAAATACAAGAACATATAGTAAAGAAAATGATAGAACAAAAATCTAATTGCAATAACAAAAGAGACCTACAAGCATTATTGGGATTATTAAACCAAATTAGAAGCTTTGTACCAAATCTAGCCACAAAGATAAGAAGAATACAAAATAAACTTAGAACGAAAGACGAACAGATATGGCAATGGTCGGACAAAGATACAAAAGATGTAAAAGAAATAATAGATTACTATATTAAAAATATAAAACCACAAAAATACCCAAATAAAGCAATCAGATACATATGGATTATAGAATCAGACGCAAGTAAAGAAGCATATGCAAGCATTTTGAAATTTAAATGTCAAAAAACAAGAGAAGAAACTATATGTAGATACCACTCAGGAACGTGGAAAGAACAACACGAAAAATGGGAAATAAATAGAAAAGAATTATTAGCAATTTATTATGCATTAAAAGCATACGAATTATATATTTCTGAAGGAGAAATAACTATTAGAACAGACAATTTAGTATCCTACCAATGGATAAAAAATAGAAATATAAAAGATAAAATACAAACGAGAAATATACTAAGCATACTAGCTGAAATAGCAAAATTTGAATTCAAAATTGAATACATAGAAACTAAAAAGAATTTTCTTGCAGATTATTTAACAAGAGATGGAAGAGATCTTAGCAGCAATCAACAAATTGGCGCTAACAATGGAAGAAATCAAAATGGAAAATAAGCAGATGAAAGAAGAGTTACAGCAAGTAAAAGAGAAGCAGATAAAGCAAGGAAAAAGTACGGAACAAGAACAAAAATCATTAAGAAAAAATTCAAAAGGAAAAGAGAAAGTTATTGAAGAAAAAATAGAAAAAACAAAATATAAAGATATACTAGCTCAACAAGGACAACAAGGAGAAGTAAGAGGAAGATGGACCAAGTTAGAAAAACAGAAGTTCGAAAAAATGGAAATAGCAGACAAATATTTACAAAATGCAACAGCCATGATTAACTATCTAAATCAAAGCACAGACAACGAAGATTTCAGAATAAATTCAGCAGAGAAGATAAACAAATTAGTGGCATTACCAAATACAGAGAAAAGACTAGTAACATAAGCATTTAAATATGGATTACTACATTCGATATACATTACTTCACCAGCAGAAGTAGAATGCTTGGGAACAGAAATAATGGAAGCAGTAAACAAATTCCAGATAGCTACAAAGACAAAATTCATGTATGTGAGATTCTACACGGCAATGGCTGAAGTAACACAACAACAAAGAAATATATTGCCCAAGATACAGCTAATCAAAATAGGATTGACGTCAAAAATATTAGAATATGAAAACAGAGTACAAGACTTATGTACCATCCAAGAAGTAAACTATATAGTCAAAGAGAAAAGAGCTTACGGATTGAAAGTTATATTTGAAGAACTACAAACTTACAATAGAGATAAATGGATCTACCTTAATAGGAAAAACACAATGATATATTCATCTACCAAGAATACTAGACAACAAGATAGAATAGAAGAACAGATAGAAGACTGGATGTGTGATATACTAAATCCAGTATACAAAGATAAGAATTCAACTGCAGATTTAACATATCCACTGATATCAAAAGAGACAGGGATAATATTATGTGAATTAATGAATAGATACAAAATTACAAAGAAAAACATCAAACATATATGTCCACACTACGAGATACAAGATATACCCAAATGTGAAGTTAATCTAGAGAATGATGAAGAAATGAAAACTATATTCTTCAAACAAAGAAAAAGAAGAGTCGAAGAAGCAGAAGAGATACACGAAGAAGAAGATGAATAGCGAAAAAGAGTCGGTAGCAAAAAGACAAGAACCAAAAGAAGATTCCCCGACAACAAGATAAAGATAAAAAGATAAAGTCAAAAGTAAAGAAAAAAGAGCGGTGAAAAAAGAAAAAGAAGAAAAAGACAAATAGAAGCAGCAATAATAGAGGCCCCTACGACAACAATAGAGGCCCCTAGGATGTAAATATAGGTTTTTATTTTGCAACGAAGTCCTTGTAAGCTCCATTATAAAAGGAGCCTTAGTAGTTTAGTTAGAGGCATCGACTTCTCTACTCTTCACTCTAAAAATCTCTCTAAGTTTTATAGCTTTAAGTGTGTAAGCAGTTGAGTATCAGCCTTACTTTGTAATCCAGTAAGTTTTATGTTTAATAAAATATGTGTTTCACGAGCATGAGTAGCTAAATTACTTATATCTCTTTTTATCTTGTAAATATGACTTAGTTTTAAATTGTATCATGTATTTAGATACTCTATAAATATTTCAAGCTATTGCCATGTTTTAAATTTTGGTTAATCTAAGAGAAGCATGCTGTAATTGGCTGTAATCCTGTTAGCCGTGTGAAGGCGTTGTTAGGAATAGTGCCGAGATTACTGAGTCATGCTGTGAAGATTAAAATCTTTAATACATGGTTAATATCTTTAAATATATATAGGTTTTATATCTGAATATATGATTGTTTAGAAAAAGTCACCTTTATAAGATAAAGAGAGATAGTTTTTAAAATTTGGTTTAATAATCCCAATAATGCTTGTAGGTCTCTTTTGTTATTGCAATTAGATTTTTGTTCTATCATTTTCTTTACTATATGTTCTTGTATTTCTACTCCATGCATATCTATTTTCATTCCTAAAAATTCTATTCTTTCTTTCAGCAATTCCGTTTTCTTTTTGCTAATAGCTAATCCTGCTTCTATCACTATTTTTTTAAATATTTTTATATGTTTAATATGGTCTTCTATATTTCTTGAGAAAATTAATATATCATCTATGTATACTACTATGAATTCGTAGTATTTTCTAAATATTGAATCCATATATTGTTGGTAAATACTTGGGCTATTTTTGTATCCAAATGGAAGTACGTTCCATTCATAATATCCATTTGTGGTACTAAATGCTGTATATTTCTTACTTTCTTCTTCTAGTTTTATATGGTAAAAACCTGATTTACAATCAAATTTGCTAAAGTATTTAGCTTGTATAGCTCTCTGTATTAATATGTCTTTATTTGGTATAGGGTATTTTGTTGTTGTAGTTTTCTTATTTAGATCTGTATAATCTACAACCATTCTTGTTTTTCCTCTTTTTATTTCACTATGTTTGCATACAAAAAAGGCTGGACTATTATGGTTTCTTTCTTGATTTGGATCTATTTCTCCTATAAATCCATTTTTTGTCATCTCAGTTATGTGTATATCGAATTCTTTTTCGTCTCCTGGTTGGTATTTCAAAGGTTTTTTATATACTCTTAAATCTGGTTTTATCAATTCTATTTTTGCTACTGGTTTTCTTTTTTCCCAATGTTTTAAGGGGTCTTCTGTATATATTTCTTCAAGTAATTCTTCCATAGCTTGCTTTGTGTTCTCTTTTTCATATTGTTCTCTCGTTTGTATTTTATAACATATGCTTGTTAAATATATTCTTCCATCACCTTTGTTTTTTAGCATTTGTGTTACCTTGGGAGTTCCCTTTTCCCATGGTTCACATATTCTTTCTTTTGGATAATATACTCTATAATTTGGATATTTTATTCCATTTTTTGTAAATAATATTATGTCTTTGTCTATTTCTATAGGTAGATATGTATCATAGAATGATGCTCCTATTAGGAAATCAATTCCTTCTAATTTATATGCGTATATTCTTGGTATTTTAAACTCTTCTTTTGCTATTTTCATAACTATATTTTCTGCTATTCCATCTGCTTTAGATTTTTCTCCTCCAATTCCTGTAATTATGACATCTGTATTTTTCCATTTATGGTCTGGTAATGTTTCTTTTTTACATAAGCATGTTGTTGCTCCTGTATCTAATAATCCATGATATATTCTTGAATTATAATTAGGTATCTCTATTTTGATTATCATATAGGGTAGTTTTGTCCTATTCATTATTATTATCTATCAAATAATCTTCTCCTTTTGAAATTCTCTTTTGTGCATCTATAGAGTTTAGTAGAAATCCTTTATGTATATTTTTGGTTATATCTTCTATGTGTAGCTTAACTCTTGGAATTTCTTTTCTTATGTAGTCCCCTATTGTTATTCCCAAATATTTGTTGTCTATATTATATGGGGCTACTTGATCTAGAAAATTGATTCCAAGTAATATTTGTTTATGTTTTTCTAATAATTCCATTGGCTCTACTGAGGCTGTAATTTCCACAGGAAATGTTAGCCAATCTTTTCCTTCGAAATATATTGTTATTTTTGCTATTTTGTTTATTTTGATCTTTTTATTATTGCAATCTCTATATATTTGTTCTATAATATTTGTGGTTGACAAATTATATTTTTGTACTAATTCTTCTGGGATATATGATCTGGCTGCTCCCGTATCTATTAATATTGGATGAAATTGTTTATCTTTCTTTTCTCCAATTCTTCCTATTATATGATATTGTTCATATGTATCTTCTAATTTAACTTTTGTTGTCAATTGGCTACTCGTACTTGCTGTATCTTTTTGACATAATATATCTTTTATTTCTTCAATCTGTATTGTACTTGGTGTAGATCTTTCATCTTTCTGTATTAGTTCTTGGAATAGTGGGTCTACTATTAAATTATCATTAAAACTTTTGAGATTCTTTACTTCATGCTTGTTGCTTAGTATATATGTTTTTCTCATTCTGATAGAAAATATTTTTGAATTTTCTACCATCTCTATATTTCTTAGATTCCATGTCATTCCGATTGCTTTTTCTTTATTTCTATCTTCTTCACTTATACTGTAATTTAATAATGTTCTAAATTTGACTACTTGGTACATTAAATTTCCTTGTAATTTTGCTATTACAGCTCCTTCTGCCGGACTCTTTATTCTTTCATCTAGTAGAGTAATTTCGATTGGTGTATCTATTCCTTCTCTAAAATATGCTTTGATTATAATTTCTATGCCAACAAAATGTATGTTTCTTATATTTTTTCTGTCTTTTTCTGGTATTTTTGATAAATCTCTTTCGAAAAAACTTTGGTTATATAATGGTAGTTTAATTGTGTTTTTTTTGTTTGAACAGTATCTGATATCTATTGGTTTTTCTATGTCTAGTAAAAACATATATTGTAATTTTTCTCTTTTGAACATTTTCTTGATATTCTTCTGGATTATATCTCCTTCTTTCATAGTTAGATTTTCCTCTTTTTTGACTTTGTTGTATTTTTCCCTTTTAAAAACTAATTGTTTAGTATCTTTGTTTTCTGTTTCTTCCATGGATATTAACTCTAAATTTTCATTTTCATTAGTTTTGAACATATAACATGACTCTGCCCAATCATTGTCAAATATATATGGGTCTTCTTCTCTTAATGCTTCTTCATCTGAATATATCCATTGTTCTTCTTCTTCGTCTTGGTTTAAGTATTCTTCTAACAATTCTTCTATGTATATTTCTTCTTCTGGGTTGATTTCGAATTCTATTTCTCTTTCCTCATCTACTTTTATTCTATAACATTCTTTATCTTGTATATATTTTATTTTTTCTTTCTGTTTTGGTTTTTTACAATTTGGTGATATGTGTCCATATTCTCCACAATTGTAACATTTACATTGGTTTTTTCTACCTGGCTTCTTTCTCTTGGTAAATTGCTTAGGTTTCCAATAAGTTTTTACACCTCTTGGTAATCTTTTCCTTTGTATTTATCTGTATGTTTTTTGTTTTTGTCTTCTTGGATGTCTTCTGTAATTCTTTAGGCATCCATATGCTCCTGTTGCATATTTGTCACATTCTATTATTCCTGTTTTTCTTATTAGATTTGCTATGCTTTGTTGTCTTTTATCATTGCATTGTTTCTGTAAATATTCTTTCATTGCGTAATATCTTGCTCCAATACTGTCTATGAATCTTTCTCCTTTGTCCTTTAATTTTTGATAATTTTCTTCTAAGTTGTTACCAATAATTGGTATCTTTGCATAATACCTTTTAATATATTCTTCTTTTTCTTCTTTTGCTAGTTTACTGTAGTATTTTTTAAATTCACATGTATATTCTTCCAAATATCTTAGATCACATATCTGTAGTTGATCTAACTGGTACTTGGTTTTTTTCCTATTTGTTTCAGTATCATCTATGTCTTTTCCTAATCCTGCTGGACCAAATTCTGTTAATATCGAGTATTCTATATTTTGAAGTATGTCTGTTGCACTATTTCCTATTTCTAACTTTATTTTTGCTTCTGGTTCCATATTTTCGAAATAATCTTGTACAGTTCCGATGCAACTTTGCATAATATATCTTGCTGCTTCTTCCCTTCTTATTGCAAAACTCATTTGTATTGCCCATTCTTCTATAATTCTTTGTGTATCATTGTCATATGTACAATCTAGGTTTAGTATAACTCCTTTTGATGATATTTCATCTAAATGTATTTGGTGTGGACTTCTAAATTTCCATAGTATTTTTTCTCTATCTTTATTTATTCTCGTACCTGTATTTGGATATCTGTATCTTCTTTTTCTCTTCCTGGGCTTTCTTTATTATTATCATAACTGCCTCGTCTTTCTTTAAATCTTAATCTTGTTGATTCTGGTAGATCTTCTTCTTCTATTTTCATGTTTACTTGTTCTGTTTCTGATTCTGATAATTGATTGAATTCTTCTTCAGAATTTTCGTCAGATTGTTCTGACTGTTCTTTTTCCATCATATTTACCTTTGCTTCTTTTGTGGGATCTATGGGATCTAGATCGTCTGGGTCTAGTTCATCTTCTTCGTTATAAGTGTCTTTTAGAATCAAAGCTTCTTGTTCTGTTTCTTTCTTTTGTTTTTCTTTTATCTTATTTATTTCTTCTTGCATATTCGTCATCTTCTCTTTTGTTTCTCTTATTTCTCTTAATATAATTTTTAGTGTATCAGTTGATGTTTCTGATGTTTCTGGTTCTTCTATAATATTTGTTATTGTAGGTACTGCAGGTATATTTGGTGTTATAATTTCTTTTTGTTTTCTTTCAATCTCTTGTCTTTTGAGTAAGATTTTCTTTCTTTCTTGTGCCGTTCTGGCTTTTGCTAATAAGGGAAAATCTGGATGGTCTGTAATATTCATATATTCTTTTGGAATAATTTTGTTTTCTATATTGTCTAATTGTATAGACATTTTTGAAGTTTGTCTAAATATTTTTTTTTTATATCTTCTTCGTCTGAACTTGTTGACTCATATGTCTTTAGCATAAATATTTGTTCTTTTCTTTTTGTTTCTTTATGTAATACTCTTGAAATAGTAACAATTCCCGGGTACTTTGGTCTTTCTGATGTTTCCTCTCTTTCTATTTCTTTGTCTGCCTTTTTTCTCAATCTTGATATTTCTTGTGATATTTTTTCTAATTTTTGATCTTGTTCTGATAGTATCTGTTTGAGTTTTTATATATCTATTTTTTGTTCAAATAATTTTACATCTACTGTCTTTTTCATATCTGCCAATAAATTTATTCTATATTCGAGATCCATTTCTGCTATATATTTTTCTTTGTCAGATAATTTTTCTTTTTCTTCTTCGGATATCTTTTCTTTTTGTAATATGTTTCGAGTAGGGGTAGGTAAGTTTACTAAATGATCCATGATTTGTTTGTTTGTCCAATTTATTTGCTTATGTTCTCCAAAACCTCCTTCTCCTGCAACTATATATGGTACGAATCTGGCATAATCTGGACCTAAGTCTATATATGATGAAGATGGTAATATATTTTTGGAGATATTATAACTTTGTTCGTCTAAGTGTAGTTTTTTAAAATCTGTCATTATATACCTACGCTCTGATACCAATAATAAGGGGAAGTAAATAATAAGGGGAAGTAGTTATAATGCGGAAATTAAATAACAGAAAATAAATACAAAATATAAGACTAAAATATAAAGCTAAAGATTAAACCAAATTTTAAAAACTATCTCTCTTTATCTTATAAAGGTAACTTTTTCTAAACAATCATATATTCAGATACAAAACCTATATATATTTAAAGATATTAACCATGTATTAAAGATTTTAATCTTCACAGCATGACTCAGTAATCTCGGCACTATTCCTAACAACGCCTTCACACGGCTAACAGGATTACAGCCAATTACAGCATGCTTCTCTTAGATTAACCAAAATTTAAAACATGGCAATAGCTTGAAATATTTATAGAGTATCTAAATACATGATACAATTTAAAACTAAGTCATATTTACAAGATAAAAAGAGATATAAGTAATTTAGCTACTCATGCTCGTGAAACACATATTTTATTAAACATAAAACTTACTGGATTACAAAGTGAGGCTGATACTCAACTGCTTACACACTTAAAGCTATAAAACTTAGAGAGATTTTTAGAGTGAAGAGTAGAGAAGTCGATGCCTCTAACTAAACTACTAAGGCTCCTTTTATAATGGAGCTTACAAGGACTTCGTTGCAAAATAAAAACCTATATTTACATCCTAGGGGCCTCTATTGTTGTCGTAGGGGCCTCTATTATTGCTGCTTCTATTTGTCTTTTTCTTCTTTTTCTTTTTTCACCGCTCTTTTTTCTTTACTTTTGACTTTATCTTTTTATCTTTATCTTGTTGTCGGGGAATCTTCTTTTGGTTCTTGTCTTTTTGCTACCGACTCTTTTTCGCTATTCATCTTCTTCTTCGTGTATCTCTTCTGCTTCTTCGACTCTTCTTTTTCTTTGTTTGAAGAATATAGTTTCCATTTCTTCATCATTCTCTAGATTAACTTCACATTTGAGTATATCTTGTATCTCGCAGTGTGGACATATATGTTTGATGTTTTTCTTTGTAATTTTGTATCTATTCATTAATTCACATAATATTATCCCTGTCTCTTTTGATATCAGTGGATATGTTAAATCTGCAGTTGAATTCTTATCTTTGTATACTGGATTTAGTATATCACACATCCAGTCTTCTATCTGTTCTTCTATTCTATCTTGTTGTCTAGTATTCTTGGTAGATGAATATATCATTGTATTTTTCCTATTAAGGTAGATCCATTTATCTCTATTGTAAGTTTGTAGTTCTTCAAATATAACTTTCAATCCGTAAGCTCTTTTCTCTTTGACTATATAGTTTACTTCTTGGATGGTACATAAGTCTTGTACTCTGTTTTCATATTCTAATATTTTTGACGTCAATCCTATTTTGATTAGCTGTATCTTGGGCAATATATTTCTTTGTTGTTGTGTTACTTCAGCCATTGCCGTGTAGAATCTCACATACATGAATTTTGTCTTTGTAGCTATCTGGAATTTGTTTACTGCTTCCATTATTTCTGTTCCCAAGCATTCTACTTCTGCTGGTGAAGTAATGTATATCGAATGTAGTAATCCATATTTAAATGCTTATGTTACTAGTCTTTTCTCTGTATTTGGTAATGCCACTAATTTGTTTATCTTCTCTGCTGAATTTATTCTGAAATCTTCGTTGTCTGTGCTTTGATTTAGATATTTAATCATGGCTGTTGCATTTTGTAAATATTTGTCTGCTATTTCTATTTTTTCGAACTTCTGTTTTTCTACCTTGGTCCATCTTCCTCTTACTTCTCCTTGTTGTCCTTGTTGAGCTAGTATATCTTTATATTTTGTTTTTTCTATTTTTTCTTCAATAACTTTCTCTTTTCCTTTTGAATTTTTTCTTGATGATTTTTGTTCTTGTTACGTACTTTTTTCTTGCTTTATCTGCTTCTCTTTTACTTGTTGTAACTCTTCTTTCATCTGCTTATTTTCCATTTTGATTTCTTCCATTGTTAGCGCCAATTTGTTGATTGCTGCTAAGATCTCTTCCATCTCTTGTTAAATAATCTGCAAGAAAATTCTTTTTAGTTTCTATGTATTCAATTTTGAATTCAAATTTTGCTATTTCAGCTAGTATGCTTAGTATATTTCTCGTTTGTATTTTATCTTTTATATTTCTATTTTTTATCCATT
Organism: Nicotiana noctiflora; assembly: GCA_032618575.1. Taxonomy (NCBI): domain Eukaryota; kingdom Viridiplantae; phylum Streptophyta; class Magnoliopsida; order Solanales; family Solanaceae; genus Nicotiana; species Nicotiana noctiflora. The sequence continues at coordinate 349,642 of JASVEL010012343.1, forward strand.
GATAGGATACTAAATTGTCTGTTCTAATAGTTATTTCTCCTTCAGAAATATATAATTCGTATGCTTTTAATGCATAATAAATTGCTAATAATTCTTTTCTATTTATTTCCCATTTTTCGTGTTGTTCTTTCCACATTCCTGAGTGGTATCTACATATAGTTTCTTCTCTTGTTTTTTGACATTTAAATTTCAAAATGCTTGCATATGCTTTTTTACTTCCGTCTGATTCTATAATCCATATGTATTTGATTGCTTTATTTGGGTATTTTTGTGGTTTTATATTTTTTATACAGTAATCTATTATTTCTTTTACATCTTTTGTATCTTTGTCCGACCATTGCCATATCTGTTCGTCTTTCGTTCTAAGTTTATTTTGTATTCTTCTTATCTTTGTGGCTAGATTTGGTACAAAGCTTCTAATTTGGTTTAATAAAACGAAAAGGAAAAAAAAAATTATTCCCTCCCCTGTTCTGACTGTATAACGTCGAAACAGAGAGAGAGAAAGAAGAAAAAGAAAACTGAAGAAGAAGAAGAAGAAGACGGACTGGTCGACTTGGTCGACTGGTCTGAAGAAGAAAGCAGAAGAAAGAAAAACGAAAAAAATGAAAGAAATTACGTGGGATGTGATTCTTCTGGCGACTGAAGAAGATGAAGATGGAACCCTAGCCTTTTTTGTCGACTAAAGAAGAAGAGCGACTGGTCAGGCTCTGTTTTTTGATCGATTGGGGTTTATCTGATACCCAATTTTTTTTTTTTTTTAATTTGAGACCTAAAGATTTTTTCTTTTAAAAAAATTGGTCCCCTGCGCTTTTTTCAAAGAATCGATCGCTTTATCGCTTTCTCAGTTGCCTCGCTTCCTCGCTTTTACCAGTGAAGCGCTCGCTTCTTAAAATCGCATCGCCTTAAGGGGCTGGAAGCGACAGACAATCGCATCGAGTCGCTTCGCGCTTTAAGCGACGAAGCGCTCGCTTTTCAGAACACTGGTAAGTATTTCACAAAATTTCATAATTTAGAATATTTTTATTTTTTGAATTATTTTAAGCCGGCTGGTGCATGCCTTTTTAGACAAGAGGGGCTGCTCTGATGGTAAGCAACCTCTAAGTAACGATCTGACTTCTAGATTCGTACCTGTGTCGGACACCTGCACCCGTGTCGGAGCAACTTTTGGAAACAGCCTCTCTAACCCAGGGTAGGGGTAAGGTCTGCGTACACACTACCCTCCTAGGACCCCCTAAGTGAGATTATACTGGGTTGTTGTTGTTGTTGAATTATTTTAAGCCGGATTCCTGCACCCGTAGTTATACTAGGATCTGGTATCTTTGAATCTTAGAATTTACATATCGAAAGATTCGACCTCTAGACCTGTGTCCGTGTCAGACACCTGCAGCCGTGTCCGAACAACTTAGCCACCATTGACTGTCGCCACCACTAGCTTCTGCCACACCATATCCATCATTACCAACCACTTCCATCGACAGCAACCACATCCATCACGCCGGGACTACTATCACAGAACCACCACTGGCTACCTCCTCCCAATAACCACCACCACTGGTCATCACCTATATCTATCACGTTTAGGCTACCCTCACATAACCACTATTGGCTAGCACTGCAGAACTACTATCAACCTCCTCCATACAAACATTGTTAACCACCAGCAACCAGCCAACTATTATCGATGACCACCACCACTAGCTTTTTCGAGTGTTGCTCATCAAAGAAATAGACAACATTATGTAAGTTAGTGTATTCTCTATTATTTTGTGGATATAATATTTGCGAGTAATTTAATTGAATTCTATACTTATTACTCCAGTATCAATTTACGTGTCATACTTTCCTTCTTAGTTTGTCTAAGAATGTATACTTTTTTATTTAAAAATAATTTAACTTTAAACTTTTCTTTTATTCTTAATGAAATGATTTATAGCTATACAAATTTCTATAGCTTGTTTAGAACCACAAATTTCTCAAGTCTTCCTTCTTTATAAATTTCGTGCTTAATCAAAAACCACCACATAAATTGGAAAGGAGAAAGTAGTTTTTAAATAAATATCTAAAGTTCAGATCTAGATGCAATATCTTAATATTTAAATGTACTAATCAGATTAAACTTTTTAATCTTAATAAAATTGGACTAAAATGGCATATCCCATGTCAAGATTTCAACATTTTCACAGTAAAAGAACGTTTGAGGAAGGTAAAAAAAAATGGGTTCGAATATGGAGGAAGGAGGAGGAAAAGAATGAATTTGAGGAGAAGAAGAGTTTGAATCTAGATGGTCAAAGAAGGCTGGAGAATATGAGTTTGAATATGGAATAATAAGAAGAAGCTTATCGGAAATGGTGATTATTTAAACAAAAAAGGAAAGAAACGGCAAGAAAATCATTTTTCCAAACTTCATATTTTCTGATAAACACTTTAATTTGTGAGGGATACATGTTTCATGTCAACACCTCTGTGACGAGAAGTTTTATTGTGCGACTCTCTTTTTTATATAACAAATTTATGGATCACAATATTATACTTTGGGTTTACAAAACCCAGATCCTCAAAAAATGTGAGACAAAAAAAGTGCCTATGAGAGACAAAATAATAATTTCACCTCTGTGACACGTCTTGAACAGAGATTGAAGGCCCAATAGTTCAGACGCGCAAAGCCACAATTTAAATTTTAGGATAGTACTCCATATAGGGTATTAGTAAATGGGATTTGAATTTAATATTTATATACATTTAATTTAATGAATTTCTCAATCTTTACCAATTGAGTTTGACCAAACTCGTAGCTTTCCTTCCAGCTCCTACCCGATTATCAATCCGTCGAACCCTAAACATCAAACAGTTGTGGAAGATAGGGATATAGCAATTACTATTGAAAAGAGTAAAAAGAATTCCACGTATTAAACATACAGTAAAAGAAGGGCTTCATAAGTTGATTTGCAAAAGAAAATTGGAATAAAAATGAATACAAATTTCATTGATAAGAGAATTCTCACCTTAGTTATTAGGCCGTCTAAGACAAAAAGGTTGAAGATTGAATTACTTTGGGAAGTGAGAGAGGCAAATAAGGCGTTGACTAACTAAAGGAACTGGGAAATGAGAAAAAAGAAGGCACAGAGACTAGTATTGCCATGATTTATAGGAATCATTCATTAGTTGTCTTTTTCTATATTTAGTATTTTAAATTGGGAAAAGGACCAAATATATTTCTATAGTTTGATAAATTATTTAATTATATCCTCTGTTACAGTATCCACCTCTTAAAGCCTCTATACTTTGGGCCAGATATGCCCTTATTTTGGACGGAATGATACCTGTCACTATCAGATAAATTGACACGTCCTCTTTCTTTTTAGAAAAAAATACACTATTGAGCTTCTTTTAAAAAATATTTAAAAAAATGGTATTATTTGTTATTTATTTCATATATATATATATAGCACATTCTTTTACAATAGTAGCACAGTATAAAAAATTACGTGCACAATTAATGAGCAACAGATTATGGAATCACTTTTATTCTTATTTATCTTTTTATGTTCTCTCTCCTCCTATTTTCCATTCCAAATTTTATAGTAGCTTAATTTAGCAATCAAATGTTTCTGTCTTTTTATATTCTAATTTTTTAAAATCTAGCATTCAAAGATTCTTCGAATATTTTCGGACTCTGAATATATATTTTTATAGTATAAATAAAATATAGCATATATATTATACCTATATATATATATAGTACTGTCACACCTCCTTTTGGCGCGCCCCCTACCCCGGAGGATAGATGCGTAAGGGAGTTTTTCCAATTTAAGTGACAGTATTCGAAACGGGATTATTCTATTTATTTCAGAGTCGCCACTTGGAATAAATTAAGGTGTCCCAAGTCACTGATTTATTTAAAGCCCGAATCGAGGAAATTTTCGACTTTCCAAATGAAGTCTGCGAACCAGAAATTCTAAGTAAGGAATTCTGTTGACCCGAGGGAAGGTGTTAGGCACCCCCGGATCCCGTGGTTCTAGCACGGTCGCTTCAATTATTATAAATGGCTAAAAATACCTGATTTTATACATGCTTATAAATTATATGCTCTAATTAAATCATTTACCGCATTTTGGTTATTTTTTAAGAAAAGAAAAATATTATTTTTGAGGGGCCCCGCAATTGTAAATTAGAGTTGGCGAGGCTCGTCCCACTTATATTTAAAAAGGGGCCATCCTAAAGTGACTAAAATTTCTATTTAATTCGTCTCTAAAAGAAAAGAAAATCTCCAAATTAAATAAAATTCGGGCTTCGAATTCAAGTCCGAACTCAAACCATAAAAGGGAAGATCCTTTTAAACTTGCTACCTAAATCGAAACCCAATTTTATATCATGGCGTTTTAACTTTGCGAGGCTATGCATTTTTAGATTTTTGCTACGCACGGCATACCTCTGTTTAAAATAGAGTCCAAATTAGGTTTGGAAGGCCATAAACTATTTGCCTTATTTAGTACAACTCACTTATATGATTTAATGGCATTTTGAAATGATTTAAACCACATCTGACTGCAAGAGAGGCTAATTATAAGGAAAATAAGAGCTAAAAAATAAAATAAAATGAGATCATGTGCATTTAATCTATGAAGATTCAATAGGAATCACATCTATGAAAATTCAATAGGATCAGCGAGACAGTTTTACTTCACCTCCCTTTTAGACCAACAAAAAAATAAATTAAATCAAATAGAGGATAATTCATGTATTTGGAGGGAAAAATGGAAACTCTCATGAACCTGGGCCAATGTATAAAGGATTCAGACAGAAAACTCCTCACCCAAAGCTTGGACTTCAAAGTCATACGATTAAACTCGAATCAGTTTAACTTAAAACAAATTGCATGAAAAGAAAACAATGAATCCGAATACTCATGGGACGAAGATGGATTAACAGGTTCTTACAAATCAACCTACAACATGATGTGTACACTAATCCTCAATTTAATCAACAAAGACCAACCACTTCATTTGGGCAGTCCATATAGATTAGAGAATCATAGGAAAAAAAAGGGGGAAAATACCTAATAATTTCTTTATAAATGAGCTTAATATGAGTTTTTTATAAGAACAACATGTCGCATCATATATATATTTTCAAGGATCCAAATTGAAACCAACTAGACAGTGAAGATATCAATTTCACTCAAACTTAGCAAAGATGATCGACCACCAATATATAGAGAATCCCAAACACTATTTTTAGCTTTTCATGCTTGAACCAATGTGTTTGAAACCAAGCCAACAGTTATGAATCAAATCGTCAAATGCGAGCGGCTAGGAATCTATACTAAACACATAAGTAATGAAAGAAGACTGGAAATTCAGCTTCAAACAAGATCTTCATTCAAACAGAACTTCATATCTTTACATGCATCATCAATTAAGCTTCAACCATGAACTAAGGGAGTACCTGGAATTCAAAAAGAAGTGGGGAAGGCAGAAATCAGTAACAGCTTCAACACACAGCAACAGAAAACCAGCAACAACTAAGAGCGATTAAGATACTCCAAATATATGGTCCAGTAACGCAATTGAGATTTTTCAGAAAACTTAAACACCAAATAAAGAAACCGGCAGTTTGCAACCAAGAATTCTTAAACATACCAGGACAGCAATGAGATCGAACCAAACAGCTTAAAAGAAACCAACAGTTTGCAACAGTTTTGCTCTAAGAAAAGCTGTATGAAAAATCAGTTTTTTTTTTTTTGAATTGTAAGTGTATCTAAAAATCTCTTCTTCAAAGGTGAATATGTGTAAGAAGCTCTCTTTTTTGGAGGTTGTGTTGTGTGTGTCAAACTGTTTTCTTTTCTCCCTCTTATAAGATTCAAAAACAAAGATAACAGCCCCCTTTTTAACATTTAAAGCTGTCCAGCCACCATATCCCTCTGTATTTCCACTCAAAACATTATTTAAGCTTGATTTATTCATTTTAAACTCTAAAGTTGAACTCTAAGTGGAATGCCAAGCTGCCCTGCAGATCCCATTACATTTTCCCATATGCAATGCATCACTTTGAACCCTTGAATATTGTTTTTCTTCAGATTTCTAAACCAAACTTAAACAACTAATATCCAATTCCAATTCCAATCCTATTTGTTATCACAACAGCTAAAACTTACAATCCAAACACGATTTTGAATCAAAATAGCAAATCTGAAATTTTGTTCCAATGTTCTAACAAACGAACCTACGAAACTATCGACAACCTTCAATCAGTCGAATAAAAACACGTACAATCGATAACCTAAAGTCGACAAAACAACTTATAATTACAGTAATTAGGCCGAGAGAAAAAATGAAGGAAGTACGAAACCAAATGTTCGATGACGCTAGTCGAAGCGAATACGTATTCTACAACATACACAATCCAATGAACAAACGGAATTAGAATTGACCAAATAAAAGGGTCTTTGAGAAGAGAATGAAAACTGGAATGGCCAAAAGAAAAGTTGAGAAGAATTCAACAAAGCTAAACTAGGCAAATACACAAAACAAACAAATGCCCAATTGGAATAAACAGGAAAAGAAAATTACCCCAAAAGAAATCGAAAAACTGGACGAACGAAATCGGATTCTGACTCGGGCCTTTTTGAGGTAAAAATAGACTTTAAACGATTGTTTTTGATTAAAAACAATCGGCTAAAATCATTTAATACCCCAATTCCTTGTCTTTCGCAGAGACTTTAAGTTCAATTTTCTTTCTAGGGTTCTTGGTCTCGATTTGGGATTCGAGACTCTCTGGTTGGATTCGAATGGACTAAAAGGCTGGTTTGGGTGTAAGGGAGACGAGGTGAAGGTTTTGTGCGAGTTTTAGGGCTAAAGGGAAGGCGCCGCCATCGGAATCTCGCGGCGGCGGCTAGGGTTCATGCCTGGATTTGGAGATTCGAGCGATTTCGGCGTGATTTGAAGGGAAACGAGTTCATGGTTGGAACGGAGGGGATCTTGGGGTGTTATGGTGTTATGGTGTAAGTTTTGGGTGATTTGGGCCACCGGAACCGCCGTGAGGCGAATTCCGATGGAGGGAGGCGGCGAAAGCTTTTGGGGTTCTTCATCTCTAGGGTTAGAGATTGATTTAGGGGGAAATGAAATGGATTTGGGGGTTTTGGTACATCAAAATGCAAGGATAATCCTGGGCCGTTAGATCACGAGAGATCAACGGCCAGGATTTGATTTAATTGGGGTCTGGGTTATTTTAGGCGGGCTGGACGGAATTGGGCTGGGTTCAGGATAAAATTGTTTTGGGCCTGATTCTTGATTTTAAATTTTGCCCCAAATCAACGAATCTCTTGATTTTCAGCCCTTTTTCTTTTCTTCTTTATAATCAAAACAAAAATTAATAAAAACTACACATATATTAATACTTAACAAGAATTAACACGCCAATTAACACATTTAATTAAAACAATATCATACAATGACGACAAATAGAATAGAACACACACACACACACACACACATATATATATATATATATTTTCTTTTTTTTTTTTTTTTTGATTTTCATTTTATAAAACAAACCTAATTACTTTTAATTGCAAATTAAATCCTAAGAATGCAAGCATGCAGTATATTTTGTATTTTTCTTAAATTAAACAAATAAACATGCTCACACAAAAACACATAATCTATGAAAAATTACAAATAACACAAAAACTATTTTATTATTATTATTTTTGGATTTTTGGGAGTAATTCTCATGTGGGCAAAAATCACGTGCTCACAAGTACTGTTTATGAATTTGATATTCATTCATCTGTTATAATCTTTATTATTTGTATTAATATTTGCTATAACAACTGGAATGGAAAGGAAGTAAGCCACAGGTATGAGCAGATACTTAGTATGTTCAGTTTTCAGTTTCGATTTTTTAAAGTTTTTGATAGTATATAATATAGATATATTATTTACAAATGATGCACTATGATAGCTATATAAAAGTGCATCTTATATATAACATTTATACAATAATATATTCCATACATGTATTATTTATACAATAAATTTATGGCAGACTGAACCATCAAATTAAATATATGCCAAAAATACATCATATATCACTATGCATATCCAAATGATTATTATATATAATAAGTATATGTCGAATATATACGTTGTATATAATATAATAGTAGTAAATAATATTTATTCAACTGTATATATTCCATATATATCAATTATATACGTTGCATATAATATAATAATGATAATATACAAGTGGTGTATTATATAAATAATATTTATTCAATTGTATATATTCCATACATGTACTACTATACGATAAATATATAGCGGACCAATAGCATATAATTAAGTATATGCCACAAATACATCATATATTACTATGCATATCCTAATAACTATATAATATGTATATATCAATTTATATACGTGGTATATGATATAATAGTAATAATATACAAGTGATATATTATATAAATTATATATATATATATATATATATATATATATATATATATATATATATATATATATATATATATATATATATACAGTGGAAAAGAAATAAAACAACATAAAAGTAAGTATATAAAGAAAACCTCCCATCACGCAACTTCCAAAACTTCAAAATCATTGTTCTTTATTAGAAAACAAAATAAATTAAAGGTGGTAAATCAAAAAAGAAAAAAGAAAAGGAAAAGAAAAAAAGTAATTGGAAATGAACAATATTAATGTGGTTTACAATCTTACCCATAAATTAGCTAAATGTGTAACATATCACATTAAAGTAATCAACAAAATGGAAAAGATTGAGAGGTCCATTAATTAACATTTATTGGGTTGATCATTTTTCTGCTAGGAACGTATTTATTTAGCTGTCAGTTTTATAATTACTTCTTCCTGCTAAATTTATGAAATTTTTTATTAAATATTGCCTAAATATGTTTTTTCCTCTTCTTTTTAACCGGATACATTTTTAAAAAGACCAAGTACCCGACCCAAAAGTCCAACCCATTGCTCTTCTCTCTGTCTTTTTCGTTAAAATATTATGGTATAGCGAATTTTCAGGTCAATAAAAAATATTTAGTGTTTTTCAAGTCAATAAAAAATAACTATTATTTTATTAAAATAAGGATCGGTCCAGTATAATATACGGGAGTTGTGATGCATTTGTGTACTAACTTCAGCATATTATGCTAGGCGGTATAATTTGCTAACTCCTATAAAATTTGCGGGAGACTGAAGCACCAGTGCTCCAAACTCCAGTATATTATACTGGACAATTATAATTGTTGGAACTCCCGTAAAATTTGTGAGAGTTCCAGCATAATTATACTTGAACTTCCGTAAAATTTGCGAGAGTTCCAGCATAGTTATCTTGGAACTCCCGTAAAATTTGCGGGCATATTTTTCCGGATATTAAATCGTATTTTCGCTCAGATTTAAAGTGCATAAATTTCGATGACTTTTGAAACTTGACTATTACAAGTGATAAATCTGGCTATTTTTTAATTTCTCCCCCTCTTTTCCTCCTTCTCCCTTACATCACCATGGCTGGAATCTCCATAGTGACTGTCGAAACCGAATAAGATTTTCCAGCATATTTAGATTTTATGTACTAAGACTTGCGTCTTCTAAAGCAGATAGAATATCAGAAGGAAGTAATACATTTTCTTGCCTCTGAAATTGTTTCTCGATATATATCATATAAAGGATCTTTTGAAAGCATAATAAATTTGAAACATCTTCATGTTTCTTGAATTTTACTGGTGGTCTGTATCCCAATAGTTTGGTTGAATTACAAAAATAGGATGATGGCTTTTGAATCAGTTTGTTAAAGGATTTCAATTGATAACCTCACCCAAGTTCTGAAAGTTGGAGGTCTGAAAGTTTTACATTTCTCGTGGGAAAATTTTATTTTTGGTTAGATTCACCAAAATCTGGAATCAAAAGTTTCAGATCTCCGACCTCTTATATGTATTTCTCCAGATCTGTATGTGAATGTGTTTATAAGTACAAAGAAAGGAAAGAGAAGGTGCGTGAAAACTTTGAAGGTTCTCCATGGTTTCCGATAAGTTTGCCGGTGGATATTCCGGGCATGGTTATGTAGTGGCCCCTACTAATTAAAGCTAGGCAAGTGAACCCTTAACTATTTTTGCCATTAAGCATTTCACTTCTTTTAACCATTATCAGTAATATCATAAAAACAGCGAAATAAAATAAATAAGCGAAAGTCTTAAATTAAAGAATCTGGACAACAATGCGGAAAATGAACATAAACCTCTATCCAAGAACTGGTATCACATACTCACGAACTATTTGGAGTGCTAAATAAAACTGTTTTGATAGAAAATATAATTATTTATCTCGAAATACATGAGATAACAGACTGAAATAAAAGATAGAAGAGACTATTTCGATGTCTCGTTGGACTGAAGGCTAACTCCCGTGCTACTACATCTACTGTCCAACACCTATATCTGTGCAAAAGAGCACAGAGTGTAGTATTAGCACAACCAACCCCATGGGCTCGTAAGTGCCTAACGTAACCTCAGAAAAGTAGTGACGAGGCTAGGACTAGACTACTAAAATAAATCTGTGCAATTCGAATACGTATATATATGTCACGACCCAAACCCGGTCATGATGGCGCCCAACCCTAAAGTTAGGCAAGCCAGACCAACAACTATTTTCACAGTTAAAGAATAGTCCCAAAGGACAAATTTCAAGAAGAATATAAGAATCAATAATAATACTCCACTAATAATAGTATAATTAAATACTTAGAAGTGCGAACATCGAAATAACACTCCCAAAAGAGAGAAGCTAGGTTCTGCGAACGCCGGCAGCTACCTCATCAACTCGAATATACTCGGTAGTAAGCTGGAATGCCCGTCTAACCCTCCTGTGTATCTGGATCTGCACACAAAGGTGTAGGGAGTAGGGGTGAGTACTAAGTACTCAGTGAGTAAAAAGTATATAAAATAGCTGAAGGCAGGAAATCCACATAATACCACGGAGCAAAGCTAAACTACAGTCTGATACCTACCACGAACTAACAATAACAACAAATTCACAATTAGCACAAATAATTTACAAACAAAAATGCAATGCAATGCACATGACCACTACGGCGCGTAGCCCGATCCGTTTAACGTCGACGGCGCTTACTAGGGTGTGCACAGACTCCGGAGGGGCTCCTTCAGCCCAAGCACAATATTGGTCATATCATCCGCTACGGCGTGTAGCCCGATCCATACTCAGTCCACAACATGCATATGAGTCACACAAAGTTCAATTTATTTATTTCCAGGTTCTAGTTCATTAACAATGAAAAATACTTTAATTTTATTTAATTTTCCAAGAACAGGTGACTTAGCATTCAATAATAGTGATATCAAGCCCGTACTGAGTTCAATGATTTTACAAATTAAGCTATCACATAGATATCTATCCCATAGGGATACTACAGGTCGGTACAAGGCCCCAAACATGACTTGTAGCCCACATATATACTCGACACAGGGTGCGTTTCAACCGCCAATATAATATTATTCATATTCGGGATGGACCAAGTCTCAATCCCTAGTTTTAACCAATCCCGCACCTGCAATGGGGTGCGAGTCACGCCCTAATAGCGTCACAATGTGCTAAGCCGGGATTTCAAACCCTCAGGCTACCATATATACTAACTACTCACCTCTAGCCGGTCGTGGACTCGTCCGCGATGCCTTTTCCCTTCGAATTTGCAACCTCGTGCGTCGAATCTAGTCAAAACCACAGCAATTACATAAATATGGGTCAAGGAAACATAACCCAAATAAAATTACTCGAAAAACGTAATAATTCACGAAGTTGATAAAACCCGAGTCCCGGGCCTACTTCTCGAAAAATTCTGAAAATCATACCAACGGATTCCTCGTCTCGCCACGAGTCCGTACATATAAAGTTCATCAAAATCGGAGTCCGTTTGACCCCTCAAATTCTAACTTTACACCTTCTTAGGTTTCAAGCCCTAACCTCCATTTTTACCCCTTAAATCCTTGGTTTTTTTAGTATTTAATCTATGTTTTTACATCATAACAACATAATCTGAGTATAAGAACTCCTACCTAATGAAATCCCACGAATTCTCTCTTAAAATCGCCTCAGAAGCTTCTTCCCATTTCAAAATTGGAAGAAAACTTGACCTGCTCATTGTAGGTATATTTTTCACGCGTTTTACTGCTCTAATTGGATTCCTTGTGAAATTATAATGAATTTAGACTTTTGAATCACTCAATTTGACCTTATAAAGAAGGAGATATGTAGGTTTTATGATTTGCAAATAGTGTAGGTTTTTAATACGCTGTCAGGGGCAATTTCGTCATTAACCTGAAAATCAGGGCAACCTTAGTAAAATGACCATAAAATCCTTACGATGTTCAAATTCGATGATTCATTTTTCTACGGGTCCGTAATTACGATACGGATCTAATGCTTCATTTAAAACAGTAATCGGAGCTCATTTGTTCAATATGGTACACCTTTATGTCCAAAGATACGACGTTAAAACATCAAATAAGAGTGTGATCATAACCCGAAACACACCCGAGTCCCTCGGGACCTCAACCAAAGGCACCAACATATCCCAAAAAATCATCCAAACTTGTTCCAATCATCAAAATACACCTAACAACACTGAAATCATCAATTCACATCGCATTCAAGCCTAAGTTCTTCGAAAACTTCCGAAACACACATTCGATCAAAAATCCAACCAAACGACATTCGAATGATCTGAAATTTTGCACACATATCACAAATCACATATCGAAGCTACAACAACTTTCGAGATTCCATTCCGACCTTCAGATCAAAATCTCATCTATCAACCGCAATTCGCCAAAATCTAACCATAGCCAATTCAAGCCTAATTCTACATCGGACCTCCAAATTCAACTCCGATTGCACTACTAAATCATAAATTATCCCCCAAAACTAGTCGAATCATCGAAAATCCATTCCGAGCCTTCTAACTTATAAGTCAACATTCGGTTGACTTTTCCAAACTAACCTTCTCATAAAGAGATTTATTGCCTCATTTCTAACTAGATTCCATCCGATTTACTTCTAACTCTCCAAACACATATAAATTAGCATATTAAAGTATAAAATGAAGAAAATGAGGCGGTAACTCCCATAACGATGGGTCGGGTCGTTACATTCTCCCCAACTTAAACAAACGCTCGTCCGCGAGCGTATCGAGAGTTGTTCTAGAAGCCAACCACTAGCTGAATGATCTTACCAACCATATACCTGGGGTGATCCCTCGTCACCCTATTTTGCATAGACCCGATACACAATACAGCCGAACTTTCACAAATCCATTTAATCTATACCTGCACCGTTAGGTGAAAACATGTGATATAACGCCTAACCAAACACTTGGAATCATAACTTCTATTCACAGCAGTTGTCCTCAATAACCAATTACCGGTGGAGAACCTCTTATTAGCTAGAGACTTATTCCCACACTTTTCTATACTGCCAACGATGAATGAAACACGCTATAAACCGTAATCCTCTCTCAGATCAACCATTCATGAAACCACTTCCCTTGACTAATATCGCAACAGATTTCCGGGCTAAACTACAATATTATCTTCCTAACAAGATGAGATCAAATCTGTCCACATTTATTAATGAGCCCAACGATCACCTCGAATCCAACATCACTCCGGTGATATGATACCTCAATACAAGTCTAGACCACATCTTGCATAATACACGCACCAGTAAGAAACGATCTGAACACCCTCAAATCATGACAATTGACTCAAACGAAAGAGTTGTACCTCAAGCTCATCAATACCATTACAATACAAGGTCGAGACCCCGTCTCACATCATAGAAATAGAATGCTTGAATCAACCCCGAAAGTTCATAACTCCCATAGCGTCGCTACCAATGCATGATCCTATCCGAACACCGTTACACCTGAAACACCTTAATCCGCTATGCTCAAAATTAATAACCACACACATTTGTTGTCTGAAACTAACGCAATTCATTACACCCACGGTGAAATAGATAACACACAACACTCAACCCGATAGACCATAACCAATGCTCCATACATCGAGCGACACTCAATTACTCTTCTCGCTCGACTTTCTCTATGAATTCTCAATGGAACCGCACAACATGTGACCATAACTAAAAAATCACAATGTCTTACAACATCGAAAAACAACTCAGGGTTAACCAAGCTAACTCAAGCTAAATGCGTAGCCATATCGGCCTGCCAACGAATTCAGTGCCAAGAAGCCTGAAAATATTTCTTCCACTTCTCTAACTCCTGCCGAAGGCACCAAATAATACCGAAATCCACAATATCACCCGGTTACATGCCCGGCCATACGAAACGCATCCAAAATATAACATACCAGCGAATAAAGATCCACCACCTCAACATAACCTGTACATCATATCTCCATATAACACACAATTCATCATACATGATCCCAATTTCCACCGTGCGAATACAAGCACCCATTTGATACTTAATCATTCCATGACAGATAATCAATATTTACCTGTACTACCAAGCAAACCCGAATACCATAGTGGACCCAACAAGAACATGCCAAAACACTACTGAAATATAATCAGTTTAATCACATTACCTTTTTCTGAAACACATACTCGCGTCAAATCACTTTCACTTAACAATACCATCTTCCCTGATCATCTGGAGCTCTCTTATCTAATCGCTTAGAAGGAATCACTACACATCCTATGCTCTGCATGACATACATATGCCTTATGCAAATTCTTACAATAATGACACGACGGATGAGATCTGTATACTTCTTAGCCGCTGTCGAAACAACAATTCATTAGTTTTATACTCTTGGCAAGGACTATTACCTTATTCTGAACCAAACAATGGTCTTAGCTCTTTACCTTACTTCATATACTCATATTGCACTGATCTCGAATTCAATGATCTCGTCTCACTCAGTATGAACTGCCTGGGCAATAGGCCACTCCAGACATAAGTAAATGTCTCGTATGATGCCTAATGTGCCAATGGGTTACTGATTCAAATGCGGTACTAAAGAAAACAAGATATGGAAGTAAAGCATACAGAGATGGCATATAGAAAATTATGATCGATATTACACTGTTGCGGCGTGAAACCCGCTCCAGATAACATACCTGTGGCGGCGTGCCACCCGATCTACACATAGATCTCACAAAAGGAGATGCACATCGAGCCAAATCTGCTCATTATAACCAAATACCTAATATCGGTCATAAGCATGCTAAGTGCATGATATCATTCCTGAGGGAAATTTAACGTTATAAACTACAAAACTCAAGCACAACTGATGTGCGATGTACAATTGGAATTTCAACAGCGAAGCTGCTCATATAACATCATTCCTATGCGGATTCTTAACATGTAAGCACTTTCTCGAGCCTTCTCATGACTCACCATACGCAATGCATCACTATGCGAAATATCTGACAAAGAAACGTCAACCTAACTACTCCTCCACGAGAACCGCATTACAACAATGCACACAATGATATAGAGCCATTATTCATATTAAATCTACCCACCGACTTTAAGCCATTTCTGGTCAAACTGATCTAGTCTAATAACCTTTCAAAGGTCCACAATAACTTCCATTTTCTTCATAGAACACAAGAACAACCATCATAATCGGAGTAATCCTCCCTAGTTCACAACCCAATATGTCGAGTGCCCTCCAAGCATCAATTTTTAATTAACGACATCATCTCAAACTTCATACTTGGTTTACATCTTTAATCAATCAAGCGATCACATGTCACACTTATAAAATCTTCCGGTGGAACACACTCCCACAACCTACCACAACAATATCTGGAGCGCACCTCCAAACCACCGGTCGCACTAATGCTGAAGAGTGATCAAGAATCATTAACCAGGACATAATACTGCTCTCAGGTGACGCTTATGACGATGCTAATTTATCTTAACCATTGAAACTTCCATCTTGCTCATCCGATCTCTTGACATCTTGTCAAAACTTTTCCTTCACTCGTGCCATTCTCGGCTCAATTCTGCAATCAGAACTGGTTCGCCAGTATACTTTAAGACAGAACCAACAAAGTACATAATCATGCAACCGGCTAATCAACAGCAACCTCCCCAACTTAGCTCGAAGCCATATATATATCACAATATATATACCCTATTGCTGTTGTAAAACCACTGTGAGATTGAACTCACTCTTTCACACGCTTGTGGAGACACAGGCCATCAGAAATTTTAACCCTTCTGCCATTTTCTTGCATTCACCCACATAACAATTAAGCCTATTCTCTAGGTGTCCAAATTTTTACTAAGTCCCAAATTTTTTAAAAATTTCGGCAGAGTTTCCTTTGTAATTGGGCCTATCAACCTACTAGAGAATCACCAAAACCATCCTAACAACACAACTACAACTTAACAAAATATCACAACGTATATCAACAACATTAATCTCAATACTACCTATATTACATTATCAAAATTGGTACATGGACATGCGTTGCACCTATTCGAATCATGACACATAGAAAATACCTTTCAATTACACCTTGGATCTTCTAACATACACATAAGGACACCCCGAAGGAGATACCCCACCTACTTCGTCTCGATTCAATATTTCAGTATGCCTTCCACAATCATATATGTTACACGGCAATATAGTCTTCCTGGGTCTGAATTCCAACTAGGGGAACTGAAAAGATTCTCCACGCACCTACAACCCTGGGCAACACATCCAATCACAAGGGAAATCAAACGCTTAATGATCCAGCTATCATTTGGTAGTCCTTCTTCGACACTTCCAAGTCATGTGGATACGCCTCACAACACTAACTTACTCATTATGTGGATATCCGACCGCCATCCTGGCTAATAAGGAAATTACCATACACATAAGTTAAAAGCACTTACTCGCATAATCAGCACTTCGGCGCTAAAGCCATAGGCGAAGATTCGGCCCCAAGTCCTCCAGACTGGCCCACCATGAACTCACAGAGATTACCTCTTGCCCCTCTATCAGGGAATCACAAGCCATCGGTGCAGATGTAGTACTGAATTCTCGCGTGCGCATATAGACGTATGAAAGGAATTTCAAGATTTATATCTCAAGCTGAATCAAATACGCACGATAAGAATTCCAAGAAAGTGAGGTGTTTCCTAAGAGTTCTGTAGCCTCTCGAGGATAGATACGGACGTCTACGTACCGATCCACGAGAGCCTACTAAACCGGCTCATAACTCGCGAGGCCTAGTAACCTAGGCTTTGATACCAACTTGTCACGACCCAAACCCGATCGTGATGGCGCCCAACCCTAAAGCTAGGCAAGCCAGACCAACAACTATTTCCACAGTTAAAGACCAGTCCCAAAAGGACAACTTTCAAGAAGAATATAAGAGTTAATAATAATACTCCAATAATAATAGTATAATTAAATACCGAGAAGTGCGAACATTGAAATAACACTCCCAAAAGATCTGGGGTCACGAGTCAAGAGCCTCTAAGCAAAAACTGAATGGTAATAGGAATACTGAATAAAATACTCAAGTCTGGGAATATATATAGAAATAACTGAAATAAAGAGAAAAGCTAGGTTTTGCGAACGCTGGCAGCTACCTCAGCAACTCGAATATACCCTGTAGAAGCTGGAGTGCTCGTCTATTCCTCCTGTGTACCTGAATCTGCACACAAAGGTGCAGGGAGTAGGGGTGAGTACTAAGTACTCAGTGAGTAAAAAGTATATAAAATAGCTGAAAGCAGGAAATCCACAGAATACCACAGAGCAAAGCTAAACTACAGTCCAATACCTACCACAAACTAACAACAACAGCAAATCACAATTAGCACAGATAATTTACAAACAAAAATGCAATGCAATGCACATGACAGCTACGACGCGTAGCCTGATCCGTTTAACGTCGACGACGCTTACCAAGGATGTGTACAGACTCCAGAGGGGCTCCTTCAGCCCAAGCGCAATATCACATCATCCGCTGCGGCGTGCAACCCGATCCATACTCAATCCACAACATGCATATGAGTCACACAACAATTCAATTTATTTATTTCCAGGTTCTAGTTCATTAATAATGAAAAACACTTTAATTTTATTTAATTTTCCAAGAACATGTGACTTAGCATTCCATAATAGTGACTTCAAGCCAGGACTGAGTTCAATGATTTTACAAATCAAGCTATCACATAGATATCTATCCCCTAGGGATACTACAGGTCGGCACAAGGCCCCAAACATGGCTTATAGCCTACATATATACTCGACACAAGGTGCGTTTCAACTGCCAATATAATATTATTCATATTCGAGATGGACCAAGTCTCAATCCCCAGTTTTAACCAATCCCGCACCTGCCATGGGGTGCGAGTCACGCCCTAATAGCGTCACAATGTGCTAAGCCGGGTTTCAAACCCTCAAGCTACCATATACACTAACTACTCACCTCTAGCCGGCTGTGGACTCATCCGCGATGTCTTTCCCCTTCGAATTTGCCACCTCGTGCGTCGAATCTAGTCAAAACCACATCAATTACATAAATATGGGTCTAGGAAACATAACCCCAACAAAATTACTCGAAAAACGCAACAATTCATGAAGTTGGTAAAACCCGTGTCCCGGGCCCACTTCTTGAGGAATTCTGAAAATCATACTAACTGATTCCTCGTCTCTCCACGAGTCCGTACATATAAAGTTCATCAAAATCGGTGTCCGTTTAACCCCTCAAATTCTAACTTTACACCTTCTTAGGTTTCAAGCCCTAACCTCCATTTTACCCCTTAAATCCTTGGGTTTTTAGTGTTTAATCTATGTTTTTACATCATAACAACATAATCTGAGTATAAGTACTCTTACCTGATGAAATCCCACGAATTCCCTCTTAAAAATCGCCTCAGAAGCTTCTTCTCGTTCCAAAATTGGAAGAAAAATCGACCTGCTCATTGTAGGTATACTGTTAATGCTTTTTACTGCTCCCAATGGATTCCTTGTGAAATTCTAATGAATTTAGACTTTGAATCACTCAATTAGACCTTATAATAAAGGAGATATGTAAGTTTTACGATTTGCAAATAGTGCAGGTTTTTAATAAACCCTCGGGGGCAATTTCCTCATTAACCTGAAAATCATGGCAACCTTAGTAAAATGGCCATAAAATCCTCATATGATGTTCAAATTCGATGATTCTTTTTGCTACGAGTCCATAATTACGATACAGATCTAATGCTTCATTCAAAAAAGTAATCGCAGCTCATTTGTTCAATATGGTACCCCTTTATGTCCAAAGATACGACATTGAAACATCAAATAAGAGCGTGATCACAACCCGAAACACACCCGAGTCCCCCGGGACCTCAACCAAATGCACCAACATATCCCAAAACATCATTTAAACTTGTTCCAATCATCAAAACACACCTGACAACACTGAAATCATCAATTCACATCGGATTCAAGCGTAAGTTCTTCGAAAACTTCCGAAACACGCATTCGATCAAAAATCCAACCAAACGACATCCGAATGATCTGAAATTTTGAACACATATCACAAATCACATATCGAAGCTACAAAAACTCTCGATATTCTATTCCGACCCTTAGATCAAAATCTCATCTATCAATCGGAATTCGCCAAAATCCAACCAAAGCCAATTCAAGTCTAATTCTACACCGAACCTCCAAATTCAACTCTGATTGCGCTCCTAAGTCACAAATTATCCCCCCCCCCCAAACTAGTCAAATCATCGAAAATCCGTTCCGAGCCTTCTAACTCATAAGTCAACATTCGGTTGACTTTTCTAAACTAACCTTCTCATAAAGAGATTTATTGCCTCATTTCTAACTAGATTCCATCCGATTTACTTCTAACTCTCCAAACACATATAAATTAGCATATTAAAGTATAAAATAAAGAAAACGGGGCGGTAACTCCCGTAACGACGGGTCGGGTCATTACAATATATAGCGGAAAAGAAATACATGAAGTAATTAGTCAATAAAGGGAGGGGGGGGCATATTATGGGGAGATAACAGTTTCAAATAGGGAACCTCAAATAGAGGTAGAAGCAACACAACCGTAATATCAACAAGAATCAGAAAATCATAAACTTGCACGACATCACCCTTCGTGTTTTTACTCTCGTCCTTACCAAATCAATCGTATCAAAAATCACGTGCACGACATCGCCCTTTGTGCTTTAACACTCTTTCCTCACAATATAGTCAATGAATATCAGTATGGAATGGTACATCATACGGCACGGCATCACGCTTCGTACTTTACACTCTTTCCTCACAATAGCAAACAATGCACGACATCACCCTTTGTGCTTTCACACTCTTCCTCACAATAGTAAATAGTGCACGGCATCATCTTCGTACTTTATCACTCTTTCTCACCCAAATAGCAATCACAAACAAAGGCAAGGGAGTAAACATAAAAGAAATAGAAATTCCGGCAAGGGAACAATAACTGTAATATCAATATCCTAGCAAGGGAGATAATTACTAAAGCACCATATAGAGTCATCAATTAAGCATGGAAATTATAACAAAATCAAGATATTCACAATTTTAAGACTCACGATCATGCTAGATACCAATGTATAAATACTTATCACCATATCTATACATCGTACTCGAAAATTAGCAAATAGTAAATAAGACTCAACACCCATTCCCTCAAGCTAAGGTTAGACCAAACACTTACCTCAACTTCCACAACCAAATCAATCCACAATCACCACTTTCCCTCTCGAATCCATCTCAAACCCAATCGAACCTATGCATAATTGACTTAACACCTTCAATAAGAGCTAAACAAACCAATTCCTATGTTCAATTACAACTTCCCAGTCATTTCCAAATATCCCAAAAATCAGCCCCGGCCCACTTGGTCAAAACACGAGGTTCAGACTAAAATCAAATTTCTCATTCACCCACGAGCCCGAATGTATAATTTGTTTTCAAATTCAACCCCAAAACGAGGTCTAAATTAAGAAAAATAAAAAAACCCCAATCCTATCCATTTATCTAATTTCTACCCGTAATTACATGTTTTAGGCTTCGAATTTCGTTAGATGTTGATGAAAAATGAAGAAAATGAGTTAAGGATTACTAACCCACGAAGTTTTTGTGAAAGAAAGCTTCAATGGACGCCTAAGGACCTTGGAGAAGAAGGAGCTCGTGAAAACTTGTGAAAAATCCCGTCATTGTTCTGTTTTGGAATTAAAAATATAACTAGGCGAAATTGCCCTTTGCGTTCACAACAGGCTGGTCGCGTTTGCGAAGGATAACATTTATTGACCACCGCGTTCGCGAGCTGGAGAATGAGAATGTGTAGAGTAAAAGGCTGGGGTCCAAAAATTTATTCTATACAAACGCGAGGGCTACCACGCAAACGCGATGAGGAAACAATTGAAGGCTACGCGGATATTTAACACATGAATGCAAATGCGAAGAGAAGAAGAAGACTGAGCCCTTAGGGTCAAATAACTCTATGCGAACACGAGGGTACGGGTGCGAACGCGATGAAGGAAAGACTTAGAGCATCGCGAGCGCGAAAGAGGCATCGCGAACGTGAAGAATAAACAGGACATGCAACAGCTGAAGCAAATCTGCTATTTTTCTAAGTTTGAAACCACTAAACACATGCACTAACTCATCCTACAAACTTAATCGTGCGATTAAATCACCAAAATAACATCAAAAATAATGAATCAAACCTCAAAATCACTTGTTTTTCTTTAGACTTCATTAACTTTCAAATTTCAAACTTTAAGTCCGAAACACGTCAAACGACGTTCGATTTCAACCAAATTTTACAGAAACATCTTAAATAACATATAAAACCTGTGCCGAATGTTGGAACCAAAATACGGGCTCGATACCAACACGTTCTAATCCGCTTTCATTTCAATTTTTCCTTAATAATTTTAAAAAATAATTTTACTCAAAAATTTATTTCTCGGGCTTGGGACCTCGGAAATCGATTTCGGGCATACGCCCACGTCCAATATTTTCCTACAGACCCTAAGGGACCGTCAAATTACAGGTCCGTGTCCGTTTACCCAAAATATTGATCGAAGTCAAATGTATTTATTTTAATACCAAAACTTACCATTTTTCACACAGTTTCACATTTAAGCTTTCCGGCTATACGTCCGGATTGCGCATGCAAAACGAGGCAACTATTAATGAGGTTTCAAGGCCTTAGAAGCACAGAATGGGAAGGAGAACATGTGATGAACCCTTTGGATCATCACAGGTTACAACAGTGAGGTGAGGGAGAAGAAAGGAGGAAAATAGGAGAGAGGAGAGCAGTGGGATGGACTTTTGGGTCAGGTAGCGGATATTTTTAAAGTGTATCCGATTATTAAAAAAATTACGGGTTAATTTAATTTGGTAATGACACGTGTCATTCCGTCTAAAATAAGGACATATTTGGTCCAAAGTATAACGGTAGGGGCTTTAAGAGGTGGATAGCATAGCGGAGGATATAATTGAACAATTTATGAAAGTATAGGGATATATTAACCCTTTTCCGTTTCAAATTTATCTATTTTGCGTTGGAATGGAGGTTGGAGCAGAGGCAAACTTTACAGGACCATAAGTCTAGAAGTTATTACTATATTGTCACTAGAAGTTAAAAGTTTTAGTGACACACGGGCAGATTTACGCTTTATCACGCGACACCGCTTCGTCAAAACTTTTTACTAAATATATGCATTAATATTGTATGAAAATGGATAAGTAGAATAAAAGGTAACACCATTTGAGATAAATTATGTATTGATAATGTGCTTGATTTTTCTCTAAAGAGTCAAAGGTTTAAATCTCAACTCGAACATTTTTCTTCTGCAAATATTTGAGAGAGCCTTTATAGGTAAAAATTGTAATGAAGTAAAATTGAATTCGGGACCTTTTCTAACTTTAGACTTAGCAAAATCAATAGATGAAGACTATATCTTGTCTAAAAGTATGATAATTAAAGTTATATTCTAGTTCTTTTATAAATTTCGATGCCACTTACAAAATTTTTTTGCATGCCCCTACTGACACATGATAATATCCTACAGTAATATTGAGAAATAGTGGAGGAAGAATTACTGGAAAAATCTCATTCCCCAAAACATATAATATCAGTTATTACTTAGGCCAAATACATACATAACTCATCCAACTTGGCATCATTTTTGTCACAACCCGGATTCCCCCACCATCAGGATCGTGATGACGCCTACTCGTGGTAGCTAGGCAAGCCAATTTACTCACCGCCTTTATATTTACACAACCATCATGTTCTCATATTTAATAACAAGAATATTAACAATAACTTTAATTGCGGAAGTCTTTTTATAATAAAAACTGAATAATAGTGTAAATTACTCGACAATATATCCTCTACCCAAGATGTGGAGTCACAAACTCACGAACTACTAGGAATAACTACACATAATGGTTTGAAAGAATTAAATAATAACCGTCTGTCTTGAAACAATGAGACTACAGCAATAACGAAAGCAATAAGAAGAGACGCTGGGCCTGCGGACGCCTGCAAGCTACCTCAGTTCCGGAAATATAATAATCCTACTAGTGAACTACTGCTGTTGTTCCTGCTCAAAACCCGGACCTGTGCAAAAACGCACAGAAGTGTAGTATCAGCACAATCCGACCCCATGTGCTGGTAAGTGCCTGGCCTATCCCGGTAAAGTAGTGACTAGCCTAAGACCAGACACTCACATAAACCTGTGCAGTTCTATATACATATGTACCACAAAATAATAGAAATATTGAACAACACAAATAGCAAGGGAGGGAACATGCTAGGGGAGCACAATCGAATATACATAATTAATCAGTAAGGTAAAAACAGAGTGCAGCAAAATAGTTATCCCAAAACAAGAAAATTGAATGGTTGCATGGCATCACCCTTCGTGCTTTTACGCTCATCCTCACCAAATAATCAATTAAAAGTGCACGACATCACCCTTCGTGCCTTTACTCTCACCCTCACATTCATGGCATGGCATGATCCTTCGTGCCTGATTTAAGTAACAATGGCACGGGATGTTCCTTCGTGCATAAATAGTAAACATGGCACGAAATGATCCTTCGTGCATACATAGTAAAACATGGCACGGAATGATCCTTCGTGCATAATAGTAAAACATGGCACAGAATGATCCTTCGCGCGAATATAATTAAAAATGGCATGGCATCACCGTTCGTGCATTATCACTCATCCTCACCCAAATAACAGTCACAGTCAATGAGCAAGAAGAATGAAACAGATAACAAAAACCGTCTCGGCAAGGGAGTAACAACAGTCATAACAATATACCGGCAAGGGAACAATAACAACAACACAAAAAAGTCCCGGCAAGGGAATAATGATATAACTTAGGAAAGTTCCACATTAGCTCACAACATATATCAACAAACGACTCACGGTCATGCTAGACTCCAGTGTATAGATGCTCGTCACCACGCCTATACACCGCACTCGATCATTTAGCAATTAGCAAATTATTATACTCTCTCCTATTCCCTCAAGCTAGGATAGATCAAACACTTACCACGAAGGTTTACTACCAACTCAGTCCTCAAGTAATGCCTTTCCTTTCGAATTTCGCTCCAATTCAATCGTATCTATACACAATTTATTTAAAATCATCAATCCTACTCAACAAATCAGCCCAATTGCCTAAATAAAGTCCTTCTAACATGCTGTCCAAAAATAGCTAAACCAACCCCGGGCTCGCTTGGTCAAAACACGAGGTTCGAACCAAAATAAATTCACCCATAACGCCACGAATCCAAAGATATAATTTGTTTTAAAATTCGACCCCAAATTCTCAAAAACCTAACTTTACTCAAAACCCATGATTTCTACCTTGATTTCATGATTTAGGCTAGAAACTAGTTAACTAATGAAAGAAAAGTGAAGGAAATAAGCGGGAAATTACTTACTCAAGTAGCTTGCAAAGACTGCGATATGATGCTAAACAAATACGACACATAGGGTTTATATAGATGTCAAAGACGGCTGCTGAGACGTGAATTGCCGATGTGGGATCGATGTTTAGGCGGCTTCGATAACTAGTTTTCACTTGAACTTGAATGTTGTAATTTGACTTCTGCCCGAATACTAATACACGTAGTTCATAATTCAGGTAGGAGTCTAATTAAGCATTTGAATGAAGTTCGATTCTAAATGGAGATTGCATTATTTTTGAGAAACAATTCAAGACCAACGTGACTTGGTCTTGGACTTAAGTCCATGCTAGTCTAAAATCCATGTTTACGTAAATTTTGACTAAGGGAATCCATCTGGTACTTGGATTCAAGAATTGTTTACTTAATCTTGGAAGCGGCATATTGAGATGTAAACAAAAATATGGTTTTTTTAATAATTTCAGAAAAATAGTTTTAACAAAAAAATTCTTTTACTTAGGTTCTAGACCTCGGATTTCGATTCCGAGCACATGCCTGAGTCCCATATTTTCCAACGGACCTTTTGGGACCGTCCGATCTCGGGTCCGGGTCCGTTTACCAAAAATGTTGACCGAAGTCAACTATATCAATATTAATATCAAAATTCTTCAAATATTCCATAGAATTCACATATTCTAACACAAAAATTTTCCGGCTACGTGCCCGGACTGTGCACGTAAATCAAGGTAATATAATATAAGTTTTTCAAGGCCTCGGAAGCACATGACAGATGAGGAAAACATGTGATGACCCTTTGGGTCGTCACATCCTCCACCTCTAAAACAACTGTTCGTCCTCGAACCGACAAGAGAAGGAAGTACCTGAGTCGGGGAAAAAATGTGGGTAACGACTCCGCATATCAGACTCGGACTCTGAGGTCGATGCCTCAGGGAGCTGACCTCTCCACTAAACATACACGGAAGGGAAACTCTTCTACCTTAACTATCGAACCTGCCGGTCTAGAATAGCCACCGGCTCCTCCTCGTAAGATAGATCCTTGTCCAAATTGACAGTACTGAAGTCTAACACATGTGTAGGATCGTTGTGATACCTCCGAAGCATAGATACATGAAAAAATGGATGCACGGCTGATAAGCTAGGTGACAGTGCAAGTCAATAAGCCACCTCTCCAACTCGATCCAGAATCTGAAATGGACCAATGTACCTAGGGCTGAGCTTGCCATTCTTTCCGAACCTCATCACGCCCTTCATAGGCGATACCCGGAGTAATACCCGCTCACCAACCATGTTATCCACACCTTGGACCTTACGATCTGCATAACTCTTCTGTCTGGACTGAGCTGAACGCAACCTCTCCTGAATAGTCTTGACCTTATCTAAGGCCTCCTAAACTAGGTCAGTACCCAGCAACCGAGCCTCTCCCGGCTCAAACCATCCGATTGGAGATCGACATCGCCTACCATACAACGCCTCACATGGAGCCATCTGAATGCTAGACTGGTAGCTGTTGTTGTAGGCGAACTGTGCTAATGGCAGAAACCGGTCCCACGAGCCCCCAAAATCAATGACACAAGCTCGGAGCATGTCCTTTAGAATTTGAATAGTTCTCTCGGATTGACCATCCGTCTGGGGATGAAATGCTGTACTCAACTGAACCAGGATGCCTAACTCCTGCTGGACCGCTCTCCAGAAACGCGAGGTAAACTGCATACCCGATCTGAGATAATAGACACCGACACTCCATGAAGGCGAACAATCTCTCGAATGTAAATTTCTGCTAACCTCTTAGATGAGTAGGAGACTGATACTGGAATGAAGTGTGCTGACTTGGTTAGCCTATCAACAATGACCCAAATAGCATCAAACTTCCTCCAAGTCAAAGAAAGTCCAATAATGAAGTCCATTGTAATTCGCTCCCATTTCCAATCGGGAATTTCAATTCTTTGGAACACACCACCAGGCCTCTGGTGCTCATATTTAATCTGCTGACAATTTAGACACCGAGCGACATACGCAACAATGTCCTTCTTCATCCTACGCCACCAATAGTACTGCCGCAAGTCCCGATATATCTTCGCGGCGCCCAGAAGAATAGAATTTCGAGAACTATGGGCCTCCGCTAAGATCAAGTCTCGAATCCCCTCAATGTTGGGCACACAAACTCGCCCCTGCAATCTCAATACTCCGTCATCGTCTAAGGTTACCTTCGTAGCACCTCCCCGTTGCACAGTGTCCCTCAGGTCATGCAAATAAGGATCATCGAACTGCCTCTCACGGATACGCTCTAATAGAGAAGAATGAGCGACCGTGCATGCCAACACCCTGTTAGGCTCAAAAATATCTAATCTCACGAACTGATTGGCTAAGGCCTGAACATCTAGAGCAAGCGGTCTCTGGCTGACCAGAATATAAGCGAGACTACCCATGCTGGCAGACTTCCTACTCAACGCATCAGCCACCACATTGGCCTTACCTGGGTGATATAAGATAGTAATATCATAATCTTTCAGCAACTCTAACTATCTCCTCTGTCGCACATTTAACTCTTTTTGCTTGAATAAATACTGAAGACTTTTGTGATCCGTGTATACCTCACACGCCACACCATATAGATAATGCCTCCAAATTTTTAAGGCATGAACAACTGCTGCCAACTCAAGGTCATGAACCGGATAATTTTTCTCATGAATTTTCAACTGCCTCGAAGCATATGCAATAACCTTGCCATCCTTTATCAATATCGCTCCAAGCCTAGTACGGGATGCATCACAGTAAACTGTATAAGGCCCTAAACCCGGGGGCAAAATCAACACTGGTGCCATAGTTAGAGCTGTCTTGAGCTTCTGAAAGCTCGCCTCACACTCATCTGACCACTTGAACTAGGCACCCTTCTAGGTCAACCTGGTCATTGGGGCTGCAATAGAAGAGAACCCCTATATGAACCAACGATAATAGCCTGCTAACCCCAAGAAACTCTGGATCTCTATCATTGAAGTCGGTCGAGGCCAATTCTTGACTACCTCGGTCTTCTTTGGGTCCACCTGAATACCCTCTACTGACACGGTATGACCCAGGAATGTAACCGAACTCAACCAGAACTCGCATTTTGAAAACTTGGCATATAGCTGATTATCCTTCAAAGTCTGAATAACCACTCTAAGGTATTGCTCGTGCTCTTCCTGGCTGTGGGAGTATACCGGGATATCATCTATAAAGACTATTACGAACAGATCTAGATAAGGCCGGAACATTCGGTTCATCAACTCCATAAATGCTGCTTGGGCATTGGTCAACCCGAAAGACATGACTAAGAATTCATAGTGACCATACAGAGTGCGAAAGGTTGTCTTAGGAATGTCAGCCGTAGCCCGACCTCAAGTCTATTTTCGAGAACACCCTCACTCCCTGGAGCTGGTCAAACAAATCATCAATCCTCGGCAGGGGATACTTATTCTTTATCGTCACTTTGTTTAACTGCCGGTAATCAATACACATCCGCATCGAACTATCCTTTATCTTCACAAATAACACCGGTGCACCCCGGGGAGAAACACTAGGCCTGATAAAGCCCTTTTCTAGTAAGTCTTGCAACTGATCTTTTAACTCCTTTAACTCTGGCAGGGCCATGCGATACGGTGGAATAGAGATGGGCTAAGTGCCCGGTTCCAAATCAATACAGAAATCGATATCCCTGTCGGGTGGCATACCCGACAGTTCTAAAGGGAAAACCTCAGGATAATCCTGTATAATAGGAAAATAATTAATAGAAGGCATCTCCGTGCTAGAGTCACGAACATATGCCAAATAAGCTAGACACCCCTTTTCGACCATACGTCGAGCCTTAATATATGAAATAACATTACAGACGGACTGGCCTGGGGTCCCTCTCCACTCTAGTCGGGGTGACTCTAGCAAGGCCAAGGTCACTATCTTGGCATGACAATCTATGATAGCATGATACGGGGACAACCAATCCATCCCAAATATAACATCGAAGTCCACCATGTCTAATAGCAATAAATCAACATGGGTCTCAAGACCCTTAAATATAACTGCGCATGAACGATGGACCCGGTCGACTACTATAGAGTCGCCCACTAGTGTATACACGTAGACTGGGACGTTCAGGGCATAGCTAGGCATGGCCAAACATGGTGCAAAGTAGGAATGAATATGTAGACCCATGGTCAAATAATACTGAAGCACCTCTATCGCAAACCAGAATGGTACCTGTAATCACAGCATCTGACGCTTCTGTCTCTGGCCTAGCTGGTAAAGCATAAAATCGGGGATCGGCACCACTTCTCTGAACTATGTCTCTAGGACGGTCATCCACCGACTGACCTCTACCTCTGGCGGGATGGTCTCGACCTCTACGGTCTCGACCTCTACCTCTACGATCCCTTTCCCCACCCCTGACTGGCTGGGCAGGCTGTGGGTCAGTTGGGACCTGAATCATGGGGCGAGGACCCTGCTGCTAAGTATTGCCCGCTTCTCGAGGACAAAACCTAACAAGGTGACCTGGGTCACCACAACCGTAACAAGACTTCGGATGCAGGGACTGCTGACCCTGACGACCTGAGTGGCCCCCACGAACACTCTGAAGAGGCTAAGCACTGATGGGATGCTGATATGAATATTGCTCACGAAACCCACGATCACCTGAACCACCCTGCGAAACCTGGAGTGCTGACTGAAAAGGCCTGGAAGATTGGCCCCTATCATAAGAATCCCTGCCTCCAGATGATGCACCACTAAATCTACTAGAATGACGAGGCCTCTTGCCTAAAGCATGGCTACCTCCCCGAGCATGATCCATCTTAACCCTACGGACTGCATTAGCCGCCTCCTGAAAAGATATGTCACTCCAACTCCCATAGCCATCTGAAGTCGGATCGGCTAATTTAGCCCATCAATAAACCTGCGGACCCCCTCCCGATCTAAGGGGAGTATCACAACGGCATGATGTGCCAAATCCACAAACCTCGTCTCGTACTGGGTAACAGTCATAGAACCCTGCTGGAGGCACTCAAACTGCCTCCGAAGTGCCTCCCGCTGGGTAATAGGGAGAAACTTCTCCAAAAATAACTCCGCAAATTGTCCCATGTTAAAGCTGGGGTTCCTATTGGTCGAGTCAAACAGAAATCTCTCCACCAAGTCTTGGCAGATCCTGGAAGCCTGAAAGTGCAAAAATCAACCTTGTTGGATTCCACTATTCCCATAGTCTTGAGAATCTCATGGCAATTGAATAAGAAGTCTTGGGGATCCTCTGATGGGACACTACTGAAAGTGGTGGTAAAAAGCTTGGAGAACTGATCAAGTCTCCATAGAGCATTAGAAGTCATGGCCGCTCCATCTCCGGTCTGAGTTGTAGTGCCTGTCTAAGTGGCCACTGCTAGCTGAACTACTGGTGCCTCAGCCTGGGGAGCTACTGGCTCCGGAGTACGGGCAACAGGAGTGTCGACCCCTCCTCCATCCTGAGAAGTGGCTGGTGCAACTAGTAGCAAGCCTGCTCTGGCGATACTGTCCATAAAACCCGCTATCTGGACCAGAGCCTCCCGAAGATCCGGGGTAAATAAGACCTCTCCTGGGACCTGAGCTAGGCCCACTGGAGCCGGAACCTCCTCACCATTTTCAAGATGAGGCTCCACCTCTAGAACAACTGCTTGGGGCTGAGCTCTGCCCCTACCATGGCCTCCGGCACGACCTCGGCTCCTGCTCCTCGCGGGAGCTGCCTGAGGCTCGGACTGCTGATTATCGGATGAAAAAGCGCGTGTTCTCGCCTTCTACGAAAGAACAGAGTAGAAATTCAATCAGTACTTGAGGAACAAATCGCATGACAAGAAGGAACAAATGAGAGACTTTAGCTAACTCAATAGACTCTGGAGGACAAGTACAGACATCTCCGTACCTATCCCTCAAACTCTACTAAGCTTGTTCATGAGTTGTGAGACCTATGTAACCTAGAGCTCTGATACCAACTTGTCACGACCCGGATTCCCCCAATCATCAGGATCGTGATGGCGCCTACTCGTGGTAGCTAGGCAAGCCAATTTACTCACCACCTTTACATTAACACAACCATCATGTTCTCATATTTAATAACAAGAATATTAATAATAACTTTAATTACGGAAGTCTTTTTAATAAAAACTGAATAATAGTGCAAATCACTTGACAATAAATCCTCTACCCAAGATGTGGAGTCACAAACTCACGAACTACTAGGAATAACTACACATAATGGTCTGAAAGAATTAAATAATAACCGTCTGTCTCGAAACAATGAGACTACAACAATAATGAAAACAATAAGAAGAGACGTCGGGCCTGCGGACGCCTGCAAACTACCTCATTCTCGGAAGTATATTAATCTTTCTAGTAAACTACTACTACTGTTCCTGCTCAAAACCCGGACCTGTGCAAAAACGCACAGAAGTGTAGTATTAGCACAATCCGACCCCATGTGCTGGTAAATGCCTGGCCTATCCCGGTGAAGTAGTGACAAGCCTAGGACCAAACACTCACATAAACCTGTGCAGTTCGATATACATATGTACCACAAAATAACAGAAATATTGAGCAACACAAATAGCAAGGGAGGGAATATGCTAGGGGAGCACAATCGAATATACATAATTAATCAGTAATGTAAAAATAGAGTGCAATGATAATAGGTGAATTTGACTATATTTATGCCCTAAATAATCACACTTTATTTTTGTTTTGATATTGTTTATGATAACAAAATGCTTTTATTAGTGTTTTTGGCGTGTTATAGGTACACATGAGCTATTGAAGACTAAAAGAGCAGTTTTGGAGTCATAAGATGGTGAAAAGGCCAAGTGAAGATTGAAGTTTGTGCTGAAAAATAAAGTGAAGAATCCGCGGCACTATTCTGCCGCGGTCCAACCGCGAACGCGGACGGACCGCGGTAGAAAGGGCTCGCGGAATCTCTGAAGATTCTGAAAGGTTGTTTTTCCGCGATCCAACCGCGAACGCGGATGTACCGCGGTTGAAGCCAGAAATTTGAGGGACAAAATTGTCAAGACGCAAATTATGTAACCTAAACCCTATATTTAATATTAGGATTCGCGCAAGAGAGGGAACTATTGTATTATTCATTACTTTTGCAAGAAAACTAGTAAGCGAGAACTCTCTCAACATCTTTCTTTCTTTTACATTGAATCTTTGATTATGAATTCAATTTTCTATCTTGTTTCTTTGATTACTAGTAGCTAATTCTTTATCTAAGGTTTTGATGGAACCTATTGAGTGATGAACTTCTGGGTTATGCGATTACAAATTGTTAGCTAGATTTCTATTTGTTCAACTTCGTTCTTATTGTAGTTAATTGGTAGGATCCCCAATTAGTTGTGCCTATTTAGTGTGAATAACTTGGAAAAGAGTGCATATTTAGGTAATTGTTGAACAACACCACACCTAGATTATTGGAGGAATCTATAATTGTAGGCGTAAAGGTGGGATTAGGAATAACGAAGCCTTGGGTGCAATCTAAAGTGAACCGTTCAAATTAAAGCTAGCTAGGGTAGCTCGGGAGAGTACACTAGTAAATTATTATAGTTGCTCGGGAGAGAATTATGGTAAAAATAGCATTCATGATTGATAGAATAATATTGACAATTTGTATGAGCATAAACAGAGAAGGGATTCCATCAATAGGGGAAATCAATACCTTAGTCTTTCTCTTCATTCTTTACAACATTCAATTCTTTCTTCCAAATCTTTAATTTCTTGCAAAAGTTAGTTATTAGAAAACATCCACAAAAATATATTCAAAAGTTTTGGGAAGCTGATTCAGAAGTGATATTGGGTTTTGGAAGTTGCAGTTGATAGGTTAATTCCCTGTGGGATCGACTCTGGACTTAATTGACCAGATTACATTGACTACGACCGTTGTTTGGGCGTGAATCAATTTTGGCTCCGTTGCCGGGGAATTAACGGAATTATTAATTACCATTGATAGAAATACAAGATTCTTGTGTAGTCAGGTTCTTTCTACATACTATACATTGAAATTTTTGACGGTTGTTGAATTGGGTACTCAGGTGCTTGCCTAGGAAATCTGCAAGGACTGGAGAACTAATTGAAGGACTCTCAGACCCTGAGCAAACTTTCCGGGCACGTAACAGGGCAATCAAACAACTTCAGCAATCTCAGCAACCAATTAAACTAGATTTTGACATGGGAGACGTGAACGACCCAAACCAACAAGCTGGTTTGAACGCACATGAGGTGCATAAAGGTGCATTATTAGACTGGGCACAACCAACAACGGATAATTTGGCAATTGCCATTATTGTGCAAGCGATTCAAGCTGAGTCATTCCAGATTACTAGTAACATGCTACACTTGTTGCAAAACAAGGGATTATTCTCCGGGACTCAGGTTGAAGATCCACAACAGCACCTGAAGAACTTTCTTTCTATATGCAAGACGTAGAGGCAACCAAACGTGACACCGGAAGCCATCAGATTATTACTATTTCCGTTCTCAGTTACAGGGGCTGCGTAGGTATGGCTAAACTCACTCCCCATAAACTTTATTGCAACATGGGATGAGTTAGTCAAGAAATTCCACAACAAGTTTCATCCACCTAACAAGACAGCTCCGCAAATTGATGAGATTGTGAGCTTCAAGCAGAAACCAATGGAGACATTACATGAAACTTGGGGTAGATTCAAAGGTATGCTGGTTATGTGTCCTCACATGGGGTTCCTGAACAGATGTTGGGTCAAAGGTTCTACATGGGGCTTTCAGATAGTATGAAGAATATAGTAGATACCTCAGCAGGTGGGGCTTTTCAGAGCAAGACCTGGAGAGAAGGCCAGAATTTGC
The DNA here is from genome assembly GCA_032618575.1 of Nicotiana noctiflora. Classification (NCBI taxonomy): domain Eukaryota; kingdom Viridiplantae; phylum Streptophyta; class Magnoliopsida; order Solanales; family Solanaceae; genus Nicotiana; species Nicotiana noctiflora. The sequence continues at coordinate 383,528 of JASVEL010012343.1, forward strand.
TTGACGAGATGGCTCAAAATTCTGGGTGGACGACCAGGAATGATCCTATCACTCCAGTGGTACACTCTATACCTCTGAATCCTTCCAACACTTTGGAGGAGAACATGTCTACTTTATTGACCCAAATGAGCATCCTGATGAAAAAGGTGGAAGAATCAGGGGTCAAGCAGCAGGTTCACATTGTAGATACTACCAATGGTGGTTTATGAACATCCTGCATTAGCCAACCCATAGGTAATCCATGGGCTGCAGACCAAGAACAACATAACCAACATGAAGATATGAACTATGTGGCTAATTATGGAGGGCAGCGACAGGGTAACCAGAGTTGGGGTCAACATGCTCCACAACAGTACATGCCTCCTCAGCCACAGTATAATGCAGCAGGTATGAGGCCACCAAACAACATGGCTCCATATCCTAGACCTCGGAATTTCAACAATCAGCAGCAGGGGTATCATCCACCTCCACCACAGCATGGGGGTAGACATGACGATGGGTTCGCAGAGCTAAAAGCTATGATGCAGTAGATAATTGGGTCACATACCAAAACCAATGAGAGGATAGATACACATGACACAACTATCAAGAATATTGAAGTACAGGTGATCTAGATTGCTATGTCACTTAACAATCGTCCTCAAGGGACATTGCTTGCAGATACACAAACAAACCCAAAGGATCAAATCCCAAAGCAGTTAATCTGAGAAGTGGAAGAGATCTTGATGTCACACCTCCCTTTTTAGTACCTTTTGTTTTTCCCGAAAAAGGTATACCTCGTTAATTATCAATACGCCCGGGATGGGATATAATAACGACGAGGAAGGAGTTTTTCCAATTTAAGGACAATCGGATCGGGATTTTATTTAAAATTTCAGAGTCGCCACTTGGGAAAATAATGGTGTCCCAAGTCACCGGTTTATCCCGAATCCGAAGAAGTTGACTCTGTTTTAACAGTCCACACAATAAGAAATCAGGATAAGGAATTCTGTTAACCTGGGAGAAGGTGTTAGGCACTCCCGGATTCCGTGGTTTTAGCACGGTCGCTCAACTGTCATTTTTGATTTTTACTTGATTTCACTATATGCTTTTTTACAATGTGTGCATGTTTCATTTTTAATATTTTTTATGACTTGTGACGTCGCGAAAACGTATTTCGAGTCACACCGCAACCAGTACGCCTGTGACTTTTAACATGTTTCGGCTTCGCCGAGATTTAAGATTTGAGTCACATTAGATGTGCACTCGTATTAAGGAAAAATATATTTTAAAATCGTGCCTTATAGCATCTACGACTTATTATACTTTTAGGAAGACCGTGGAATTTACTAAACGGTCTTCCCGAATCTATAACTTATTATTAGTTATATGGGGGCCCCGCTTGTTTTGTTCTTATACGAGGTTCGTCCCATTTATTTTAAGCAGTCCAATCCTAACGAATACTATATTTTCTATTTTTTTTTGTTTTTCCTTAGTCATTTTTAATTATGTTACAATTGTAGAATCATGTCCAGTATCGTTTACGTTTCCAGACCTGGACACTCATGGGCTCGAACTAATAGTTCCCTTTACATATCTGGGTTGCAGAAACCCAGAATATGCTGAATCTGATATTCATAAGCCCACAGGTGAATCTAATTGGATCCAGGCCTGCGCTGTTCTTCAGGCCCAAACCAAACGAAAGAGAAAGAAGAAAACAGAATTGGAATTTCATGGTATATACAGATGCTCAAAATCAGTAGATAAATCAATCAGATTGTATTTATTTCAGAAGAGAAACAAAAGTACAGAATTAACTATAACAATTCTAAATCACCACTATCTAACACTAATGAATCTAAACATCAGACTACTCTTCTTCATACTTTATTAACAGCAATGCTACTCAACTATACGAATTGAACTGTTATTAACAACTAGTTATAATTCATACTATTTGGTTATAATTATCGATTACTAATTAAACTCAAACAACATGCTATTTGTGTTAACTACTTCGAATCAGTCAGGTGATACTTAAATTTGTATTTAACTACTGATTTTAGCTTATGCCATTTACAGTTGTTGTTGAACTATGAAAATGTAGAGGTAGACCTAAGCTAAGTTAATTATCATGTTCTAATCCATGTTATTGCTGCTGTTACTATGCGGGTTACGAAATTATTTAAAAAAAAATAGGTGCGATGATCTAACTAATTATCATGTTTTTAAAACTAACCTATGGTGATTATTACTATAGGGATTCTATACTACCCTACCTATTACATTATTCATCAGCATCACCTCATGTCTCATATGTATCAGTTATACAAACATTTCCTATTGAATTACAAAGTATCTACTTGTACGATAAAAATAAGAACATATAATATAACAGAAACAGTCTTTTCTGAAATCAAATCATAGCATTCATTCCTCAAATCAGCTTCCAATTACATGTTTGAGTAAGAGTTGTGTACCTGATTCAGCAAAGTAAATCTATGAGTCTATGAATGCAAATGAAGAAGTATAGTCAAATGATCACAACAACATAATCAATAGACCAAACACAGCAGCACAGGAATCAACAGAGTAAATCACAGCAAGCACAGTGAATAGCACAGTAGAAAGTAGTCTTCAAGCTCAGCAAATAAACAATCCAACAGTAGACTTGAATAAAACCCAATAGAATCCAACAATGAAGTGTAATAGAAGATCCTAATTGAGTTTCAGAACTATGCTCGATTATACCGAGGAATTCACTCTTAATTTGTGATATTTCACTCTTAATTTTAGAAGTTTTCTTTGAATTTCTAGAATCCATCCCTTTTTCAGGCTTAATTACAGCCTATTTATATGTGTTATTGGTGAAATTTTGAGGGGGAAATTCAAAAAACTTATTACTAATTTCCTCCCCTTAATTCTTTTATTTATTGCAGTTTAGTACCCCTTTTCAGATTTGAAATGCCTTCCAGCCCTTGCTGGAAGGTTCTAGGGTGATCTTTTTTCTTCTATTATGGGTCTATTACTATAGTACCCTCACTTGCTAAGGGTTTTAGCAATTAAGCCTTTTTATTGGGTCTGTTTTACCCTTAGTTTTGTGCATTATTTCAGAAATACTAGGCATGAATGTCTAATTTATCCCTGCAGGCTCTATTAAATCTACAACTATGCTATTTTTATTCCTTTTTATGCCCCTACTATTTCTTATACCCGACCTGTCCAAGGTCTAGGTATTCAGGTTTTAACTGTTATTTAACTGCTGCCATCAATTAAGTCATTTAAGACTTGGCCAGTTTTAGACCTTAATTTCTTTCAATTTTAACCTCTTTAAGAGGTAACCTTTCTATTATTACTTATTGAATTTACAGGACTGGCTTGTTTCTTACTTAGAATTAAACACTTTATAGAATTAGCCATTTTATTGTTTTGACTTAGAGAATTAGCCACTTTTAGACTTAGGCTTAGCATTACAGAGTTAGTCACTTTTTAGACTTAGGCTTAGCCTTGCAGAATTAGCCACTTTTAGACTTAGGCTTAGCCTTGCAGAATTAGCCATTTTAAACTTAGGCTTTTAGACTTACAGAATTAGCCAATTATATTACTTTCAATACTTAGCCAATTAACTAATCAATTATCTATTACAGCTATAACCAATACCCTAAAGCACAATAGGATTAATCATAGTCTAATACATGAATTCTATTACAAATACAACCCACTTATATCAATTTGCACACATACCTACAATCAAAAATTATTTATCATTTAACCAAAACTCAGAGGGAAATTAGATAACGGTTGAATCTCAATTAAACGACTCATAACTTCAGATTTAAGCATAGCTAACAAATCCAACATAAGAAAGCATACTCACAACACATTCATGCACAGACTCATAAATAACCCTAAAAGGCTCATATATATCAGTTAAGCATAATAGACAGGATTTGATAACAGGCTAATGATAGCAAGTTTATTAGACTAGAATATGCCAAGACTCATAGAAATCAGAAGATGAAACTATTAAAGGCATGTTATAACATAAAACATATAAAAGATGAAATAATCAGAAGATAGAAGATGAAGAGATTTTAACGACTAAACATGCAAAGAAGATTAACTACGACTAACAAAGAAAGCAAAATAAACAAGGAAATCATGCTAACAATCAAAACAAAAGAAAAAATAGGAGAGAATGACTTAGCTTGGCAGGAACTGTCTCCTAAGCTTTCCTTATTCTTTTCTTTCTTTTCTTTTCCTTTTCTTGTTTCTTTTTCTTTTCTTTTCTTCCAGTTTCTTTTAGACTTCAGAGACTTGAAGTCTTTATTTTCAGATTTTCTTTAACTAGTTATTTTTCTGGATTTTTGGTGGTGAAGAAGTGTTATATAGGTATAGGGGTATGTTTTGGGGGTGGGTATCGTTTGTGAGTTCGCCGGAGTTAGGGTTCTGACGAGTTTATTTTGAAGATTCGAACAGTTCTGGAAACATTCAAGGGAAACCACCTATGTGGGGTTAAACATCCCCTCATGGTAATTTAAAGGTGTAATTTTGGGAGGTTGGTTCAAAGTTTGATGGTCACCGGAAAATATTCCGGTGGCCGGATTTTCTAGAAAAAGGGATTTTCTGGGTTTCTTTAAGGTTTCAGGGGGGTTTCATGTGAAGAAGATAAAAGAAAAAGGTTTTGGGGTCAGGGGTGGCCGGAGACGGCCATTGGTGCCGGCCAGTCTCCATGGGAACGAAGATGAAGAAGAAGAGATGAAGAAGGAGACGGATGAGGGCGGCTAGGGTTTGGGGATTAAGTGAAATGACCGGTCTTTGAAGGAGACTGGCCTTAGATACCCTGAATGGCCTGGGCGATCCTGGCCCTTAGATCATTCTCGATAAACGGCCAGGATTAAAAGATCCTAAACGGCATCGTTTGAGTGTTAATGAAGATAGCTTAGTCTCCGTCAGATCATTTTAGATGGACGGCCAGGATTAAATTGACAAAACTGTGTCGTTTAATTTATTAAAAGAGATTCAAAATCGTCCGTTTAATTGATCACATGGACGGCCAGGATTCAACCTATATAAACGGACCGGACATAACAGTCTCTTTGGGCTGAAGTGTTTTGGGCTTGACACTTTGGCCCAATTATTGTATTTTCATGTTTTATTATGTATTTTGATTATTTTTTATGTATTTTTTTCTTGTTGTATTTTATTTTTCTCCTTTTTATATTCCTTTCAATTATTAATTCTCTTTTATTTTCCTATTTTATCTAATTTGTTCTGGTATTTTTTGACATTTTTTTGCTATTTTTCTTTAATTTTCCGGTATATTTTTTTTGTTGATTTTCTTTAATTCCTTTATTTTTTGTGACATTTTCTAATTAACTTATTTAATTTTTTTTAATTTTCTAATTGTTTCAATCACAAACATACACTTTATTTCAATCAAACACATAATTGCAAATCAAAAATCTTATTTATTTTAATATTTGAATTTATTTACCTAGGGCAAAAATCACGTGCTCACAGCTGCCCCTCTTTGCTTGGGAACACGAAGAGTTTCAGTGCAAAGACAAGTGAGTAGTTATGAGAGATTTTTGCCGACTAGCATATTCCGTGAGAAGCATTTGAAAAACCTTTTGACCGCACCCTACCTCAGAGGTTGCCTACATATCCTGGGCTAAACAGGAATCGGGTCAGTGTAGTTCGGGAAGGTCTAGTAGTTTGAAACTACCAAGACTTTGCTGCTGCTACTGCTATTGCTATGACCACTGGCTTACTCCTTATTATACCAGGGATGAAATGAAAAATGAAGAAGCTATTCTAAGCTATAATCCTATGAATTACAATGATTTCGATCTACTTCTTATCTTCTTATTTTTCTTGATTTTCCATCTCCTATGCTATCATCCTTATTTTTGTTGATTTTTGATTTATCCTCTTACCTCTGATATATTGCTTCTTTCCCTTCGGTGTGACTTCCAATCGTATTCCCTGCCTCCGGGTTGATACCTGCTAAAAACAAAAACAAAACAACGACAACTTTTCTCTGCCCCAGTGTGGGCTTTTCACATGTCATGGTGTTACTCATGTTAAATAAAACAAATTAAAATTGCAGAAATGTATTCCCTTGTTATACAGGTGGGCGCCTGAACAGAAACTAAAATTGCAGAAATGTATTCCCTTGTTATACAGGTGAGCGCTTGAAATAGAAATTAAAATTGCAGAAATGTATTCCCTTGTTATAGGTGGGCGCCTGAATAGAAATTAAAATTGCAGAAATGTATTCCCTTGTTATACAGGTGGGCGCCTGAACAGAAATTAAAATTGCAGAAATGTATTCCCTTGTTATACAGGTGGGCGCCTGAATAGAAATTAAAATTGCAGAAATGTATTCCCTAGTTATACAGGTGGGCGCCTGAACAGAAATTAAAATTGCAGAAATGTATTCCCTTGTTATACAGGTGGACGCTTGAATAGAAATTAAAATTGCAGAAATATATTCCCTTGTTATATAGGTGGGCGCCTGAACAGAAATTAAAGTTGCAGAAATGTATTCCCTTGTTATCCAGGTGGGCGCCTGATGCATGAAAAATGTAAAATGCAGAAAATATTCCCTTGTTATCCAGGTGGGCGCCTGATGCATGAAAAATGTAAAATGCAGAAAATATTCCCTTGTTATCCAGGTGGGCGCCAGATGCATGAAAAATGAAAATGCAGAAAATATTCCATTGTTATCCAGGTGGGCGCCTGATGCATGAAAAATGTAAAATGCAGAAAATATTCCATTGTTATCCAGGTGGGCGCCTGGTGCATGAAAAATGTAAAATGCAGAAAATATTCCCTTATTATCCAGGTGGGCGCCTGATGCATGAAAATAAAAATGTAAAAAATATTCCCTTGTTATCCAGGTGGGCGCCTGATGCATGAAAAATGTAAAATGCAGAAAAATATTCCCTTGTTATCCAGGTGGGCGCCTGATGCATGAAAATAAAAATGCAAAAAATATTTCCTTGTTATCCAGGTGGGCGCCTGATGCATGAAAATAAAAATGCAGAAAATATTTCCTTGTTATCCAGGTGGGCGCCTGATGCATGAAAAATGTAAAATGCAGAAAATATTCCCTCAGTTTGATAACTGTGGTATGAGTTTTGAAAAGACAATACCTTCTTGCTGTTTTTTTTGGGTAATTTTCTTGCTTGACTGAAAGAGTCCTCCTCTACGGATTCCTCCTTTTATTACTGTACTTCTTTTTTTTGTATTTTTCTTCTTCCACATTGGTCACATTCACTTTAAAGTGATTAGTGAAAATTTGAATCTTTTTGTTCTTGTCTAAACCAGAGAACAATCTTATTAGTTATAAAATGCTGGCAACTGGCATTTTGCTGACTTTGCTTCCATTGCTTTCCTCATCTTGCTTTATTTTGCTATGCAGTCCTTTGCCAGATTTCCTCTGTAATCTCCTTTTGTCTTTCCTTTGTTTATTTTCATTTTCTTTGGCTTTGATTGCCATCCTTCTTTATTTATTTTTCTCTCTTTTTCTCTTTTTTTTCGACCCAGCGTTATTACACCTCTTAACATGAGAAGCTGGTAGTTAGCCTTCAATGGGCAAACTATTTTTTTAATCAATGAAATGCAGAAAAATATGAATTTGAAAAAGGGGTAAGGGTAATTTGGAGTAGAGACAAAACTTATCTGGGTATGACGGCTGATTCCTCTGACCATGCCATGTATTTAAACTCCGATCCAGTCTTTCCAATCGAATTGTCATTATTTCAACTCCAACTTTTCTTTCAACCCAAACCAATCTTTATTTTTTTGCTGTTTTTCTTTTTCCACAAAATAGTCCTCATAGTCGCCTTACGGTGCCGGTTAAGGTTTTCACCAATAAGACTCTCTCATTTTTATTCTCTCAATCTCGCAATCGCCTTACGGTGATGGTTAAGGTTTTCACCAATAAGACTCTCTCATTTATTCTCTCAATCTCACAGTCTCCTTACGGTGCCGGTTAAGGTTTTCACCGATAAGACTCTCTCATTTTTATTCTCTTAATCTCGCAATCGCCTTACGGTGTCGGTTAAGGTTTTCACCAATAAGACTCTCTCATTTTATTTTTCTTTTTGTTCTTTTGTTTTCTGAACCACTGATACTGTCCATGCCCTGTTTTCCTTATTCTCATTGTATTGTCATTTTCTTGAAATTGATTAGAAGGTCTTTCTTTGGACTGTAATGTGGCTTTTGGATGGGTTCAGAATGATGGGTATAAAAGGCTCAAAATTTACCAGGGTTCAAAAATAATTACAACTCTCGGAATCATAAACATAACTTCTACCCCAGTTTCAATATGTGGGGGAATTTTGGATTTTATTTTTATCATGACTGAACCTCAGTGAGGCTCCTTACGTACCCTTTCGGGATCAAGTCAAAACGTAGTTCGGACTACGTTCATATTCATTGTTGCGTCTTGACTTTTCCCGATTCCCTTTTGTCTTTTGTATGCATTTTTTTTGTTTGCATTTTGCTTTTCACTTTTTTTCTTTTTGTCTCTTTTTTTTTTATTTTTTCTTTTTCATCATTTTTTCCATTTTTCTTTTCTTGCATCATAAAAAATTCCGAGAGAGGGATATGAAAGAATAGAACAAATAAGGCTCAGCGGGGATGTCAATGGATAAAGTGTTTGGATAGAGAATAAAATGCCTTCATCATTTCAAATCCAAAACCGTGACAAATACAATTATACAAATTAAAAGGAATTATACATAATATCTCTTGACTGCATCTGAACTGATAGCAGTCTCTACACATTTTCCTTCAACATCTGTCAGATATAGGGCTCCATTGGACAATACCCGTGCTACCATGAACGGTCCTTGCTAGTTCGGTGTAAATTTGCCTTTCGCTTCAGCCCAATGCGGCATAATACGCCTCAATACCAATTGTCCTACTTCAAATTTCCGAGGACGTTCCTTCTTATTGTATGCTCTGGCCATTCTCTGCTGATATAGTTGCCCATGGCAAACCGCTGCTAACCTCTTTTCGTCAATAAAATTCAATTGTTCCAACCGGGCTTTTACCCATTCATCATCATCGATTTCAGCCTCGGCTATGATTCGAAGAGATGTATCTCGATTTCTGCGGGTATAACTGCCTCTGTTCCATCCACCAACGAATAAGGTGTGGCACTGATTGAAATATGTACGGTTGTACGATAACCCATAAGAGCGAAAGGTAACTTTTCATGCCATTGCCTTGACTCTTCCACCATTTTTCTAAGAATCTTCTTTATATTCTTATTCGCAGCTTCTACCGCTCCATTCGCTTTCGGCCTGTAAGGTATAGAGTTACGATGCAGGATTTTGAATCTTTGACATGCTTCTGCTATAAGGTGACTGTTCAGATTTGCGCCATTATATGTGATAATTACTTTAGAAATTCCAAGGCGGCATATGATATTTGCATGCACGAAATCCACCACCGCCTTCTTTGTCACTACCTTAAATGTCTTCGCCTCTACCCATTTGGTGAAATAATCAATTGTGACCAAGATAAATTTATGCCTATTAGATGATGCAGGCTCTATTGGTCCGATGACATCCATGCCCCATGCAATGAATGTTCAAGGTGCAGACATTGTATGCAACTCATAGGGTGGAGAGTGAATCAAATATCCGTGTATTTGACATTGATGGAATTTCCTCACATATCTAATACAATCACGCTCCATAGTAAGCCAATAATATACTGCTCTTAGTATTTTCTTCGCTAAAATATATCCGCTCATATGAGGTCCGCAAGCTCCCGCATGTACCTCAGCCATAATTGTGTCAGCTTGCTGTGCATCTATGCATCTCAATAACCCCAAATCTGGTGTTCTTTTATATACAACTCGTCCACTGAGGATAAATCCATTTGCCAATCGTCTTATAGCCCTTTTCTGATCCCAATGGCCTGTTATGGGTATTTCCCTGTCTTCAAGTATTCTTTGATATCATGATACCACGGCTCTCCATCAAATTCTTCTTCCACAGCAAAACAATAAGCATTTTGATCACGCACCTGTATCTGTAGTGGATCTACATAAGCTTTATGTGGAGGATGCAACATGGAGGATAATGTGGCCAGAGCATCTGCTACTTCATTGTGCATTCTTGGGATATGTTTGAACTCTATAGATTGAAATCTCTGGGATAGTTCATGCAGACATTGTCGATAAGGTATCAACTTTAAATCTCTTATCTCCCATTCTCCCTGAATCTGATGTATCAAGAGATCCGAGTCACGCATGACCAAAATCTCTTGAACACCCATATTTATTGCCGTCCTCAATCCCAATATGCATGCTTCATATGCAGCCATATTATTGGTGCAGAAAAAGAGAAGTTGAGCGGTAACGGGATAATGCTGACCCGTTTCTGAAATAAGTACTGCTCCAATTCCAACTCCCTTACTATTGACGTCTCCATCAAAGTACATTCTCCAACTTGGCTTATCATCTTGCTCCACTTCTTCAACATTCATTGCCTCCTCATCCGAAAAACATGTTTTTAGCGGCTCATATTCATCATCCACTGGTTTTTTTGCTAGATGATCTTGTAAGGCCCCGTAAAATTTTTGTGCATAAAACCTAGTAGCTGTGGTGTCATGGTCCGAATAATGTGTTAGGAATGCGTAGAATTCTTCGCGGCGAGCTTGCGAGCCGTGGTTCGGACCCTTGGTAGTGATTTAAGTTTCAAAAATGTAGAGAATAAAGTTTTCCAGAAAAGTGTCAAGTATGCGGTCAAGAATGCGACCGCAAACCTGTTATGCGGACCGCATTCTTGCCGCAAAGCTTAACAGAAGCCTCCCAAAAATCATGTTGAAAATGCGGTCGATATGCGATCGCATAGTGAATCTGCGGTGCACTTTGCGACCGCGGATCAAGAATGCGGACCGCATATTGGTCGCATTCTGTAACAGAACTTGTGTAATTTTGAGGCCATTCTGCGGTCACTATGCGGACCGCATGTTGATTCTGCGGTCGCAAAGTGCACCGCAGAATTTGCCCCGGCCCAGATTTTTGTAACATTTTGACCCGATCTCTTCTTTAATATAACGCCTTTCACCTTTATTTAATCATATCATCTTACCAAAATTAGAGAGAGAAGAGAGGGGTTTTAGAGAGAGAAGTCTTTCATCTTCAAAGATTGTTCCAAACATCTAGTCCAAAGGATTCTAGGGCAAGGATTCAACTTCCCCAATCTTTACAAGGTAAAAACCTTAACTATTTTCTTTGATTTTCAGTTTTAAATTGGGTAAAGAGAGGTTTGCATATAATGGCTTTTGAAAATAGAATTTTTACACTCATGCATGATTATTGAACTTGATTTCTAGTAAAAGAAGTGAGTAGAAGTAAGAGTCTTCAAGAACAAGGTTGGCAAGAGTAGGATATCTTGGGTAAGCATAAAGTAGAAAGTTAACGGAAGAAAACTCATCACCAGGTATGTATGGCTAATTTTGATTCTTGTAAAATCACCCATATGTGTGAAATTGTTTGGCATGTGTTAATTTGAGAGATTTTATGTGATTCTTCGATATCATTGTTGGGTATTCAATTGATGATTGAACTACATGTGGTATGGTATGAAATATGAATTGAAAGATGACAAAGGAATTGGAATTGGTAAAGAACTGAGAAAAATTGTTGTTATGGCATATATGGTTTCTTTTGGAAAGATATGAAACACTTGAATTGTGTGAATATTCTTGATTATGGAAATATTGTAACTTGGTTGTGATATTGGCTTGATAAGTAATTGAGAACATGAAACAATGTGCAAGTTGCTTATTTGAACTTGTTGAAATTGTGTGTAGTACCTTGTCTGTTGTTTGAAATTGTTGTGTTTTAAACTGTAAGGCGGGGTCGTGTTGCGCGCCACAACGTGAGGAAATAAGGTGTGGGTTGGGGTGATAAGGGTGGCCGAGGTAATAAGGGTGGTCAGGGGTAATAAGGATGGAAAGCGATCGAAATCGCTATTGAAAATTGATACAAAAATTATTGATATGAAATTTTGAAAGGAGACAGCAGGAGAGTTTGCAACCTGGGGGGCACTGATTGCCCCTATGTTTGACTACTTGAAATTTATGTGGTTGATTGGTTGTTGTTCTATTTGTTGACCTTAAACGTGCTTGTGTTGAGGCTTATCCGAAATGAGTAAAAGGTGGGAAACATGGTTAGTTAGCTTAATTGATTTCTTGATGTAATCTATTGGCTGTCTTGTCGTCGGGACGAAGTTTGTCCATACATACCAGTACAATTCAAGTGTACTGACGTCCCTTTTGCCGGGGACGCTACATTCGTGTTATGATTGTAGGTGGATCGGTAGCAGGCACTTCAGCTCATCGGCAGTAGTATCCTTCTCCTTCCACTGCCCGTTTTGGTGAGCCCCTTTCTTCCTCGGGGCCCTGTGTGGTTCATGCCACTTCTGTTTAGATTTCATTTTGGTTTTGTAAGGTATAGTCGGAGCCTTGTTACCGGCAAGTATTGTATTTTCCTTTTTGTATCCTAGAGGCTCTGTAGACATGTAAACTGTGGGACTCCAGTCTTATGTATATATTATGTTATGTCGGGCGTTGTAAAAACTGCAAACTTGTTAATGAATCACTCATATGGTTTGTTTGTTTATTATAAAATCATTCATGGTTAGTCAGATATTTGGTTAATGAGAAACAATCAACATAGGGGTAACGCGTGGGAATGAAAGGCACCCAGGTCCGCTTGACTGGGGCTACCCGGTCAGGCGCCGGTCATGTCCCTCGATTTGGGGCGTGACAGATCTGCAACTGCTTGCGCCTTCATTGCCGTACATGTTAGATAAATGATGTCAAATTTTGTGAGCAGAATCTTCCATTTAGCAAGTCTTCCTATAGGCATATGCTTCTAAAATATATACTTTAATGGATCCACATATACTTCTATATCTCGGTGCATCATGTCATGAAACATAGTGGTCATCACCCTCATATATGTAGCCCCGGCATTCTTCAACCCAAACGGCATCACCTTGTAGCAATATGTTCCCCAAGGCGTGATAAAGGCTATCTTTTCTACATCTTCTTCGTCCATCAGGATCTGATGATAACCCGCATAACAGTCCACAAAAGAGCCAATTTCATGCTTGGCGCAATTGTCAATAAGTATATGGATATTTGGCAATGGAAAATTATCCTTTGGACTAGCTTTATTAAGGTCCTTGTAGTCAACGCACACCCTGGTTTTTCCATCTTTCTTCGGAACTGGCAGAACATTAGCTAACCAGGTGGGATAGTTAGTGACCCGTATGACCTTCGCCTCGAATTGCTTGTTAACTTCTTCTTTTATTTTCACACTGATGTCCGTTTTAAACTTTCTTAGCTTCTGTTTTACCGTCCGGCATTCCGGATAAATGGGCAATTTATGTACTACCAGATCAGTACTGAGTCCGGGCATGTCATTATAGGACCAAGCAAATATGTCCTCGTACTCATGTAACATCTTAATTAGATCTTCTCTGAGGGAAGCCTCTAAATGTACACTGATTTTTGTTTCCCGGACATTCTCCTCACTTCCCAGATTAATAGATTCTGTCTCGTTTAAGTTCGGTTTGGGTTTTTCCTCATAATGATTCAAATCTTTACTGATTTCCTCCAGTATTTCCTCATCCTCATATTCTACTTCATATTCACTTTCAATTTCCTATATAGCTATTCGATTATCAAGACTGGACCGGGAATCCTTCATGCATGACATATCATTGGAATCAACAAATATTGAACTGTACAAAAGAAGAAAAATAAAATAAGGCAAAAATGGAAGAAAGAAAGAAATTGCATTTCATTGATTTTTCAGAAAGGTAACAAGCATTGGATACATTTGTTTTTGATGAGGTGTGGGATTACAAAACAAAACACTTTTGGGGAAATGAAATATGTAAAGCTAACTACCACAACTCCCTCCTGATCGGAAGAGGAGTAGCTTCCTAGTTATTAAACGCAATGCTGGGTCCCACGAATTGAACATCCATTTTACTCGTTCCCTCACCCATTTCCAACACATTCACATCTTCAAATAGTATCTTGAACCTTGCTAGGAGTTCCGCATCTGGTCTTATTTCAGCACGACTTGGCATAACAGTCGCCGAATGTCTTCGTGTACCAGGCCTAGTAAATGAATCAGATAGTTTTGGAATATGTTATGAGAGGGATCAACTTTTCTTTTTCATTTTCTTGGCTCTTTGGATATCGGCAACAGTAGGCTTAAAACCCAGACCAAAAGTGTCATTACTTCCTAGAAAATGGATTGGTTTTGTTATACCTTGTAGAGTTACCCCCAGGCCTTTCCCCGGTGCAAACCCATTTCTTATCATTTCCTTTGCTACCATCACTGCTGTAGGAGCCACTGTGGGAATCGGCATGTTCTTCCCTTCAGATATTTTTTTCACTACCACAGCATCCATGCTTGATATACCCACGGGCCTTTATCCCCTTCAGTTTCTTCGAACGACATTATAGTATTGCAGAAATCATCATCTCCATGCACTATGATCTCCTGTTGTTCCCATTCAAATTTCACCATCTGATGCAGAGAGGATAGAACAACATTCGCCGCGTGGATCCACGGACGTCCCAATAACAGATTGTAAGAAACAGCAACATCTAGCACTTGGAACTCCATAGTGAAGTCCACCAGTCCGATAGTAATCTCATACACAATGTCTCCTACAGTATTCTTGCCTCCTCCATCAAAACCTCGTAAACACACACTATTCCGATAAATTCTATCAGGATTGACCTTTAACTTTCCTAAGGTTGAGAGTGGGAAAATATTGTCACTTGACCCGTTGTCCACCAGAACACGGGTGACTACGAATTCTTTACACTTGACTGTGAGATATAGTGCTTTGTTATGCTCCATTCCTTTAAGCGGCAACTCATTATCTGAAAATGTTATCTTGTTTGTCTCAAAGATCTTTTTCGTGATTTTCTCCAAATGGCATACTAAAATATTCTCAGGCACATGTGCTTCGTTCAGAATTTTCATCAACGCCTTCCCGTGCTCTTCAGAATGAATTAGCAATGATAATAATGAAATCTGCGCAGGCGTTTTTCTCAATTTCTCCACTATTGAGTAGTCCTGAGCCTTCATATTTTTCAATAACTCTTCCGCTTCTTCTTCAGTAACTGCCTCTTCACGTGATTTGGGTTCTCCTTTACTATTTTTGTCTTCCTCAACTCTTCCGGGGCAAAGCATCGCCCGGAGCGAGTGTGTGTTTCATTGACTTCTCCTTCAACCTCCTTCCCCTTGTACATCATTGTAACTTTATTATAGTTCCACGGTATGGCCCTGGTGTTCACGACTGGCATCTGCACCACCGGTTTGATAACCACAGGTTCCACATAAGCTCCCTTCACGATCAATAAAGGCTTGGCTCCCGGCACTACTACTTTCACGGGCTCGACCACTGATGGCTTCTTTATTGGCAACTCAGCTGATGCTTTCTCCTTTTCAACTTCTCCTTCCACTTTGTTATTAGATTTAATCATCATCACTGATTGAGAATGTTTTTTTACTGCTCTCTCCCTGTTCCAACTCTATCATATGCGTCTCATGATGGGCTGGCAATGGATTCTGCGTGATATTGGGAGTTTCCGGAGCTTGCACTTCGATCCTCCTGGTATCAATAAGATCTTGTATTGCAGACTTTAAATGCCAACACTTTTCTGTATCATGTTCCGGCGTCCCAGAACAATATTTACATCAGATTGATTGGTCAAGATTTTTGGGTGGTGGGTTTGGAATTTTTGGCTCAATAGGGCTTAGCATCCCTAGCTCCTTCAGGCGATGAAAAAGTGGTATATGAATCTCCTAACGGAGTGAATGTTTTCATTACTTGGGCTCTATTTCTTCTTACTTCCGGATCTGGATAGAAGCTCGGTCTATTTGGATTTTTGTATGTTTTGGAAGTCGGGTAACTATTTTGTGCGTGGTATACATTTTGTGGAGCTGGGGTATGCCATACATGTGGAGGCGGTGGGTAATGTTGAGCACGTGGGAAAGAAAAATGTGGAGTGGTGGGAGGATAATATGGTGGAGGTGGGTTGTAAGGTGCTGGTGGATATGGTTGGTATGGACGAGGTGTATGATGATATGTATTGGGGCCCCGAGACCACGATCTACTTTCGATGACCACAACTTCCTCCTTCTTCTTTTTGCCAATTGATCCCACAGTTTCGCTTTGTTTGCCTGGTTAGTGGCCTTAATAGCCGAATAACTCATGATATTATTTGTTTTTTAACCCCTCTTCTATGAAACTTCCTATATTAACCACCTCGTTGAAGGTTTTTCCAATTGCCGATACCAGGTGACCATAGTAAGTTGGCTCTAAAGCCTGTAGAAAGCAGTCCACCATTTCTGTTTCCTTCATGTGAGGGTCTACTCGTGCAGCCTGCTCCCTCCATCTGAACCCGTACTCCCGGAAACTTTCTCCGGGTTTCTTCTCCATTTTAGTTAATGACAACCTATCAGGGATAATCTCTAGATTGTACTGGAAATGGTTGGGGAATAACTGAGCTAGGTCATCCCAGATGAACCACCTGGTATGATCCTGTCAAGTACCATTCTAGCGCTGAACCGTTTTAGCTCTAGCTAAAATAAGACATCAATAACTTGTCTCGTCCCCCTCCTCCATGCAGTTTACTACAGTAACCCCTCAGATAGGCTACTGGATCCCCGTTTCCGTCATACATATCAAACTTAGGTAGCTTAAATCCGGCTGGGAGCTGTACCTCTGGAAACAAGCATAAATCTTTATATGCGACACTCACTTGGCCTCCTAGCCCTTGTATGTTACGGAAGGATTGTTCAAGACTTCTCATCTTTCGTGCCATCTCTTCTTGTTCCAAATTTCTGACAGGCTTTTCTTCTGTCATATCTATGAGCGGTGTGTAGGAGTCATGTTGCCTGAATGTTGGCTCTGGTGGATAATAATGAGTGTCCTGAACATGGAACAGTGGTTCACTGGAAGATTTATGTAGAGCGGCAGGTGGTGGCGCCACGTATACAGGGGCGACCTGAGGTGAATGTGGTGATGGAACTTGTTTGGATAGTGGTGGTGGTGCCTGTAAAGTTGTGGCATAGTAATGTTGGTAGTTTGGGTATGTGGAGGATGAGTTCATAGTAGGTGGTTCAGGATTCGGATTTGAGGGAGGGACGTATGCTGGGTTGGCTGGATAGGAAGGCAAAGGTTGACCCCTAGACCAGGCCTGGTACATGATTCACGTCCAAGCAACGGTCGTAGTCAATATAACCTGGTCTAATAAGTCCAGAATCGATCCCACAGAGAATTAACCTACCAATTGCAACTTTCACACCCCAAGAACACTTCCGAATCATTTCCCAAATTTTGAATATATTTTTGTGGAGATTTTCTAACAATTAACTTTCGCAAGAATTAAAGACTTAAAAGAATGAATTGAATATTGGGTAAAAGAATATAGAGAAAGATTAAGGTATTGATTTCCACTATTGATGGAATCCCTTCTGTTTATGCTCATACAAATTGTCAATATATTCTATCAATCATGAATGCTATGTACCGTAACCCTCTCCCGAGCAATTACAATAATTTACTAGTGCACTCTCCCGAGCTACCTAAGCTAGCTTTAATTTGAATAGTTCACTTAAGATTGCACCCAAGACTTCGTTATTCCTAATCCCGTCTTTACGCCTAAAGTTATAGATTCCTCCAATAACCTAGGTGTGGTGTTGTTCAACAATATACCTAAATATGCACTCTTTTCCAAGTTATGCACACTAAATAGGCACCAGCTAATCGGGACGTCTACCAATTAACTACAACAATAACGAAGTTGAACAAATAGAAATCTAGCTAACAATTTGTAATCACATAAACGAGAAGTTCATCACTCAATAGATTCCATCAAAACCTTAGAAAAGGATTTAGCTACTCATGCTCAAAGAAACAAGAATAATAATTGAATTCATAAACAAATAATTGATATAAAAGAAAGGAATAAGTTGAGAGAGTTCTCTCTTACTAATAATCTTGCAAAAGTAGTCAAAAATACAATGCTTGCCTCTTTTGGGCGGACTAGAGGTTTATATAGAGGTTTTAGGGCTTAAAATACTGAATTTGTACAAAACTAGGAATAAAATTGCAGCGCCTTCCGCGGTCGCGGACGAAGCGCGAATAGAACAGTTCTCTGATTCTTCAAAAAGTTCTGCGAGCTTGTTTTTCTGCGGTTCATCCGCGGTCGCGGGTGAACCGCGGATGAACAGTAATCCGTATTTCTTCTTCAAATTTTCAATCTAACTTCATTTCAACTCTTCACTTGGCCTTTTCATCATCTTGTGACTCCAAAATAGCCCCTTTAGCATCCAATGGCTCATGTGTACCTATAACACACCAATAAACACTAATCAAAACATTTTGTCATCATAAACAAGATCAATTCAACAACAAAGTGTGATTATTTAGGGCATAATTATAGTCAAATTCACCTATTATCAGTACATCTTCGACATTTGCCGTTTTAACTTATACATCTCCTCTTTCATACCAGCAACGTCCACAACTTCTTCTTCCTGTACCGGATCCATAATGGTGGGTTCGATCTCCTGAGTCACTGCTTTAGTCATAGCTTTTGAATGTGTATATTGTGATGTGCCAGAATGCCAGTTGCCAGCTAAAAATCTGATACTCATCAACAACAAAACTCGTTAATAGTTAGCTCATAAGGGGTAAAATGTCATAATTAAGAATCACAACTTTTTCCTTGATCATTATGCATCATCCAGACATTTATTCCTCTTTGGACCACCACTTTCTTTTCACATATGTTTTTCTATTCATTTCTTTTTTCTTTCTTGTTTCTTCTTTTCCATTTTTTTTATTTTCATTTTTGCTTTCCATTCCTACATGTTTGCCTATCGCCCAGACAGTTTATATAAAAATGGAAGGAAAATAACAACTTCTTTTGAATTTTTCATTGATACTCAAAACATTGGTTACAAATGATGTTGTACTACAAATGCAAAAGAAAGAATGCAGATACAAAATGTATGCGCTATGAATACATTAAAGCTCCCAGTGCCCGGGAGACGTCGTTCGGTCTTGCCGCAGGCCTATATGCTAATCCACTTTGGAGTTTATCCAGGTCGAACATTACTTGCTTTACAAAGAACTTTACTGCTGATGTGAATGTTGATCGGGACATATCTTCACACAATTGGCATTTCCTTGTGATGTGGTACTGAGCAATGTTGATGATTTTTTCTCGGATGACCCCCTTTTCCTGAATCAGCCTACCAATCTGTTTGGCACGGGTGTCTAAGGTTTGTTGGTTCTCCTTTTGTAGTTGTTGTAGCTCTAATTCTAACCGAGCCATAGTCATGTAGCAATGTTCTCTCTCTACTTCGAACTCTTTGGTTTGCTTGCTACTTTTGACTTCGGCTGTAATGATTTTCTTTCTCAATCGAGCTACCTCAACCTTGTGTTTATCTTGTAATTGCTGAACCATTCTAACTATTTCCTCAGCATTTCTGGCCAGTTGTTTCGGAACCCTGACTAACTCCTTTTCTGCTTTATCAATATCAAAGCTATAGTCATTTACTTTGCGCCGAAGATTTTCAATCAATTTCTCATCTCGGGCTAGGCGAACTGGGGTTTCGGCTGCGGTTTTCATCTTTGCAATTTGAGCCTTTAAGATTTCATTCTCTTTCTCAGCTGCTTCTTTTCTCCCTCATCGGATGATGCTTGTAAGCCGTTCGCAAATTTTAGATCTTGGAATTATTTCTCTAACAAGCTGATTCTGGCTCTGTACTCATTTTCTCTGGCCACCCAATCTCTGTTCTCCTTAGACTGCTCGGCCAATTCCTGAATGTGACGCCTTTTCATTGGTCTATCATGCTCAACATCCCGGCGATACCATGCAGCATACCCTAGTGATACTTCTCCTTGAGCTCGGTTCCCACACAAGTGTCTACCTTCAAGCATTTGCATTCATTCCAAATCTGTTGAATCTTTGCTTCCGGGAATTGTCCGTCCGGACTGATTTCTATGGCTTGTAGGCTGAGGTCCCTGTCTTTTGGTATAACCTGATATCTCCCAAGCTGTCGTAGTACCCTGCACGATGCATAAGGGTGAATGATTTTAAGACCCATGATTAAGAAATGTGACCCTTCCGTTGGCATGTATATCACCTCATTGAGGGGAAACCATCCGTATGGCCAATCAATTTGGCTGACAGTCAACGATCGCAAGTATGAAATCCAACCTTTTTCTCCTTCCGGCAACTTAACTTCTTTTGTTCTCATATAAAACTCCTCAATGCACGTCTTCTCAGATGACCCATAACTCGAGAACGGAGGGTGACAACACAAATGTTCTATCAACCATATCTGGAGAATCAAATTGCAACCCTCGAAGAAGTCATGCCCTGCTTTACATGATGTGAGGGCACGGAAGATATCAGCTACAATCATCGGCGCCAGTGTGCTATTATCTTGCACAAGAAGAGTACTGGCAACCCCGGCGAACCTTATATCAATGTTTCCATCTTTCCTCGGGAATATGACTAATTCCAGGAACGCCACTATAAAGGCAAATCGCCTATGCTCTTCCCACTGGACTCGGTTAGATTTACTGCAGAGCTTGTTCGTAAGATCGTTGAATCCCCCAATATGACCATATCTGTGGTAGATGAAACTTAAAGAACAAAATCCATGAACCAAGTCTTCATTATGGACGTTCTTGACGATTTTCGATGAATCGAGGAATCTGTGCACTGTTATTGCCCTCGGAACCATCGGGTATTTGTCCTTCAAGGGAACCTCATTTTTCCCGATATAATAAGCAATTTCTTCTAATTTAGGAGTGAGCTCAAAATCTGAGAAGTGTAGAACATTATGCGCGGGATCCCAACAAGTGACGAGTGCCCGAATAATATCACCACGGGGTATTATGTCCATCAACCCAGTAAGATCTTTTAGATAGCGTTTGACCCAAACTTGTCCTTCTTGACCCAGATCGTTCCACCATAGTCTCAACTCCAAAGGGATTTTATTCATTAATGTGAAGGGTTCATTTTGTGCTGTGCTTATCCTGCACATTTATTAAAGGCGATTTTATTCAGAAAAGGAAAAAATATTTTTCAAAGACAATTTTCATTTTTGAAGAATTATCCTCTTTAGGCTATTTATTTTAAAAAGAAAAAGACATGACTTCGAAGTGGCCATTTTTTGCAAAAACAGCCTTCCGGCGTCCTTTCGGAACATTCGGCTATTTCCAAAAACAGCAATCACTTTGATTATTTGAAACTAAAACTTAATATTTTTTGGTCATTTTCTAAAAAGGGTGGTTGGACCCGTCAAGGGTTGCCTACGTATCCCACCTAATGGCAAGAATCAAACCTGCGTAGTTCGGTCAGATTGTTATGTGACCAATTATTTCAACAATATTGTTCCTCCTATATTTTCTTTAGATTTTCTTTTCAAATTTTCGACAGCGTTTCAGCAACATTTCAATATTTCTATTCTAAAATTTCTCTTTCTTTTGTTTTTCAAGAATTTTGCCGGTCTGCATAATGATCCACGACACATAAATGCAACATATAATATGCTCGGTCTTTAATATTTTGGGTCACCTATTCTAGACGGACCCAAACCCCCTGTGTTGAGTCCCCTAAGTCAGATATGATGCAAATAATCGTCCTAGACCTATGTTCAATATCCTGTTATTTCATATGGTGCTAGACCGTGAACCCGAGTGGACAAATCGGATCGAGGAGGGGGCTACGTACCGAGGACCCGCGGGGTCGTTCAGCTTTGTAACTTATCCGGCCTCTATTTCTTATTTTTGGTATAACTTAACAGAAAGGGGAGTCTCAACCAGTAAGCACATCCCCGGAGGTAAAGAAGAGAAGGGTTTTCGGCACAATTCTATATATACAATCCATGTAATATCAAAGCGATAAACACGGAGCACGTTGATCAAAGCATATAATGAAGTCGAATAACATTCAAGAATGACAATTCTATCGAGCTCGAATTCTTAAACCCTGAACCAGAAGTTCTGGGTTGCTTATCCCCAGTAGAGTCGCCAGAGCTGTCACACCTCCCTTTTTACTACCTTTCGTTTTTCCAGAAAAAGGAGAATAAGGTATACCTCGTTAATTATCAATACACCCGGGAGGGGATATAATAACAACGAGGAAGGAGTTTTTCCAATTTAAGGACAATCAGATCGGGATTTTATTTAAAATTTCAGAGTCGCCACTTGAGAAAATAATGGTGTCCCAAGTCACCGGTTTATCCCGAATCCGAGGAAGTTGACTCTGTTTTAACAGTCTGCGCAACAAGAAATCCGGATAAGGAATTCTATTAATCTGGGAGAAGGTGTTAGGCACTCCCGGATTCCGTGGTTTCAGCACAGTCGCTCAACTGTCATTTATGATTTTTACTTGATTTGACTATATTATTTTTTACAACACGTGCATGTTTCGTTTTTAATATTTTTTTATGACTTGCGACAACGCGAAAATGTATTTCGAGTCATACCGCAACCAGTACACCTGTGACTTTTAACACGTTTCGGCTTTGCCGAGATTTAAGATTTGAGTCACACTAGATGTGCACTCGTATTAAGGAAAAGTATATTTTAAAATCGTGCCTTATAGCGTCTACGGCTTATTATACTTTTAGGAAGACCGTGGAATTTACTAAACGGTCTTCCCAAATCTATAATTTGTTATTACTTATACGGGGGCCCCGTTTGTTTTGTTCTTATACGAGGCTCGTCCCATTTATTTTAAACTGTCCAATCCTAATGAATACTATATTTTCTATTTTTTTTTTGGTTTTTCCTTGGTCAATTTTAATTATGTTACAATTGCAGAATCGTGTCCAGTATCGTTTACGTTTCCAGACCTGGACTCTCATGGGCTCGAACTAGTAGTTCCCTTTACATATCTGTGTTGCAGAAACCAAGAATATGCTGAATTTGATATTCATAAGCCCACAGGTGAATCTAATTGGATCCAGGCCTGCGCAGTTCTTCAAACCCAGACCAAACGAAAGAGAAAGAAGAAAACATAATTGGAATTTCATGGTATATACATATGCTCAAAATCAGTAGATAAATCAATCAGATTGTATTTATTTCAGAAGAGAAACAAAAGTACAAAATTAACTATAACAATTCTAAATCACCACTATCTAACACTAATGAATCTAAACATCAGACTACTCTTCTTCATACTTTATTAACAGCAATGCTACTCAACTATACGAATTGAACTGTTATTAACAACTAGTTATAATTCATACTATTTGGTTATAATTATCAATTACTAATTAAACTCAAACAGCAGGCTATTTGTGTTAACTACTTCGAATCAGTCAGGTGATTCTTAAATTTGTATTTAACTACTGATTTTAGCTTACGCCATTTACAATTGTTGTTGAACTATGAAAATGAAGAGATAGACCTAAGCTAAGTTAATTATTATGTTCTAATCCATGTTATTACTGCTGTTACTATGTAGGTTACGAATTTTTTTTTTTAAAAACTAGGTGAGTTGATTTAACTAATTATCTTGTTTTTAAAACTAAGCTAAGGTGATTATTACTATAGGGATTCTATACTACCCTACCTATTACATTATTCATCAGCATCACCTCATGTCTCATATGTATCAGTTATACAAACATTTCCTATTGAATTACAAAGGATCTACTTGTACGATAATAATAAGAACAGATAATATAACAGAAACAGTCTCTTATCAAATCAAAGCATATCATTCATTCCTCAAATCAGCTTCCAATTACATGTTTGAGTAAGAGTTGTGTACCTGATTCAGCAAAGTAAATCTATGAGTCTATGAATGCAAATGAAGAAGGATAGTCAAATGATCACAACAGCAGAATCAACAGAGCAAACACAGCATCACATGAATCAACAGAGTAAATCACAGCAAGCACAGTGAATAGCACAGTCGAAAGTAGTCTTCAAGCTCAGCAAATAAACAATCCAACAGTAGACTTGAATAAAACCCAATAGAATCCAACAATGAAGTGTAATAGAAGATCCTAATTGAGTTTCAGAACTATGCTCGATTATACCGAGGAATTCACTCTCAATTTGTGATATTTCACTCTTAATTTCAGAAGTTTTCTTTGAATTTGTAGAATCCAACCCCTTTTCAGGCTTAATTACAGCCTATTTATAGGTGTTATTGGTGAAATTTTGAGGGGGAAATTCAAAAATCTTATTACTAATTTCCTCCCCTTAATTCTTTTATTTATTGCAGTTTAGTACCCTTTTTCAGATTTGAAATGCCTTCCAGCCCTTGCTGGAAGGTTCTAGGGTGATCTTTTTGCTTCTATTATGGGTCTATTACTATAGTACCCTCACTTGCTAAGGGTTTTAACAATTAAGCCTTTTTATTGGGTCTGTTTTACCCTTTGTTTTGTGCATTATTGCAGAAATACTAGGCCTGAATGTCTAATTTATCCCTGCAGGCTCTATTAAATGTACTACTACGCCATTTTTATTCCTTTTTATGCCCCTACTCTTTCTTATTAATTACCCCACCTGTCCAAGGTCTAGGTATTCAGGTTTTAACTGTTATTTAACTGCTGGCCATCAATTATATGTCATTTAAGACTTGGCCAGTTTTAGACCTTAATTTCTTTCAATTTTAACCTCTTTAAGAGGTAACCTTTCTATTATTACTTATTGAATTTACAGGACTGGCCTATTTCTTACTTAGAATTAAACACTTTATAGAATTAGCCATTTTATTGTTTTGACTTAGAGAATTAGCCACTTTTAGACTTAGTCTTAGCATTACAGAGTTGGTCACTTTTTATACTTAGGCTTAGCCTTGCAGAATTAGCCACTTTTAGACTTAGGCTTAGCCTTGCAGAATTAGCCATTTTAAACTTAGGCTTTTAGACTTATAGAATTAGCCAATTATATTACTTTCAATACTTAGCCAATTAACTAATCAATTATCTATTACAGCTATAACCAATACCCTAAAGCACAATAGGATTAATCATAGTCTAATACATGAATTCTATTACAAATACAGCCCACTTATGTCAATTTACACACATAGCTACAATCAAAAATCATTTATCATTTAACCAAAACTCAGAGGGAAATTAGATAACGGTTGAATCTCAATTAAACGACTCATAACTTCATATTTAAGCATAACTAACAAATCCAACATAAGAAAGCATACTCACAACACATTCATGCACATACTCATAAAAAACCTTAAAAGGCTCATATATATCAGTTAAGCATAATAGACAGGATTTGATAACAGGCTAATGATAGCAAGTTTATTAGACTAGAATATGCCAAGACTCATAGAAATCAGAAGATGAAACTATTAGAGGCATGTTATAACAGAAAACATATAAAAGATGAAATAATCAGAAGATAGAAGATAAAGAGATTTTAACGACTAAACATGCAAAGAAGATTAACTACGACTAACAAAGAAAGCAAAATAAACAAGGAAATCATGCTAACAATCAAAACAAAAGAAAAAACAGGAGAGAATGACTTAGCTTGGTAGGAACTGTCTCCTGAGCTTTCCTTATTCTTTTCTTTCTCTTCTTTTCCTTTTCTTGTTTCTTTTTCTTTTCTTTTCTTCCAGTTTCTTTTAGACTTCAGAGAGTTGAAGTCTTTATTTTCATATTTTCTTTAACTGGTTATTTTTCTGGATTTTTGGTGGTGAAGAAGTGTTATATGGGTATAGGGGTGTGTTTTGTGGGTGGGTATCGTTTGTGAGTTCGCTAGAGTTAGGGTTCCGACGAGTTTATTTTGAAGATTCGAACAGTTCTGGAAATATTCGAGGGAAACTACCTATGTAGGGTTAAAGATCCCCTCATGGTGATTAAATGGTGTAATTTTGGGAGGTTGGTTCAAAGTTTGATGGTCACCGGAAAAGATTCCTGTGGCCAGATTTTCAAGAAAAAGGGATGTTCTGGGTTTCTTTAAGGTTTCAGGGGGGTTTCATGTGAAGAAGATAGAAGAAAAGGGTTTTGGGGTCAGGGGTGGCCAGAAACGGCCATTGGTGCCGGCCAGTCTCCATGGGAACGGAGATGAAGAAGAAGAGATGAAGAAGGAGACGGATGAGGGGGGCTAGGGTTTGGGGATTAAGTGAAATGGCCGGTCTCTGAAGGAGACTGGCATTAAATACTCTGAATGGCCTGGGCGATCCTGGCCCTTAGATCATTCTTGATCAACGGCCAGGATTAAAAGATCTTGAACGGCGTCGTTTGAGTGTTAATGAAGATAGCTTAGTCTCCGTCAGATCATTTTAGATGAACGATCAGGATTAAATTGACAAAACTGTGTCATTTAATTTATTTAAAGAGATTCAAAATCGTCCGTTTGATTGATCACATGGACGGCCAGGATTCAACCTATATAAATGGACCGGACATAACAGTCTCTATGGGCTGAAGTGTTTTGGGCTTGACACTTTGGCCCAATTATTGTATTTTCATGTATTTTGATTATTTTTTTCTATATTTTTTTCTTATTGTATTTTATTTTTCTCTTTTTATATTCCTTTCAATTATTAATTCTCTTTTATTTTCCTATTTTCTCTAATTTTTTCTGGTATTTTTTGACATTTTTTGCTATTTTTCTTTAATTTTCTGGTATATTTGTTTTTTTTTTGTTGATTTTCTTTAATTTCCTTTATTTTTTGTGACATTTTCTAATTAACTTATTTAATTTTTTTAATTTTCTAATTGTTTCAATCACAAACATACACTTTATTTCAATCAAACACATAATTGCAAATCAAAAATCTTATTTATTTTAATATTGGAATTTATTTGCCTAGGGCAAAAATCATGTGCTCACACTTGATGTCGAGCAGGAAAGAGATAGAGGCAACGTACAGGCTGCGACACTCACTCCAGTGCCCATTGAACTGGATGAGTTCATCGGGTTGACAGAAGTTATAGTCCAGCCAATAGCTAAAAACAAAGATGTGCAGCAGAGAACAGAGAAAGTAGCTGAGCTGGTAGAGCAGCCGGTTGTGGAACAGGTTATAGAGAGAAAAATCCCAAGTGATTGGGAAGAATAGGCCTCCAGCCCCATTTCTCCAAAGGTTGCCCAAACACCAGAAAGGGGAGCAATACAAGAGATTCTTCGAGATGCTCAAGCAAATCCATGTAAACATTCCCTTAATTGAAGCTTTGAAAGAAATGCTTGGGTATGCTAAGATGATGAAAGATTTGATGTCGCGGAAATTTGATTTCCAAGACTTGGCCACCGTAACTCTTACACAGACATGTAGTGCAGTGGTCTGTAGACCCATAGCTGAGAAGCTATCCGACCCAGGTAGCTTCACCATTCCAGGCACTATAGGAAACTTTTCCTTTGCTAAGGCATTATGTGATTTGGGGGCAAGCATAAATCTTATGCCCTTGGTGATCTATAAGAGGCTGGGCATCGGGAGAGCCAGACCTACTTCTATGTTATTACAGCTCGCTGACAGGACAGTTAAGCGTCCATTCGGTATAGTGGATGATGTGCTCATTCAGGTGGGGAAGTTTGTGTTTCCCGCCGATTTTGTGATTCTGGACTGCAAGGTGGACGAGGAGATTCCTATTATGTTAGGGAGACCGTTCCTAGCCACAGGGAGAGCATTAATTGATTGTGAGACTGGGGAACTCAAGATGAGGTTGAATGATGAGGAGATCATAGTCAATGTGCAAAAATCCATGAGGCGTCCTAGTGAGTTCGCAGATTGCTCTCTCATTGATGCAATAGATGTGATAGTGGAGACAGATGATGTAGAATTGATTGCTGAAGATCCACTTCAGGCATGCCTGATGAACTTAGAAGAAGTAAATGGTGAAAGCCTGGCAGAGTGGGTGCTATCTCTGGAAGGTAAGGGGTTTTGGGATAGACAGTTGGAGTTTGAACCTCTACATTTAGAGAAGAGAGAGACCCCTCCAGCAAAACCATCCATTGAAGAGCCACCAAAGCTGGAGCTTAAACCACTACCATCTCATCTCAGGTATGAATTTCTAGGCCCTAACTCCACTTTACCTGTTATTATCTCATCTGGTTTGCTAGATGTGCAGGTTCAAAAACATATACAGGTACTTAAAGAATGCAAAACTGCCATTGGGTGGACCATGGCAGACATAAAGGGGATCAGCCCCGCATACTGTATGCACAAGATTCTCCTGGAAGAGGGGCACAAACCTTCCAGGGAACATCAAAGAAGGCTGAACCCAAACATGAAGGAAGTGGTGAAGAAAAAGGTAATAAAGTGGCTAGACGCGGGAATTATTTTCCCAATCTCTGATAGTAGTTGGGTTAGCCCAGTTCAATGTGTTCCAAAGAAAGGTGGCATGACGGTGGTGAAAAACGAGAACAACGAATTGATCTCAACAAGAACTTTCACCAGGTGGAGAATATGCATGGACTACAGGAAGCTGAATCTAGCCACCCGCAAGGACCACTTCCCACTTCCCTTCATTGATCAGATGCTTGAAAGGTTGGCAGGGAGGTGACACTTTTGTTTCCCAGATGGGTACTCGGGGTACAATCAAAACTCCATAGCACCCGAGGATAGAGAATAGACCTCTTTCACATGCCCATATGGCATTTTTGCCTTTAGAAGGATGCCATTCGGACTATGAAATACACCTGCCACATTCCAAAGGTGCATGATGGCTATATTCACCGACATGGTGGAAGATATTATGGAGGTGTTCATGGATGATTTCTCATTGGTAGGGAATTCATTCGATAAATGCCTTGTCAATCTGACAAGAGTGCTGAAGCGGTGCATGGAGACAAACTTGGTGCTAAACTGGGAGAAGTGCCATTTCATGGTGCAAGAAGGTATAGTTTTGGGGCACCGGGTTTCGAGCAAAGGTATTGAGATAGACCGAGATAAAGTTGATGTCATTGCAAAGTTGCCTCCACCAACATCTGTCAAGTCCATTAGAAGCTTTCTTAGACGTGTCGGTTTTTACCGGAGGTTCATTAAAGACTTCTCCAAAATCTCAAACCCTCTCTGTAAGTTGCTTGAAAAGATCATGCCTTTTTATTTTCTGATGAGTGCAGGATTGCATTTGAAGAGCTGAAGAAGAGGTTGGTCACAACACCCATCATTATTGACCCCAACTGGGAGCAACCTTTTGAGCTGATGTGTGATGCAAGTGATTACGCGGTGGGGGCAGTGCTTGGCCAAAGGAAAGATAAGCTGATGCATCCAATCTAGTATGCTAGTAGAACATTGAGTAGAGCACAGCTAAACTACACAGTGACAGAAAAGGATATGCTAGCGGTAGTGTTCGCGTTCGACAAATTCAGGTCCTATCTCATAGGATCCAAGGTAATAGTATACACTGACCATGTAGCACTAAGGTACTTAATTGACAAGAAGGACTCTAAGCCGCACCTAATTCGTTGGGTGTTGCTTTTACAAGAGTTCGATCTTGAAATCCATGACCGGAAGGGCACCAAAAATCAAGTCGCTGATCACTTATCACGACTTGAAGGAGCTGAAATTGTCAAAGAGAGTGGAGAAATTCTGGAAACCTTTCCAGACGAGCAGCTGCTCGCTACCACTTTCCTTGAAGCACCATGGCATGCAGATTATGCAAACTATATGGCCAGTGGTATTCTTCCTCATGACCTATCATCGGTCTAGAGGAAAATATTTTTTCGTGAAAGCCAACTTTATTATTGGGATGAACCCTATCTGTTTAGGATATGCCTTGATAACATGATCCGGAGATGCATCCCCGAGATCGAACAATCTTTTGTTTTGTAGGCGTGTCATGCTTCCACATATGGTGGCCACTTTGAAGGAGTGCGAATAGCTGCCAAGATACTTGAGGTCGGTTTCTACTGGCCAACGGTATTTAACGATGCACACTTGTGGGTGAAAGGTTGCAATGAATGTCAACGCACCAGGAACATCTTCCGATGTCATGAGATGCCTATGAACCCAATTCAACAGGTGGAATTGTTTGACGTTTGGGGAATAGACTTCATCGATCCCTTCGTCAACTCCTACGGCAATAAGTACATCCTTGTTGCTGTAGACTATGTATCCAAATGGGTGGAAGCGGTAGCATTACCCACCAACGATGCTAAGGTGGTGGTTGGATTTCTGAAGAAGAACTTTTTCACCTGTTTTGGGACTCCAAGGGCAATCATTAGCGATGGGGGCACTCATTTTTGCAACCGGGCATTCGAGAAATTGTTGGCCAAATATGATGTGAAGCACCGGGTGGCTACTCCATATCACCCGCAGACCAGCGGGCAAGTTGAGGTCTCCAACAGGGAGATAAAGAGTGTATTAACAAAACCAGTGAACGCCACGAGGACCGACTGGTCCAGGAAGCTCGATAATGCATTATGGGCATATATGACAGCATTCAAGACACCAATCGGCATGTCACCATACAAATTGGTGTTTGGGAAAGCTTGTCATCTACCTGTGGAACTAGAGCACAAAGCATGGTGGGCACTAAAGCAATTAAATCTCAGTTGGGATGAAGCTGGTAAATCTAGAGTCACCGGGTTACATGAGATGGATGAATTTCGGTATCTGAACTTCGAAAGCCCAAGATTATACAAAGAGAGGATGAAGCGGCTACATGACCAGAATATCATAGAGTGTAACTTCAAAACCGGGGACATGGTACTTCTATATAACTCAAGCTGGTAGCTCGAGCGAGGAGCGGAGCCTAGCCCTATAGCTATAGGCTATATAATATTCTATTTCCTGATACGGTTGTTCCCGGGCAAATTGAAATCAAGGTGGTCAGGCTCATTCCGGGTGATTGAGGCATTACAGTCGGGCGTTGTGGAAATACAAACTATTGATGACTCTCGCACTTTCAGAGTCAATGGTCAGCGGTTGAAACTATATGTTGGCATGGATGAAATCAATGAGAAGGTGGAACTACGATTAGATGAACCTCAAAGGTCTAGCGAGCCTTCAAATGCACTAAGTTGAGTCGTGCCGCGATGTTAAATCAGGCGCTACGTGGGAGGCAACCCATGAAATTGTTGTAAGTATAAATCATTATAGTTAGTCTAAAAAACAAACTGCTGCTGCTAGGCGAAAGATTCAGAGACATTGTTCTACCGTGGTCCAACTGCGAACGTGGACCGACCGCGGAAAAATAGCATCTCTGAACCTTCTGCTTCGCGGTCCAACCGCGAACGCGGACCGACCGCGGTTGACCGCGGTCAGACCTGGGCAGCGCGGAAAAAACACAAAAACGTTCAAAAATTCCCCTCCCCCCCTTCATTTTTTTCAGCCAGCCGCCCCCCTCTCCCCATTCTCTCTCTAAAACTATATTTTCTCCTCTTTCTCTATACTCTTTCTTCTCCAATTTTTACCACATTCCTCCACCACTTCCCCAACTCCTTCAAATCCATCTTCCCCCTCTTCCCTCCTTCTACAAGTAAGTTTTCCTTCTATTTTTCTTTTTAGTTTATCTTGTTAATTTTTTTTTGTAGATTAATTAGTAAAAAACAATTTAGTTTAACTCACTTTATTTGTAGTATTTGTGTAATACCATGCTAGGCTTAGTGGAATATGTATATATAATTTTTTTTATTAGTATTAATGTTGTATATATGAGTTTTGGGATTTTGGTGTATTCAAAATTGTTGGGTCTCCATTATGTTGAATTGTGATATTTATGGTGGTTTGGAGACCCAATTTGGTGGTTGAATTATTTGTTGTTGTTTTGGCCCAAGTTTGGCAAAAATATGTTGTAGTATTTGGTTGTTGTATTTTTAGGGGAGAGAATGCCTAAGTTTTGGTTGATTTGATGTTGTATATAATTGGAGATGGTGTATGTATAATTGGGTAATGTTGGAATGCCAAAAGAAGTAAGTGTGGGATGCACTAGGTAACTTGGTGAAATTGTTAGACAATTATGGTCAAAAGTAGGGGTTGTGGTATGATAGAACTAGAGGTCATACAATTGTAGTCCACGGATGGTGAAGTCTGAGTAACCAACAGATGTACTAACGTAATGGAAATTTTTTTGTTGCCTCTATTGTGCAGGATTATGGCTCCTAAAAGATCCAGGAATGCGGCAATCTCGTCTAGGAAACCGACCTATGACGAGTCTCGGTTAACGGGCGAGGAAGCTGAAGCGGACTTTCATGCCAAGGCCACTAAAGCTTGGCTACATGAGATCGCAATCGACAGGATGGCTCTTCGGGCTGAAAAGCCTGATATATACGAGGAGACCCGACGCCGGGAGATGGAGTTCCTGTTCGATCAACCGACCCTCATCAACAAAATACTAGTTAGGGAGTTCTATGCGAACGCACCCTACAGAATGGCCAGGACAATCTTCGTCAGAGGTAAGTATGTTTGGGCTAAAGTACCTACTATTAGGCAGGCTCTTAGACTGCCCGCGTTTTCTAGTGACGTGGACTTTTACCACGATAGGCCCGGTGTCACTTGGGACACCTTAATTGAGGCCTTGTGTGTCAATGGTCATCTCATCTGGATAAGCACCAAAGTACTTTGAATTCTAGCAGCTTCACTCATACTGCCAAGTGCTGGTTCTCGGTTATTTGTAACCGTTTTCTACCCTCCAGCAACACAACAGATGTAAACTTTAATAGGGCATTGCTGACATGGTGCTTTTTCACCCATCGGGACGTTGACGTTGCCCGCATGATAGGTGACGAGATGGTGCTGAGGGGACCCTTCAAATCCAAGGGATTTTACTTCCCGTCTCTTGTCACTTCTCTGTGCCACTCCCACCGGACTCTGGTACTACCTATGGATGGTGAGCTTCCTAAAAAAGCTCTATTCAAGGCCTCTTACATCCGGGCAGGTAGAGGGACCGACCCGATTGATATAGATGATGAGGATGACCCTGTGCCGGTTGTCCAGTCCCGGCAATCCACTGACTCTGCCGGCCCTTCTAGGCATGCTCATTATGGAGCTGGCCTATCTAGGTCCCACTCTACTAAACCTATGCTTAGGTCTATGGAGGAGGAGGTTGCGAATCTACACACCTCAGTGGATAGTCTACACACGCGCATGGACGCGATGTCTCAAAGGCAAGCTGGGACTGAGAACAGGTTCATGGCATGGCTCCGAGCTCTGGGTCGCACTTGCAATGTCGACCCCGCCACCGTCTCCGACTCTGAGTGAGTCACATGTAAGTTTTCTCACCCTTCTGAGCTATACATGTATTATTATGCCATGAGGACATGACATGATCTTAAGTGTGGGGTGGGAGACTTATCTTGTATTGTATGTTGTACATAGTAGTTGTAGTTGTAAATTATATTAGCTAGCTTGGCCCAATGATGGACACTTGGCGACGGGTTTCTTAAGGGTCTAAGTCGGAATAAAAACACAAAAAAATCAAAAATTTGAAAAAATCCAAAAATATGAGTAGAGGACTCTTCCTGATGACGGACTATTTGGACAATTACTCTTGAGGGACGTAGTCCATGTAGCGATTTTTATTTCTTTTATTTTCTTTTTCTAGGTAGTGTATCACCTCCCTCTTGGTTTTTCTTTTGATCACAGTTCTTTTCCAAGGGTTTTTATTGAACCGGGTTAGGTAGATTTTTCTTTTTAGGATTAGAGGGCAAAATGTTAACATGTAACCCCAAGTATGCACATTAGCAAAACTAAAATGAACTTGAGAATGTAGCCTTAAATTGCACAATACATCTTGCTTGAACATTGATAGGACTCTGTAGATGAACCTGATTCTAAATGAGTTGCATGCTAAGTGTGTGTGAGCTTTTACCTACATTATATGTTTTTACATGATACCTAGAACTTGCCCTGTGTGTTTGCAAAGCGAAATAGAAGTTGTTTGGTTATAGAGATGATAGAGGCATTTCTTTGTGTAACCCTATAAATTAATAAGCTGTGAATTCACTTGTACATAGTATCCTAGTTAACCCCTTTGAGCCTAAAGCCTATTCTTTGATAACCCTTGAATGTTCATAAAAATCGATATCGTATATTGTTCTACTTTACCTCCTAGAAGCACTTGTGTTGTAATGAAGATGCAAAAGTCTAAGTGTGGGGTGAAGAGGCGTTGAAAAAGGAAAAATCAAGAATGAATGGTAGAAAAATGGTGAACTGGTAAAATATTGTAAATGCTACAAAGCTTTGAAAAAAATATCAATGTATATATGTAAAATAGAAAGGCTAGTTACACCAATAGAAAATTGGGGATTAAAAGTGAATAAAGGTGAAGGAATGTTTAGGGGAGGCATAATGCAAAAGCCTAAAGGGAAGTTGTGAAAAAGAAAGAAAGTGCTTAGGGAGGTTAGCCACTATAACCAAAAGTATCCTACCCATCCCATAGCCAACATTACAACCCTTAAAGACCTCTTGATCTGTGATTGAATAACTCGATTAGTGGAGTATTACACTAGGGGCAAGCCTATGGTGTATCTGTACGCATATGAATGTTCTTTGTTAAGAGTGAGTGAATTCTTCCTATATCTATAAGTTCCATGTTCTAAACTGTTTATGTGTGGGAACGTCTCTCAATAAATGGTGTGAGGGCATGTAACTCAGGAAGAAAAAGGTAAATTTGCAAGTCTGTGATAATAACTAGAGTAAGCAATAATGTGCTGGCATTTGAGTTTACGGTTAGGTAAGGATTGTGCATGTCTTAGGTTAACCATGAATGATAGCTTTTGTGACATATTTAGGGAGAGGCATTAATAAAAATTGGCCTAAAGTGTGATTAAGGTTGCTCGAGGACGAGCAAAGGTTTAAGTGTGGAGTATTGATAATATGTGAATTTGACTATATTTATGCCCTAAATAATCACACTTTATTGTTGTTTTGATATTATTTATGATGACAAAATGCTTTTATTAGTGTTTTTGCCGTGTTATAGGTACACATGAGCTATTGAAGACTAAAAGAGCAGTTTTGGAGTCATAAGATGGTGAAAAGGCCAACTGTAGAGCAAGATTGAAGTTTGTGCTGAAAAATAAAGTGAAGAATCCGCGGCACTGTTCTGCCGCGGTCCAACCACGAACGCAGATGGACCGCGATAGAAAGGGCTCGCGGAATCTCCGAAGATTCAGAGAGGTTGTTTTTCCTCGATCCAACTGCGAACGCGGATGGATCACGGTTGAAGCCGGAAATTTGAGGGACAAAATTGTCAAGACGCAAATTATGTAACCTAAACCCTATATTTAATGTTAGGATTCGTCCAAGAGAGGCAAGTATTGTATTATTCATTACTTTTGCAAGAAAACTTGTAAGAGAGAACTCTCTCAACATCTTTCTTTCTTTTACATTGAATCTTTGATTATGAATTCAATTATCTATCTTGTTTCTTTGATTATGAGTAGCTAATTCTTTATCTAAGGTTTTGATGGAACCTATTGAGTGATGAACTTCTGGGTTATGTGATTACAAATTGTTATCTAGATTTCTATTTGTTCAACTTCGTTCTTGTTGTAGTTAATTGGTAGGATTCCCAATTAGCTGTGCCTATTTAGTGTGCATAACTTGGAAAAGAATGCATATTAAGGTAATTGTTGAACAATACCACACCTAGATTATTGGAGGAATCTATAATTGTAGGCGTAAAGGTGGGGTTAGGAATAACGAAGCCTTGTGTGCAATCTAAAGTGAACCGTTCAAATTAAAGCTAGCTAGGGTAGCTAGGGAGAGTACACTAGTAAATTATTGTAGTTGCTCGGGGGAGAATTACGGTAAAAATAGCGTTCATGATTGATAGAATAAAATTGACAATTTGTATGAGCATAAACAGAAGGGATTCCATCAATACCTTAGTCTTTCTCTTCATTCTTTACAACATTCAATTTTTTCTTTCAAGTCTTTAATTTCTTGCAAAAGTTAGTTATTATAAAACATCCACAAAAATATATTCAAAAGTTTTGGGAAGCTGATTCAGAAGTGATATTGGGTTTTGGAAGTTGCACTTGATAGGTTAATTCCCTATGGGATCGACTCTAGACTTAATTGATCTTATTATATTGACTATTGAATGGTTGCATGGCATCGCCCTTCGTGCTTTTATGCTCATCCTCACCAAATAATCAATTAAAAGTGCACGACATCACCCTTCATGCCTTTACTCTCATCCTCACATTCATGGCACGACATGATCCTTCATGCTTGATTTAAGTAACAATGGCACGGAATGCTCTTTCGTGCATAAATAGTAAACATGGCACGAAATGATCCTTCGTGCATACATAGTAAAACATGGCACGGAATGATCCGTCGTGCATAAATAGTAAAACATGGCACATAATGATCCTTCGGCGAATATAATTAAAAATGGCACGGCATCACCCTTCGTGCATTATCACTCATCCTCAACCAAATAACAGTCACAGTCAACATGCAAGAAGAATGAAACAGATAACATAAACCATCCCGGCAAGGGAGTAGCAACAATCATAACAATATACCGGCAAAGGAACAACAACAACAACACAACAAAGTCCCGACAAGGGAATAATGATATAACTTAGGAAAGTTCCACATTAGCTCACAACATATATCAACAAACGACTCATAGTCATGCTAGACTGCGGTGTATAGATGCTCGTCACCACGCCTATACACCACACTCGATCATTTAGCAATTAGCAAATTATTATACTCTCTCATATTCCCTCAAGCTAGGATAGATAAAACACTTACCTCGAAGGTTTACTGCCAACTCAGTCCTCAAGAAATGCCTTTCCTTTTGATTTTCGCTCCAATTCAATCGTATCTATACACAATTTATTTAATATCATCAATTCTACTCAACAAACCAGCCTAATTGCCTAATTAAAGTCCTTCTAACATGATGTCCAAAAATAGCAAAACCAACCCCGGGTTCGCTTGGTCAAAACACGAGGTTCGAACCAAAATAAATTCACCCATAACGCCACGAATCAAAAGATATAATTTGTTTTAAGATTCGACCCCAAATTGGGGTTGAATTACCCAAAATTTTCAAAAACCTAATTTTACTCAAAACCCATGATTTCTACCTTGATTTCATGATTTAGGCTTGACTCTAGTTGACTAATGAAAGAAAAGTAAAGGAAATAAGCGGAAAATTACTTACTCAAGTGGCTTGCAAAGACTGCGAATTGATGCTAAACAAATACAACACATAGAGTTTATATAGATGTCAAAGATGGCTGCTGAAATGTGAATTGCCGATGTGGGATCGATGTTTAGGCGGCTTTGACAATTAGTTTTCACTTGAACTTGAATGTGGTAATTTGACTTCTGCCCGAATACTAATACACGTATTTCATAATTCAAGTAGGAGTCTAATTAAGCATTTGAATGAAGTTCGATTCTAAATGGAGATTGCACTATTTTTGAAAAACAATTCAAGTCCAATGTGACTTGGTCTTGGACTTAAGTCCATGCTAGTCTAAAATCCATGTTTACGTAAATTTTGCCTAAGGGAATCCATCTGGTACTTGGATTCAAGAATTGTTTACTTAATCTTGAAAGTGGCATATTGAGATGTAAACAAAAATATGGTTTTTTTTAATAATTTAAGAAAAATAGTTTTAACAAAAAAAATTCTTTTACTTAGGTTCTAGACCTCGAATTTCGATTCCGGGAACATGCCCGAGTCCCATATTTTCCTACGGACCTTCCGGGACCGTCCGATCTCGGGTCCGGATCCGTTTACCAAAATGTTGACCGAAGTAAACTATATAATTATTAATATCAAAATTCTTCAAATATTCCATAGAATTCATATATTCTAACACAAAAATTTTCTGGCTACATGCCCGGACTGTGCATATAAATCAAGGTAATATGAAATAAGGTTTTCAAGGCCTCAGAAGCATGGGACAAATGAGGAAAACAAGTGATGACCCTTTGGGTCCATCACATCCTTCACCTCTAAAACATCTGTTCATCCTCGAATGGACAAGAGAAGGAAGTACCTGAGTTGGGGAACAAATGTGGGTAACGGCTCCACATATCAGACTCGGACTCCCAGGTCGATGCCTCAGGGGGCTGACCTCTCCCCTGGACACGCACGGAAGGGAAACTCTTCGACCTTAACTGCCGAACCTGCCGGTCTAGAATAGCCATCGCCTCATCCTCATAAGATATATCCTTGTCCAAATGGACAGTACTGAAGTCTAGCACATGTGTAGGATCACCGTGATACCTCCGAAGCATAGATACATGATAAACGGGATGCACAACTGATAAGCTAGGTGGCAGTGCAAGTCTATAAGCCACATCTCATACTCGATCCAGAATCTTGTATGGACCAATGTACCTAGGGCTGAGCTTGCCCTTCTTTTCGAACCTCATCACGCCCTTCATAGGCGACACCCGAAGCAATACCCGCTCACCAACCATGAAATCCACATCTCAGACCTTACGGTCTACATAACTCTTCTGTCTGGACTGAGTTGAATGCAACCTCTCCTGAATAGTCTTGACCTTATCTAAGGCCTCCTGAACTAGGTCCGTACCCAGCAACCGAACCTCTCCCAGCTCAAACCATCCGACTGGAGACCGATATCGCCTACCATATAACGCCTCATATAAAGCCATCTGAATGCTAGACTGGTAGCTATTGTTGTAGGCGAATTCTGCTAATGGCAGAAATTGTTCCCTCGAGCCCCCAAAATCAATGACACAAGCTCGGAGCATGTCCTCTAGAATTTGAATAGTTCTCTTGGACTGACCGTCTGTCTGAGGATGAAATGCTGTACTCAACTGAATCGGGGTGCCTAACTCCTGCTGGACCGCTCTTTAGAAATGCGCGGTAAACTGCGTACCCCGATCTGAGATAATAGACACCGGCATTCCATGAAGGCAAACAATCTCCCGAAGTAGGAGACTGATACTGGAATGAAGTGTGCTGACTTGGTTAGCCTATCAACAATGACCCAAATAGCATCAAATTTTCCTCCGAGTCAACGGAAGTCCAGTAATGAAATCCATCGTAAATCACTCCCATTTCCACTCGGGAATTTCAATTCTTTGGAACACACCACCGGGCCTCTGGTGCCCATATTTAACCTTCTGACAATTTAGACACCGAGCGACATACGCAATAATGTCCTTCTTCATCCTACGCCACCAATAGTGTTGCCGCAAGTGCTGATACATCTTTGCGGCGCCCGGGTGAATAGAATACCGAGAACTATGGGCCTCCGCTAAGATCAACTCTCGAATCCCCTCAACGTTGGGCACACAAACTCGCCTCTGCAATCTCAATACTCCGTCATCGTCTAAGGTTAAATTCTTAGCACCTCCCCGCTGCACAGTGTCCCTCAGGTCACGCCAATAAGGATCATCGAACTGCCTCTCACGGATATGCTCCAATTGAGAAGAATGAGCGACCGTGCAGGCCAGCACCCTGTTAGGCTCAGAAATATCTAATCTCACGAACCGATTGGCTAAGGCCTGAACATATAGAGCAAGCGGTCTCTGGCTGACCAGAATATAAGTGAGACTACCCATGGTAGCGGACTTCCTACTCAACGCATCAGCCACCACATTGGCCTTACCTGGGTGATATAAGATCGTGACATCATAATCTTTCAGCAATTCTAGCCATCTCCTCTGTCGCACATTTAACACTTTTTGCTTGAATAAATACTGAAGACTTTTGTGATCCGTGTATACCTCACACGCCACACCATATATATAATGCCTCCAAATTCTTAAGGCATGAACAACTGCTGCCAACTCAAGGTCATGAACCGAATAATTCTTCTCATGGATTTTCAACTGTCTCGAAGCATATGCAATAACCTTTCCATCCTTTATCAATACCGTTCCAAGCCTAGTACGAGATGCATCACAGTAAACTGTATAACGCCCTGAACCCATGGGCAAAATCAACACTGGTGCCGTAGTCAGAGCTGTCTTGAGCTTCTGAAAGCTCGCCTCACACTCATCTGACCACTTGAACTGGGCACCCTTCTAGTTCAACCTGGTCATTGGGGCTGCAATAGAAGAGAACCCCTCTACGAACCAACGGTAATAGCCCGCTAACCCTAAGAAACTCCGAATCTCGGTTACTGAAGCTGGTCGAGGCCAATTCTTGACAGCCTCAATCTTCTTTGGGTCTACCTGAAATACCCTCTACTGAGACGATATGACCCAGAAATGCAACTGAACTCAACCAGAACTTGCATTTTGAAAACTTGGCATATAGCTGATTATTCTTCAGAGTATAAAGAACCACTCTGAGGCGCTTCTCATGCTCTTCCTGGCTGCGGGAGTATACCGGGATATCGTCTATAAAGACTATCACAAACAGATCTAGATAAGGCCGAAACACTCGGTTCATCAACTCCATAAATGCTGCTGGGGCATTGGTCAACCCGAAAGACATGACTAAGAATTCATAGTGCCCATACCGAGTGCGAAAGGTTGTCTTAGGAATGTCAGCCGCCCTGATCTGCAGCTGATGGTAGCCCGACCTCAAGTCTATTTTCGAGAACACCCTCGCTCCCTGGAGCTGGTCAAACAAATCATTAATCCTCGGCAGTGGATACTTATTATTTATCGTCAGTTTGTTTAATTGCCGGTAATCAATACACATCCGCATCGAAGTATCCTTTTTCTTCACAAATAACACCGGTGCACCCCGGGGAGAAACACTAGGCCTAATAAAGCCCTTTTCTAGTAAGTCTTGCAATTGATATTTTAACTCCTTTAACTCTGGCAGGGTCATGCGATACGGTGGAATAGTGATGGGCTGAGTGCCCGGTGCCAGATCAATACAGAAATCGATATCCCTGTCGGGTGGCATACCCGGCAGGTCTAAAGGGAAAACCTCAGGATAATCCTGTATAATAGGAATTGAATCAATAGAAGGAATCTCCGCGCTAGAGTCACGAACATATGCCAAATAAGCTAGACACCCCTTCTCGACCATGCGTCCAGCCTTAATATATGAAACATGGACTGGCCTGGGGTCCCTCTCCACTCTAGTCGGGGTGATTCTGGCAAGGCCAAGGTCACTGTCTTAGCATGACAATCTATGATAGCATGATACGTGGACAACCAGTCCATCCCCAATATAACATCGAAGTCCACCATGTCTAATAGCAATATACAACATGGGTCTCAAGACCCTTAAATATAACTGCGCACGAACGATGCACCCGGTCGACTACTATATAGTCGCCCACTAGTGTAGACACATAGACTAGGATGTTCAGGGAATAGCAAGGCACGACCAGGCATGATGCAAAGTAGGAAGACACATATGAATATGTAGACCCAGGGTCAAATAATACTGAAGCACCTCTATCACAAACCAGAATGGTACCTGTAATCACAATATCTGACGCCTCTGCCTCTGGCCTAGATGGTAAAGCAAAAAATCGGGGATCGGCACCACCTCTCTAAACTCTGTCTCTAGGACGGTCATCCACCGGCTGACCTCTACCTCTAGCGGGATGGTCTCCACCTCTACGGTCTCGACCTCCACCTCTACGGTCCCTACCCCCACCCCTAGCTGGCTGGGCAGGCTGTGGGTCAGCTGGTGCCTGAATCATGGGGCGAGGACCCCGCTGTTAAGTATTGCCCGCTGCTCGAATGCAAAACCTGACAAGGTGACCTGGGTCACCACAACTGTAACAAAACTTTGACTGCGGGGACTACTGACCCTGACGGCCTAAGTGGCCCCCACGAACACTCTAAAAAGGCTAAGCACTGATGGGATGCTGATCTGAATACTGCTCATGAAACCCACGATCACCTGAACCACCCTGGGAAACCTAGAGAGCTGACTGAAAAGGCCTGGAAGACTGGCCCCTATCATAAGAATCTCTCCCTCCAGATGAGGCACCACTAAATCTGCTAGAATGACGAGGCCTCTTGCTTGAAGCATGGCTACCTCCCCGAGCAAGAGCTACCTAAACCCTACGGGCTACATTAGCCGCCTCTTGAAAAGATATGTCACTCCCAACTCCCACAGCCATCTGAAGTCGGATTGGCTGATTTAGCCCATCGATAAACTTGCGGACCCTCTCCCGATATGAGGGGAATATCACAACCGCATGACGTGCCAAATCCACAAACCTCGTCTCGT
This sequence comes from Nicotiana noctiflora, assembly GCA_032618575.1. Classification (NCBI taxonomy): domain Eukaryota; kingdom Viridiplantae; phylum Streptophyta; class Magnoliopsida; order Solanales; family Solanaceae; genus Nicotiana; species Nicotiana noctiflora. Next base: position 425,640 of record JASVEL010012343.1, read on the forward strand.
ACTGGGTAACAGTCATAGAACCCTGCTGGAGGTACTCAAACAGCCTCCGAAGTGCCTCCCGCCGGGTAACATGGATAAACTTCTCAAAAAATAACTCTGCAAACTGGTCCCATGTTAAAGCCGGGGATCCTGTTGGTCGAGTCAAACAAAAATCTCTCCACCAAGTCTTGGCAAATCATGCAAGCCTGAAAGTGCAAAAATCAACCCCGTTGGATTCCACTATTCCCACAGTCCTGAGAATCTCATGGCAACTGAATAAGAAGTCCTGGGGATCATCTGATGGGGCACCGCTGAAAGTGGTGGTAAAAAGCTTGGAGAACCGATCAAGTCTCCATAGAGCATCAGAAGTGATGGCTGCTCCATCTCTGGCCTGAGCTGTAGTGCCTGTGTGAGTGGCCACTGCTGGCTGAATTACTGGTGCCTGACAGTGGGGTGCTACTGGATCCGGAGTACGGGCAACAGGAGTCTGAATCCCTCCTCTAGCCTGAGAAGTAGTTGGTGCAACTAGTAGCAAGCCTGCTCTGGCGATACTGTCCATAAAACCCACTATCCGGACCAGAGCCTCCTGAAGATCCGGGGTAAATAAGACCTCTCCTGGGACCTGAGCTGGGCCCACTGACCTCCTCACCATTTTTTACATGAGGCACCACCTCTGGAACCGCTGTGTGGGGCTGAGCTCTGCCCCTACCACGGCCTCCGGAACGACCTCGCCCCCTGCCCCTCGTGGGAGCTGCCTGAGGATCGGATTGCTGATCAGTGGATGAAAAGGCACAAGTTCTTGCCATCTACGAAAGAACAAAGTAGAAATTCAATCCGTACTTGAGGAACAAATCGCACGACAAGAAAGAACAAATGAGAGACTTTTCCTAACTCAATCGAATATGGAGGACAAGTACAGACGTCTCTGTACCTACCCCTCAGACTCTACTAAGCTTGTTCATGAGTTGTGAGACCTATGTAACCTAGAGCTCTGATACCAACTTGTCACGACCCGGATTCCCCCACCATCAGGATCGTGATGGCGCCTACTCGTGGTAGCTAGGCAAGCCAATTTACTCACCACCTTTACATTTACACAACCATCATGTTCTCATATTTAATAACAAGAATATTAACAATAACTTTAATTGCGGAAGTCTTTTTAATAAAATCTGAATAATAGTGTGAATTAATCGACAATAAATCCTCTACCCAAGATGTGGAGTCACAAACTCACGAACTACTAGGAATAACTACACATAATGGTCTGAAAGAATTAAATAATAACCGTCTATCTCGAAACAATGAGACTACAACAATAATGAAATCAATAAGAAGAGACGCGGGGCCTGCGGACGCCTGCAAGCTACCTCGGTCTCGGAAGTATAATAATCCCGCTAGTGAACTACTGTTGCTGTTCCTACTCAAAACCTGGACCTGTGCAAAGATGCACAGAAGTGTAGTATCAGCATAATCCGATCCCATGTGCTGGTAAGTGCCTGGCCTATCCCAGTGAAGTAGTGAAAAGCCTAGGACTAGACACTCACATAAACATGTGCAATTCTATATACATATGCACCACAAAATAACAGAAATATTGAGCAACACAAATAGCAAGGGAGGGAACATGCTAGGGGAGCACAATCGAATATACATAGTTAATCACTAAGGTAAAAATAGAGTACAACAAAACAATTATCCCAAAATGAGAAAATTGAATGGTTGCATGGCATCACCCTTCGTGCTTTTACGCTCATCCTCACCAAATAATCAATTAAAAGTGTACGGCTTCACCCTTCGTGCCATTACTCTCATCCTCACATTCATGGCACGGCATGATCCTTCGTGCCTGTTTTAAGTAACAATGGCATGGAATGTTTCTTTATGCATAAATAGTAAACATGGCACGGAATGATCCTTCGTGCATACATTGTAAAACACGACACGGAATGATCCTTCGTGCATAAATAGTAAAACATGGCACAGAATGATCCTTCGCGCGAATATAATTAAAAATGGCACAGCATCACCCTTCGTGCATTATCACTCATCATCACCCAAATAACAGTCACAGTCAACGGGCAAGAAGAATGAAACAGATAACAAAAACCGTCCCGGCAAGGGAGTAACAACAGTCATAACAGTATACCGGCAAGGGAACAATAACAACAACACAACAAAGTCCCGGCAAGGGAATACTGATATAACTTAGGAAAGTTCCACATTAGCTCACAACATATATCAACAAACAACTCACGGTCATGCTAGACTCCGATGTATAGATGCTCGTCACCACGCCTATACACCACACTCGATCATTTAGCAATTAGCAAATTATTATACTCTATCCTATTCCCTGAAGCTAGGATAGATCAAACACTTACCTCAAAAGTTTACTGCCAACTCATTCCTCAAGCAATGCCTTACCTTTCGAATTTCTCTCCAATTCAATCGTATCTATACAAAATTTATTTAATATCATCAATTCTACTCAACAAACCAGCCCAATTGCCTAATTAATGTCCTTCTAACATGCTGTCCAAAAATAACAAAACCAACCCGGGGCTCGCTTGGTCAAAACACGAGGTTCAAACCAAAATAAATTCACCCATAACGCCACGAATCCAAATATATAATTTGTTTTAAGATTCGACCCCAAATTGGGATTGAATTACCCAAAATTCTCAAAAACCTAACTTTACTCAAAACCCATGATTTCTACCTTGATTTCATGATTTAGGCTAGAAACTAGTTAACTGATGAAAGAAAAAGTGAAGGAAATAATCGGAAAATTACTTACTCAAGTGGCTTGCAAAGACTGTGAATTGATGCTAAACAAATACGACACATAGAGTTTATATAAATGTCAAAGACAATTGTTGAAATGTGAATTGCCGATGTGGGATCGATGTTTAGGCGGCTTCGACAATTAGTTTTCACTTGAACTGGAATGTAGTAATTTGACTTCTGCCCGAATACTAATACACGTATTTCATAATTCAAGTAGGAGTCTAATTAAGCATTTGAATGAAGTTCGATTCTAAATGGAGATTGCACTATTTTTGAGAAACAACTCAAGACCAACGTGACTTGGTCTTGGACTTAAGTCCATGCTAGTCTTAAATCCATGTTTACGTAAATTTTGCCTAAGGGAATCCATGTGGTACTTGGATTCAAGAATTGTTTACTTAATCTTGAAAGCGGCATATTGAGATGTAAACAAAAATATGGTTATTTTAATAATTTCAGAAAAATAGTTTCAATAAAAAATTCTTTTACTTATGTTCTAGACCTCGGATTTTGCTTACGGGCACATGAAGAAAATCGCAGATCACAGATATACAAACAAATTATATCAAAAGAAATGCTAACAACTAAAGATAATATGAAACAATGTGAACTGAGAAAATTCTAATTTTGCCATTCAAATCATGCTTATACGAACGAAAATACATTTTGTTTTATTACTAAGAAAACATATGAGCAAACTAGTTTAAGGTTTCAATATTGACCATGGTGAGAAAGAAAAACAACCTAGACACTAGAGTTAATTTTTTTTTTGTTGTTTCTTTCTCTTCAACCACATTTCTGGAAGGCTACCATTTTTTTTCTCTTTACATTTTATGTTAAAATAAAAGTGCTACTAAATTTTTCCTAAATATGTCTAACAAATTCAGACAACACAAGGAAATGCACAATAAAACTCAAAATTTTAAGGTCAAGTGAAGGTACGTACAACTCCAGGATCGGCCGGAGAAGCAATAAGAGGAAGTAGAGGCAGTGAATTCTTCTAAATAATGATGGAACTTCAAAGTAATTGAACTTGGCAGCTCAAACAGGGAGAAATGGTGATTTGGCAATAAAATGTGTTCATAGGGGAGGCAGTTAACGGAGGAAGGGTAGGTTTGTACCGTTTTTATGATGTCGGGGATATATTTGGACCCATAGTATGACGTTAGGGATATATTTGGACTAATAGTATAACGGAGGGTAATATTAAATATTTTTCAATAGTATAAGGATATATTTGACCCTTTTCCGTTTGGTCTATTACTTACTACTAAATATTATTAGTAAACAGTATACATTGTATATACTATTGTGTTAAAGAATTGCTTTTTGAAATAAATTCCATTTGCCTCTAAAGTATTAGCTTTTCCTCTCAATAAAATAACCACTTACAATTTTTAGAAATAATTTCTTATAAATTCAGATATTGAAATGTCTGTGGCAAAATAATGACTAATCGGATGGAATAATTGTATTTTTTTGCTAACTGTTTTTGGTTCCTTCCTCATGATCGTAGATTGTTGGGGTACAAGCAAAGACGTATTTAAGTAGAGGGTGGCGGGCAAAATGTACCCATGCTTTCCTCACTATATTGTCACATTCCAAAACCCAAACCCGGTCGTGATGACAGTTCTCGTGAAGACAAGGTTAGCCGACGCTTACTCAAATTCAGTTCTAACAGTTTAATAAATCAATAAGCCATTTATAAGGATGAATAATCCAATCCTTTAGGTAGTCAACAATACAATTCTATAAACATGCAAAATAACAACCCAACTCAGCCTGACATCGGGGTGTCACAAGTCATGAGTATCTATTAGAGTATAGGTACAACTACAAGGTCTAAAATATACAAAACAGGACTAATGAACAAAAAGGGAAAAAAGCGGTGCTGCGAACGTTGACAGCCACCTTGCTAAAAGTCTTATAACCTTGCCTCCAAACACCAAAACCCGCTACCGGGTATATAAATACATGCATCTGCACACAAGGTGCAGGGAGTAAAGTGAGTCCTCCAACTCAGTGAGTGTCAGCACGTGATTTTTGCCCTATATGAGAATTACTCTCAAAAAATCCAAAAAATAAAATAGTTTTGTGTTGTGTGTGATTTTCTGAGAATTTCGTGTAAATTCTTAATTATCTACAGTCTTGTCTGTGCGTGGTTATTTGTAAATTAATATAAAACACACAAAAAAAAATATATGTTGCATTTACATTTAGGTTTTATTTAGAGTAATTAAGTTTGTTTTGAATAATAAAAGTCACAAAAACAATGCATTTTTTACATTTTAGTATTTAAATTTCTAGTTGTGTGATTTATATTTAATTGATATTTAATTATGTGTGTTAATTGTTAGTAGAAATTAATTAATATTTTATAAGTTGATTTTTTTGTAATGTAATTTAGATTTTTTATTTTTAATAAATTAGAATCAAATTAAAAAGAGAAAAGAATTTGAAATGAAGAGAAATGGACTGGACCAGCCCAAACCCAGGACCAAAACGCCCCAAGCCCAGTCCAAACCAACCTGTCTCACCGACCCAACCCTAACTAAACCCAACGACACCATTTGGGTGTCTCAAATCTCAACCGTCCATTCCTATCCCATCAAACGGCCATTACCCATCTACCCTACCCATTTGAATAACCCGACCCATTACCATATCTCAGCCCGCCCGTATCACCTTAAACGACCCCGTTTAGTATTAAGTGATCCAATCAAGATTGTTGGTTTCTAACATCCAACGGTCATGATTAATTGAACCATTTTTAATATACCAATCTCCAGAATCCCACCCCCCCGAACACCCCTTTCATTTTCGTCTCTAACCCTAGAGATATGAAGCCTCAGAGACCTCCGCCGCCCTCCACCACCTAAAATCGCCTCACGGCAGTTCCGGTGGTCCATACTACCCTGTATTTACACCATAGCATCCCAAGACCCCCCCCCCCCCGTTTCAAACATGAGCCCGTCTCCCTTTGAACGTCCTTGGAACTCCTCGAATCTCAACTTTTACCCATGAACCCCAGTGGTCGCCACTGCTTACTAGTGGCGGCGCCGCCTCCACTCGATCCCAAACTCATACCCAGCCCTCACCTCACCTCCCCAATCACCAAACCACCATTAATTTGATTCGAATCGAACCAGAAATCATCGAGCCCCAAATCTGAGCCTCAAGAACCCTAGAAGAATTTTTTGAGCCTGTTTGGAGATTTTGAGGTTGCAATGGGTTTTAGTCGAGTTGTTCTCACTCGAGAGCACTCGATTACAGATCGTTTAGCCTCAAAAGGTTCGAGTCTATTTGGTCCCAAGCCTGTTTGTTCCGAATTTCTCTTCTCAAGGTATTTTCTTTTCTGTTTTTGTACTCATTAGTTAGTGTAGTTGTTTTATTGTTTTCATTTGTTGTTAGTTTTCTCTATTTTGTTCTCCTCAAAGACCTTTATTTGGTCGATGTTCATTTCTGTTTTGTTGTTTTAAATGTGTCATCATAGGATACGAATTCATTTCGATTAGCGTCGTCGAATGATTAATTTCATATATTTGTTCTTGCCTGACCCTGTGAATCACTGTTAAATGCATCACTCGATTGTTATCCTATATATATGTTATAAATGCTGTCGATCAGTCATATGGATTTGTTAGAATAGTATGGAAACATTGTTAGTATTGATTTAAATCCATTTTTGATTCATTTTTTCTTAATTAGGGTCGAAATTGGTTATAGTTGTGATCTTAATAGAGATTAGTTAATTGGCATGCTAATTAAACACCAAAGACACCCCGAAATTGGTGTTTAAAAGGATTAAAAGAAGATCTTCAGTGCAAAATGCAGCCTGTTAAACACTAAGTTGTGGAAACAAGAATCATTTTAGGTTTAATATTTAAAATATGCATTACACATGGTTGAAGATAGTGGAATCTGCAGGGCAGCATGGTATTCCACTACATTTTTGAATTTTAGAGTTTTTTTATATAAAACCTTGCTTAAAGCAGTGTTAAGTGGACTAGACAGTGTTTTAAAATAATTTCAAAGGGGCTGGTGGTTTGGATATTAAGGCTATAAAAGGGGGACACACACACACACATATAACAGACCTTCATAGAGATATTAGACTTTCACATACACACAAAGAACAGATTATAAAAGAGGGAAAGGCAGGTTAATATACACTGTTATACACTGTTTTGAACGACCAGCTTTGAAGTATTTTTTAGCCATCAGTTTCAACAGTTTTTAGCCTTGTTTAAAGTCCACTTTGTTCTTCAGTTCATAAGGCTTGCTTTGGGTTTTACTTAGGCTCATTTCGTTTGCTGTTTGGTCTTGAATCCATGCTGTTTGGTTTTTCTCAAGACCTCTGTGGGTTGATTTCTATTCCTAAGATTTAAATTTGTTTCTCGGGCTATCTACTAGTGTTTCATAGTGGTTTTAGTTTGTTGTTGGGATCTGTTTGTTGATGTGTTTGCTGTTGTTTGTTGATTGAGCTGCCTATTGATTTTTCCTGCATCATTTTTGCTTTCGAATTCCAGGTATGCATTCGAAACAAAGCTGATGTAATTGTTTGAACCGAGAGATCGGATATTGAAATGAAGTTGCTGTTTCGGAAATCATAGTTACGAATAGATGATAGTTTTGTATGTCTACCTAGTTCTTGCTTTCAGCATGTATAAATTGAAATAAAATCTGCCAGGTTTTTATTTTCTATTATTGTAAACTAGGACTATTTGGGACTACTGTTTAAAAAGAGATACCAATTTTCATTTATGCCTAGCTCGTTTCTTTTTAGTATATGTTTGGATTTTTTAAGGTTAAGGAAATTCGAATTGTGTAAAAGCTAGCCAGTTCGGACTGGTTCTTTCTTTGAAATTTTAGATAGATAATTTGTTAAAGTCAAGTAGTTTAAGCATGTTTAAAGTGATAGTTTGATTTATGTTAGCCATTAATATAGGATAGCTTGAATCACATCGAGTTTCTTCGCTTTATTTTCCTTTAAATCCATTTTTAGTTAAGCAAACAAGATAAGTAGCCAATGCCTTAGATGCCAATGCTAGTTCGACTCTGATCGCATAGTTTCGATCTCGTCAATTAACATCGGATTGAGAGTAGTGAAATCCAAGATAAATAATGTCACGTCTAATAATGAACCATGGCGAATTATTTATTCCTAGCATAGTTGATCAATTTCCTCATTAGTTTATACCTTTCAGTCAATCCCCGGCCCTAATTAAACAAGTCACAGAATACGATATCGTCTTGTATAGGTCTTAATTGGAAATAACATTAACGGACATTTTTATATAAATTGATTTTTTTGTCTAGTCTAATAATCGCTTTAATCGGCATAGGTTAAAATAAGTGATCCGGGCACATTTGATTTGTATATTCGTCAAGGGCCCGAGTATATGTTGCGACTAGGCTTGCTTTGCTTAAAAGTTAAATGTACATTTTTGAAATAATAAAGCGATTTAAAGTTTAATCAGAGCACGTAATTTATAATATGTATTAAAATCAGATATTTTTAGCCATTTATAATAATTGAAGCGACCGTGCTAGAACCACGGAATCCGGGGATGCCTAACACCTTCCCTCGGGTCAACAGAATTCCTTACTTAGAATTTCTGGTTCGCAGACTTCATTTGGAAAGTTGAAATTTCCTCGATCCGGGATTTGAATAAATCAGTGACTTGGGTTGGGACACCTTAATTTATCCCAAGTGGAGACTCTGAAATAATAGAATAATCCCGTTTCGAATATTGTCACTGATAATAGGCGAAAACTAAGTAGTTTAGCCATTAATTATGCATCCATTTAATCATGATCCAATAACATAATTTATGAATTTTATAAGATATAAGCTATTAATTTGTGATTTATACAATGTGCAGAAAAAGGAGCTTATATCTACAATTGAAAATGTTATGGTACAATTTTGGAGCAAAAACAATCCTTCGGACTTGAGTCTTTTCAATCAAGAAACAAGCTTGAATGAGAATTTCTTCCAGGTGCGCGAAGTGGCTACTTCACGCACAACTTCGCGCGTAAGGAGAGACGAATTGGGCTATATGTGCGCGAAGTGCCCACTTCGCGCACCACTTCGCGCAGGGACTTCGCGCACACTAATCCGGCTAAGATTGATTTTTCTAAGGTGGAAAAGGAAGGGACACATAATTCCACTCAAATCAAAATAATGCAACCTTATATTAGGGAGGAGATCAGATTTTTAGCATTATTGGATTAGAGTGGAAAATTACTATTCATTTTAGAAAGAAGATTTTGAGAGAAAACTTACCAAGAGTGTTCTTGAAGCCAAGGAAGGGAGTGAAGATCAAGTTTTGAAGTGCAACAAATTAAAGAGTTCATCTAAACTTTCATCTTGTATTCTTCTTTGTAGTATTTTAGACATCAATATTATTGATTTTAGTATGAACTTGAGTAGCTAAACTCTCTAGTATTCTAGGGTCATGGATGTTAGTTGATCTTGTTATTTGAAGCTTAGATTGATTTTATTGAAGTTATTGATATGGGTTGTTTATTTGATTTTGATTTTAATTATTTTACTGCGTAGCTAACAGTGAAATATTATCTACGAACTTTGAATTAAACTTGACAAAGGAAATTCTTGGTTGCATATAAAATCAAATAGAACAAGTTTTGAATCCCGGGCATCGGGTGAAGGATTTGTAATTAAGATAGACATATACTTAATTGCCTTGTTTGGTTAAATAATAAGAGTTTGAAATGCATTCTTGTTAATATTAATATCATAGAAATATAGATATTGATTTAACTTGGATAGATTCATAAGAACTCGAAAGATTCTTATGAATATTATTAACCTTATAATCAACAACCCGGATAATTAAATAAATCAATTCTAAGTAGAAAAATAGCATGATTACTAGCAAGTCCATGGCCCTGGAATATATTTGTCCAAATCGTTATAAACATAATTTGTAATTGGTGTAGTAATTTTACTTTGAATTATTGAGAATTTTTAGATATATCTTGTGATAGTCTAGTTTGAGTTGATAACTAAATTAGTCTAAATCAGCCAATAAGTTAATCAAAATTCCTCGTGGGAACGATACTCTACTCACTACTATATTACTTGTCGATCGCGTACACTTGCGTGAGTGTTTTGGTCGCAACAAGTTTTTGGCGCCGTTGCCGGGGAATTTGAAATTAGCTCCTTGACTGTTTTATTATTTTGTAGTTGTTAATAGAAAATACAAAAAGAAATTTTCATCTATTTGTTTGTGTTATACAGGTTCTTCTTGTGAATGCGGAGGAGCAGAAGCACAAACAATCTCTTCCCATTTGATCCTGAAATTGAAAGAACAATACATAGAACAAGGAGAGAGTGGGAAGCTCAATATAAAACGGAAGGAGAGTTGAACATTCAAATTCAACCACAGCCAACAGTGATGGCAGGAAATGAAGAAAGAGCGGTAATTGAAGCCGCAAGACCCAGTCTGGCTAATATGACTCAGGCTATTGTGAAGCCTGATATTACTGGGCATTTTGAGTTGAAACAATATATGGTGCAGCTGATTCAATCTACAGGGCAATTTGTGGGTCTACCTCATGAAGATCCACAAAGACATATTCAGAATTTTTTGGAAATTACGGATACTTATAATTATCCAAATGTTTCCAAGGATTATGTACGGATGACACTATTTCCTTTTTCTCTGCTTGGGGAAGCTAAAGAGTGGTTAAACAAAGAACCATCAAATTCAATCCGCACTTGGGATGATCTAGCAAGGAAGTTCTTAATCAAGTTCTTTCCTACTAAAAAGACAAAAATGTTGAGGAGTCAAATTCTTGGGTTTGAACAACGCTCTGGCGAAACACTTCGTCAAGCTTGGGAAAGATACAAGAAGCTACTTAGGGACTGCCCTCATCATTGTCAAACGGATGAGGTGTTAGGTCATACATTTGTTGATGGGTTAGATGAAGCTTCAAAAATGAATCTTGATTCCGCTTGTGGAGGAAGTTGCATGACAAAATCTTACACGGAAATCCAACTCTTGTTAAATACATTCACTTCTAATGATAATAATTGGCAAGGTGATGGAGATTCCAGAAAGGCAATGAAACAAAAAGCAGCAGGGGTGCTTGAGCTGGATGATGTATCGGCAATGAGAGCGGAAATTGCAAGGCTATCCAACCAGATGACAAGGATGACAATGCAACAACCTCAACCCATGCAACAGGTGCAACAAATGGCTATTTGCTGTGAAATGTGTGGTGATAGCCATACAAGTGATATGTGTCCAACGAATCCAGAATCTATTTATTATGTGGGACAACAAAACAGAGGTCCAGCAAATCAGCATGCTCAGTATGGAAATTCCAACAATGCAAATTGGAGGAATCATCCTAACTTCTCATGGGGAGGAAATCAGCAAAATCCCAATCAGTACAGACCGCAAGGGGGTTTTAATCAACCTCAGAGACCACCTCAGCAGGTGGAAGAAAGTACAAATGATTTGCTGAAAAAGTTGTTGATCGACAATCAACAGCTCAGAACTGATGTTAGAAATCTAGAAAGGCAGATGGGGCAGATAGCAACGAACCAGAACACTAGACCTTCAGGAGCTCTTCCCAGCGACACGGAAAAGAACCCACAGGTAAGTGCTATAACACTTAGAAGCGGGAGAGAACTTGAGGAAATCTCAAAGAAAAAGAAAGAGAGATTTGTGCCTGAGGGAGAATTGATCCCTAAATTGATAAATGATCCAAAGAAGACTACTGAAAGTATTGAACCCGTGGAAGTTCCAAGACCACCCCCACCTTTTCCCCAAAGATTGCAAAAGAAGAATGATGATAAAATGTTCAGTAAATTTCTGTCCATGTTGAGCCAAGTTCAATTAAACATTCCCCTTGTTGATGTACTTCGAGGAATACCTAAATATGCTAAGTACATAAAAGATATAGTGGCTCATAAAAGGAGATTGACTGAATATGAAACAGTCGCACTTACTGAAGAGTGCACTGCCAGGGTACAATACAAGCTTCCACAAAAGCTTAAAGACCCCGGTAGTTTTACAATTCCTGTGCGTATTGGGGATATTGATGTAGGCCGGGCTCTTTGTGACTTAGGGGCGAGCATAAATTTAATGCCCTTGTCATTGTTCAAACAATTGGGTCTTGGAGCTCCTAGACCAACCACTGTGATGTTACAGTTAGCAGACAGGTCCATAGCACACCCTGAAGGGGTAATAGAAGATGTATTGTTGCAGATTGGGAAATTCATCTTTCCTGCAGATTTCATTATTCTTGATTATGAAGCAGATGAATTGGTGCCAATCATTCTTGGACGACCTTTGTTAGCTACTGGTGATGCGATCATTAAAGTGAAAGAAGGGAAGATGATTCTAAGGGTTGATGATGAGGAAGCGGTGTTTAACGTTTACAAAGCAATTCAACTTCCTTGTCAATATGAAGAACTTTCTATGATATCCGTAATTGAGAATGATGAACAAAACTGTGATTCAAGTGTGTATCTCAATGATTCATTAGAGAAAGCACTTACAATATTTGATAATTTGGCAACTGATGAAGAGGTTGAAGAGATGATGTACTTCCTTGATACATCTTGTGCATACTTAAAAGGAACATATCCTTTTGAACCGTTGAACAGGCCACATGGACCTCCTCCAAAGCCATCAATTGAGGAAGCTCCAAAATTGGAGCTTAAACCACTACCATCTCACTTGCATTATGCTTATTTGGGTAGTTCTGATACATTGCCTGTTATCATTTCTTCTGATTTATCTGAACTGCAGGAGGAAAAATTGCTAAGAGTATTGAGAGAGCACAAGAAAGCCATTGGGTGGACAATGTCAGACATTAAAGGTATTAGTCCTGCGTTTTGCATGCATAAAATCCTAATGGAGGAAGGATACAAACCAAGTATAGAACACCAACGTCGCCTCAATCCTAACATGAAAGAAGTGGTAAGGAAAGAGGTGATCAAATGGCTTGATGCGGGTATTGTATTTCCTATCTCTGACAGTAAGTGGGTGAGTCCAGTTCAGTGTGTTCCTAAGAAGGGGGGTATAACTGTGATAGTTAATGATAATAACGATTTAATACCAACAAGAACTATCACAGGGTGGAGAATTTGTATTGATTATAGAAAACTGAATAATGCCACCAGGAAGGACCACTTTCCTCTTCCATTCATGGATCAAATGCTTGATCGATTAGCCGGGCAGGAGTATTACTGCTTCTTGGATGGTTACTCTGGGTATAATCAAATAACTATAGCCCAGAGGACCAAGAGAAGACCACTTTTACGTGTCCTTATGGCACGTATGCATTCAAAAGAATGCCATTTGGTCTTTGCAATGCACCTGCGACATTTCAAAGGTGTATGATGGCTATTTTCACTGATATGGTCGAGAGATTTGTGGAAGTATTTATGGATGATTTCTCTATTTTCGGATGCTCTTTTGATAAATGTTTAACGAATCTTGATAAAGTGCTAGCCAGATGTGAAGAGACCAACTTGATCTTGAACTGGGAAAAATGTCATTTCATGGTAAGAGAAGGTATTGTCCTAGGGCACAAAGTGTCCAAGAACGGATTGCAAGTAGACAAGGCAAAAGTGGAAGCAATTGAAAAATTGCCCCCACCCATATCTGTTAAGGGCATACGCAGTTTTCTAGGCCATGCAGGATTTTATCGAAGATTCATTAAAGATTTTTCAAAAATTTCATCTCCTCTTTGCAGGCTCCTTGAGAAAGATACACCATTCCATTTTGATGATGCTTGTCTGAAGGCATTTGAAGAGCTTAAAAGAAAATTGGTCTCTGCACCAATCATTGTTGCTCCAGATTGGGAACGGCCTTTCGAATTAATGTGTGATGCAAGTGACATAGCCATTGGTGCTGTGTTGGGACAGAGGAAGGAGAAAATTTTTTACTCCATTCATTATGCGAGCAGAACTCTAAATCCCACTCAAATGAATTACACTGTCACAGAGAAAGAATTACTTGCAGTAGTATGGGCATTTGACAAGTTTAGATCCTACCTAGTAGGAACTAAAGTCATAGTCTATACTGATCACTCGGCTATCAAGTATCTATTTGCAAAGAAAGATGCAAAGCCAAGACTAATCCGATGGGTTCTTCTTTTGCAGGAATTTGACCTGGAGATACGTGATAGAAAAGGTACTGAGAATCAAGTGGCTGATCATTTGTCAAGATTGGAAAACAGAAGTCATGTGATTGAAGGAGACTCAATAAAAGAAACGTTCCCTGATGAACATTTGTTGGCCATTAAATCTAATGAAACTCCATGGTATGCTGACTTTGTAAATTATATTGCAAGTGGAGTGATGCCATCAGAAATCACAGCGGATCAAAGGAGAAAATTCTTCCATGATGTGAAATCATATATGTGGGATGAACCCTTTCTCTACAAGCAATGTGCTGACCAATTGGTAAGAAAGTGTGTACCTGAAGAAGAAATGAATGCCATTTTGCATGACTGTCATTCTTCTTCCTATGGAGGTCATCATGGTGGAGATAGAACAGCACAAAAGGTTCTCCAATCAGGTTTTTACTGGCCAACCTTATTTAAAGATGCTCATGCGTTTGTTAAAACTTGTGACAGGTGTCAAAGAACAGGTACAATCACAAAGAGAAATGAGATGCCTTTGCAGAATAATTTGGTGGTGGAATTGTTTGATGTATGGGGAATTGACTTCATGGGACCATTTCCAGGTTCTAATGGTCATAGATACATTCTGGTTGCAATAGACTATGTGTCTAAGTGGGTTGAAGCCATTGCTCTTCCTACGAATGATGCAAAAGTTGTGGTAAGTTTTGTTAAGAAACACATTTTCACACGCTTTGGAACTCCAAGGGTGTTGATAAGTGATGGAGGAACACATTTTTGCAACAAACTGTTTAAAAATGTTTTATCAAAATATGGGATAAAACACAAAGTTGCTACTGCATACCACCCTCAAACAAGTGGTCAAGTTGAAGTATCTAATCGAGAGATAAAGCAGATTCTGGAGAAAACAGTTAATGCAAACAGGAAGGATTGGTCTGCTAAATTAGAAGATGCTTTGTGGGCTTACCGTACTGCATTCAAGACTCCAATTGGTACTTCTCCATACAGGTTAGTTTATGGAAAGGCATGTCATTTGCCTGTTGAACTTGAACACAAAGCTTATTGGGCAATCAAAAAGTTAAATGTGGATATAGGTTTGGCTGGTGAAAAAAGGTTGTTGCAACTCAATGAACTTGATGAGTTTAGATTGAATGCTTATGAAAATGCCAAGTTGTATAAAGAAAGAACCAAGAGATGGCACGATAAGCATATCCAACATCGTGAGTTTGAGTCGGGGCAACAAGTTTTGTTATTCAATTCTAGATTGAAACTTTTTCCAGGAAAGCTAAAATCCCGTTGGTCAGGACCTTTTATGGTGGTAAGTGTAAGTCCTTACGGAGCGATAGAATTGAGGGACAAAAATTCAAATGACACTTTTCTGGTGAATGGACAAAGAGTGAAGCATTATTGGGGTGGTGATGTTAATCGTCACAAGACCTCGGTTGAAATCAATGATGTTTGAGGAATTTTGGAGTCGTGCCGCGACAGTAAATCAGGCGCTCATTGGGAGGCAACCCAATAATAGCGATAATTGTGTGTTAATAATTTTTTTATTTGTGTTATATTCTTCGTTTTTATTTGTTTGGGTGTAATTTGTGTGTTGATGATTGTAGGACAACAACGAGGAAGGCTAAGGTATTACTTCATTGTTATATAAAAAAAAAAAAAAAAAATTTTGTTATTTCATTTAGTTCGCCCAGCTGCGCGAAGTCCCTGCGCGAAGTGATCACTTCGCGCACACTTCGCGAACCTTAAACAGAAAGCTCATAAGTCATGCGCGAAGTCATCACTTCGCGCACCACTTCGCGCACCTTAAACAGAATACTCAGGTTTTGTGCGCGAAGTGACCACTTCGCGCACCACTTCGCGCAGAACAGACGGGGTGTGTATATACTTACATTATTTTTATTTTAACCGACACTCTTCAAAATTTTACCACTTTTTCTCTCAACATACCCTAAATTCTACCTTCTTCTCCAAACCCTAACACCATAACACCATAATTCCTCTATTAATTACTCTAATCTTCTTCAACAAATTGTGAAAGCTCTTCATCCTTACTAAAGATTCATCTTAATCCCATCAAGTAAGAACCCTAAACTTTTAATTTATTGAATTTTTTTTTATGTTGATTTTTTTTTTATTTCGTTACTCATGGCTTTAATTTGTTAATATAGTTGGTATATATTAGAAATTATAGTATGTATATTGTTTTTGTAGTATTTATGTTGTTTATGATAAATTAGAAGTTCTTGTGAAAAATTAGAATGTTTGAGCAATGTTGATAGAATTTATCATAGTTTTATATACTTTTGGGTTTAAATTTGTGAATAAATGGGATGGGTAGAACATGAATTGGTTATAGTTGAAATTTGGTTGGGAAATCCTTAACCAAAGCATTAACATTAAGGATGAATTAGGCTTGCCCACAATGTGTTTGAGGAAAGTCCTCAAAGAAGTTTGATAGAGCAATTAACTTAATTGCGTGTGTGAATTCTGAGTAACCGCATTGAAACACATTATCCATTCATTTTAGATTAATGTGTTTTTGTATTGTAGGAATTATGGCACCAAAAAGAAGATTAACTTCAGGAGCATCTTCCAGCCGATCACGAGCCAATGTTGCAACTAACTATGATTCAAGAAGGTTTATTTCACCTGAAGCTCAAACCCGGTTCACCAACAAAAGGACAAAGAAACCGGTTCCAGAAAGGGGCATTGATGTTAAAAATCTTCAAGAAAAGTGCCCTAGCATGTACCAAAAGTTGATTGACCGGGGGCTTCAAATCTTTATGAATGAACCGATGACTGCAAATGAAACAGTGGTTCGCGAATTCTACGCGAATGTACCTGAACATCAAAATAATATTGTGACTGTGCGAAGAAGACAAGTCAATGCTTCAATTGAGGCAATTAGGGCAAGTTACAATTTACCTGATGCTGTGCCAGAGAATGAAGATTTCTATGAGTTTGGAAAATGTCCAGATAATGCAAAATGGGAAAGATTCATCTCAAAGATTTGCACCCCGGGAGCTGAGATAGAATGGTTAGAGAGTGGTGACAAAATTCATTCTGCTGCTCTAACTATAGAAGCAAAAACCTGGCTTTATGTGATAAATAACAGGCTCATTCCTTCCAAGAATACAACTGAAGTAAATGGTCCCAGAGCTGCACTGATATGGTGTCTTGTAGAGAACTTGGCTTTTGATGTGGCAAAGATCATTCATGATGAAATGTTTATTAGAAGTCCAATTCGTAAGTATGGATTTTTCTTTCCATCACTAGTCACTTTACTTTGCAGGCAAGCCCAGGTACCAGAGGATCCAAATGTAGATATAACTGTAAGGAAGGAATTTAAAATCAAACCCAAGAAAGGTGGAGATGAAGAAGAAAGCTCTGAAGAAGAAGAGAATGATGGAGAGGATCAACCAATGGACACTGACAGAGGAGAACAATCCCAACCGCCCAATGCACCAGCAGTTGCATTACCAAGAGCAGCATCCTCTTCAAGAACTGCTAGCATGCCGAGACAACACACATGGGAGCATGAGATAGGTGAATTGAGACAAACAGTAAACACATTAAGCAACCGTGTGGAGCAGATAGCAGACCGACAAGTCAAGTCGGAAAAGAAATTTATGGGATGGCTGCGAGCATTGGGGCGAGCTTGTAACGTCAACCCCGACACAGAGTCAGATCAAGAATAGATCGTCGGGGAAGTATTTTTATCTTTGTGTTTATAGCTTATAGTCATGAGGACATGTCTATTCTTAAGTGTGGGGTGTGTTTGTGTTTAGTATATTTTGATGGTGTCAGATATTAGTTAATGTTTTGTTTGTTTTGGAGTTTGGCTTGTTTTGAATTTTATGAATAATAGTTTAGTTAAAAGTGGTTGTCTTTGTTATTAAAAGTTTTATTTTGAAGTTTTTTTTTTAAAAAAATAAAAATAAAAATAATAATATAAATAAATAAATAATTTGGTATCAGATTTCGAGGAATTATATCCTCTTTTTCTTAATTTTGTGATTAATGTGAATAATTCCCCTTGGTTTTTCTTTAGGCCACGGTTCTTTTCCAAGGGTTTCAATTTGAACCGGGTATAGATAGATTTTTTAGATTTTATCATTGTTTTTGCTTTTAAGAGCCATAATGTTAATACACTTGAACATACCTAATCCTAGAGTATAATGCCTAGTTTTACTGGATTTTTAACTGAAAGTGATTTTATTGCATATTTACTACTGAAATGAATATTCACAACATAGCGTCTTGATGAGTTGATCTTAATGAATCTTATGCCATGTGTGGAGAGATTTTTGATGAGTCCATGTAGTGTAATTGTGTCTAGAACTTGCCTAGTATGTAAATTGAAGCGAAATTTCAGGTGACACTCGGTTTTAAAATATGATGTTAGGCTTTCCTTGATCTTTTTGAACTTAATTGCTCAAATCAAATAAAATTTAGCCTTGAAACTTTTATTTGGTAACCACATTGCAAGCCTATACCATTTTTGTTCTTTATTGATATTTTGAACCCTTTAACCTCTTAAAGCACTTTAATTGTAAAATGAGCGCTAAAAGAAGTACAAAGGAACTAAGTGTGGGGTGATTTGTAAATGGAACCAATGAAAGTGAGAAAGGTGCACAAAAAAAAAAAAAAAAATTATATATATATATATATATATATATATATATATATATATATATATATATATATATATATATGTGCATATTGTTTTGATTAATGCCAGTTGAGTATGAATTAAAGCAGTGCATAAAAGAAAAATGGAACACTGCTAGGAATGAATTGATTGATTGATTGATGCAATTGTTATTAAGATTAGAGAATTTGCGCTAAAAATGATTGAGTAATGTATTAAAGTGCTTAGGAGTGCTAGTCACTAATTCCAAAATAAATCTTACCAGCACCTTAACCCACATTACAACCAGAAGAAAAAGTCCTAATTGATTTTTGACCGAACAAGCTTGTATTAGTAGAGATTTACATTAAGGGCAAGCTTATGGTACCATTTGCATGCATGTGACTTCTTTTGTGAGTGTGAGTGAGACTGTCTTGTTGTAAATAATTTGGGAACTCTTTTGTACATATTGATATGTGTAATGTTGATAAAATTGTGAGGGCATATGATTCGTGACAGATAAATAAGTCTTGATCTCTGTATAGAGTACTTCAAAGAAGTGTGAATATTGTATAGCACTTGAAAGTTAGTCCAGAAACTAGAATTTTATATTACTAGGTGAGAGATATAATTCTTGTTCTAAGTGTAAAGCATTAAGGTAAAATAATTTTATTGATGACTCTTTTATAAGTATGGTGTAATTGCTCGAGGACTAGCAATGGACTAAGTGTGGGGTGTTGATAATAGGCGAAAACTAAGTAGTTTAGCCATTAATTATGCATCCATTTAATCATGATCCAATAACATAATTTATGAATTTTATAAGATATAAGCTATTAATTTGTGATTTATACAATGTGCAGAAAAAGGAGCTTATATCTACAATTGAAAATGTTATGGTACAATTTTGGAGCAAAAACAATCCTTCGGACTTGAGTCTTTTCAATCAAGAAACAAGCTTGAATGAGAATTTCTTCCAGGTGCGCGAAGTGGCTACTTCGCGCACAACTTCGCGCGTAAGGAGAGACGAATTGGGCTATATGTGCGCGAAGTGCCCACTTCGCGCACCACTTCGCGCAGGGACTTCGCGCACACTAATCCGGCTAAGATTGATTTTTCTAAGGTGGAAAAGGAAGGGACACATAATTCCACTCAAATCAAAATAATGCAACCTTATATTAGGGAGGAGATCGGATTTTTAGCATTATTGGATTAGAGTGGAAAATTACTATTCATTTTAGAAAGAAGATTTTGAGAGAAAACTTACCAAGAGTGTTCTTGAAGCCAAGGAAGGGAGTGAAGATCAAGTTTTGAAGTGCAACAAATTAAAGAGTTCATCTAAACTTTCATCTTGTATTCTTCTTTGTAGTATTTTAGACATCAATATTATTGATTTTAGTATGAACTTGAGTAGCTAAACTCTCTAGTATTCTAGGGTCATGGATGTTAGTTGATCTTGTTATTTGAAGCTTAGATTGATTTTATTGAAGTTATTGATATGGGTTGTTTATTTGATTTTGATTTTAATTATTTTACTGCGTAGCTAACAGTGAAATATTATCTACGAACTTTGAATTAAACTTGACAAAGGAAATTCTTGGTTGCATATAAAATCAAATAGAACAAGTTTTGAATCCCGGGCATCGGGTGAAGGATTTGTAATTAAGATAGACATATACTTAATTGCCTTGTTTGGTTAAATAATAAGAGTTTGAAATGCATTCTTGTTAATATTAATATCATAGAAATATAGATATTGATTTAACTTGGATAGATTCATAAGAACTCGAAAGATTCTTATGAATATTATTAACCTTATAATCAACAACCCGGATAATTAAATAAATCAATTCTAAGTAGAAAAATAGCATGATTACTAGCAAGTCCATGGCCCTGGAATATATTTGTCCAAATCGTTATAAACATAATTTGTAATTGGTGTAGTAATTTTACTTTGAATTATTGAGAATTTTTAGATATATCTTGTGATAGTCTAGTTTGAGTTGATAACTAAATTAGTCTAAATCAGTCAATAAGTTAATCAAAATTCCTCGTGGGAACGATACTCTACTCACTACTATATTACTTGTCGATCGCGTACACTTGCGTGAGTGTTTTGGTCGCAACAGTCACTTAAATTGGAAAAACTCCCTCGCCCGTTTTTACCCCCCGAGATATTTGCGCGCCAAAAGGAGGCGTGACAGCTCTGGCGACTCTGCTGGGAAACAAACCCAGAACCATTGGTTCAAGGTTTAAGAATTCGAGCTTTGAATAATTATTGTATTTGGCTTATTTATTATTTGATTTTTATTATATGTCTGTCTTAATGTGCTAAATGCTGCTTTTACCGCTTTGATATTTTGTGAATTGTATATAAATTGTGCCGATACCCACTTTCTCCTCTGAGTCTCTTTGAAATATAATATCGGGCATTTGCTGGACATAACCCGTCTTTCTCAAGATAGCTGTGGTGCTTGGCACCCGGTGAAGGATTTTAGTCACACATGTTTAGGCGGGGAGTACTGTCAATTAAGCCGGAAAGCCATGTTACCGGTGCACTGACACTCCTCGGCTCGAGTTTTCCGCTCGAGTAAAGCCAGTCTACACACTTTCTCCAACAGGATGATAACCTAGAATAATAAAACCTCATGCCGGATCCCCAGTAGGAACGTCTGTTTGCATCATGTGCATATTCGACTTTGGAGGCTCAACATAGGGGTTGGGTCTGTCTAGGACAAGTGTACCTGAAGCAAAAGACCAACTTGATGCATCTTGTTTGTGCGTTTATTTTTTTCGAACCTGCATGCTGACCGGATTATTATTAAAAAAAAGAGGAAGAAGTGGTTTTAAAGAAAAGGAAAATACCAGGGAATAGGGTCAAGGGTTTTAAAACACACGTTTTGAAAATTCCCAAATAACACCAAAACTCGGGTATTTCTTTATGAAAATGGAAAGATGTAAAAGAGTTTGTTTTTAAAATGATATAGTTCGTTTGGTTCGAACTACGCAAGTTTGATTCTCACCGGACGTGAGATACGTAGGCAACCCATATCAGGCTCAACTATACTACTTTTTCGAAAAAAAAAGTGTTAAAATTAGGAGAATTGTCCTTAGTCAAGGGTTAGGAAATTTTGCGAAAATAGCCAAACGCCCCGAAGGGGGCGCCGAAGGACTGGTTTCGCAAAAACAGTACCTCGTCATCACACCGGTATCATGTTACACAACTTTCAAATCTTCTTTAAGTGCTGAAAGGCCGTGTTGACGAGATCCATTTTTTATAAATGAAAAATAAAAAATAATTTTTTTTTCTCAGGATTAGAAAATCTTAAGTTTTATTTATATCTTTTCTAGGATCAGCATGGCTCCATCGCAAAGAATCGGTTAGAAAAGGGCGAGAGACGAGATGCCTCCCATGTTTATGATCCAAGATAAAACCCCAGGCCGTCTCTGTGATTGGTGGGCTAGTTTTCCTACTTGGGAAAGAAATCAAATCTACAAACACCTCAAGTTTCTTCCGGATATTATGAGAATAAAACCGGACAAAGATCTGATCAGGGATGTGGTGAGTTTCTGGGACTCTACAAATAATGTTTTCAGATTCTGAGACTGCGAAATGATGCCCGCTTTAGAGGAGTTAGGCAGACTCACAGGGTTTGGTAAAGATCTGTACAAAAAGAAACCCGCCGCTCCTAGAAAAATGGGTGTAAATAATTTCCTGAAGAATTTAAGTCTCCGTCGAGTTTCCATGGGTTGCTTGAATGAAGGTTGGGTTTCGTTGGAGTATCTCAACCACAGGTTTGGTGACAAGAAATGATTCGAGAAATTCTCAAACACAGAATTTGTCAGCCATTAAATTATGACGCCTGGGAAGATTTGAGAATCTATGTCTTCATAATTGCTTTTTTGGGGACCATGGTTTTTTCCGAACGTGGTGAATGTATCCGAATCCGTTTATCCGTAGTAGTCTCGTACTTGCAAAGTAGCGAAGAACATACTATTCTTCCTATGATCTTAGGAGACATTTTTCGGGCATTAACTCGGTGTCAAGAGGGCAAGGATTATTTCGAAGGTTGTAACATCTTGTTGCAATTGTGGTTCATAGAACATCTCTATCATTACCCAATTGTGATAAACTTCAATGTAGATTGGTTAAACTACACTCATTGCCATACAAGCAGGGCCACACGTTGTAACCTTCCGAATGATTTAAGGACCTGACAGGAATTGCTCAACTCCTTGAAAGCAGACCAGCTTACTTGGAACTATTATTGGTTCCATTTTGCTAATGTCATGCACATGCCGATATATCGCTCATTCTACGTACTAATGGGTTTCAGGGGTTTCCAACCATACGCCCTGCTATGCGTCATGCGCCAGTTGGGGATAGAACAGAAAAGGCCCCCGATCGAAGATATGCGATCATTCATGTGGGAATTCACGATGGAGGAGCTCCCGAGAGAATCTTATGAACAAAAGGTGTGGTTCGATAGTCGAATCTCGGACATCGATGAAATGGTTGCCGACCGGGAATGAGGAAAAGTGAGCCTCGCATACCTTGAGTGGTTCCACAACTAGTCAATGCCCGAACAAAGAGCGGAAAGGTCGGTAAAGTACGCCGTCGATTGGGAAAAGGAAATAGAATCCAGAGTCAGGGAGGCTAGATGTGAAACAACGCAAGAGTTCCAATCTTGCATCAACACCTTGAAGGAAGACAAAGGGATTCTGGAAGCCGCCATGGACATACAGAAGGTGACTTCGATCAGGAAAGGGCCGACTGGGCACATGAAAGGCAAGCACTCCGAGCCCAAATCCAGGAGATGCAATCAACTGCAGAAAGATCGAGGAGAAGTTGGGACAGATGAAATGCTCATAAACAACTTAGAAAGGAAAGCCCTTGAGCACCGAGAAGACTTGGAAAAAGCAGAAGATGCTCTAGTTGCAATTCCGACCAGATGGAGAAAAGCGGCCCACCAAAGAGCACTTCATCTGCAACAGATAGAGAAAGATTACGGGGAGATCATCACTGGCTTGAGGGAAGCAAATTCCACTTTTAGGGAGCGAGTTTTCAGACAAGCCCGGGATGCTAAAGCAGATACGGACCGCTACTACTAATTAATGGCGCGGATGGAAAGGTAAGTGGATAGGCTCTTGGACCAAGTCACTGGCAACGCTCAAATATTGCAGACAAAGAATCGACATATAGAGCAGCTGCTTAGAGAAAAGGATAGGATCAGGGCTAGGATAAAATAAATTGGGCATTACATCACTGTAAGATGCTTAACATGCGAGCAAATGCCCCGGACTACCCTTTTTTCTTCAGTTATGGAATATGTCCACCGGGACAAGGAATAATTGAGAAGTTTACAAAGGGATCTCACACCAAAATCCGCAACAAGGCTAAACAACGCCCCACGAACACAGAAGTTAAAAGAATTGGAGCATGCTTAGTAGAGTCTGTATTTTCATCTAAGAGTCTGTTTGTCCTTTTGAAGTTTTGTATTTCCCTTGTTGTCTTTTCATTTTTCACAAGTGTTTTAATTTTGAAAGTGGAATTTTGTGTTGATAAAAACCAAAAAAAAATATATGTTCCATCTTTATCTTACATTTTCGCATCCGAACTACGCCCGGTCTGATTCATGCGGGGACATGATACGTAGGAAATCCACATAAGATTCGACTACCACTAAAAGAAAAACAAAAGAAAATAAATATAAAAAAAAAATAACAAAAGAAGTTGATAAAGAGGGGGGCGGAATAAAGGCAAAGGAAAATTCAAAAAGGTATAAGCCGGAATGACGCATTACAACCGAATACATATAGAAACACATTTAACTATATAAGTGCATCACACCCCAATGTGAGATTACTTATCTGTTAGTTGTTTCAGACTAACCGTTTGTTTGCCGAATTCCAAGTCTTTAGAAAAGGTGGTTGATTTTGTGGTTGTCTGGCCTCCCATTCATATTTCGCGAGGTCCAAGGGAAACGTTCAGTGGACCGTTACTGAATCAAGAAGAAGTACCCATACATACTTTATAAGATCAAAAGGAAGTATCAACATGTCTTCAGTAATCCCTCTATCGACGGTTCCCGTTTTAGACCATATCAGCCATCCCGACTGCTGAATCAGCAACTGCTGAAGAGAACAGGATTTTACGTTGTCGTATGCTAGAAATGTTGGACGACTGGAACAACGGGAAGGAGCCCCCAAGTCTGATCCCTGGGTTCCCCGAACTGTTCATTCGGCCAAGTGGGATTTCCAACACCCCCACCAATTATCTACCTACTCTGTTCGAATATTCTACCATCACGACTCTCTCTGCATCGCCCTCCACTTCCTATCCTCGGATGTCAATAGCGGATACGGCCACGAAAACATCTACTGTGCTGCCCGTTCCAATCACGGCACAACCCGTTATACATGCTCCTATCTTTGACTCATCCTCCTTTACATTCCCAGCGCCACCTCTTTCGCTGGATCCTATCCAATTTGCCACCAATATTTGTCCTTAGCCACCCCGATACGAGCTTACGCCATGTAAAAATCCAAAAGCTCCTAAACAGGATGATATGGCTAAGAGAATTAGAAGCCTTGAATAAAGTTTAAAGAGCATGCAAGGTTTGAGCGGGCAGAAGAGTGTCTCCTATGCAGATTTATGCATGTTCCCGCATGTCCATTTGCCGTCAAGCTTCAAAACACCAAAGATTGAAAAGTATGACGGGCATGGTGACCCCATTGCTCATTTGAAGAAATATTGCATCAGTTACGAGGTGTCAGTGGCAAAGAAGAATTGTTGATGGCATATTTCGTACTAACTGGGATGAAATGTGCGGACTTAGTCAGCCGATCAACAATCACCCATACGGAATCAAACTTCCTCGCTGTCCGAGGGAGTCCAGTAACAAAATCCATGGTGATCCTCTCCCATTTCCACTCAGGAATGACCATACGCTGAAGAACACCGCACGGTCTCGGATGCTCATACTTGACCTGCTGGAAATTGAGGCACTTAGCTACATGCCTAACAATATCCATCTTCATTCTCCTCCACCAGTAGTGTTGTCTCAAGTCTTGGTACATCTTTGCGGCACCTGGGTGAATAGAGTACCGCGAACCGTGTGCCTCCTCAAGTATCAACTCCCGCAAACCATCTACATTGGGCACGCATATACGACCCTGCATCCTCAGAACACCATCACTGCCGATAGTCACATCTCTAGCATCATTATGCAGCACTCTGTCCTTAAGGACAAACAAATGTGGGTCATCATACTGCCGCTCCCTGATACGATCATATAAGGAATATCGAGAAACAACACAAGCCAACACTCGACTCGGCTCCGAAATATCCAACCTCACTATCCGATTGGCTAGGGCCTGAACATCATAAGCAAATGGACTCTCCCCAATTGGGATGAAAGCTAGGCTGCCCATACTAACCGCCTTCCGACTAAAGGCATCGGCCACAACATTGGCCTTCCCCGGATGATACAAGATAGTGATGTCATAATCCTTAAGCAACTCTAGCCACCTCCGCTGTCTCAAATTAAGGTCCTTCTATCTGAATAAATGCTGAAGACTGCGATGATCCGTGTACACCTCACATGATACACCATACAGGTAATGCCTCCAAATCTTCAAAGCGTGGACTATGGCTGCTAGCTCCAAATCGTGAACAGGGTAGTTCTTCTCATGGGGATTCAACTGTCGAGAAGCATAAGCAATGACCCTACCCTCCTGCATCAACACACAACCAATGCCAACTCCTGAGGCATCACAATACACAGTATAATGATCTGAAGCTGACGGCAGAATTAAGACTGGTGCTGTGGTCAGTACTGTCTTGAGCTTCTGAAAGCTCTCCTCGCACTCCTCGGACCATATGAAAGGAACACCCTTCTGAGTCAATTTAGTCAAAGGTGAAGCAATAGAAGAGAATCCCTGAATGAATCGGCGATACCCTGCCAATCCCAGAAAGTTACGAATTTCAGTATCTGAGGTCGGTCTGGGCCAACTCTGCACTGCCTCTACCTTTCTCGGATCTACCTGAATACCATCACGTGACACCACGTGTCCTAAGAATGCTACGGACTCAAGCCAGAACTCACATTTGGAGAACTTGGCATACAGCTTGTCCTCTCTCAATCTCTGCAATACAATACTCAAGTGCCGAGCATTCTCCTTCTGGCTACGAGAGTAGACTAGTATGTCATCAATGAATACGATCACATATGAATCAAGATAGGGCCTGAACACACTGTTCATCAGATGCATAAATGCTGCTGGGGCGTTGGTCAACCCAAAAGACATCACAAGGAACTCATAGTGACCATATCTGGTCCTGAATGCAGTCTTCATAATGTCGGACTCTCTAATCTTGAGCTGATGGTAGCATGAATGAAGATCAATCTTCGAGAACACCCAAGCTCCCTGGAGCTGATCAAATAAGTCATCAATACGAGGCGGAGGATACTTATTCTTCACTGTTACTTTGTTCAGCTGCTTGTAGTCAATACACATCCTCATGGATCCATCCTTCTTCTTAACAAACTGGACCGGTGCACCCCACGGCACCACACTCGGCCGAATCAACCCCTTATATAGGAGTTCCTGGAGCTGCTCCTTCAATTCCTTCCGCTCAGCTGGTGACATCCGATATGGAGGAATAGAAATAGGCCGAGTGCCTGGCACCAAATCGATTCCAAAATCAATATCCATGTCCGGCAGGTCTGAGGGTAACACATCGGGAAAGTCTCGCACAATGGGAACAGAATCAATACTGGGAGTCTGGGCCTCGACCTCCCGCATAAATGCTAAATAAGCGAGACATCCCTTCCCCACCATTCGTTGGGCCTTGAGGAAAGATATCACCCTGCTAGGTACATACTCAGTCGTGCCTCGCCACTCGATCCTCTGTATGCCCGGCATAGCCAAGGTGACTGTCTTAGCATGACAGTCCAGAATAGTATGACATGGAGATAACCAGTCCATGCCCAATATAACATCAAAATCGATCATGCTGAGAAGCAACAGGTCCACTCGGGTCTCTAGACCCCCAATAGTGACCAGACAGGACCAGTATACATGGTCCACAACAATAGTATCCCCTACCGGGGTAGATACATGCACTGGCAGCTCAAGACACCCTCGGGTCGTGCCCAAATGAGGAGCAAAATATGTAGACACATAAGAGTAAGTAGAACCGGGATCGAACAACACTACGGCATCTCTATGGCAGACTGAAAAAATACCTGTAATGACAGCATCAGAAGCAACGGCCTCAGATCGGCCCTGAAGAGCATAGCATCTAGCCTGTCCGCCTGATCGGCCTCCCCCTCGAGGGTGACCCCTAGCTGTCTGACCCTCACCCCTAGCTGGCGGGGCGGGTGCTGAAGTAGAAGGACCAGATGACGAGGGCTGCCCCCTCTGCTGATAAGACCCGGAAACAAGACGGGGACACTCCCTACGGTGGTGCCCAAACTCTCCGCACTCATAGCAACTTCCCGGTGCTGGAGTGGCCAGCTGATGAACTAGGCCGAGATGAACCCTGACAAAATGGGGCCTGTAAAGAACTCTGAGCTGGCATGGTGGTGAGAGATAACTGGCTCTGGTGCGAACCGTGATAACCCTGACTAGAAGACCACCTACGGCGATCAGAACGGCCCGACTGCGAAGATCTGAAAGAGCGACCTCAGCTCTGCTGACTCTAGCCTCTGGTCTAAGTGCCACTATAACTAGCTGAACCTCGAGGCCTCTTGGCCTCCCTCTCATCTCGCTCTCTGCGACGATCTATCTCTATGTCGTGAGCGATATCCACAGCATCATCAAATGTACGGCTCAAAACCCTCTCCCGATTCATCAGAATACGAATGGGATAAATGAGGTCATCCACAAAGCGTCCAATCCTCTCTCTGTCGGAAGGAACCAACCACGGTGCATGTCTAGACAACTCTGTAAACCTGATCTCATACTCTGACACTGTCATGTCCCCCTGACGGAGACCCTCAAACTGCCTCCACATCTCCTCTCTCTGAGATTGAGGCACCCACTTCTCCAAGAACAAGGTGGAGAACTCTGGCCATGATAGTGGTGCTGCCCCTGCTGGCCTGCGGCGCTCATAAGCCTCCCACCAAGCGAAAGCTGGCCCCTGAAACTGAAAAGTAGTGAAAGATACCCCACTAGACTCCAATATCCCTTCTGTATGAAGCATCCAACGACACTTTTCTAGAAAACCTTGGGCGTCCTCGCCCGGAGCACCAGTGAACACTGACGGAGAAAACCTGGTGAACCTCTCGAGACGACGCTGCTCATCGTCCGTCATAGTTGGGACCCTATCCCCCTGAACCTGATATGCTGGCAGAACCGGAACCACAAGGTGAACTGGATGAGCCTCTGGTGTCTGCAAGCCCTGCACTGCTGGCTCTAGAATGCGTGCGGCGGGGTCTGATGACCACCCCCGGTCCCTGATGCAGCTGCTGCAGTGGAGGCTAAAACTACCTGAGCCAGTCTAGTGAAAACTGTTAATATCTGAGCTAGGGTCTCCTGAACACCCGGAATCATAATAGGCACAAGTGGTGCCTGAACAGGAGCTGTTGGGACCTCTGCAACTGGAGGCTGATCTAGGATGGGGATAGCTGGTGGGTCAACTGGTACTTCCCCAGCTGCTCCACGGCCTCTAGCAGGTGGTACTGGTGGTCGTCCTCCCCGTCCGGAAGCTCGAGTTCTCGCCATCTGCGAGAGAATAGAATGTCAAAGTTCGGTTCAAGTCAAAAGTAATCGCACGACAAGAATTCCAAGAATTGAAACTTTTCCTAAAAAGGTTTGCAGCCTCCCGAGGATAAGTACAGGCGTCCCCGTACCGATCCACGAGACTCTACCAACTGGCTCATGACTCGCGAAACCTGTTAACCTAGGTTCTGATACCAACTTGTCACGACCCAAACCCTAGTCGTGATGGCGCCTAACACAATGCTAGGCAAGCCCGACCATGTTATCCATTAAACCGGCCAATTATTAATTCCAATTAATCAAGTTAAACTTAATTAGCAAATGTTCATATCAAAATGATAAACGTAATAGTAGAATCATACAAAATACGGTCCCAACCAAATTGTAGTGTCGCAAGTCTAAGCCTCAACAGAATAAACAGCCTATACAAACAAGTCTAGGCAAAATGAAAGCAACAAAATGATAAGGAAGGATAAAACAGGTTCTGCGGACGTTGGCAGCTACCTCAAAGTCTCCGTAAAGTAGATATGAATAAGCAGCTGCAACAGCTCAACTGCTCTTAGGAACCTGTGAATCTGCACAAAAAGTGTAGGGGAGTGGGGTGAGTATATTTCAACTCAGTGAGTAATAATAATAAACAATAACTGAAAGTAGGAACTCATGTACTATCACTAAACAGTTCTAAGGCAAACCCCCCACAGGTAAGTCATCACTACAATGAGTACTCAGATCTCCAGTCCATATCTATCTCAACTAGGTCCCACACTGACCACATCCTCACTCGTACCACTACGGTGTATAGCCATCTCAATATATGGAGATATATACTTATGTCTATAGTGTATAAGTATCCGATTAAGTATAATACTGCGGCGTGCAGACCGATCCAATATATATACTGCTGCGGCGTGCAACCCGTTCTATTTAACATCAACGGCGCTCACTGGGGGTGTATACAGACTCCGAAAGGGCTCCTACAACCCAAGCGCAATAATACCGCGGCGTGCAGTCCGATCCAACATATATATATACTGCTGCGGCGTGCAGCCCAATCCAATATTATATACTGCTGCGGCATGCAGCCCGATCCAATATATATACTCCTGCGGCATGCATCCCGATCCAATATATATACTGCTGCGGCGTGCAGCCCGATCCAATAAAGACATATATATATAATACCTCAAAACGGGTCCTCGACCCTGTCCCAATTAGTATAGGATTGGCCTTTCAGGCCCATTCAGCTAATTCAGGGAATTTCCATCCTAAGTAATCTATCTCTCAAAGTACACATCTAGAACTGGCTCTTAATAGTCTATTCGGCTAGTTTTACGGCTGAGTGTAAGTTTCCAACACGATATAAGGGTCACCTAGCTCTACAGGTCCCCTAATGATCTACAGATCGGCACAAGGCCCCAAACATGGCTACCAGCCCAATTACACAGTTATAATCTCATTATCAGTCATAATACACAGTCTACTATAAGCCGGGAAGGACCAAGCCCAAATCCCCAATCACAATGTCACCACGCCCGTCACAAGATGCGTGTTTCATCTCAACATAGCACTGTGAAGTGCTAGTACGGGGTTTCAAACCCTCAGTACATTATTTACTATCACCACTCACCTCGAACCGGTAGAAGCCTCAGTCCGCCTTGCGCTTGCCTCGCAAATCAATCTCCTCGGATGCCAAATCTGCTCAAAATCATAGAGAATACATCAATACATGCAATGACACACAACCCATTCGAAGTAACTCCCAATTGCACCAAAACCCACTAAGTTGTCAAAATCCGACTTTTGGCACGCTTCTCGAAAAATTACAAAAGTTATATATTCGGAACCCTCGTCTCAATACGAGTCTATGCATATAAAGTTTTTCAAAATCGGACTTCGTTTACCCACTCAAACCGATATTTTACTAAAGCCCTGGCTTAGGCTAAATTTCCTCACAATTTGATCCAATTTCAGTGAAATAGAGGAGGATTTCAAGATAAAAACGCGTAAATGAACCATAAAACTCACCTCCGATGATAACCCGATGATCTCCCAGCAATTTCTCGCCCAACAATTCGCTTCTCAAAACTGAGCCCTAATGTTTTTGCAACTTATGAAATTTTAACCCTTCTGTTATTTTTATCACAGGCGCGATTTCCGCTCATGTGATTCCTCACTCGCTCCTGCGAGTCCGCTTCTGCGGATAATTGTCCGCTTCTGCGGTTCCATACCAAGCTGCCTAGTTCCTCTTCTGCGGTCCAAGTCTCGCACCTGCAAGACTGCCTAAGCGGACTAGGCTCCACTTCTGCGAAAACTCACCGGCTGGCCTACCTTCGCTCCTGCGATCCTGGGCCGCTTCTGCGAGCCCGCCCCTGCGCATCCTGGGTTGCTTCTGCGGAACTGCCCCAACCAGTCCGAACTCGCTTCTGTGAGATCAAATACGCCCCTACGCGTCCGCTTCTGCAGTCCCCTACCCGTAGAAGCGAAAATAGCAGAAGCCCAAAAATCCAGTCCTGCAAAACCTTAAAAATTCCTCCGTTTAACCTCCCGAAACCACCCCGGGTCCCCCGGGAACCCAACGGAAGCCACAAATATACTCCATAGCACCATACGAACTTGCTCCAATGATGAAAGCACATATTTTAACATGGAATAACGTCGAATTCGAGAAATTCAAGCCTAAGTTTCCATTCAAACTTCCGCAACCGACATTCGATCAAAAACCCGACCAAACGACCTCCGAATGACCTGAAATTTTGCAGGCACATCCAAAATCACCTAACGGAGCTACAGCAACTGTCGGAATTCCATTCCGACCCCCGGATCAAAATCTCACCCATCGATCAGATATCGCTAAAATTCAACTTTAGCCAATTCAAGCCTAAAACTACACCGGACCTCCAAATTCACTTCCGATCGCTCTCCTAGCTCATAAATGACCTCCCGGAGCTGACCGAATCATCATAATTCGATTTCGAGCTCTCTAACTCACAAGTCAACATCCAGCTGACCTTTCTCAACTATTTCTTCTTCTAAGAGACTATTTGTCTCAATTTCGACCAAACTCAACCCGGTTTGGCTCAAACTTACCCAACATGCATATTATAATGTCAACAATCATATAATGGGGGTAACGGGGTGATAACTCACATGATGACGGGCCGGTTCATCACATTACATAAATACTAGGCACTAAAGTCATTTTTAACCTTATAGGCTCTATTAAATCTTCAAAAATGCCATTTACTATTCCTGTTATACCGTTAGTTTTTATTTCAAATTACCCGACCTACTAAGGTCTGGCAGACTTAGGGTTATGAATTATTTAATTAGTAAGCACTTCTTATAGATGTTTTAAGACTTAGCCAATTCTAGACCCCAAACCCCTTTCATATTTAGCCAACATTTATCAGACCCAACCCATTATTTAACACATAGCCTTTTTAGTAGAAGTATGGTCATTCAATCAACAGAGATAACCTCTTAACGACCACATACTTAGAAACATAGTCAAACAGAGGTATTTTTTCAGAAACAGCCACTTAATAGAAATACAACTAAGTAATCAGTATAACCACTCAATAACAGAGATAGCCACTTAACGACCATACTTTATCTTTTAGAAATAGCCACATACTTAACTTTCAAAAATAACCCAAGAACTTTTGCACTCATAACCCAAATCACAAAAGCATCCAAAGATTCAGAATGGACTTACAAACGAATCAAGTTACAAATATTGCAAGTTTATGTTATTTTGCACATATAGCCTTAATTGCAAATTAATTCTCAATCAATCAGAACTCAGAGGAAAAGTTTGATAATGGTTGAATCCCAACTAATCAAAACTCAATTTTAGATAGAGCATGATGAACAAACACATAAACAGGCTTATTTACTCATGATTCATGCGTGATAAATACTAAGAACCCTAACAGCACTTTAGCAGACTTAGGCATGTGCAAGATTCACACAAACAAAGATAGATTATTGTTCTTCAAACATGCAGGAGAGAAAAGTTCATAAGAATATCATAGGCATGCCAAGAAAACATTTTCAGATTCAACAAACAAGAAAAATAGAAACAGAGATAGTAAAACTTAGCTTTTTAGGCTTTTCATTTTCCTTTTCTTTTCTTTCTTTCTGTTCTTTCTTTCTTTCTTTCTTCTTTCTTTCTTTCCAGATCTATAAAGTTTCGAAGACGTTTAGTCTTCTGATTGTTGGACTTCTCCGATGAGGCTTTGGATTTGAGTTTTGGTGTGTGTGGGGTGGTTTAGGGGCTTGGTATAGTGGTTTTGGGGTAAGATTGTTTTTGGATGCTCGCCGAAGTAGGGTTCCGGCAAGTCTTTTTCGTATATTCGAAGAGTTTCGGTGATATTTGAGACTTGCCACCTAGATGGGGTGATAGATTACCTCAAGATGGTCTTAGGGTGTTAGTCTCAAAGGCTGGTTCATAGTCGGTGAGGTCGCCGGCTAGGGTTCCGGCGATCGGAGTTTCAAGAAGAAGGGAGGTTTTTGGTTTGGTGGGTTTTTTATGGTGGTTGCAGGGTTTGTGGGTAAAGGGTGAGGTGTTAATAACTCGTCTGAGCCGGAGAAGGTGGCTGTGACAGGCCGACCGGCAAGTCTCCACGGAAGACCTAAGGAGGAAGAAGAAGGTCTAAGGCGGCTAAGGTTATACAGATTGTATATGTGTGTGTGCGTAATGATATTGAACGAGAGATGAGAGTATTTATACCCATCACGTCTCGTGAAATCCTGGCCCTTGGATTAACCAAGATCAACGGCCAGGATCCTTTGCCTCAAAACGACAACGTTTGGTTAAATGAAAGGCTTTCTTATGTCCGTTGGATGTTGAGTTTGAACGGCTGTGATTGTTTCTTTTATACTACGTCGTTTGTCTTTCAATGAGACATTGCCTTGTCCGTTTGGTCAATTGCTTTGAACGGCCAGGATTAATTCTTTTCACGACGTCGTTAGATTTTTAATCGAACCGCCTCATCTAGTCCGTTAGATTCAGTTCATCAACGGTTTGATATTTATTTGGCTCATACGGCGTCGTTTGGCCACGACCTGGGCATACTAGGCTGGTCTTTTGGGCCTGGTGTATTTGGGCTTAATATATGTATATGTATTTCTTTATGTGGCCCAAATATTTTGTATTTTAACTTGTATTTTAATTATTTTCTTGTATTTTCTTTTGTATTTTATTTTTTCTCTTTTTGGATTTATTTTCATTTGTTATATTTCTTTTATTTTCTATTTTTTCCTGATTTTTCCTTAATTTTCTGATATTTTTGCCATTTTTCTTCTATTTTTCAGTATTTTGGTATTTTGTTGATTTTACTGAATTTTTATATTTTTTGTGATATTTTCTAATTGATTTCTTTTGTAATTTTAATTTCAACTTTATTTTTAAAAACAAACACACAAGTATTTCAATTAAATCACAAAATTGCACACCAAAAACTATTTTTGTATCATTTTTATATTTATATTGGAATTTAACTACTTAGGACAAAAATCACGTGCTCACGGTGGTAATCAATAATTAACAAAATGGAGCATTTTTAGGGGTTAATTATATGAGATACGTTTCAGAATGTGTTTTCCCATTTATATGGAATCTACCATATTTTAGAGTATATTTTATATATATTATTGTGGAATATGTTAAAAATTTTTTACTACTTATAGATTATGAAATACTTTATGAATTCATAAGTAATTATGAAAAAATTCCCAATTTTATAGTACACTTTCAGATTTTTAGACCCAATAGATCAATTAAAATAGCCTATAAAATAGCCCATACCCGCCAGCCCATCTACCTAATTCTTTCATCTACATGGTATTCACATAAAGCGCCACATAAACCTCCACATCAGTGCCACATAGGCGCCAACGGTCCAAATTCCATGACCAACACGCGCCCATCACACACCATCCTCACTCCTTCACACTCTAACCACACATCTTCTAGAGAATTCTATGTATTTTTCTTTATTTTTTACTTATTTCATCCTAAGCCTTATCTGAGCCTTTCATTATTTTAATCCAATGGTTAATATTTATCCCATCAATTAAATCTAATTTGCTAACCCTTCTCTCTCTCCTAACCCAACAGACGCTCTCTATAGTCCCTTTCTTCCTCTGCAATGGCAGATTTCTTTTGCCTTCTTCTCCAATTTTAAGTAAAAGTTTGACCTCTCATATTATGAAGGTAGAGATTCCAAGCTCATTTCAAGCAAATGTCTGCAACCCCAACGTGATTCCAATTTTATTTCGGACGAAAATTCAAACTAGATTTTCATTTGCAATGAAGTTGACAAAGGTTAAAATTTGTTCTCTTTTTACTTTCCCATTTTTATTTCATTCTTTGGCAAACAAATCTCTGCTCTATTTGATTTCCTCGCACTTGAAACCTCTTTTATATGCTTGGGGTTGATCTCCAGGTTCTGATTCTGCCTCATCTGATAATAGAAGTACCTCCATAAGGACTCCATCTCAACATCAATTCGCATTTGATGGCTATTTTACTTGAACATTTTTATTAACGCCTTCCGCTTGTAGACAGACAGAAAGCAGAAAGAGAGCCCGAGGTGCGGGTCTGATTTTCAATTTGAAAATTCCGCCCAAAAATTCAACCCTCAAAACCCTAAATTTTTACCTATAAATATGAGTGTTTGAGAAGTGTAGGGACAAGCTGGAGTCTCCGTATTTACCCATTTTTAAGTCTTTAGATTTAGCCACCACAATTAGCTTTCTAAAAACTTTATTCTCTTCCTTATTTTGATCTCCGCTGGATTTCAAAATAGAGGTTTTCTTAGTTGTCTTCCATATTAATCAGAGGTAGAGAGACCTCTTTCGGAGTTCCGTTGGATTCGAGACCTCAGCCCCGATTCGCTGCACCACAAAAGGTCAGTCACATTCTCTTTTACATTCAATTTATATTATATGGCTAGTTACCTATTAAATTCTAAACTTGGCTTGTTAAATAAGTTCTGTTGAAGTTCATTTTTTTCTTTCTTTCGTGTGTTAGATATCATGTAAAAGGCTACTATTTTAAACTAACTAGCAGCTAGAGGTGTCATGTTACGAATTCTTATTTCTTGAATTGTTCTATAATGTGACTTGCTATTCACTGAGTTATTTAAAAGTTATCATATTTTGCTCACTTTGGCCATGTTTGAAAAGTGGAAAGTATTCTGTTAAATGAAAATCATAGCTTTTTTTTTCTTACCTTATTCAAAGTATAGAAATTATATCTATAGGATTAAATAGTATGTATAAGATTCTTCATCACCCAGAAAATCCTGCCCTCATGTTCGGAAATAATATAGGAACTTGATGTTGTAACTTGAAAGAAGATTTATAAATGTATGTTTATATTATGTTCTTCCGTTGATTAAGAGAACCTCTATTCTTTTGACTTAATAGCTTTCTTTTCACAACTTAGCAGCCATGATCTTTAAAATGTACTATGGAGCTCTAATTACCTAAAAAGACAAATAATTGATTCTAATGCTTGAGACTTTGTTATTTTGCCCCTTTTAATTTAAAAATAAATTTTGATTCTTAAAATGAGCAGTATATTCTGTTGAATTGATAATATACTTTCCCTTGTTGCTTTTTATGAAGTATAAAACAGGACTTTAGAATTTGTTTGAGACATAAAGCCAACAAACCCAACTAATTTGAAATTGCACTTTCCTTAATGTTTTCTTAATTAGTCAATGCAGTTGAGTTTTGAGTAAATAGTAACTTCTCTAAATTCTTCAAAGTTGTAGTAAGGAATAAAATCTGTAATATCCGTAAAGTTATGCAAAGAGCACTTCATATTAGAAAGGAATCATTTTATTATATAGTGAATTGGATGCTGATGAATTTATGTGGATTCTCTGTTAAGCATATGTCATTAATCTAAAATTAATATGAAGAAATCTGCTAGCAATACTCTGGGATATATTTGTATATTTTGCAATATATAAGCTTTGTGAGAAAAAGTATAAACTGTGTCCTTTTATGAGTTTGTGATTTACTCTAATGTTGGTTTATGTCTTTTTTTTTCTTTTTTTCTTTTTTTTTTCTTTTTTCTTTTTCATTACTAATTCATTTTTTTTTGTTTTCTTCGCGTTGCATATACACTTGGAGTAATATGAGTCTTAACGCAAGACTCGCTACAACGCCCGAGCATGGAATTATCACATCCCTTATTCTTAGAAGGCGTCGAATAGCAAGAAAACAAGTGAGAGACGCTTGGGGGATGCCTAGAGCACCCTTATTCATTTTTTGTTGTTCATTATCTTTGTCCTACATGTTATCTGATTTTGCATTCTGCTTATTTAGTTGAGTTACTATCCATTTTGGAATTGTGTAGTTAGTTGAACAGAACTTTTATATCATCTAAAGACCTAAAACTAGTAAGTCAAAAGCTGGTTCCTATATTAACGCCTAACCTGTATTTTTAATGCATTTTATTTAAAAGTGTTAACTACTCTCTAGTGTGAAATTGTCTTAGTGTCAAATAGCAAAAGTTATTAAAATCTTTCTTTAATCTCATATAGTCTTTGATTAATAATTGGTTTATAAGAGTTGACCCCATTAACTTAACTTTTTTTTTACGTTAAAGAAAAAAGTTCAGCAAAATGAGTGTTGTTTTGATTTCACAATTTGGAATACGATTTCAACATAGTTAAGTATTTTGACAAATCAAATATTTTTTTCCTTAAACGTTCAAGTAATATGCTTTTAATATTCATTATCCTAACTAGTGAATTAACCTAAGTTTGGCGGGTTAATCGTTATTAACGGATTTTAAAAGGTGCTTTAAAAACCTTCCTTTTAAAATATTCAAAACCCTTACTTAGAATCTTTTAGGTTAAGACCACAAGACACAGTTTGACTTAAGCTTTTAAAAAAGCCATCCAAGGTGGGTCTGGAGGAATGGCTATGGGCAAAAAGAAAGAAGAAACAATCATGGCAACGGTTGGAGACAGAAGGTACCGAGCTCTAACGCAGGTGTTCTCCGAAAAGACCTCCCAACATTATTATCCGCACAATGATATGGCCTATGCTCCTCTACCTCCATCCTATGCAGTCACGAATGCTCAGCCTTTTGGCCGGCCACAACCACCAACCAACCGAAACCCACCTCCATTTCAAAGAAATCAACCTCCTTACCAAAACCAGTATAACTTCCGACCACTACAAAATAACACTCACCCTCGAGAACCACCTAAGTCAAACTTCACACCAATTGGGGAACCGTATTCCACGCTTTTCCCTAAGCTCATGCAGGAGAATCTATTGCAGCCTGTTCCCCAGAATAGACAGAATCTAGATTCTCCGGCTTACCAACGAGGTGTGTATTGTGCTTATCATTCAGGAGTCGAGGGGCATAGCACCGATAATTGCTGGACTTTGAAGAAAGCTGTGCAAGAGTTGATTAACCAAGGAAGGATAATGTTTGTGGATGAAGATATTCCTAATGTGACGAATAACCCACTGCCGGCCCATAACAACGGCCTAGTAATTAGAATGATTTGTGAGGACAAAGAGTTTGATCCTTCTCTGAAAGCCATAATTGCCATTGCGGACATAGAAAGACAGCATAAAACAACCCCATAATAAGAGAAAAAGGGAGAGAAGAATGAAACTGTCAAAGCTGGGTTTGAAAAGAAGATTGAAACAAAGGCAGAAACGATAGTGCCTCAGAAAAATGGAGTTCTTTACCTCACACGAGGTCGATCAGGAAAGCCCTGGTAATAAGCGCTTCAAAGAAGTTTCAGATGAAGAGAGAAATACCAATGTATGTGCTCAAAAGAGCCTATGTGGTCCGGGGGCGATTAAACCACTGCGGCCGAATGAGCCTGTGGTTATCGCACGCGTGCCACAGAAGCTCATGACAGCCCCGTCCGCACTACCTCGGAATTATCAACAGACGGTGGTCACACACAAAGGTAAAGAGATCACATGAGAACTGCCTGGGAACATCTTAGTGCGGAAGTATTCAGACACACAAGAAGTGAATAATGCCACACGGAAATGTTTCCCATCCAAGAAGCTTGTAAGCACTAAAGAAGCGGAAGCCTTTCAGAAAATGCAAATGCCGGACTATGAGGTGCTAGACCAATTACGCAAGTACCCAGAACAAGTGTCCATGTTGTCTTTGTTGATGAAATCCGCTGAGCATCAAAAAGTTTTGTTGAATACTTTGAATGAGGCATATGTGCCGGTTGAGACTTCAGTTGAGCAGCTTGAACGAATGACGGAGAGGTTCTTTGCAGTTAATCAGATTTCTTTTAGCAAAGTTGATTTGCTTTCGGAAGGAGCAGCCCACAACAACGCTCTGCTTTTAACTATCAAATGTGAAGGTTTCTACGTCAAGAGGGTCATGATAGATGGAGGTTCTGGGGTAGACATATGCCCACTTTCAACTTTACAACGCATGAAAACTGGGATCGAAAGAATTCGACCCAACAATGTCTGTGTACGGGCTTTTGATGGCATAAAAAGGGACACAATCCGAGAGATCGATTTGGTCTTGACAATTGGCCTAGTGGATTTCGAAGTAACATTTCAGGTTCTAGATATGGACACATCTTACAACTTTCTTCTGGGAAGACCATGGATTCATGCGGCCGGAGCTGCACCCTCTACCCTCCACCAGATGATAAAGTTCGAGCGTGAGGAGAAAGAGATCGTGGTCCACGGGGAAGATGAGCAATCAATCTATCGGGATCCATCTATCCCGTGCTTAGAAGCAAAAGAAGGGAGTGAACATATCGTCTATCAAGCCTTTGAGATTGTATTGGCAGATCAACATGAGGAGGGGAGCCCTTGCCCCCAACCTTTCTTGTCTAATGCCGCAATTATGGTGGCAAAAGAGATGGTTAAGCACGGCTTCCAGCAATGGAAAGGTTTGGGAAAGTTCTTACAAGGAATATCGAAGCCGATAACTTTGCCCACAACCGAAAAGTTCTTTAGAGTAGGCTTCCGCCCTGCCCCTGAAGATGAGAAATGGGCTGATAAAAGAAAGGAAAACAGATGGGTTCTACCGCATCCATTGCCACATTTATACCAGACCTTTGTTCACCCGAGGCACAATGAAGAAGAAGAAGATGAGATCTTTACGGCAGAGGAAATTGAAGATATTTGTGGAGCTTTGAGACAAATGCTCTATAATGTCAATATGGTTCCGTTGGGAGAAGGTACTAGCATTGCTAAGGTGCTGTATGTGGGACTAGAGGCTAAATTGCAAAATTGGAAGGCTACGCCATTCCCAGTCAGGCGGGAGTTCTGACAGACTTGTCTTGTCATTTTTCCTGCATCATAAGTTATTTCAAGGTGTAACTCGGATGTTTTTCTTTGTTTTCTTGTCTTTTATTTCCCAAATGTAACCCTGTTTATCTTCCCAAAATTCCAAGAAATGGAATCAATATTTTATCGTTATTTTTGTATTCTTTCTAATTCCTGTTGTTTTCTCTTTTTATTCTCTCTTTTTAGTCATAATAATGCAACTTTAAATAATACGACATGCTTGCGGACTTCACGCTCAGATCTGAACACTCCACCTAATTTGGAAATAATGAACCAATAACTGAAATACGATGAAGAAGAGGCTTTTAGGGAAATAAATTGAGAATTGGAACACTTTGAGAATAAACCTAAGCCAAATTTGAATGACACCGAGCCGGTTAACTTGGGAACCCCCGAAGAGATCCGAGATACCAAGATAAGCATCCACATAGATGAGAAAACTCGAGATGCAATAATTCAGCTCTTGTTTGAGTTTAAAGATGTGTTTGCTTGGTCTTACGATGACATGCCAGGATTAGGGGTCGATCTAGTGGTGCATAAATTACCAATCTACCCTGACTGTCTCTCAGTGCAACAAAAGCAGAGGAAATTCAAGACTGACATCAGTGATAAGATCAAAGAAGAAATCACCAAGCAGTTAAAAACGGGGGTAATTCGAGTCGTACAGTATACTACGTGGTTGGCTAATGTTGTTCCTATTCCAAAGAAGGATGGGAAAACTCGAGTATGCTTGGATTACCGAGATTTGAATAAGGCAAGTCCCAAAGATAACTTCCCTTTACCGAACATCCACATCCTCATTGACAACTGTGCAAAGCATGAGATACAATTATTTGTGGATTGTTATGCGGGATATCATCAAGTGTTGATGGATGAAGAGGACGCTAAGAAGACTGCTTTCACCACACCTTGGGGCACTTAGTGCTACCGAGTCATGCCATTCGGTTTGAAAAATGCTGGAGCGACATACATGAGAGCCATGACTGCCATCTTCCACGACATGATGCATCAGGAAATAGAGGTGTACGTGGACGATGTGATCGTCAAATCCAGAACTCAGTGTGATCACATCCGAGACTTGAGGAAATTCTTCGAAAGGTTGCGAAAGTATGATTTGAAGCTGAATCCGGCCAAATGCGCCTTCGAAGTCCCATCAGGTAAACTCCTGGGTTTCATAGTTAGTAGAAGAGGTATTGAATTGGATCCAACAAAGATTAAAGCCATCCGGGACTTACCTCCTCCAAGAACTAAGAAAGACATAATGAGTCTTTTGGGCCGAATAAACTACATCAGCAGGTTCATCGCCCAATTGACTTCTACGTGTGAGCCTATATTCAAGTTGCTGAAGAAAGACGCTGCAATCAAGTGGACAGCTAAATGTCAAGAGGCTTTTGACAAAATCAAAGAATATTTGTCGAATCCTCTAGTCTTAATCCCGCCAGAGTAAGGAGACCTCTGTTCTTGTATCTGACAGTCTTGGAAAAATCCTTTGGTTGTGTCCTCGGGCAGCATGATGTAACGGGGAAGAAAGAGCAGGCAATTTACTATTTGAGCAAGAATTTCACTAGTTATGAGGTCAAGTACACTTTGCTGGAAAGAACGTGATGTGCTCTTACATGGGTCGAGAAATTGAGACACTACCTCCAAGCTCATACAACTCACCTCATTACTAGGCCGAATCCTTTGAAGTACATATTCCAGAAATCGATGCCCACCGGGAGGTTAGCAAAGTGGCAAATCTTGCGTACCAAATTCGATATAGTCTACATGACTCGCACGACGATGAAGGCCTAGGCGTTGGCAGATCACCTGACTGAAAACCCAGTTGACGAGAAATACCAACCATTGAGTACTTATTTTCCAGATGAAGAGGTAAACACAATAGAAGTTGTCTCTAAGGACGCTCATGCATGGAAGATGTTCTTTGATGGGGCTGTAAATGCCAAAGGCGTTGGGGTTGGGGAAATCTTGATCTCCCCCACTAGTGAACACTATCCGGCAACAGCAAGGCTCCGTTTCATTTGCACAAACAATACGGCTGAATATGAAGCCTGCATCATGGGCATGACTAGGGAAATCGATCAAGGTGTTGAAGATTTGTTAATCATGGGAGATTCTGATCTAATCATCCGGCAGGCCCAGGGTGAATAGGAAACTCGAG
Source organism: Nicotiana noctiflora (assembly GCA_032618575.1). Classification (NCBI taxonomy): domain Eukaryota; kingdom Viridiplantae; phylum Streptophyta; class Magnoliopsida; order Solanales; family Solanaceae; genus Nicotiana; species Nicotiana noctiflora. The sequence continues at coordinate 468,383 of JASVEL010012343.1, forward strand.
ATATCAAGCTTATCCCTTATCAACAGCACGTGGTGGATCTCGGCAAACGATTCAAATAAATAGAGTTCAGGTATATCCTACGATGTCACAATGAACTAGCCGATGCACTTGCCACCTTTTCTTCAATGTTACCTTACCCAGACAATGCCCACATCGATCCCTTGGAAATCCAAATCAGGGAAAGACATAGTTACTGTAATGTAATTGACGCAGGACCAAAAATCCAGCCGTGGTACCATGATATTAAAAGATTCTTGAAAACACAAGAATACCCTGAACATGCTACTGGAGATCAAAAGAGGACCATTAGGCGGCATCCAGGTGGTTTCTTTTTGAGCGGCGAGGTCCTGTATAAAAGAACCCCATATCTTAACCTTTTAAGATGTGTTAATGTCGAAGAAGCAGGGAGAATCATGCATGAAGTGCACACAGGAGTGTGTGGACCTCATATGAACGGGTATATCTTGGCCAAGAAAATCCTTCGAGATGGGTATTGTTGGATAACTATGGAGAAAGACTGTTTCAGTTTCGTTCGGAAAATGCCATCAGTGTCAGGTACATGGAGATCTGATTCATGCACCTCCAACCGAGCTATATCCTATGTTAGCTCCGTGGCCTTTTGTCACTTGGGGCATGGATGTCATTGGCCCGATTGAGCCAAAAGCTTCGAATGGGAACCGATTCATACTGGTCGCTATTGATTACTTCACAAAATGGGTTGAAGCTGTCACTCTCAAATCAGTCACTAAGAAAACCGTGGTGGATTTTGTACATTCAAATCTTATCTGTCGTTTTGGTATGCCTACAACTATCATCATGGACAATGCTATGAACCTGAATAATCATTTGATGGAAGAAATATGCGAACAATTCAAAATAACGCATAGGAACTCCACTCCTTATCGGCCCAAAGCCAATGGCGCCGTTGAAGCAGCAAACAAAAACATCAAGAAGATTTTGAGGAAGACAATCCAGAGTTCTAGACAGTGGCATGAACAATTACCATTTTGCCTTACGGGGATATCGTACTATAGTGCGCACATCGGTAGGAGCAACCCCATACCTGCTAGTTTATGGAACCGAGGCTGTGATACCGGCAGAGGTAGAAATTCCTTCACTCCGGACAATTGTTGAAGCAGAGATTGAAGATAGCGAATGGGTTAAGACTCGATTGGAGCGGTTAACCTTAATTGACGAAAAACGAATGGCTGCGGTCTATCACGGGCAGTTGTACCAACATGGCTCGTGCTTACAACAAGAAAGTATGACCCAGAAATTTTGAAGTAGGTCAGTTGGTGTTAAGACGCATTCTTCCACATCACAAGGAAGCAAAAGAAAAATTTGCTCCTAATTGGAAGGGGCCATACATCATCAGGAAGATATTGCTGAGATGAGCATTATACTTGGGAGATATGGAAGGAAATGATCCTGAAACAGCTGTGAATGTAGACGCTGTCAAAAGGTATTATGTTTGAGTTTGCTTCGGTGATGTCTTTGCCTATCGAAATGATGAAGGCTTTTATTCCCGCTACCCAAACACTACCAACCCTTTCGTAAACCATTTGATCCAGTTACATTTCCTTGGCTACCCTCTTTGGAATCCAAAACCAAAACCAAAAAAAAACAAAACCAAAACAAAACAAAAATATCCTGAACTATGTTTTGACTGGATTCCGAAAGGATACGTAGGCAGCCTCTATCTGAGGTTCAGTCACACCAAAACAAAAATCTAATTTTCCCCGAAATTGAAACTGGGGCAGGTATTTTAATGGTTTGACCAAGAGTTCACCAGATGGTTCCAAAGTTGTAATTTTGTCCATAATTCTTTTCACCCAAAATCGAGTACAAGTCCTTCAGGATCAATGCAGAGGCATAGAAAATGAGAAACATCATTGTTGAGAACTGAAGCGTCTTAAATTAAGAGAAATAAAATGAGAGAGTCTTATTGGTTAAAATCTTCGGGCACCATAAGGCGATGGGAGTAGAGAAATACAAAATGAGAGAGTCCGTTAGTGAAAACTCACAAAGAGTGCTACTGGGCGATGGTAAGAAGAGAAATGAGAGAGGTCGACTAGCTAAAACCCGCAAAGGGCGCTATCAACTGAAAAGATGATTTCAGCACTGAAGGTTCTAGCAAGGTTCCCTAGTTTGGAAACATAGACCCGTTTTGGTTCATGAGAAAATGGAAGTTCGTGACGATCGGGCATCCAGTTCAAGAAGCATGTCATGTCAGTTTGAAGCCAGCATACACCCCAGATAAGTCCTTCTTTTTCCCCTGAAAGGGGCGCTTCTATTTTCGATTCATTTTTTCACTCTTTGTTCATTTTTCTTTGAATCCCTTTCGGCTTAACATTGAATCCCGAAACTATTACAAAGAAAAGGTGGCAGGACCGTTTATACAGAACTCCATCTGGTAAAAGGTGAAGAAAAATACCCAGCCTCAGTGGTGTATTGATCCAATCCCGACTGATCATGATGGTCAATCGCCTCTAAAGGAAAGGACGTTAGGAAGGAAAAGGAAATCAAAAGCTAAGGTTTTAAAAGCATAATGAAGTAAAAGGACAGATCCCACACGAGCAAGTCATCATGAAATCCTAAGGCTGAATCCGGTCAGGTTGAAAGAAAGTCACCCTCAAAGACAATTAGCAACAAAGTTCTCAATGGAAATGGGGCTAGGATCAAGCGTTAAAGATAATCAAGGCCATAAAATCAACGACCGTTTCAGCTAACAAATTGTTCTTTGTTGAAAATAGGTCTATTCAAGTTAGCTGTGCAAAAAGAAGGTGCAGTCCAAAGAAATGAAATGCGCGAGCATTGAAATGGCTCTATAACAAAGAAAAATGCCCAAAGGGAAGTTTCTTTTATGCATTGTTGATGAGTAAAAGGAAAACACCTAAAAGAAAACCCAAAAGGGAAGAAGGAAGGAAATGGAAAATGAAACCCCCAAAAGAGAATCAAATCATGGTAGTTTACCAATTCTTTCAAAAATTCCGGCAATAAAACCGTGGATGCCAGAAAATCGTGGAGCAATTCTTTCAAAGAAATCCCGGCCAGAAAACCGAGGATCTCCCGACCAGAAAAATCGTGGAGCAATTCTTTCAAAAAATCTCGGCCAGAAAATCGAAGATATCCCGGCCAGAAAACCGTGGAGAAATTCTTTCAAAAAATCCCGGCCAGAAAACCGAGGATCTCCCAGCCAAAAAACCGTGGAGCAATTCTTTCAAAAATCCCGGTCAGAAAACCAAGGATCTCCCGGCTTGAAAGCCATGGAGCATTTCTTTTAAAATCCCTGTCAGAAAATCGAGGATCTCCTGGCCAGAAAGCCAAGGGACATTTTGTTTTAAAATCCCGGTCAGAAAACCGAAGATCTCCCAGCCAGAAAACCATGGAGCATTTCTTTTCAGAGTATCCCGGTCAGAAAACCGAGAATCTCCCAGCCAGGAAGCTGTGGACCCCCTTTTTTTCAACATATCCTGACCAAAAAATCGTGGAGTCTTTTTTAGAATCTCCCAGCCAAAAAGATGTAGAGCCCTTTTTTCAAAATATCCCGGCCAGAAAACCACGGAGCATTTATTTTCAAAACTAGATTTAAAAAATCGAGATTCTCTTGGCCAATACCGAACAGTCTATTTAATAACTTTCTGTGTCACGACTAACTCACAAAATTTTCCTAATGAACTGGGACAGAAAATTTCGTTCGTTTATTTGTTTTGTTGTCTAAACAGGTTTGACCTCGAGACACAGGGATCAAGATAACGTACGAGTTGAGTCTTAATCCAAAATAAAGAAAAGAAGAAAAGAACCAAAAAGAAGATGAGCTCAAATGTTGGAGTAAACAGAGGCGCGGATTGCTCAGAATCTGATTGAAGTCATGAGTTCCGCCAATCCCATTTCACTCAATGTTACAGAAATAATCCTGCATGTACAAGTTGTGAGCATCAAGATTCAGATCGAGGTCTGCAGCAAAATTAGCTAAGACTCAAGATCAAGTTTTCAAGAAAATCATAGATAGGAATATTGTAACTTATAGTTGATAGGCACAACTAGTTTAATTTCAATTTCTCTTTTGGTGTAATAAGGAGATCAGTAAGCAGCAAGCAGCAACAGCAGCAACATTAGCAACAGAACAACAAAGTGTTAGTCCACGGTAGACCCAACTACCAAAACTTCCCGAACTACATTGACCTAATTCCTTTTTAGCCCAGGATATGTAGGAGGCCTGCCGAAGCAAAGGCTCGGTCAAGATGTTTTCAAAATGCTTCACACGAAGTACTAGAACGGGCAAAAATCGCTCGTGTTCGCTCATTTATCTTTGCACGAAAACTCTTCGCATTTTCGGGCAAAGAGGGGCAGCCGTGAGCACGTGATTTTTGCCCTATATGAGAATTACTCCCAAAAAATCCAAAAAATCAAATAGTTTTGTGTTGTGTGTGATTTTATGAGAATTTCGTGTAAATTCTTAATTATCTACAGTTTTGTCTGTGCGTGATTATTTGTAAATTAATATAAAACACAAAAAATAAATAAGTTTGTTTTTAAAATAAACAATAAAAGTCACAAAAAATGCATTTTTTACATTTTAGTATTTAAATGCCTAGTTGTGTGATTTATATTTAATTGTGTGTGTTAATTGTTAGAACTTAACTAATATTTTATAAGTTTATTTTTTGTAATTTAATTTAGAATTTTTGTTTTTAATAAATTAGGAATCAAATTAAAAAGAGAAAAGAATTTGAAATGAAGAGAAATGGACTGGACCAGCCCAAACCCAGCCAAAACCAGGCCCAAAACGCCCCAAGCCCAGTCCAAACCAACCTGTCTCACTGACCCGACCCCTAACTAAACCCAACGACACCATTTGGGTGACTCAAATCTCAACCGTCCATTCCTATCCCATCAAACGGCCATTACCCATCTATCCTACCCATTTGAACAACCCGAACCATTACCATATCTCAGCCCACCCGTATCACCTTAAACGACCCCGTTTAGTGTTAAGTGATCCAATATAGACCGTTGGTTTCTAATATCCAATGGTCCTGATTAATTGAACCATTTTTAATATACCAATCTCCATAATCTCACCCCCTCAGAACACCCCTTCCTTTTTCGTCTCTAACCCTAGAGACATGAAGCCTCAGAGACCTCCACCACCCTCCACCACCGCAAATCGCCTCACGGTGGTTCCGGTGCCCCAAACTACCCTATATTTACACCATAGCACCCCAACACCCCCCGTTCCAACTATGAGCCCGTCTCCCTTCGAACGTCCCTGGAACTCCTCGAATATCAACTATTACCCATGAACCGTAATAGCCGCCACTGCTTCCTAGTGGCGGCGCCACCTCCACTCAATCCCAAACTCATACCCAGCCCTCACCTCACCTCCCTAATCACCAAACCACCATTAATTTGATTCGAATCTAACCAGAAACCATCGAGCCCCAAATCTGAGCCTCAAGAACCATAGAAGAATTTTTTGAGCCCATTTGGAGATTTTGAGGTTCCAATGGGTTTTAGTCAAGTTTTTCTCACTCGAGAACACTTGATTACAGCCTGTTTGGCCTCAAAAGGTCTGAGTCCATTTGGTCCCAAGCCTCTTTGTTCCGAATTTCTCTTCTCAAGGTATTTTCTTTTCTGTTTTTGTGATCATTAATTAGTGTAGTTGTTTTATTGTTTTCATTTGTTGTGAGTTTTCTCTGTTTTCTTCTCCTCAAAGACCTTTATTTGGTCAATGTTTATTTCTGTTTTGTTGTTTTAAATGTTTTGCCATAGGATACGAATTCGCTTCGATTAGCGTCGTCGAATGATTAATTTCGTATCTTTGTTCTTGCTCGACCCTGTGAATCACTGTTAAATGCATCACTCGATTGTTATCCTATATATATATGTTATAAATGATGTCGATCAGTCGTATGGATTTGTTAGAATAGTATGGCAACACTGTTAGTATTGATTTAAATCCATTTTTGATTCATTGTTTCTTAATTAGGGTTGAAATTGGTTATAGTTGTGATCTTAATAGAGATTAGTTAATTGGCATGCTAATTAAACACCAAAGACACCCTGAAATTGGTGTTTAAAAGGATTAAACGAAGATATTCAGTGCAAAATGCAGCATGTTAAACACTAAGTAGTGGAAACAAGAATCATTCTAGGTTTAATATTAAAAATGTGCATTGCACATGGTTGAAGATAGTGGAATCTGCAGGGCAGCATGGTATTCCACTACATTTTTGAACTTTAGAGTTTTTTATATAAAACCATGCTTAAAGCAGTGTTAAGTGGACTGGACAGCGTTTTAAAATAATTAAAAAGGGGTTGCTGGTTTGGATATTGGGGCTATAAAAGGGGGACACACACACACATAAAACAGACCTTCACAGAGATATTAGACTTCACATACACACAAAGAACAGATTTTAAGAGAGGGAAAGGCAGGCTAATATACACTGTTATACACTATTTTTAACGACCAGCTTTGAAGTATTTTTTTAGCCATCAATTTCAACAGTTTTTTAGCCTTGTTTAAAGTCCACTTTATTCTTCAGTTCATAAAGCTTCCTTTGGGTTTTACTTAGGCTCTTTACGTTTGCTGTTTGGTCTTGAATTCCTACTGTTTGGTTTTTCTAAAGACCTCGGTGGGTTGATTTCTGTTCCTAAGATTTCAATATGTTTCCCGAGCTGTCTAATACTGTTTCATAGTGGTTTCAGTTTGTTGCTGGGATCTGTTTGTTGCTGTGTTTGCTGTTGTTTGTTGATTGAGCTGCCTACTGATTTTTCCACCATCATTTTTGCTTTCGAATTCTAGGTATGCATTCGAAACAAAGCTGATGTAATTGTTGAACCGAGAGATCGGGTATTGAAATGAAGTTGCTATTTCGGAAATCATAGTTACGAAAAGATGATAGTTTTGTATGTCTACCTACTTCTTGCTTTCAGCATGTATAAATTGAAATAAAATCTGCCAGGCTTGTATTGTCTATTATTGTAAACTAGGACTGTTTCGGACTACTATTTAAAAATAGATACCAATTTTCATTCATGCTTAGCTAGTTTCGTTTTAGTATATGTTTGGATTTGTTAAGGTTAAGGAAATTCAAATTGTGTAAAAGCTAGCCAGTTCGGACTGGGATTTTCTTTGAAAATTTAGATAGATAATTTGTTAAAGTCAAGTAGTTTAAGCATGTTTAAGGTGATAGTTTGATTTATAATAGCCATTAATATAGGATAGCTTGAATCACATCGAGTTTCTTCGCTTGATTTTCCTTTAAATCCATTTGTAGTTAAGCAAACAAGATAAGTAGCCAATGCCTTAGATGCTAATGCTAGTTCGACTCTGATCGCATAATTTCGATCTCGTCAATTAACATCGGATTGAGAGTAGTGAAATCCAAGATAAATAATCTCACGTCTAATAATGAACCATGGTGAATTATTTCTACCTGGCATAGTTGATCAATTTCCTCATTAGTTTATACCTTTCAGTCAATCCTCGGCCCTAATTTAACAAGTCACAGAATACGATATCGTCTTGTATAGGTCTTAATTGGAAATAACCTCAACGGACATTTTTAGATAAATTGATTTTTTTGTCTAGTGTAATAATCACTTTAATCAGCATAGGTTAAAATAAGTGATCCGGGCACATTTGATTTGCATATTCGTCAAGGGCCCGAGTATATGTTGCGACTAGGCTTGCTTTGCTTAAAAGTTAAATGTGAACTTTTGAAATAATAAAGCGGTTTAATGTTTAATCAGAGCATGTAATTTATAACATGTATTAAAATCAGATATTTTTAGCCATTTATAATAATTGAAGCGACCGTGCTAGAACCACGAGATCCGTGGGTGCCTAACACTTTCCCTCGGGTCAACAGAATTCCTTACTTAGAATTTTTGGTTCGCAGACTTCATTTAGAAAGTTGAAATTTCCTCGATCCGGGATTTGAATAAATCGGTGAATTCGGACACCTTAATTTATCCTAAGTGGCGACTCTGAAATAATGAAATAATCCCGTTATGAATATTGGCACTTAAATTGGAAAAACGCCCTCACCTGTTTTTACCCATGGGTGTTGACGTGCCAAAATGAGGTGTGACAGTGAGTAATAAAGGTAAATAACAATTGAGCAGTAAGAAATCACATAAAGTAAGCCATCATGCTATATGGGAGCAGTGTAAACCCTTTGAGAAAAAATAGTGAAACTATAAAATCTTTAGAAATATCTTAGCTCAGTTTAAAACTTCTTTTAAAAATATCTTTTTCCAACAGTTAAGCAAATGAATGCAAAACAAGTAGTACAAACAAGCACAAAAGTCAGCCCCTCGGGCACAACAGTTCGTTAACAGATAACCCAGGATATCAAGTAATTATTGCAAGAAGTAGCATAAAAGCCAATGAAATAAGAGTGCAAAAATATTATGATAGATAATACAGATAAGACCAAATGCATGAGTGCAATTCAATGCATATGACGATACAATCTGGTACCCACTGCGGCGTGTAGCCTGAGTGTAACGACCCGGCCCGTCGTTACGGGAATTACCACCCCATTACCTTGCATTTACATATTTTATGCTTTTATATCAGTATTAGAGTATATCGGATGAGTTAGGAGTGATTCGGGTTGAAAATGAAGCAAATAGCATGTTTGAAGGAAGCTTGAATATAGGAAGTCAACCTAGAGTTGACTATTGAGTTAGAGTGCTCAGAATAGGATTCTGGTGATTCGACTAGTTTTGTTGGATCATTTATGACTTAGGAGAGCAATCGAAATCGAATTCGGAGGTCCGGTGTAGTTTTAGGCTTGAATTGGCTAAGGTTGAATTTTGGCGAAAATGAGACGGTAGGTGAGATTTTTATCCGGGTGTCGGAATGGAATTCCGACAGCTTTTGTAGCTTTGCTAAGTGATTTTGGATATGCCTGCAAATTTTCAGGTCATTCGGACGTCGTTTGATCGGGTTTTGGATTGAATGTTAGTTTCGGAAGTTTTGAAGAAACTTAGGCTTGAATCCGTATGGAAATGGTGATTTTGATGTTTAGGATGGTGTTTTTATGATTGGAACAAGTCTGTATCATGTTTTGGAGTGTGTTGGTGGTTTTCGTTGGGGTCCCGGGGGCCTTGGGATGGATTAAGACCATCAACCGGGCATTTGGAACTTGGAAAAACCTGCAGAAAATTGCAGGTCTGTGCAGCAAGAAATAAGCCTTCGCGTTCGCGTGAAGACAGTCGCGTTCGCGAAGGCCAGGCGGGTCAAAGCTTCACGTTCGCGTGACTGGGCATCGCGTTCGCATAGGCAAGGGGGACAAAGCTTCACGTTCGCGTGAGGCCCTACGCGTTCGCGTAGAGGAAATCCGGCGGCTGGGAAAAATGATCTTCGCGGACGCGTGACTACACATCGTGTTCACGATGTATGAACGGAAAAAGGCATCGCGTTCGCGTGAGGTGCATCGTGAACGCGTAGAACAAAAATGCCTGGCGGTGAAATTAAATTGCAGAAACTGTGTAGTCGCCAGTTTCACACCCAAAACACAAATTTTGAGCCCTAGAGAGAAGAACTCACGGGAAAACACTGGGATTTCAATGGGTAATCATCGGAGGTAAGATTCTTGAATCAAAAACATAATTCTATGGTAGAATTAACATCAATCTTCATGAATTTGGGTAGAAATTGTGAAAAATTGTGGCCTAGGTATTGAAAACGAGATTTTGATTTTTGAAAGGCCATTCGAAATCCGATTTCGATAAATTTTATATGCACGGACTCATGGTGAGACGAGGATTGCATTGAAATAATTTTCTGAATTTTTCGGACAGCGGGCCCGGGGTCGGGTTTTTACCAACTTAGCGTATTTATGCATTTTTCATATAAATTGAAATGGGTTATGTTTCTTTGACCCGTAAATGACATAATTATTGTGGTTTGAATAGATTCTACACGCGAGGCAGCGAATTCTAAAGGAAAGGGCACTACGGACGAGTCTACGACCGGCTAGAGGTGAGTAATTTGTGTATATGGTAGCCTGAGGGTTCGAAACCCCGGCTTAGCACATTGTGACGCAAGTAGGGCGTGGCTCGCACCCCGTGGCGGGTGCGGGATTGATTGTGACTGGGGATTGAGACTTGGTCCATCCCGGATATGGATAATATGCTATTAGTGATGGAAATACACTGTGTTTGACATATTTGTGGGCTGTAAGCCTTGTTTGGGGCCTTGTGCCGACCCTGTAGTATCCCTAGGGGATAGTATATATGTGATAGCTATACTTGCTTAATCAATGATCTCAGTCCTGGAATTTGAACTCACAGTATTGAATTGCCAAGTCACCGGTTTTGCAAAAATTAAATAAAAGTTAACGTATTTTCATAAATTATGAATTGGAATCTGGAAATAAGTAAATTGAGCTGTTTTGTGACTTATCTGATTATTGTGGACTATGGATGGATCGGGCTGCATGCCGCAGCGGTTATTATGATATGAGGATTGGGCTGCACGCGGCAGCGATATTTGCGCTTGGGCTGTAGGAGCCCCTCCGGAGTCTGTACACAACCCCAGTGAGCGTCGTCGACGTTAAATGGATCGGGCTACATGCCGTAGCGGTTATGTGCATTGCATTGCATCTTTATCTGTTGAATTATTCTGTGGTAGCTGTATTGTACTGTTGATGCTAGTTTGTAGGAGATTCGGACTGTAGTTTAGCTTCGTATTGTGGTACTCTGTGGATTTCCTACTTTCAGCTGCTTTTATATATTTATTACTCACTGAGTACTTAGTACTCACCCCTACTCCCGTCACATTTTGTGTGTAGACTCAGGTACTCAGGAGCAGTGGACAGGCATTTCGAGTTTTTGAAGAGTCATACCGAGTTGCTGAGGTAGCTGCCGACGTTCGCAGAACCTAACTTCTCTTCCTCTTTCCAGTTGTTATTTTATATTCAGACTTGAGTATTTCCATACAGTATTCTCTATTTCTGTTGGGTATTGTTAGAGGCTCTAGACTTGTGACTCCAGATCTTTGGGAGTGTCAGTTGTTTTCGCACTTCTCAGTATTTTTGTTCATTATTATTATTATTGGAGTTCTTTGACTCATATATTCTTCTTGGGATGTCCATTTGGGACAGATATTCGTTGTGATAAGTAATTGTTGGTCTGGATGGCCTAGTTTAATTGTTGGGCGCCATCATGACCAAATTTGGGTCGTGACAAGTTGGTATCAGAGCCTAGGTTACTAGGACTCGCGAGTCATGAGCCGGTTTAGTAGGCTTTCGTGGATCGATACGTAGACGTCCGTATCTATCCTCGGAGGGCTATGGAACTTTAGGAAAACCCTCACTTTTCTTGGATTCATATCGTGCGGTTTATGTTATCGTGAAACTAAACTTTTCCCTATTCTATTCTCTCGCAGATGGCGAGAACACGTGCTAGCGGACATGGCGGATGACCACCATTGGCACCCAGAGGCCATGGTCGTGGTAGAGGTAGGGCAGCAGTACTAGCACCTGCTGACCCACCAGCTGACCAGACTCAGGGTCAGATTCCAGCACCGGTGGCTCAGGTTCAGGATCAGGTTCCAGCTGCAGACGCTCTGGCAGCTCAGGTTCAGGCACCGGCAGTTCCCATTGTGATACCGGGTCTTCGGGAGACCTTGGCTCAGATCCTATCAGTTTGCACTGGCCTGGCTCAGGTAGTTGCAGCCTCTACTGCAGCGTCTTCTTCACAGGCAGGGAGGGGGAGGGAATTCGACCCCCGTGGCTCGCACACCCGAGCCGGTAGTACAGGGTATTCAGGCATCTGGTGCAGCTCCAGTTCAGCCAGTTGTATCCGTTGCACCAGCTCCTACTCATGTGGTTCCAGTTATGCCCGACGATGAGCAGCGTCGTTTGGAGAGGTTTGAGAGGTTATAGCCTCCGGCATTCAGTGGTGCTGAGGGCGAGGGCGCCCAGGGTTTTCTTGATAAATGTCAGTGTATGCTTCGCACCGCGGGTATTCTGGAGTCCAGCGGTGTTTCTTTCACCACTTTTCGGTTCACAAGTGCAACATTTCAGTGGTGGGAGGATTTTGAGAGGCGTAGGCCCGATGGGGCAGCGACCCTCACTTGGCAGCAGTTCTCCACGGTATTTTTGGAGAAGTATGTGCCTCGGTCCCAGAGAGAGGAGCTGCGTCGTCAGTTTGAGTGGTTGAAGCAGGGGGACATACGGTTACTTAGTATGAGATGAGATTCACACAGCTGGCCCGTCATGCCATGTGGATGGTTCCTACAGACAAAGAGAGGATCCGGAGATTTATAGATGGCCTTATTTATCCCATCCGTATATTGATGACCAGAGAGAGAGCTTCGGCAGTTACCTTTGAGGAGGTGGTTGATGATGCCTGTCATATTGATACAGGTCGCCGCAGAGAGCTGGAGGAGAGAGAGGCTCAGAGGCCTCGTGGTACTGGCAGTTATAGTGGTGCTCCGTCTAGGTGCCAACCTCAGCATAGCAGGGGTCGTTCTTTCAGGTCTCATCAGTCTGGACGTGCAGAGTCCAGAGGAGTTTCATCAGATCGTGGTCGTCAGGTCCATCAGGGTTATCAGGGTCAGTAGGGCCTTTAGCATAGTCAGCCTGCATTGAGTGCTCTTGCAGCTCAGAGCTCTGCCCCTGTTTCATCAGCATAGGATTCATCTGCAGCGAGGGGTCCTCAGCAGCACCTTCTTCCATCTTCGGTCCGTTGCTTTGAGTGCGGCGACTTGGGCCATATCAAGAGAGAGTGTCCTCGGTGGCTTCGTAGGCGGTCTCAGCAGAGGGATCGGCCCTTGTCTTCTACCCCTGTTTCTTCAGCACCAGCACAGTCAGCTAGGAGTGGTGGCCAGGTGGCCAGGGGTCGCCTTAGGGGCGAGGATCGTACTGGTGGAGGCCAGGCTCGTTTCTATGCTCTTCCGGATAGAAAGGACGCTAGTGCCTCAGATACTGTTATTTCAGGTATTATCTCAGTCTGCCACAGGGATGCTTCTGTCTTATTTGATCCCGGGTCCACATATTCCTATATTTCTACTTATTTTGCACTTCACTTGGGTATGACCCGTGGTATTCTTGCTTTGCTTGTACATGTGTTTACCCCGGTGGGGGATACTGTTGTTGTAGATCAGGTATATTGATCTTGTCTTATTACTGTTGGGGGTCTAGAGACCCGAGCTGATTTATTACTACTGGGCATGGTAGATTTCGATGTGATTCTAGGCATGGATTGGCTATCTCCTTACCATGCGATTCTGGACTGTCATGCCAAGACAGTCACACTAGTTATTCCAGGTAATCCGAGGATCGAGTGACGTGGCTTGACTGATTATGTCTCTAACAGAGTGATTTCTTATATAAAGGCCCAACGAATGATTGGGAAGGGTTGTTTATCTTATTTGGCCTTCATTAGATATGTTGAGGCTGAGACATCTAGTCTTGATTCAGTCCCCGTTGTGAGGGAGTTTCCGGATATATTTCCGTCTGACCTGTCGGGCATGCCGCCTGACAGGGATATTGACTTTGGTATTGACTTAGTGCCGGGAACTCAGCCCATTTCTATTCCTCCCTATCGCATAGCACCAGCGGAGTTAAAAGAATTGAAGGAACAACTTCAGGAACTCTTAGATAAGGGTTTCATTCTCCCGAGTGTGTCACCTTAGGGTGCAACGGTATTGTTCGTGAAGAAGAAAGATGGTACAATGAGAATTTGCATTGATTACAGGCAGCTGAACAAGGTAACTGTGAAGAATAAGTACCTATTGCCTCGTATTGAGGACCTATTTGATCAGCTCCAAGGAGCTAGTGTATTTTCTATGATTGATCTTCGATCGGGCTATCATCAGTTGAAGATTAGGGACTCAGATATTATGAAGACAGAGTTCAGGACGCGATATGGGCACTACGAGTTCCTGGTGATGTCTTTCGGGCCGACTAATGCCCCAGCTGCATTCATGCACTTGATGAATAGCGTATTTCGGCCGTACCTTGATTCTTTTGTGATTGTGTTTATTGATGATATTCTGGTGTATTCACGCAGCAAGGAGGAGCATGCACAACACTTGAGGGTGGTATTGCAGAGGTTGAGAGAAGAGAAGATTTATGCAAAATTCACTAAGTGTGAGTTCAGGCTTGATACTTTGACTTTTCTGGGTCATGTAGTATCTAGTGATGGTATTCAGGTTGATCCACAGAAGGTCGAGGCAGTACAGAATTGGCCCAGACCTTCCTCAGCTACAGAGATTCGGAGTTTTCTCAGCTTGGCAAGCTATTATCGCCAGTTTGTTCAGGGTTTCTCATCTATTGCTTCACCATTGACTAAGTTGACACGGAAGAATGCTCCATTTGTGTGGTTTGATGAATGTGAGGAGAGCTTCCAGAAGCTCAAGGAGTCTTTGACCACATCTTCGGTACTTGTGTTTCCATCAGCCTCAGGGTCATATACGGTGTATTGTGATGCTTCTAGAGTTGGGCTCGGTTGTGTGTTGATGCAGGAGGGTAGGGTTATTGCATATGCTTCTCGTCAGCTAAAACCCCACGAGAAGAACTACCCTATTCATGATTTGGAGTTAGCTGCTATTGTTCATGCCTTGAAGATTTGGAGGCATTACCTATATGGTGTATCTTGTGATGTATATACAGACCACCGCAGCCTTCAACATTTGTTTAAGCAGAAAGATCTAAATTTGAGGCAACGGAGATGGCTTGAATTGCTTAAAGACTATGATATTACTATCTTGTACCATCCCGGAAAGCCAATGTAGTGGCTGATGCATTGAGCCGGAAGGCTATTAGTATGGGCAGCTTGGCGTATATTCCAGTTGGGGAGAGACCCCTTGCAGTTGATGTTCAGGCGTTAGCTAATCAGATGGTGAGGCTGGATATTTCTGAGCCCGGTCGGGTGATGGCTTGTGTAGTAGCTCGTTCTTCTTTATATGATCGTATTCGAGAGTGCCAGTATGATGATCCACACTTACTTGTCCTTAAGGACAGAGTTCAGCATGATGATGCCAGAGATGTCACTATCGATAGTGATGGTGTATTGCGGATGCAGGGCTGGATATGCGTGCCCAATGTTGATGGCCTTCGTGAGTTGATATTGGAGGAGGCCCACAGCTCGCGGTATTCTATTCATCTAGGAGCCGCGAAGATGTATTAGGATTTGAAGCAGCATTACTGGTGGAGAAAGATGAAGAAAGATATTGTGAGCCATGTGGCTCGGTGGCTAAACTGTCAGCAGGTCAAATATGAGCATCAGAGACCTGGTGGTGTATTCCAGCGTATTGATATTCCTGAGTGGAAGTGCGAAAGGATTACTATGGACTTTGTTAGTGGACTCCCTAGGATAGCGAGGAAGTTTGATTCAGTTTTGGTGGTGGTGGATAGGCTGACCAAGTCAGCTCACTTCATCCCAGTGTGTACTACATACTCCTCAGAGCGGTTGGCAGAGATATTCATCCGTGAGATAGTAAGATTGCATGGAGTTCCCATTTCTATTATATCAGATAGAGGTACCCAATTCACTTCTCAGTTCTGGAGGACATTTTAGCGAGAGTTGGGTTCACGGTAGAGCTGAGCACAGCATTTCATCCACAGACGGATGGGTAGTCTGAGTGTACTATTCAGATATTTAAGGACATGTTGCGTGCTTGTGTCATTGATTTCGATGGTTCATAGGCTGATTACTTGCCTCTTGCGGAGTTTTCTTATAATAATAACTATCAGTCCAGAATTTAGAGGGCACCGTATGAATCTTTATATGGGAGGCGGTGTTGGTCTCCAGTCGGTTGGTTTGAGCCCGGCGAGGCTAGGTTGTTGGGGACGGAGTTAGTCCAAGATGCCTTAGACAAGGTAAAGGTGATTCAGGAGAGACTTCGCACAGCTCAGTCACGTCAGAAGAGTTATGCGGACCGGAAGGTCCGAGATGTGTCTTATTCAGTGGGTGAGAAGGTGTTGCTGAAGGTTTCGCCTATAAAGGGCGTTATGAGGTTTGGGAAGAAAGGGAAGTTGAGTCCAAGGTTTATTGGACCTTCTGAGGTGATTAGGAAAGTTGGGGAGGTGGCCTACATGCTTTCTTTGCCACCCAGTTTGTTGGGAGTTCACCTGGTGTTCCATGTATCCATGCTCAGGAAGTATGTCGGAGACCCGTCTCATGTGTTAGACTTCAGCACGATACAGCTAGATGAGGACTTGACTTATGATGTGGAACTAGTAGCCATTTTGGGTCGACAGGTTCGTAAGCTGAGATCCAAGGATATAGCTTCAGTGAAAGTGCAGTGGAGAGGTCGTCCCGTGGAGGAAGCAACTTGGGAGACCGAGCAGGAGATGCGGAGCAGATATCCACACTTATTTGATACTCCAGGTATGTTTCTTAACCCGCTCGCGAACGAACGTTTGTTTAAGTTGTGGAGAATGTAACGACCCAGCTCGTCATTATGGGAATTACCACCCCGTTACCTTGCATTTACATACTTTGTGCTTTTATATCAGTATTAGAGTATATCGGATGAGTTAGGAGTGATTCGGGTTTAAAATGAAGCAAATAGCATGTTTGAAGGAAGCTTGAATATGGGAAGTCAACCTAGAATTGACTATTGAGTTAGAGTGCTTGGAATCGGATTCTGATGATTCAACTAGTTTCGGGGGATCATTTATGACTTAGGAGAGCAATCAAAATCGAATTCGGAGGTCCGGTGTAGTTTTAGGCTTGAATTTGCTAAAGGTTGAATTTTGGCGAAAATCGGACGGTAGGTGAGATTTTGATCCGGGGGTCGGAATAGAATTCCGACAATTTCTGTAGCTTCGTTATGTGATTTTGGATATACCCACAAATTTTCAGGTCGGACGTCGTTTGATTGGGGTTTGGATTGAATGTTAGTTTCAGAAGTTTTGAAGAAACTTGTCACGACCCTAGTTCACCAATCGTGAACATGTCGTGATGGCACCCAGTCCCCACGACTAGGTAAGCCTAACACGTTGCGAAATATACAAGCTATGAACACTTAAATAAGAAACAGCGGAAAAATAGTATAAAAAGGTATGTAATCCGTGCCGCTTGGCAAATACATCCGTCAAACACACTGAATAAAATGCTACCAAGATCCGGAATCCCATGGTAACATAGACTAAAAGAGAATATACAACTGTGGCTCTATGTGTAAAGAGTATCTAACAACGAAATGAAGAAAAAATGTCAATTAGTACTATTAGAATAGAAGGAAAGCCTCCAGATCCGCGGACGTAGCAGATCATACCTCAAGGTCTCCCAGAAAGCCGCAGAATCACCTAGTACGAGCCTGCCCTGATGTACCTGGATCTGCACAACAAAAGTGTGCAGAAGAGTAGCATGAGTACACCATGTCGGTACTCAATAAGTGCAAAGCCTAACCTCGATGGAGTAGTGACGAGGAAGGTCAGGGCCCTACTGAGAAACAATAATATAGTGATGATAACAATAATAAACAGTTTAGATGATAATAATTTCCGCAATAACAACAATAAAATGATTACTGCAACCGTCTACAATTAAGCTAATCAACAAATAACCAACCCAATAATACAAGTCCAGGATCTGTGGGAATTGAACCCACAGTCCCATTGACAGTACCCATGGGTTTCCGGGAATCGAACCCGCAGCCCATGTCTCAGTAAATCTTAGGATCTCCGGGAATCGAACCCGCAGTCCACATCTCAATAAATCTCAAGATCTCCGGGAATCGAACTCGCAGTCCACATCTCAATACATCTTAGGATCTCCGGGAATCGAACCCGCAGTCCACATCTCAATAAATCTCAGGATCTCCGGGAATCGAACCCGCAGTCCATAGCAATATCACTCCGGGTCTTCTGGGAATCGAACCCACAACCCTGGGATCTCCGGGAATTGAACCCGCAGTCCACAAACACAGCAAATAAAGGAATACACAGAGAGAATATAATATGCTTAACTTCACCGATAAATAGTGCCAATAATTATCCAGAAGCTCAAGTAAGACAATTAGGCAACTAGACGGTTAAATACTACCTATTCATGTTTTTCTAACTACTACCGGGTAAGAATATCGAATTAACAACTAAAAACAGGAATATCACTCATCGAACATTTTAAGTAAAGTATGTGTTCAACAACCAGGGCATGTACACGCCCGTCACCTCGCGTACAAGGCATTTAAAGTATCACATAATATCCTAGGGGTGAAAGTCCCCCACACGATGTTAGACAAGCCACTTACCCCAATTCCGGTACAAAACCGCTAAGAAATAACCCTCTTGCCGCGAATGTCGGCCTCCACAAGTGTAGTATTCTGATAAAAATCAATAGAATCACATCAAAATAGGCCAATTGGGCATTACCCAATCAAAATAACTCAAAATACACCAAAACCCACAAGTTGCCAAAACCCGACATTCGGTACGCTTATCGAAAAATCACAAAAATTATATATTCGGGTTCCTTATCTCAATACGAGTCCGTGCATATAAAATTTATCGAGATCGGACTCCGTTTGCCCATTCAAATCAAAGATTTTCTAACATTTAGGCCTAGGGCTCAAACCCACCTTTAATCTTCCATTTTCAGTGAAATAATCACGGATTTCATGATAAACCAATGAATTAAGGTCAAGAAACTTACCCCCGATGATTTCCCGATGATATCCCAGCGTTTCCCCTTCGCAATCCTCTCTTGGAGCTCAACAATGGCGTTTTTTGTGTATGGGGTCGCGGCTGAAATGTTTCTGGACTTAAAGTCACTGCCAGACATTTTTACTCTATGCGATCGCATGAACACTGTTGCGATCGCATAGAACAAATTTTTGACCCTCGCCAAACTACTCTATGCGATCGCATAGTCCTCAATGCGATCGCATTGCTCACCAAAAAAATTACCTATGCGATCGCATACCCTGCTCCGCGATCGCATAGTACAAAAGCTGGGCCTGGAACCCCCTTCTCTATACACTATGCGATCGCATAGGACTGTACGTGATCGCATAGCACAACCTTCCAAAACTATGCGATCGCATATCCATGGCCGCGATCGCATAGAACAAGTACTTGGCCTCTTCAAAACCTTCTATGCGATCGCATCAGTCCATTGCGATCGCATAGAGCATTCGTCTGCAGCACACACCAGCAGCTAACAGCATTTCCAAAATGCATGAATTAGCCCGATTGGACCCCGGATTCATCCCGAGACCCCCGGGACCCCAACGAAAACCACCAACCTACTCCAAAACATGATACGAACTTATTCCACTCATAAAAACACGTCTAACAACATCAAAACCCATAATTCACATCGAATTCAAGCCTAAATTTCTTAAAACTTTCCGAATTACACATTCGATCTAAAACCCAACCAAACGACGTCCGAATGACCTGAAAATTTGCGGACATATCCAAAATCACATAAAGAAGCTATAGAAATTGTCGGAATTCCATTCCGACCCCCGGATCAAAATCTCACCTATCGTTCGGATTCGCCAAAATATCAAACTTCGGCATTTCAAGCCTAATTGAGCTACGGGCCTCCAAAATACATTCCGGACGCGCTCCCAACCCCGAAATCACCTAACGGGGCTAATGGAACCATCAGATTTCCGTTCCGAGATCGTCTTAACACTGTTCCGGTTACTGACCTTTTTCTAACCTTAAAGCTCTCATTTAGTGACTAAGTGTCCCAAATTGCTCCAAATTTCAGAATTGACTCTCTCGGCAAACCACAATAGCAAAAATGAACTTAGGGGAACATTTAATTTGGGGATTGGGGCGTAATTTTCCAAAACGACCGGCCGGGTCGTTACATCTTCCCACACTTAAAAGATTCGTTCGTCCTCGAACGAGCATAGAAAACATACCCGGAGTAGTGAAAAGATGAGGGTACTGGCTGCGCATATCCTGCTCGGTCTCCCAAGTCGCCTCCTCGACCGGCTGGCCCCGCCACTGAACCTTTACCGAAGCGATGTTCTTTGACCTTAGCTTCCTGACATGCCTGTCTCGAATGGCTACTGGCTCCTCAACATAAGACAGATCTTTGTCTAGCTGAACAGAAGTGAAATCCAGCACATGTGACGGATCGCCATGGTATCTCCGGAGCATAGAGACATGAAATACAGGGTGAACTCCGGCTAGGCTGGGAGGTATGGCCAACTCATAAGAAACCTCCCCAACACGCCTCAAAATCTCAAAAGGGCCAATAAACCTAGGACTCAGCTGAGCACATTAGCCTGGTATATTTGAAGATATTCCCTCTTGTTCAAACAATTAAGTCTTAGACCCTAATTTCAACATCCGGAAATTCTGTGTCAGGCTTGTTTTCATCAAGAGATCACTCAATATTCCTTAAACGCCGTCCTTAAACATGACTGCATAACCTTGCTGGATTCTTACCTTGCAACACTAAATCCACAGGACCACGATAATATTTTATGATCAAATTAGCCAAAAATTCAACGAATCAGATGCTCCCATCACACCTCATGATCTACATAGGTCTCGTTCCAACTTTTACAATACCGACACGATGGAAGAGATGTGTTGATATCCATAACCAACTACTGAATCAACAATTCATTGGGTCTATACTCCTGACAAGATCCATTACCTTGTCCTAATCCAGAGGATGATCCTTTCATCTATAATATACTTCATATAATCAATTTGCACTGACCCCAAATCACATAATCTCATCTCACCCAGTACGAACTGCTCAGGCGATGAGCCACATCGGACATAATCAAAAGTCCCACAAGATGACATAATGTGCTAGTAATCCACTAATACGTACGTGATACAAAGGAAGGCGAACACTAGAGAGAACTATTCAACTCTCACATAAATATGGGCCGCCTCAGAAAATAGGAAACAGAACACATAAAAGCAATTATAGACACTGAAATAGACATCACATTGTTGCGGCGTGCAACCCGATCCCAACAATATGCCCATGGCGGCGTGCCACCCGATCCCAATAATATAACCATGGCAGCGTGCCACCCGATCCCAACAATATAACCATGGCGGCGTGCCACCCGATCCCAACAATATAACCATAGCGGCGTGCCATCCGACCCCAACAATATAAAACTCACACAAGGAGTCATATGTCGAGCTGAATAGCTCGTCACATCAAAATACTGAATATCGATCATAAGCACACTAAGGTGCATGATATCAGACACAATGAAACATATAGCGCTATAGGCTACAACTCAAGCACAACTGAGGTGCGATATAAGATCTGAGTCTCAAGAGCCATCATGCTCATATAACATCACCGCTGAGCGGAACCCCAACACATAAGGAACTTACCAAGTCGTCTCACACTCATACGGCACAATATATCTTTACATGAATTAACCAACCGTGAAATAAGACCGCGACTATCCCTTCATAAAGGGCGCATTGCTGGAAGAAACATAATCGGCCTGATGCAAGGCTCACTTCCAGATTTAAATCTATCCACCGACCTTAGGTCTATCATGGTGGTGCCAAGCTAAGTCAATACTATTTCACAGGTCTATAACCCAATAAGTAGAGTGCCCTCCAGGCATAAATTCTCAAATGGATGGTTTCACCAAATATTCATACTTGGTTAAAATTTCTAACCAATCAAGTGACTACATGTCACACCTATACAACCTTCTTATGGGACAAGCTCCCACCATCTTCCGAATAATTAAACGGGCATGCACATTCAACCCACCGGCTGCACTAACACTGAAAAGCGATCAGGAGTCCCCAATCCGGGGTGCAAAGCCTTTCTCGCAGAACACCGATCTCAAATGATACCGATGTTAATACCCATCTTACTCAAAACACCGAAACTCCTTTTCTGCTCATCCGAGCTCTTTATATCACATTCATTGACCAAACTGTGACCTTGGTCCTTACTTCAAATTTCATACTACTCACTGCACCTCACGTGCCGATATACGATAGACGCAATTTCCATCATAGCTCTAGAACCGACGATAGACTAATACTTCATCACATAATACTTTCCATTTAGCTCACTGCAGGATAACTATAATAACATACGGTGAATTCTAATAACCATTGAATATGTCAATCTCTAAGTAGTGGTCCAAGCCACCATAACCCTTCCCGAGATCTGCCTACTCGTAACAGGCCCTTAACAGAAGAATACTTCAGAATAACATCAATCACTACGGCCGACAAGTCTCAAATGCACCGCCACAAATCACATGCATAACTCGATCACGTTGCATGAACCGATCATTGACATCAATATGCCAACTCAACTATGGCTAATCAATCTACTTCCTTCCAGTTTACCCTGGATTGCCTTAGAAATGTTAATATCTCCCTTCAATACCTAACTTATTCCAACCGCACTCACCCCGAGTGACCTTAAATCATGAGGCCATGCTATCTCGAGAACGACGACCATTTCATGTCTCTCAAATGCTACTCCACAAATCATAACATCATAGAACATTTTGTGCCTTTCTTCATAAGTTGCTTCAAAAATTTGACTCCCAACTGTACTTGTAGTCTCACTAATATCAGGCATCACACTTTACCTCTTGAATTCACTTGGACCTCTATTGAGAGCCATCCAGCCCTGACTTGTCCCAATATGCAACCAACTCTACTAAATTTTATAACATATGAATAGCCTCTCAATAAAGCACCCAACGGGATCACTTCCCTCGAATAATGCACCTATACGAGGCATAAATCATAAAGTTTCCCCAAGTTTAAACACGAACCAGTAAGGCTAACCATAACATGCATTCAACAATTTGTATACTCAATTTACCACTCATGGCCCTTTTTCCGTGGCTGCAATAACACAATAATACGCTAGTATCCAGAATTCACACCGGTAATTAACCATGCGACCCAATCTTAAGCGGTGGGACTCTCCCACTTAGCCCAAAGCCACTATTACATGACTCTCGAACACATTAGAACCATTCTCTCAAGTCATCTACTATTATTCAACTGCAACTCACTTGATCCAACGAATATAACCACCTGTGCTCTATTAGCACTCTAAAACCATAGGGTATGACCTTATCCCAATACAACCAAACATCTTCTCGCTCCATGCATCGAGCATTATTTACCGCGACAGCTTAACACATACTATGATTCTCACACCTACGAAGCACCATGTAGCCTTCACCGAAATCTTCCCTGCTGATAATGAAAGGTAGAATTTATTAGGGATACAGGAACATCAAAAGTCCCAACATCATACTATACGAGCCTCAACTCTTGCCTATCCGCCAGTTTCAAAGAACTTTTGAATAGCACTCAAATACAGCGCAAGCCAAATCTGATATGATACATGACCCATAATTTGGTCGTTGATAGTGAAATCCTTTCACTTGGCACGAAGACATAAGACACATCTTGCTAATCCATGACAATAGCCTTTATCATTTGTACGTCTTCATCATAAGACAGCCCAAGACATTCGTTTGGCACATGTCCTTCTTAAGACATTTAAACTCATTTTCCCCAGTATCTCTGCTGTCTGAATCCTTCGCTAAATAGATATCTCATATGAACCATATAGTCTTTATTACCACCAACTATCTTTAGATCTACATCCACCTTGTGATTCTACCATTTCTGTGACGATTAGGCAGTTAAGTAAACCTTCTCAAGACCGTACTTATCAATCGAATGTCAGAACCCAGTGCACCCCCCATGTGCACAATTGAAGATCTCTCCATTCTCTTGCATTATCGATATGGATGACACGTGGTAACAATGGTTGAGTAAATTCTTGACTCCCTTGAGATCTCTCTGCAGCGTCGCGAACCGTCGGCGCATACTTGATACCGATCGCGCAATTTCAATACACGAGTGGATGCAAAAGAACATATGATATAGGCTCCAACTGAATAAATGGCGCACGATACGGAATTCAAAGAATTGAAGAGTTTCCTAAACAGTTACATAGCCCCTCGTAGATAAATACAGACGTCTCCGTATCGATCAGCGAGAATCTAAGTAACCGGTCCGTGTCCCGTGACTCCTACGAACCTAGAGCTCTGATACCAACTTGTCATGACCCTAGTTCACCAATCGTGAACATGTCGTGATGGCACCCAGTCCCCACGACTAGGTAAGCCTAACACGTTGCAAAATATACAAGCTATGAACACTTAAATAAGAAACAGCGGAAAAATAGTATAAAAAGGTATGTAATTCGTGCTGCTTGGCACATACATCCGTCAAACACACTGAATAAAACACTACCAAGATCCGGAATCCCACGGTAACACAGACTAAAAGAGAATATACAACTGTGGCTCTATGTGTAAAGAGTATCTAACAACAAAATGAAGGAAAAATGTCAATTAGTACTATTAGAATAGAAGGAAAGCCTCCGGATCCGCGGACGTAGCAGATCATACCTCAAGGTCTCCTAGAAAGCTGCGGAATCACCTAGTATGAGCCTGTCCTGATGTACCTGGATCTGCACAACAAAAGTGTGCAGAAGAGTAGCATGAGTACACCACGGCGGTACTCGGTAAGTGCCAAGCCTAACCTCGATGGAGTAGTGACGAGGAAGGTCAGGGCCCTACTGAGAAACAATAATATAGTGATGATAACAATAATAAACAGTTTAAATGATAATAATTTCCGCAATAACAACAATAAAATGATTACTGCAACCGTCTACAATTAAGCTAATCAACAAATAACCAACCCAATAATACAAGTCCAGGACCTGTGGGAATTGAACCCACAGTCCCATTGACAGTACCCATGGGTCTCCGGGAATCGAACCCGCAGCCCATGTCTCAGTAAATCTTAAGATCTCCGGGAATCGAACCCGCAGTCCACATCTCAATAAATCTCGGGATCTCCGGGAATCGAACCCGCAGTCCACATCTCAATAAATCTCAGGATCTCCGGGAATCGAACCCGCAGTCCACATCTCAATAAATCTCAGGATCTCCGGGAATCAAACCCGCAGTCCACAGCAATATCACTCCGGGTCTCTGGGAATCGAACCTACAGCCCTGGGATCTCCGGGAATTGAACCCGCAGTCCACAAACAAAGCAAATAAAGGAATGCACAGAGAGAATATAATATGCTTAACTTCACCGATAAATAGTGCCAATAATTATCCAGAAGCTCAAGTAAGACAATAAGGCAACTAGACAGTTAAATACTACCTAATCATGCTTTTCTAACTACTACCGGGTAAGAATATCGAATTAACTGCTAAAAACAGGAATATCTCTCATCGAACATTTTAAGTAAAGTATGTGTTCAACAACCAGCGCATGTACACGCCCGTCACCTCGCGTACAAGGCATTTAAAGTATTACATAATATCCTAGGGGTGAAAGTCCCCCACACGAGGTTAGACAAGCCACTTACCTCAATTCCGGTACAAAACCGCTAAGAAATAACCCTCTTGCCGCGAATGTCGGCCTCCACAAGTGTAGTATCCGATAAAAATCAATAGAATCACATCAAAATAGGCCAATTGGGCATTACCCAATCAAAATAACTCAAAATACACCAAAACCCACAAGTTGCCAAAACTCGACTTTCGGTACGCTTATCGAAAAATCACGAAAATTATATATTCGGGTTCCTTATCTCAATACGAGTCTGTGCATATAAAATTTATCGAAATCGGACTCCGTTTGCCCATTCAAATCAAAGATTTTCTAACATTTAGGCCTAGGGCTCAAACCCACCTTTAATCTTCCATTTTCAGTGAAATAATCACGGATTTCATGATAAACCAACGAATTAAGGTCAAGAAACTTACCCCCGATGATTTCCCGATGATATCCCAGCATTTCCCCTTCGAAATCCTCTCTTGGAGCTCAACAATGGCATTTTTTGTATATGGGGTCGCGGCTGAAATGTTTCTGGACTTAAAGTCACTGCCAGACATTTTTACTCTATGCGATCGCATGAACACTGTTGCGATCGCATAGAACAAATTTTTGACCCTCGCCAAACTACTCTATGCGATCGCATAGTCCTCAATGCGATCGCATTGCTCACCAAAAAAATTACCTATGCGATCGCATACCCTGCTCCGCGATCGCATAGTACAAAAGCTGGGCCTGGAACCCCCTTCTCTATACACTGTGCGATCGCATAGGACTGTACGCGATCGCATAGCACAACCTTCCAAAACTATGCGATCGCATATCCATGCCCGTGATCGCATAGAACAAATACTTGGCCTCTTCAAACCTTCTATGCGATCGCATCAGCCCATTGCGATCGCATAGAGCATTCGTCTGGAGCACACACCAGCAGTTAACAGCATTTCCAAAATGCATGAAATAGCCTGATTGGACCCCCGAATTCATCCCGAGACCCCCGGGACCCCAACGAAAATCACCAACCTACTCCAAAACATGATACGAACTTATTCCACTCATAAAAACACGTCTAACAACATCAAAACCCATAATTCACATCGAATTCAAGCCTAAATTTCTTAAAACTTTCCGAATTGCACATTCGATCTAAAACCCAACCAAACGACGTCCGAATGACCTGAAAATTTGCGGACATATCCAAAATCACATAACGAAGCTACAGAAATTGTCGGAATTCCATTCTTACCCCCAGATCAAAATCTCACCTATCGTTCGGATTCGCCAAAATTTCAAACTTCGGCATTTCAAGCCTAATTGAGCTACGGGCCTCCAAAATACATTCGGACGCGCTCCCAACCCCGAAATCACCTAACTGAGCTAATGAAACCATCAGATTTCCGTTCCGAGATCGTCTTAACACTGTTCCGGTTACAAACCTTTTTCTAACCTTAAAGCTCTCATTTAGGGACTAAGTGTCCCAAATTGCTCCAAATTTCAGAACTGACTCTCCCGGCAAACCACAATAGCAGAAATGAACTTAGGGGAACAGTTAATTTGGGGATTGGGGCGTAATTTTCCAAAACGACCGGCCGGGTCGTTACAAAACTTAGGCTTGAATCCGTGTGGAAATGGTGATTTTGATGTTTAGGATGATGTTTTTATGATTGGAACAAGTCCTTATCATGTTTTGGAGTGTGTTGGTGGTTTTCGTTGGGGTCCCGGGGGCCTCGAGATGGATTAGGACCATCAACCGGGCATTTGGAACTTGGAAAAACCTGCAGAAAATTGCAGGTCTGTGCAGCAAGAAATAAGCCTTCGCGTTCGCGTGAAGGCAGTCGCATTCGCGAAGGCTAGGCGGGTCAAAGCTTCGCATTTGCGTGACTGGGCATCGCGTTCGCGTAGGCAAGGGTGACAAAGTTTCGTTCGTGTGAGGCCCAACGCGTTCGCGTAGAGGAAATCCGGAGGCTGGGGAAAATGATCTTCGCGGACGAGTGACTACACATCGCGTTCGCGATGTATGAACAGAACAAGGCATCGCGTTCACGTGAGGAGCATCGCAAACGCGTAGAACAAAAATTCCTGGCAGTGAAATTAAATTGCAGATCCAGTGTAGTCGCGGGTTTCACACCCAAAACACAAATTTTGAGAGAAGAACTCACGGGAAAACACTGGGATTTCAACGGGTAATCATCAGAGGTAAGATTCTTGACTCAAAAACATAATTCTATCATAGAATTAACATCAATCTTCATGAATTTGGGTAGAAATTGTGAAGAATTGTGGCCTAGGTATTGAAAACGAGATTTTGAGTTTTGAAAGGCCATTCGAACTCCGATTTCGATAAAATATACATGCACAGACTCGTGGTGAGACGAGGATCGCATTGGTATAATTTTCTAAATTTTTCGGACAGTGGGCCCGGGGTCGAGTTTTTATCAACTTAGCGTATTTATGCGCTTTTCATATAAATTGAAATGGGTTATATTTCTTTGACCCGTAAATGACATAATTATTGTGGTTTGAATAGATTCTACACGCGAGGCAGCGAATTCTAAAGGAAAGGGCATTGCGGACGAGTCTACGATCGGCTAGAGGTGAGTAGTTTGTGTATATGGTAGCTTGAGGGTTCGAAACCCCGGCATAGCACATTATGACGCTAGTAGGGCGTGGCTCGCACCCCGTGGTAGGTGCGGGATTGATTGTGACTGGGGATTGAGACTTGGTCCATCCTGGATATGGATAATATGCTATTAGTGATGGAAATACACTGTGTTTGACATATTTGTGGGATGTAAGCCTTGTTTGGGACCTTGTGCCGACCTGTAGTATCCCTAGGGGATAGTATATATGTGATAGCTATACTTGCTTAATCACCGATCTCAGTCCTGGAATTTGAACTCACAATATTGAATTTCTAAGTCACTGGTTTTGCATAAATTAAATAAAAGTTAAAGTATTTTCATAAATTATGAACTCGAATCTGGAAATAAGTAAATTGAGCTGTTTTGTGACTTATCTGATTATTGTGGACTGAGGATGGATCGGGCTGTACGCCGCAGTGGTTATTATGATATGAGGATCGAGCTGCACGCCGCAGCGGTATTTGCGCTTGGGATGTAGGAGCCCCTCCGGAGTCTGTACACACCCTAGTGAGCGCCGTCGACATTAAATGGATCGGGCTACACGCCGTAGCGGTTACGTGCATTACATTGCATCTTTATCCGTTGAATTATTTTGTGGTAGCTGTATTGTACTGTTGATGTTAGTTCGTGGAGATTCGGACTGTAGTTTAGCTTCATATTGTGGTACTCTGTGGATTTCCTACTTTCAGCTGCTTTTATATATTTATTACTCCCTAATTACTTAGTACTCACCCCTACTCCCTGCACCTTTTGTGTGCAGACTCAGGTACTCAGGAGCAGTAGACAGGCATTTCCAGTTTTGGCAGAGTCATACCGAGCTGTTGAGGTAGCTGCCGACGCTCGCAGAACCTAGCTTCTCCTCCTCTTTCCAGTTGTTATTTTATATTCAGACTTGAGTATTTTCATACAGTATTCTCTATTTCCGTTGGGTTATGTTAGAGGCTCTAGACTTGTGACTCCGGATCTTTGGGAGTGTCAATTGTTTTCGCACTTCTTAGTATTTTGTTCATTATTATTATTATTGGAGTTCTTTGACTCATATATTCTTCTTGGGATGTCCATTTGGGACTGATATTCATTGTGATAAGTAATTGTTGGTCTGGCTGGCCTAGCTTAATTGTTCGGCGCCATCACGACCGGATTTGGGTCGTGACACTGAGCCATCCATTTATTTATAGTCTACGACGCTCACTGTGGGTTTTTACAGGCTCCGGAGGGGTTCCTATAGCCCAAGCCCAATATCAATCAATCTCGTGGCATCAACCGGGCTCTCGGCCTCAATATCAATATAATTAACCAGGCTGCCGGCCTCAATATTAAAATAACAAGTAGAAATCTTCCCCTTGGGCTCAGTATCAAAATGACAAGTAGAAATCTGCCCCTCAAGCTCAGTATCAAAATGACAAGTAGAAATCTTCCCCTCAGGCTCAGTATCGATAACTCAGAACAGTATCAGCCCATCGAGCTCACTCTCAGAACAATATCATTTAGTAACCGCTGCGACATGCATCCCGATCCATATATCCTCACAATATAGGACCTCAGCCTTACTCAGTCAACATAATCACATAAGCCACTCAAGCAACAATAAAACATGATGCCCAGTCCAAAAATATTTTTAGTAATATCATTTTGAGTGTTTAAAGCATAATAACTTGGCTAAGTTTTTAAAACAGGGGAAAAAAATGACTGAGTGGAAATATATAATTAAATTAGTGAGAAATTAACGACAACAATCCCCGAAGGATTCAAATAATTGGCACGAAGCCCAAATATGGAAATCAACCCAAATTATGATGATAACAAGTAGTTTCAGTCAAATACGTAGTAGTTTTATTATCGGGACGGACCATGTCACAACCAAAATCCGGTCCTGATGGCGCCCAACAATCAAGCTAGGCCAGCCAGACCAACAATTTCTGATTTCATCTAATACCAGTCCCAAATGGACAACCCAAGAAGAATATATGAGTTTAAGAACTCCAATAATAATAATAATGAACAAAATACCGACACTCCCAAAGATCCGGAGTCACAAGTCTAGAGCCTCTAACAAAACCCAACAGGAATAGAGAGTACTATATAGAAATACTCAAGTCTGAATACAAATACAAATAACAACTGGAAAGGAGAGGAGAAGCTAGGTTCTGCGAACGTAGGCAGCTACCTCAGCAACTCGATATGACACTGCAAACGCTGGAAATGCCTGTCTACTGCTCCTGTGTACCTGAGTCTGCACACAAAAGGTGCAGGCGTAGGGGTGAGTATTAAGTACTCAGTGAGTAATAAATATATACAAGTAGCTGAAAATAAGAAATCCGCAGAATACCACATAATGAAGCTAAACTACAGTTCGATTCCTCCTACGAACTAGCATCAACAGTACAATACAGCTACCACAGAGTAATTCAACAAATAAAGATGCAATGCAAGCACATAACCGCTACGGCGTGTAGCCCGATCCAATTTAACGTCGACGGCGCTCACTGGGGGTGTGTACAGACTCCGGAGGGGCTCCTGCAGCCCAAGCGCAATACTGCTGCGGCGTGCAGCCCGATCCTCATATCAACCACTGCGGCATGCAGCCCGATCCATTCTCAGTCCACAAAAAGCAAATAAGTCACAAAACAGTTCATTTTTCTTAATTCCAGTTTCAAATTCATAATTTATGCAAAATACCTTAACTTTATTAAATTTGCAAAAGCCGGTGACTTAGCATTTCAAAAAGGTGATTTCAATTTCCAGGACCGAGATCAGTGATTTAAGCAATTATAGCTATCACATAAATATTGTCCTCTAAGGACGCTACAGATCGGCACAAGGCCCCAAACAAGGCTTACAGCCCACAAATATATCAAATACATTGTATTTCCAACACTAATAACATATTATTCATTTTCGAGATGGACCAAGTCTCAATCCCCAATCACAATCAATCCCGCACCTGCCACGGTATGCGAGCCACGCCCTACTAGCGTCACAATGTGCTATGCCGGGGTTTCGAACCCTCAGGCTACCATATACACAAACTACTCACCTCTAGCCGGCCGTAGACTCGTCCGCTATGCCTTTTCCTTTGAATTTAGCTCCCTCGTGCGTAGAATCTAGTCAAACCACAATAATTATATCAAATACGGGTTAAAGAATCATAACCCATTACAATTTACATGAAATTCGCATAAATACACCAAGTTGGTAAAACCCGACTTTCGGTACGCTTCTCGAAAAATTACGAAAGTCACATATTCGGAACCCTCATCTCAATACGAGTATAAGCATATCAATTTTACCAAATTCGGACTCCATTTGCTCATTCAAAACCTTGATTTTCTAAAGTTCAAGCCTAGGGTTAAATCTTCCATGAATCACCCCAAATTCTTCCATTTTCATGATATAATTGCATAATAATACCAATACTAATCATAGTTTAAGTCCATAGTTGCTTACCCGATGATTTCCCTTGAGTTTCTCTTAAAAATCGCCCAAAATCGCCTCTAAAGCCGAGACCCAAATGTGTGAAATGTTTCTGAAATTTTCTAACCTCTGATACACTTAACTCACTTCGATTTTTGCTTCTGCGATACACGGACCGCTCTTGCGGATCCGCTTCTGCGGAAAGTCTTCCGCTCCTGCGGAATGTTCCGCTTCTGCGACCAAGAGTTCGCTCCTGCGGACTCGCCTATGCGGCCAACCACCCGCTTCTGCGGACTCGCCTATGCGGCCAACCACCCGCTTCTGCGGACTTCTCCATTTCGCCTCTTGACCGCTTCTGCGGTCTACCCTTCGCTCCTGCGACGCCGCCTCAGTGGACATATTTCCGCTTCTACGAAAATAAGCGCTCCTGCACCTCCTCGTCCGCTTCTGCGGACTCGCTCCTGCGCCCCCATTTCCGCAGAAGCGAAAACAACAGAACCAGAACACTTCCCTGCAATTTTTCTACATTTTCTCCCGTTTGGCCATCCGAAAACACCCCGAGGCCCGCGGGACCTCATCCAAACACACCAACACATCCTAATTCCTTATTCGAACTTGTTCCAATCATAAAAACACCATCCTAAACATCAAAATCACCAATTACCCACGGATTCAAGCCTAAATTTCTTAAAACTTTCCGAATTACACATTCGATCAAAAACCCAATCAAACGACGCCCGAATGACCTGAAATTTTGCAGGCACATCCAAAATCACCTAACGAAGCTACTAAAATTGTCGGAATTCCATTCTGACTCCCACATCAAAATCTCACCTACCGTTCGGATTTCGCCAAAATTCATCCTTAGCCAATTCAAGCCTATTTCTACACCGGACCTCCGAATTCAATTCTGATTGTTCTCCTAAGTCATAAATGATCCCCCGGAACTAGTCGAATCATCAGAATCCAGTTCCGAGCACTCTAACTCAATAGTCAACTCTTGGTTGACTTCCCATATTCAAGCTTCCTTCAAACATATTATTTGCTTCATTTTCAATCCAAATCACTCCTAACTCACCCGATATATTCTAATACCGATATAAAAGCATAAGATATGTAAATGCAAGGTAACGGGGTGGAAATTCCCGTAACGATGGGCCGGGTCGTTACATTCTCCCCAACTTAAACAAACGCTCGTCCGCAAGCGGGTTAAGAAACATACCTGGAGCATCAAACAAGTGAGGATATTTGCTCCGCATGTCCTGCTCGGTCTCCCAAGTTGCTTCCTCTACGGGACGACCTCTCCACTGCACTTTCACTGAAGCTATGTCTTTGGATCTCAGCTTACGAACCTGACGACCCAAAATGGCTACTGGCTCCACATCATAAGTTAAGTCCTCATCTAGTTGTATCGTGCTGAAGTCTAACACATGAGACGGGTCTCCGACATACTTCCGGAGCATGGATACATGGAACACCGGGTGAAATCCCGACAAACTGGGTGGCAAAGCAAGCATATAGGCTACCTCCCCATTTTTCCTAAGCACCTCAAAAGGTCCAATAAACCTTGGGCTCAACTTTCCTTTCTTCCCAAACCTCATAACACCCTTCATAGGCGAAACCTTCAGCAACACCTTCTCACCTACTGAATAAGACACATCTCGGACCTTCCGGTCCGCATAACTCTTCCGACGCGACTGAGTTGTGCGTAATCTCTCCTGGATCACCTTCACCTTGTCTAAGGCATCTTGGACTAACTCTGTCCCTAACAACCTAGCCTCGCCGGGCTCAAACCAACCGACTGGAGACCTACACCGCCTCCCATATAAAGCTTCATACGGTGCCATCTGAATGCTGGACCGATAGCTATTATTATAAGCAAACTCCGCAAGAGGCAAGTAATCAGCCCATGAACCACCAAAATCAATGACACAAGCACGCAACATATCCTCTAATATCTGAATAGTACGCTCAGACTGCCCATCCGTCTGTGGATGAAATGCTGTGCTCAGCTCTACCTGTGAACCCAATTCTCGCTGAAATGTCCTCCAGAACTGAGAAGTGAACTGGGTACCTCTGTATGATATAATAGAAATGGGGACTCCATGCAATCTTACTATCTCACGGATGAATATCTCTGCCAACCGCTCTGAGGAATAAGTAGTACACACTGGGATAAAGTGAGCTGACTTGGTCAACCTATCCACCACCACCCAGACCGAATCAAACTTCCTTGCTGTCCGAGGGAGTCCACTAACAAAGTCCATAGTAATCCTTTCCCACTTCCACTCGGGAATATCAATACGCTGGAATACACCACCAGGTCTCTGATGCTCATACTTGACCTGCTGACAGTTTAGACACCGAGCCACATGGCTCACAATATCTTTCTTCATCTTCCTCCACCAGTAATGTTGCTTCAAATCCTGATACATCTTCGCGGCTCCTGGATGAATAGAATACCGCGAGCTGTGGGCTTCCTCCAATATCAACTCACGAAGGCCATCAACATTGGGCACACATATCCGGCCCTGCATCCGCAATACACCCTCACTATCAATAGTGACATCTCTGGCATCATCATGCTGAACTCTGTCCTTAAGGACAAGTAAGTGTGGATCATCATACCGGCGCTCTCGAATACGATCATATAAAGAAGAACGAGCTACTACACAAGCCATCACCCGACTGGGCTCAGAAATATCCAGCCTCACCATCCGATTAGCTAACGCCTGAACATCAACTGCTAGGGGTCTCTCCCCAACTGGAATATACGCCAAACTGCCCATACTAATAGCCTTCCGGCTCAATGCACCAGCCACTACATTGGCATTCCCGGGATGGTACAAGATAGTAATATCATAGTATTTAAGCAATTCAAGCCATCTCCGCTGCCTCAAATTTAGATCTTTCTGCTTCAACAAATGCTGTGGTCTGTATATACATCACAAGATACACCATATAGGTAATGCCTCCAAATCTTCAAGGCATGAACAATAGCAGCTAACTCCAAATCATGAACAAGGTAGTTCTTCTCGTGGGGCTTTAGCTGACGAGAAGCATATCCAATAACTCTACCCTCCTGCATCAACACACAACCGACCCCAACTCTAGAAGCATCACAATACACCGTATATGACCCGGAGGCTGATGGTAACACAAGTACTGGAGCTGTGGTCAAAGCCTCCTTAAGCTTCTGGAAGCTCTCCTCACATTCATCAGACCACACAAATGGAGCATTCTTCTGTGTCAACTTAGTCAACGGTGAAGCAATAGATGAGAAACCCCGAACAAACCGGCGATAATAGCCTGCCAAGCCGAGAAAACTCCGAATCTCTGTAGCTGAGGAAGGTCTGGGCCAATTCTGCACCGCCTCAACCTTTTGTGGATCAACCCGAATACCATCACTGGACACTATATGTCCCAGAAAACCCACAGTATCAAGCCAGAACTCACACTTAGTGAATTTTGCATAGAGCTTCTCTTCTCTAACCTCTACAATACCACCCTCAAATGTTGTGCATGCTCCTCCTGGCTGCGTGAATACACCAGAATATCATCAATAAACACAATCACAAAAGAATCAAGGTACGGCCGAAATACACTATTCATCAAGTGCATGAATGCAGCTGGGGCATTAGTCAACCCGAAAGACATTACCAGGAACTCGTAGTGCCCATATCGCGTCCTGAACTTTGTCTTCATAATGTTTGAGTCTCCGATCTTCAGCTGATGATAGCCCGATCGAAGATCAATCTTAGAAAATACACTAGTTCCCTGGAGCTGATCAAATAGGTCCTCAATACGAGGCAATGGGTATTTATTCTTCACTGTTACCTTGTTCAGCTGCTTGTAATCAATGCACATTCTTATTGTGCCATCTTTCTTCTTCACGAACAACACCGGTGCACCCCAAGGTGACACACTCGGACGAATGAAACCCTTATCTAATAGTTCCTGAAGTTTTTCTTTCAATTCTTTCAACTCCGCTGGTGCCATGCGATAGGGAGGAATAGAAATGGGCTGAGTGCCCGGCACCAAGTCAATACCAAAATCGATATCTCTGTCAGGCGGCATGCCTGGTAGGTCTGCTGGAAATACATCCGGAAACTCCCTCACAATGGGGACCGAATCAAGACTGGGTGTCTCAGCCTCAACATTTCTAATGAAGGCCAAATAAGATAAACAACCCTTGCCAATCATTCGTTGGGCCTTTATATAAGAAATCACCCCGTCGGACACATAATCAGTCAAGCCACGCCACTCGATCCTCGGATTACCTGGAATAGCTAGTGTGACTCTCTTGGCATGACAGTCCATAATCGCATGGTAAGGAGATAGCCAATCCATGCCTAGAATTACATCGAAATCAACCATGCCCAGTAGTAATAAATCAACTCGGGTCTCCAGACCCCCAATAGTAATAATACAGGATCGATATACCTGATCCACAACAACAGTATCCCCCACTGGGGTAGACACATGTACGGGCAAAGCAAGAATACCACCGGTCATACCCAAATGATGTGCAAAATAAGTAGAGACATAAGAATAGGTGGATCCGGGATCAAATAAGACAGAAGCATCCCTGTGGCAGACTGAGATAATACCTGAAATGACCGCATCCGAAGCACTAGCATCCTTCCTATCCGGAAGAGCATAGAAACGAGCTTGGCCTCCACCAGTACGATCCTCACCCCTAGGGCGACCTCTGGATACCTGGCGACCAGTCCTAGCCGACTATGCTGGCGCTGACGAAACAGGAGTAGAAGACGAAGGCTGATCCCTCTGCTGAGACCGCTTACGAAGCCACTGAGGACACTCTCTCCTAATATGGCCCAAATCACCGCACTCAAAACAACGGCCTGAAGATGGAAGAAGGGGCTGCTGAGGACCCCTCGCTACCGATGAACCCTGTGCTGAGGAAGCAGGAGCAGAGCTCTGAGCTGGAAGAGCACTCAGTGCAGGCTGACTCTGCTGACGGCTCTGCTGACCCTGATAACCCTGATGGCCCTGACGACCACGATCTGATGAAACCCCACTGGACTCTGCACGTCCAGACTGATGAGATCTGAAAGAACGACCTCTACTGTGCTGAGATTGGCCCATAGACGGAGCACCACTGTAACTGCCAGTACCACGAGGCCTCTTAGCCTCTCTCTCCTCCCGCTCTTTGTGGCGATCTGTCTCAATGTGACGGACAGCATCAACCACCTCCTCAAAGGTAACTGCCGAAACTCTCTCCCTGGTCATCAATATACGGATGGGATAAATAAGACCATCGATAAATCTCCGAATCCTCTCTCTGTCTATAGGAACCATCCACAATGCATGACGGGCCAACTGTGTGAATCTCATCTCATACCGATTAACCGTCATATCTCCCTGCTTCAACCACTCGAACTGACGTCGCAGCTCCTCTCTCTGAGACTGAGGCACGTACTTCTCCAAAAATACCATGGAGAACTGCTGCCAAGTGAGGGGCGCTGCCCCAGCGGGCCTACGCCTCTCGAAATCCTCCCACCACTGAAATGCTGCACCTGTGAACTGAAAAGTGGTGAATGAAACACCGTTGGACTCTAGAATACCCGTGGTGCGAAGCATGCGCTGACATCTGTCAAGAAAACCCTGGGCGTCCTCGCCCTCAGCACCACTGAATGTCGGAGGCTGTAGCATCTCAAATCTCTCCAAATGACGCTGCTCATCATCGAGCATAGCTGGAACCATATAAGCAGGAGCTGGTACAACGGGCGCAACTGGCTGGACTGGCTCGGGTGTGTGAGCCACGGGGGTCTGATTCCCTCCCCCTGCCTATGAAGAAGATATTGCAGCAGTAGCTGCAACTACCTGTGCCAAGCATGTGCACACTGATAAGATCTGAGCCAAGGTCTCTTGAAGACCCGGTATCACAATAGGCACTGCCGGTGCCTGAACCTGAGTTGTCGGAGCGTCTGCCGCTGGAATCTGGTCCTGAGTCTGGGCCACCGGTGCAGGAATCTGACCCTGAGTCCGGTCGGCTGGTGGGTCGGCAGGTGCTGGTACTGTCGCCCTACCTCTACCACGACCACGGCCTCCGGGTGCCAATGGTGGTCGTCCGCCACGTACGTTAGCTCGTGTTCTCGCCATCTGCGAGAGAATAGTATATGGAAAAATTTAATTTCATGATAACACAAATCGCACGATATGAATCCAAGAAAATGAGGTTTTTCCTAAAATTTCTATAGCCCTCCGAGGATAGATACGGACGTCTACGTACCGATCCGCGAAAGCCTACTAAACCGGCTCATGACTCGCGAGTCCTAATAACCTAGGCTCGGATACCAACTTGTCACGACCCAAATCCGGTCGTGATGGTGCCCAACAATCAAGCTAGGCCAGCCAGACCAACAATTTCTGATTTCATCTAATACCAGTCCCAAATGGACAACCCAAGAAGAATATATGAGTTTAAGAACTCTAATAATAATAATAATGAACAAAATACTGACACTCCCAAAGATCCGGAGTCACAAGTCTAGAGCCTCTAACAAAACCCAACAGGAATAGAGAGTACTGTATAGAAATACTCAAGTCCGAATACAAAATACAAAATAACAACTGGAAAGGAGAGGAGAAGCTAGGTTCTGCGAACGTAGGCAGCTACCTCAGCAACTCGATATGACACTGCAAACGCTGGAAATGCCTGTCTACTGCTCCTGTGTACCTGAGTCTGCACACAAAAGGTGTAGGGAGTAGGGGTGAGTACTAAGTACTCAGTGAGTAATAAATATATACAAGTAGCTGAAAATAAGAAATCCACATAATACCACATAATGAAGCTAAACTACAGTTCGATTCCTCCTACGAACTAGCATCAACAGTACAATACAGCTACCATAGAGTAATTCAACAAATAAAGATGCAATGCAAGCACATAACCACTACGGCGTGTAGCCCGATCCAATTTAACGTCGACGGCGCTCACTGGGGGTGTGTACAGACTCCGGAGGGGCTCCTACAGCCCAAGCGCAATACTGCTGCGGCGTGCAGCCCGATCCTCATATCAACCACTGCGGCGTGCAGCCCGATCCATTCTCAGTCCACAATAAGCAAATAAGTCACAAAACAGTTCATTTTTCTTAATTCCAGTTTCCAGTTCATAATTTATGAAAAATACCTTAACTTTATTAAATTTGCAAAAGCCGGTGACTTAGCATTTCAAAAAGGTGATTTCAATTTCCAGGACCGAGATCAGTGATTTAAGCAATTATAGCTATCACATAAATATTGTCCTCTAAGGACGCTACAGATCGGCACAAGGGCCAAAACAAGGCTTACAGCCCACAAATATAGCAAATACGGTGTATTTCCAACACTAATAACATATTATTCATTTCCGGGATGGACCAAGTCTCAATCCCCAATCACAATCAATCCCGCACCTGCCACGGTGTGCGAGCCAAGCCCTACTAGCGTCACAATGTGCTATGCCGGGGTTTCGAACCCTCAGGCTACCATATACACAAACTACTCACCTCTAGCCGGCCATAGACTCGTCCGTGATGCCTTTTCCTTTGAATTTAGCTCCCTCGTGCGTAGAATCTAGTCAAACCAGAATAATTATATCAAATACGGGTCAAAGAATCATAACCCATTACAATTTACATGAAATTCGCATAAATACACCAAGTTGGTAAAACCCGACTTTCGGTACGCTTCTCGAAAAATTACGAAAGTCACATATTCGGAACCCTCATCTCAATACGAGTCTAAGCATATCAATTTTACCAAATTCGGACTCCATTTGCTCATTCAAAACCTTGATTTTCTAAAGTTCAAGCCTAGGGTTAAATCTTCCATGAATCACCCCAAATTCTTCCATTTTCATGATATAATTGCATAATAATACCAATACTAATCATAGTTTAAGTCCATAGTTTCTTATCTGATGATTTCCCTTGAGTTTCTCTTAAAAATCGCCCAAATCGCCTCTAAAGCCGAGACCCAAATGTGTGAAATGTTTCTGAAATTTTCTAACCTCTGATACACTTAACTCACTGCGATTTTCGCTTCTACGATACACGGACCGCTCTTGCGGATCCGCTTCTGCGGAAAGTCTTCCGCTCCTGCGGAATGTTCCGCTTCTGCGACCAAGAGTTCGCTCCTGCGGACTCGCCTATGCGGCCAACCACCCGCTTCTGCGGACTCGCCTATGAGGCCAACCACCCGCTTCTGCGGACTTCTCCATTTCGCCTCTTGACCGCTTCTGCAGTCTACCCTTCGCTCCTGCAACGCCGCCTCAGCGGACATATTTCCGCTTCTGCGAAAATAAGCGCTCCTGCACCTCCTCGTCCGCTTCTGCGGACTCGCTCCTGCGCCCTCATTTCCGCAGGAGCGAAAACAACAGAACCAGAACACTTCCCTGTAATTTTTCTACATTTTCTCCCGTTTGGCCATCCGAAAACACCCCGAGGCCCCCGGGACCTCATCCAAACACACCAACACATCCTAATTCCTTATTCGAACTTGTTCCAATCATAAAAACACCATCCTAAACATCAAAATCACCAATTACCCACGGATTCAAGCCTAAATTTCTTAAAACTTTCCGAATTACACATTCGATCAAAAACCCGATCAAACGACGCCCGAATGACCTGAAATTTTGTAGGCACATCCAAAATCACCTAACGGAGCTACTGCAACTGTCAGAATTCCATTCCGACTCCCGGATCAAAATCTCACCTACCGTTCGGATTTCGCCAAAATTCATCCTTAGCCAATTCAAGCCTATTTCTACACCGGACCTCCGAATTCAATTCCGATTGTTCTCCTAAGTCATAAATGATCCCCCGGAACTAATCGAATCATCCAGTTCCGAGCACTCTAACTCAATAGTCAACTCTTGGTTGACTTCCCATATTCAAGCTTCCTTCAAACATATTATTTGCTTCATTTTCAATCCAAATCACTCCTAACTCACCCGATATATTCTAATACCGATATAAAAGCATAAGATATGTAAATGCAAGGTAACGGGGTGGAAATTCCCGTAACGACGGGCCGGGTCGTTACAGACCAAGTCACAATCTCCAATGGTGCTCTACCCCACGCTCGCTATCCGGCATGCAAGTCACCTTAATACAACACTATGGTGTGCAAATCTGGTGTTTCAAACCCTAAGGATGTCATTTACAAATATTACTCATCTTGAACCGGCTATTCCTTTAACTCGCGACGCCGTTGCCCCTCGAATTCGTCTCCACGTGTGTCGAATCTATCCAAATTCAAAATGAATACGTCATAATATGTTATGGGAACAAAACCCAATCAAAATAATCGAAAAATTCCAAAATTCTCAAAATTAGTGCAAACCCGAGTCCGGGCCCACATCTCGAAAATTAAAAAATTAACATCATCGGATTCCTCATCTCTCCACGAGTCTAACCATACTAAAATTATCCAATTCCCATCACATTTTGACCCTCAAATCCATGATTCTATCCAAGAGAGTTTTCTAACCTTTTCTATCAAAATTTGTGGATTAAACGTCAAAACTAGTAATAGATTCAAGTAATATAACCAAAATTGAGTTAAGAACACTTACCCCATTGTTCTGTCCAAATATCTCCTGAAGAATCACCTTATCCGAGCTCCAAATCGATAAAAATGAAAAATGGGTTCGAAGTCCCATTTCCAGAACATAACATTATGTCCGGCAGTGTTCACGTCACTGTTCATGTCACTATTCACATCATTGTTCATAGACACTATTCCTGGGGTATTGTTCATGGCTGGGTACTATTTCTGTAATTTTTTGCAATTTTCCTAAGTCTGAAATCACTCTGAAACACTCTTAATCCCTTTGGGCTCCTAACCAAACACATACACTAACTCAACAACATCTTACAAACTTAACCGTGCGATTAAATCGCTAAAATAACGTCATACACACGAATTAAGCTTTAAAATCCAAGAATTCTCGCAAATTTCATAAAACATCAATTTTTCTATTTTGAGTTTGAAACACGTCAAACGATGTCCGTTTTCAACCAAACTTTACATAAAGTGGTTAAACCATATATAAGACTTGTATCAGGCACCAAAACCAAAATATGGGCCCGATACCATCACTTTCTAATCAAATTTTATTTTTATTTTCCTTAAATATTTTCAGAAAATAATTTTTACTCAAAAAATTATTTCTCGGGCTTGGGACCTCGGAATTCGATGATTCTTGTTCCTATGAGTCATAAATAATAATACGAACATAGACCTTTAGTCGAAACTCAATTTGAAGCTTGTTTGCTTAGTGAGATATCAATTTTTCTCGTTAAACAATTAACACATATTTCGCGTCAAAAACCCAATCGTGACTTGATGAAATTAAATCAAACTTTTCAGATTACTCCAATAATTCATTATTAAATTCTGGAAGTTTCGAAATCAAATTTCGATCTCTAACACTAAAAATGGACTTTTGGATCATTACATGCTTATGCCCAAAACGGCAAAAGATCTTCCAAAACTTATTCGAGCCTCATGGGACCCCGACCAAACATGCCAACATACTTTATAACATCATTCAAACCTGTTTCAATAATCAAAACACCTGAAACAACATCAAATTACCAAAAACTCATCGAATCCAAGCCTAAGTTTTCAAAAACTTCCGAAGTACACTTTTGATAAAAAACCCGACCAAACCACATCCGAATGACCTAAAATTTTGCACACACATCCCAAATCACTTAGCGAAGCTAAAGAAACTCTTGAAATTCCATTTCGACTCCCGTATCAAAATCTCACCTATCAACCGGAAATCGCCAAAATACTAGCTTCGCCAATTCAAGCCTAATTCTACACCGAACCTCTAAAACCACTTCCGATCACACTCCTAAGTCACAAATAACCTTTCGGAGATAACTGAACCATCATATTCACATTTGAACCTTCTAACACATAAGTCAACATCCGATTGACTTTTTCAATTTAAGCCTTCTTAAAAGAGACTAAGTGTCTCATTTCTTATCAAAACCACTCCAAATCAACTCGATCACATAAGATACGGATAATGAAGCATAAAGAAGTTGAAAATGGGGAAAACGGAGCGGTAACTCACGAGGCGACTGTTGACAACCAATTTTGGCCCTTATTTTTCATAAGCAATTTCTCTATACTTCGTAATTCTTAATAATTTACTAAATATATTTTACATATTTTATCCAGAACATTTGTTATATGTTTCTAGCCTTATGTTTTTAAAATAAAATATAATTATTAGCCTTAATATAATTTAACATATTTATTGTAATTATGTCGTTATTATTATTTTAGTTACTTAGTCACTATTATTTTATTATTTAATGTTAATGCATTGTAATAATTTAATACAAACTTTATTTTCCAAACTATATTTTATTTCTCTACATCTTATTATATATATAAATGCATACTAGATATTAATTATTACAATAATATAATTTAATATCTATATATATCTATAAAGCAGGGGCTAAGGGGAGGTGAGGTGGCACTCTCATCGTTCATCTTTCGCATTTATCTCTATTGTCAAATTTTTGCCTTTTTCCTTTAAATTGTTTTTATTTAAAAAAGAGAGTTCAACAGTCGCTACTTTTCTTTTCAAATGAAACCGTCATGTCTTTTAATTCCCTCGAATCTTAAGCACCTCTTTCGCCTCGTCTTTTCCTTCCCTGGCAAATCTCCTATACTTGCAACAATTCTTCTTATCCTCTTCTTTCTCCCCTCGCCACTAGTAAAATTCTTCTTTCCTTTTTTCAAATTTTTTAAATACCTTAATTTTCTGTTCCGACTCTTCCTAGCTACCGTTTGCCATATGTAAATCTCCCCTCTCTGTTATTATAATTTTCTTTTCTCTCTCATATTTGGTAGGCCTTTCAAGGTAGCAGAAGTCTGAGGATTTAAACTTTGAAACAAATGATAAGATGAAAACAAAAACTGGTAATCTGGTATGACATTCCTCTTTCTAAATTTTACAGCTTTACAGATTTTGTGCTGAAGAATTTCTGTTTAAACCCACTTGTATGTGACAATGGAAGCACATAAAAAGTAATTTCATAATCTGATTTTAGTTGATTAATATTATGACTTCTGCGCACGAAGCCAACTTCCCTCCATCCAGAAAAAGATAAGTATGAGTGTATGACTAAGGTTTTCTTTTTAACGCCAGAGAGTGAAATTAGCGAGAAAATATTGGAAGAGTTTACATACTTTCTTAGATTTCACTCCTTTTACTTTTTCTTTTGGTTCTTTTATTCTATCATATTTATTTGTCTACGAGATTATCAGAAAAAGAAAAAGACATTTGATATCTTGGTGAATACCATGAACGCTTTTGAATGACTATTATTACACATTATAGTACTATGGAGTTTTTTCATTGATTATCATTATAATTTATGTATCATTTTAGTGGTCTTTTTCTTTGTTTTTATTTTCAAGACCTGTTAGACTCGGCTTAGAGTTTAAGAAAAAAAATACTTTTGGAATTTGTGGTCTGTTCAAATAGGGCCATAGTATTTGTGTGGTTATAAAACTTTCTCATTAAGTGTAGAGTTATAAGTTTAAGCTAAATTATTACCAAATTTAGAAAGGGTTCATTCTTTTTGGAACGGACCAAAAGAGAAAATAGTTCAAATAAACTGGAACAGAGGAAGTATATATTTTGGGTATATTGGTGCTTAATTTTTCTTTGGTATGTAATAATGATAACTATTTTTCTTTTATTTTACACGATGACTATTGCAATGAAGTTAGCTATCTATTAGGCCTTGTCATCTGTTAGTAAATTGAAGAATATGAGTATTGCGAATAGAAGTGTAATCAATGTAATGTAATATAATAGTTCTCGGTTGCTCTTTTCTCCTTAATTAAGCAATTTTAGTTTTATATCTTGGATTTTTGCTCGTATCACCTTTCTACCTTTCTTCCTCCTTTTACTATGTATTCTTTCAGATTTGATAACTACACAGATAGAGAAATTAAGTGTTTCTGATGGAGTCTGATGTGAATAAGAGAAGAGAATTTTTTTTTTGTTACTCCATTATTGCATGCATCTAAACTATTTTTGAAACTTTTATATTTGAATAATTATGGTATATCAATTTATACATCACTACATTAAGTTTTAATAGTCCTAACTGAGATTTGGTGGTAAGGAGATGATGCCACCTTAGTGTTCGAAAATCTATAGCCATTAGTGCATCCTGAAATAAAAGCTTGAATTCAATAAATTTCCGCTAAAGAAACAAGTGTAGATTCATTGTTCTGTTTTGTTCTAACTGAGGAGTTGTGCAAATAACTGGATAAATAAGTTAGTTATAATTATATAATATTCGTTTACTCATTTTTTTCCTAGCTTAACTGATCAATGTAGCAAAATTGTACATGAGAGTGGTCTCTTTTCACTAACCATATTTTTGCAGCATTGTAGAAAAAGAAAAGATGAGAATCATGTCCTACCCCTTGGACAATATCACTTTTCCAATAGTAAAGAAAAGACTTGACTAATGGAGTTTGAATAAGCAGATTTCTTTGAGGTTACTTCAAATTT
Source organism: Nicotiana noctiflora (assembly GCA_032618575.1). NCBI lineage: Eukaryota > Viridiplantae > Streptophyta > Magnoliopsida > Solanales > Solanaceae > Nicotiana > Nicotiana noctiflora. The sequence continues at coordinate 513,355 of JASVEL010012343.1, forward strand.
ACTGACGATGATTGCAAGTGGACACATGTTATTGGTCGATACAATATACTGTGTGTGCCAAAACATTCTCACAAGAGCAACATAGTGCAAAGACAAAATATCTTAACATAGATTGAATATTACAACACTTTATGTTTTCAGTTGTGTTATCCAATATTCCATCCCTCCATTTAGGTCTAAATTTTCAATTGATTTTATCCGAAAGCTAAACGATTTCTAGGATGTGGAACTTTATTACTCCGAAGGGAAAAAAAAGCTTGATTAGTTGAGACATGTTTATTTGTGTATGAGTTTTGTCAAGATAATCTATAAAAAATACATACGAAACTTTTTTATTGCTCTGTTTTATATTTTATCTTGATATGTACCTTCTATCTTATACTATATTTGACTTTTAAATTTTTCATATTTATGTTTTTCATTAATTTTTATTGCTTCTGTATTAAATTTAGAAAAACAAATTATATTGAACTGCGCGAAGTACGGGTAAATTAACTAGTTTTTATCATAAATTATTAGAATTATAGAGGCATAGTAATTTTTAAAGTGAACAAGAACTTTTAAACGTAAATTAGATCATCTTGGTAAAGTTTAATATTATTTAAAATGAGGCCAATTTATAGAGAAAATTACATAGAATATAACTTCTTTTAAACTTATTTTAAAATGTTACAACTACTTTGACAAAATTTCATAAAATGCAATTTCTTATGGCTTTTTAACTTGTTAATTTGATAAACTCCTAAAATTACTCCACTAAACATGGGGTAATGGCACAAATATTTTCTAAATATCCTATTACAAAAGGACTAATTTTTAGATTTCTATAATGACTCAACTATCCATCTATTAGTCATTAATATAATAAGTATATCCACTTTTAAAACAAAGACGTATCTTCAGTTTTAATTACAAGATTTTTACTTCCTTCTCTATTTGAACACCTATGCACCATTCAAAAATCTCCGGGGCTTTCCCCAAGTTTGCTTCTTCTTCATCAAGTTTCTTTATAATGTATCATTTTGTGTATATATATGTAGTTTGTGTTTATGTATATTATATAATATATAGTATATTTGCTAATAATATGATTTTTTATATTATATTATATTATATATATATATATATATATATTTTTTTTTTTTTTTATTTTTTTTTTTCCTTTGAATAAGGACTCCTTCAAAGTTTGCTAGATTTTGGGTCCTCTTAATTCTATTGACTAATTTTGCACTGACGGAGAGAGAGAGGAGATTTATTTGATATATCTGCTAACCAATTACTTGTACCGAATGAAATATATATTTTAATAATTTTTATTATAAGTTATTATAGTGGTTGTCACACCTTCCTTTTTACTACTTTTTTAGATAAAGTATACCCCGCTATTTACTAATACACCCCAAGAAGGGATATAATAATAACAACATGGAAGGAGTTTTTCTACTTTAAGGACAATTGGAACGGGATTTATTTAAATTTCAGAGTCGCCACTTGAGAAGATAATGGTGTCCCAAGTCACCGGTTTAATCCTGAATTCGAGGAAATTATGACTCTATTTAAACAGTCTGCGAAACTAGAAATTCGGTTAAGGAATTCTGTTAACCCAAGAGAAGGTGTTAGGCACTCCCGGATTCCGTGGTTCTAGCACAGTCGCTCAACTGTTGTGTTTGTCTTATTTGATTCCTTTATATGCTTTTACAGATGTTTTCAATGTCCCGCTTTGTTATTTTTTAAAGACTTGCGACGTCACGAAAAACGCATTCTCGAGTCACACCGCAACCAGTACGCCTGTGACTTTAAATGCATTTCAGTTTCGCCGAGATTTGAGATTTGGGTCACATAAATGTGCACCCATATTAGGAATGTATATTTATTACAAATTGTGCCTATATCGTTTACGTCTTATTCGGAAAAAATCGTGAAATGTGCTAAACAGTCCTTCCGAGTCTAACATTTTATATTAAAGTCCGTTTGGGGGCCCCGTATATCTTTTAATCTTCAAGACGAGGCTCATCCCTTATTTTTAAAGTCCAAACTTAATCGTATTCTATGTTTTTCTATCCTGTTCTTTCTTCCTAATTTGCACTTTGTTTTTATGTTATTTTTTTAGACTATGATATCACGGTCCAGGCCATTTATTTACTACTGGGCCTGGACTTTTGGACTACTTTAACAGTCCATCATGGAACGGACGGGCATCTGTAGACCAGTGTATACTATTGCCTCTACTTAAGAATTCAGATGTTACGTTAATCAAATCTGGGCCTTTATTCATAATTAGGCCCAGTGTAAGTGGACGAAATACAAAACAGACTTATAACTTCAAAACAATATTTAAGTAAATGTTTCTCTAATGACAAAAGAAGTCAATAAATTCATATTATTTCAGAAGGTATCAAATTACATCTCACTCATTGCTAATTTCACATTCTAATAGCTGATTGAATATTCTAAGAACAAAAACATTATATTAGTGCTATTATTCCAGATACTCAAGTAATTATTATGATATTAGTTGTAAACATATTATTTTTTTTTACCTAATTTTAACTAAAGGAAAATGGTGTCGAAATATTAACTGAACATGTTTAAGTTATTACAATTACAGAACTCTAAAACTAATCTATAGATAAGTCATCTTCAAGGAGGCTAGATGACAATATAGTTTGAACTTAACCCATTCATTTCTTTTTTAAAAAAAATTAAATCGATCCTGATTCGGAATTTAACTAACAAAAGTAGTTAGATATCAATTTATATACCAGTTTTATAGGTGTATTAACTTTGTAAGCCTGTTTTGAACTTGGATTATGTGATAGCTATATCTAACTTTAACTACTACACTAGCTACTCTACTCTAATCTATATCAATCTCATATAGTTGTTGCTTATTACAACCAATCCTAATGAATTACAATGATTCTAGGAAGTACAATTACAAACTAAAGAGGAAGAATGTCACGACCCCAAATCCGGTCGTGATGGTGCCCAGCACATTGCTAAGCCAGCCTGACCAATCAATAACAAAAACGGAGCTAGAAGCTCGTTTTATCCCATTTAAGCATCTCAAATATGAAAAAACAGTGATACATAAACAACAGCGGGGAACCAAGTCCCAAAATATACCAACTCCCATAGACCGAAGGGTCAAGAGTCATGAGCCTCTACAGAGTATACAAAGTGTAAATAGTGAATATAACTATGCACAAGTGCGGGATGATCAGAACAAGATATAGACAAACTGGAGAATCAGGTCCTGCGAACACTGACAGCTACCTCGACTGTCCAAAAGCACTCCCGAGCCGCAATAGAATCAGCTCCACTGTGATGTACCTGGATCTGCACACAAGGTGCAGGGAGTCGGGGTGTGAGTACTTCCAACTCAGCAGTAATAAAAGTAAATAATGCTGAAGGAAAGAAAACCACGATATGCACTATCTCATGCTACACAATACAGAACTATCTTTTTAAACTTCAAAACACTATCATTTTATTCCTTTTCAGCATATGTGAGTAGATTATTAAAAATCTCAATTTTTAGCTACTTTCTTTCATTATAACATACCAATACCTGGGAGAATCTCAAGCAGTGCAAGTCAGCACTCAAGTCAGCCTCTCGGGCTCAGCACTCCTTAACAATTTATACCAGGGAATCTGGTCAATAAAGCAACTAATGCACATGTGCCAGTAAAGTATGAGTGCTAAAATGTTATGCCACGTAGTACACGTAAACCAATGTATGTATGCCATGCAATGCATATGACCGCTACGACGTGTAGCCCGATCCTTTTGGGTACCCGTGCTCACTGGGGGTGTCCAGACTCCGGAGGGGCTCCTACAGCCCAAGCACAATATTAATATCACACCTGCTGCGGCGCGCAGCCCGATCCGTATACCACTGCGGCGTGCGGTCCGATCCATGCATGTGTATGCATATGCTCACATGAAATGTCATGCCCTAACATATGGCCCTCGGCCCCAATCAATCTAACAAATAATCAAGAAAGCCCTACGGCAACAATATCATATTAGCTCACAGCTAAAAATGTCATTAAGACCTTGTTCAAGTTTTTCATAACCTTACAAAAATACTGATTAGCAAAATACCATTTTAAACCTTAATTTTAGAATAAAATATGCACAGTGTTATCAAAACAGTGATACCAATCCCTGAAGGATTCAAATAATTGGCACGAAGCCCAAACATGATAATTAGTCCAATTCATTTCAACAATTAGGTGTTATTATTAATTACGCGGGACGGACCAAGTCACAATCCCCAATGGTGCTCTACCCCACGCCCGTTATCCGGCATGCAAGTCACCTCGACACAGCACTAAGATGTGCAAGTCCGGGGTTTACTAACCCTCAGGACATCATTTACAAGTATTACCCACCTCGAACCGACGAAAGCTCATGCCCGCGATGCCTTGGCTCCTCGAACCGGTAACCACGCACGTCAAAACTAGCACAAATCAGCACAAATATATCAAAATAGGCTAATGGAACATCACCCAATCGAAAGAACTCGAAAAATATCAAAAATCACGAGATTTGCAAAACCCGAGCCCCGGGCCCACATCTCGAAAAATTTCGAAACTCATATTTCCAGAACCCTCGTCTCGCCACGAGTCCATACATATAAAATTTACCAAAATCGGACTCCATTTGCCCACTCAAATCGGTGTTTTTCTTCAATTTAGGCTTAGGGCTCAAACCCACCTTTAATCTTCCATTTACAGAAATTTAACCAAGAATTTCATGATGAAATGATGTAATTAAGCCACAAAACTTACCTCCGACGAAACCCCAATGATTTCCCAGCAAATCTCCCGTCAATACTTCTCTTGGAACTCAAAAATGGGGGTTTTGGGTATGGGGTTCGCGACTGGACTGTTCTGTTATATTAATTCACTGACTGCCAGGCGACCTTCTGCGATCACAGCCCCAGGCTCGCGATCGCGATGAACAAATTCACCGGACCCCAAAATTACTCTACGCGATCGCGACACTCCCTACGCGATCGCGTGAAACCACCCACGATCGCACTGCTCTAAATCCCAGACTTACGCGATTGCACACTACACATCGCGATCGCACACTACACATCGCGATCGCGATGCACAACCAATCGACCTTACGCGATCGCATCACTCCTTCCGCGATCGCGAAGAACAATTTTCCGTCCTCATTCCAATACACTACGCGATCGCAGTCTCCCCTTTGCGATCGCAGAGCTTCCCAGCTTTACCCTACGCGATCGCAGACCTAGCTTCGCGATCGCGAAGCACAAAAATCTTCTGCACTAATTGCAGCAGAAACAGCAGTGCATTTGGCACAAAATGGTCCGTTTGGACCCCCGGATTCACCCCGAGGGCCCCGGGACCCCAACGAAAACCACCAACATACTCCAAAACACGATACGAACTTGTTCCAATCATAAAAACACCATCCTAAACATCAAAATCACCAATTACACACGGATTCAAGCCTAAGTTTCTTCAAAACTTTCAAATTACACATTCCATAAAAAACCCGACCAAATGACGTCCGAATGACCTGAAATTTTGCAGGCACATCCAAAATCACCAAACGGAGCTACTGCAACTGTCGGAATTCCATTCCGACTCCCGGATCAAAATCTCACCTATCGATCGGATTTCGCCAAAATTCAACCTTAGCCAATTCAAGCCTATTTCTACACCGGATCTCCAAATTCAATTCCGACTACTCTCCTAAGTCATAAATGATCCCTTGAAACTAGTCGAATCATCAAAATCCTGATTCCGAGCACTCTAACTAGATAGTCAACTCTAGGTTGACTTTCCATATTCAAACTTCCTTCAAACATGCTATTTGCTTCATTTTTAATTCAATTCACTCCAAACTCACCCGATAGGTTCTAACACTGATATAGAAGCATAAGATATGTTAATGCAAGGTAAGGGGTGGAAATTCCCGTAACGACGGGCCGGGTCGTTACATTCTCCCCAACTTAAACAAACGCTCGTCCTCGAGCGGACTCCAGAGTTGTACTAGAAGCAACCCAATAGCTGAATGACCTTACCAAGCATATACTCGGGCGATCATACGTCACCCTATCTCACATAAGTCCGAAAACACCATATAGTCAAAATTTCACGGACCATCTGAACCATAAATCACATTGCACTTTCTGAAATCATATGGCAAATGCAAATCTCATGCCTATACTTAGGATACACTCGAATCCACTGCAATAACCCATATTCGCTACTCCGGGTTAGATCATATGATGTATCGACAACCCAATCACTCGAGACGATAGTCTCTAATCACAACAACTGGCCACAATAACCAAATACTAGCTGAAAACCTCTTTCATTAGATAGAGTCTTATTCCAACACCTCCATATTCTGCCCACGGCAGCTGAAGCACGCGATATACCGAACCCATCTCTCAGGTTAACCATTCGTGAATCTATTTCCCTTTTAAAACTGGTACCACAATAGGTTTCGGAGCCAAACCTCGATTTTTACCTTTCTAACAAGCTAAGATCCAATATGCTCATATTCATTAATGATTCCAACGGTCATTTCGATTATAACACACCGCACTGGTGATATGATACCTCAACACCGTCCTAAGCCACGACGAGCACAACATAGGCTCCAATAGAAACGTCCGCACACACTCGAATCATGACAGCTCAAATCATGACAACTGTCTCCAGCAAATAGAGCTGCAATTTAATCCCTCTGTGCCATCATAATATAGAACTGAGATCGCGTCTCGCATTATAGAAATAGAGTACCTGAATCCTCCTCGAGAGGTCATAACATCACGTGGCCTTGCCACGATTCTTGATTCTATCCAAACACCATTACTCATGAAGCACCTCAAGTTACCAAGCTCAAAACGGTCAGCCACGCACATATTTAGGTCTGAACCCAAGCAATCAATCTCACCCACGGTGAAACCATTAACATATGCTATTAAATCTTGAGAGGACACAACCGATGTGCCATTCGCCAAGCGATACTCAAAACGGTCTTTTCCTCAGAAGCGAGGAAGTATTGTATACCGGGTAGCTTATAACTAACTATATTTTCACAATATTCTGTTGCGGCGTGCAACCCGCTCCAATGACATACCCGTGGCGGCGTGCCACCCGATCTAGATACCATACCTGTGGCGGCGTGGCACCCGATCCAAGTAACCCTCGTCAAATAAATATGCGTCGAGTCAAGTTGCTCATCATAATAAAAATATATAGCCTCAAGTTTGGCCACAAGCGAATATATATATATATATATATATATATATATATATATATATATATATATATATATATATATATATATATATATATATATATATATATATATATATATATATATATATATATATATATATATATAGCCTCAAGCTCGGCCACATGAAACGCATCCGACAAAGTTCCTCAATACCGGAACCGAATCAATGGTAGATACCTCTACACTAACATCCGCCACGAAGGCCCAACTGACAAAGCAATACCTACCAGCCGTCCGCTGGCCCTAGGGTACATCTACCCTGCTGGAGCATGATTTGATGCACTCTGCCACGCAGTATGTGACATTTTTCTGACATAGTCCATATCACATTTGTCTAGACGACCTGACTTATGTCAACCAGTCAGCAATCAAGTATCATAATCCGAATTCGTCTTATCAAATCAAGAGAGAGCCACTAGGGCTTCCGATTTCCAATAATCGCTAAACGGTGCCGGTACACACGACATACCACCGCTGCGTAGGCGGGTTACAAGAACTTCTAGTCTCCCACACACATATAACACATGAATCACCATGCTTGATTCCGTACTTTACCATACAAATACATAACGCATATCAAGCGTCCATTCATACCACGAAATCCATTCAGAAATTTCACTATGCCATCAACGACTCAATTATTATAGTCGATCCAACAAGAGAATACCACCATACCACTGGATATTATCAATTTACATTACCTTGTCCTTTTGGACCATATACCATGCCAAATTACTAGAATAGCAGTACCATTTTCCTTAATCACCAGAAAGATCGATTCTTAAATCACCTGCAGCTGTCCGCGCTGCTCAATAATTTTATTGACTTCCCATATATTATGAACTGATCTCAAAACCTAGAATATACCATTATCAACTTTCCATAACACATCGTGTATACCACATTACACTAAGACAACATGGAAATTCATATCCCTTTCCTCCGCCTCAACATCGGCGCACTCCACTAGTCAAGGACTTTCGTGATCCCATATAGAGAAAACTCATTACACATTCCAAGCTTTGCATACCAACAGGAAAAATACACTCATTTTTCAAACCACATTAAAACACATCATAAACTCTTTCTCCCAATCACATTGCATAAGTTAAACTGCCAGGACTGAGTCCTTATACCCATATTATACCCATATCGGGTTACACGACTGCCAGCACTCAAAAGCTTTGCTGCAATGTCTGCAAGACTCATTACTTCAACCACACACCAGGAATCAATCGTATTCCTTTTTTATACCATTCTGGTTTATTAACAAGTCGTTCCATTTACCCAGTTTCCTTTCTGATTCATCTCTAATTTCATATCAGTCTTTACTATAGTACCATAATACATCAACTCATGTTACCACACGAGACTCGTACACAAGACCACACGGTCTAAGACCCATAGGCCACTGAGTACTCTCTCAATGTTTCCCAAAAGTACCACATTCTACCATACTTTATTTTGAAGAACTTCATGCAATTTTGAATTAGTATCATTACTTCCCAATGCGGATACGTAGAATTCCATCATTCACATGATATAACACAAGCCTTGATCTTTTCTAACGAAACCGCCATCTTTAGCCACATACACAATCTTAAGGCACTTGACTGTTACAAGCAAAATCTTGAACACTGCAAAACTATTCTCGGGCATCATTCACCCTTATTCAGCTGTAATTCAATTGTCCTATTGAGTAGAACCACTCGTGTTTTGTTAGAACTCTGACATCGCAGAACATGATTACTTACAGATACAATCAGCTATCTTTCTTTCCTATACGGTGAATATTCTTTACCAACAACAGTTCAAAACACCCTAGTACTTCATCAGATCTACGAAGCACCATAACCTTTACCAGAATTTCCCAACATACTTAGAGACAGAATCAACATAGCACACAATAGTGCAATCGGTTAATCAATAGCAACCTCCCCAACTTAGCTCGAAGCCATTCATCAAAGCACTTTCAACCACTCATATCATTATTACTCAAATGATGCCGAAAATGTTCTAGTTAGATTAAACTCAAGTCATTTACAAGCTTCGGCGGAGATTCGAATCATCGGAAATATTAACTCTTTTGCAATTCTTACATTCATTCACACACAACAGTTATGCCCACTCTTTAGGTGACAAAATCTTTTCTAAGTCCCAAATTTTCCAAAAATTTCGGCAGAGTTTCCTTTGTAAATTGGCCTATCCACCTGCCAGAGAATCACCAAAACCATCATAGCAATACATTCACAACTCGACAAGACATCACAATGCATATCGACAACATTAGACTCAATACTACACAAATCATATTATCATAATTGGTACATGAACATGCGTTGTACCTGCTCGAATCTTAACACATATCAACTACCTTTCAATTACACATGAGAATCAATCCACCTACCTCGCCTCAATTTAGCTCAGCACAATACCTTCCACCAGGATACACATAGCATAATCATTTTAGTCTTCCTGAGTTTGAACTCATTCCACTACACATAAGGCACTTTACCTTCTAATTAAGAGGCGATGAAAATATTTCTCACGTCCATAGCTAGGGCTACATATCAAATCACAACAAAGATTAATATTGATCGTATGAACTTCATAATACCGGCTCACAAAATTAGTACCTTGGTGCTCAAGCCATAGACAAGGATCTGGCCTCAAGTCCTCCCGACTGGCCCAATATGAATTCATAGAGATTACATCTCGCCCCTCGACCAGGGAATCGCAAGCCATAAGTCAATTATATTACTGAGCGCTCGAAGCGTACTCAGACGTACGGAAGGAGTTTCAAAATTATATCTCAAGCTGAATCAAGTGCACACGATAAGAATTCCATGAAATGTGAAGTGTTTCCTAAAGGTTCGCAGCCTCCCGAGTATAAGTACAGGCGTCCCCGTACCGATCCACAAGACTCTACTAACCGGATCAAGACTCATGAGGCCTAGTAAACCTAGGCTCTGATACCAACTTGTCACGACCCCAAATCCGGTCGTGATGGCGCCCAGCACATTGCTAAGCCAGCCTGACCAATCAATGCCAAAAACGGAGCTAGAAGCTCGTTTTATCCCATTTAAGCATCTCAAATATGAAACAACAGTGATACATAAACCAACAGCAGGGAACCAAGTCCCAAAATATACCAACTCCCATAGACCGAAGGGTCAAGAGTCATGAGCCTCTACAGAGTATACAAAGTGTAAATAGTGAATATAACTGTGCACAAGTGCGGGATGATCAGAACAAAATACAGACAAACTGGAGAATCAGGTCCTGCGAATGCTGGCAGCTACCTCGACTATCCAAAAGCACTCCCGAGCCGCAATAGAATCGGCTCCACTGTGATGTACCTGGATCTGCACACAAGGTACAGGGAGTCGGGTGTGAGTACTTCCAACTCAGCAGTAATAAAAGTAACTCCGCAGTAATAAAATTAAATAATGCTGAAGGGAAGAAAACCACGATAGGCACTATCTCATGCTACACAATACAAAACTATCTTTTTATCCCTTTCGAGCATATGTGAGTAGATTATTAAAAATCTCAATTTTTAGCTACTTTCTTTCATTATAACATACCAATACCTGGGAGAATCTCAAGCAGGGCAAGTCAGCACTCAAATCAGCCTCTCGGGCTCAGCACTCCTTAACAATTTATACCAGGAGATCTGGTCAATAAAGCAACTAATGCACATGTGCCAGTAAAGTTTGAGTGCTAAATGTTATGCCACGTAGTACACGTAAACCAATGTATGTATGCCATGCAATGCATACGACCGCTACGGCGTGTAGCCTGATCCTTTTAGGTACCCGTGCTCACTGGGGGTGTCCAGACTCCGGAGGGGCTCCTACAGCCCAAGCACAATATTAATATCACACCTGCTGCGGCGCGCAGCCCGATCCGTATACCACTGCGGCGTGCGGTCCGATCCATGCATGTGTATGCATATGCTCACATGAAATGTCATGCCCTAACATATGGCCCTCGGCCCCAATCACAGTCTAACAAATAATCAAGAAAGCCCTACGGCAACAATATCATATTAGCTCACAGCTAAAAATGTCATTAAGACCTTGTTCAAGTTTTTCATAACCTTACAAAAATACTGATTAGCAAAATACCATTTTAAACCTTAATTTTAGAATAAAATATGCACAGTGTTATCAAAACAGTGATACCAATCCCTGAAGGATTCAAATAATTGGCACGAAGCCCAAACATGATAATTAGTCCAATTCATTTCAACAATTAGGTGTTATTATTAATTACGCGGGACGGACCAAGTCACAATCCCCAATGGTGCTCTACCCCACGCCCGTTATCCGGCGTGCAAGTCACCTCAACACAGCACTAAGATGTGCAAGTCCGGGGTTTACTAACCCTCAGGACATCATTTACAAGTATTACCCACCTCGAACCGACGAAAGCTCATGCCCGCGATGCCTTGGCTCCTCGAACCGGTAACCACGCACGTCAAAACTAGCACAAATCAGCACAAATATATCAAAATAGGCTAATGGAACATCACCCAATCGAAAGAACTCGAAAAATATCAAAAATCACGAGATTTGCAAAACCCGAGCCCCGGGCCCATATCTCGAAAAATTTCAAAACTCATATTTCCAGAACCCTCGTCTCGCTACGAGTCCATACATATAAAATTTACCAAAATCGGACTCCATTTGCCCACTCAAATCAGTGTTTTTCTTCAATTTAGGCTTAGGGCTCAAACCCACCTTTAATCTTCCATTTACAGAAATTTAACCAAGAATTTCATGATGAAATGATGTAATTAAGCCACAAAACTTACCTCCGACGAAACCCCGATGATTTCCCAGCAAATCTCCCGTCAATACTTCTCTTGGAACTCAAAAATGGGGGTTTTGGGTATGGGGTTCGCGACTGGACTGTTCTGTTATATTAATTCACTGACTGCCAGGCGACCTTCTGCGATCGCAGCCCCAAGCTCGCGATCGCGATGAACAAATTCACCGGACCCCAAAATTACTCTACGCGATCGCGACACTCCCTACGTGATCGCACTGACTCATGCTTCAACACTACGCGATCGCGTGAAACCACCCGCGATCGCACTGCTCTAAATCCCAGACCTACATGATCGCACACTACACATCGCGATCGCGATGCACAACCAGTCGACCTTACGCGATCGCATCACTCCTTCCGCGATCGCGAAGAACAATTTTCCGGCCTCATTCCAATACACTACGCGATCGTAGTCTCCCCTTTGCGATCGCAGAGCTTCCCAGCTTTACCGTACGCGATCACAGACCTAGCTTCGCGATCACGAAGCACAAAAATCTTCTGCACTAATTGCAGCAGAAACAGCAGTGCATTTGGCACAAAATGGTCCGTTTGGACCCCCGAATTCATCCCGAGGCCCCCGGGACCCCAACGAAAACCACCAACATACTCCAAAACACGATAAAAACTTGTTCCAATCATAAAAACACCATCCTAAACATCAAAATCACCAATTACACACAGATTCAAGCCTAAGTTTCTTCAAAACTTCCAAATTATACATTCCATCAAAAACCCGACCAAATGACGTCCGAATGACTTGAAATTTTCCAGGCACATCCAAAATTACCAAACGGAGCTACTGCAACTGTCGGAATTCCATTCCGACTTCCGGATCAAAATCTCACCTATCGATCGGATTTCGCCAAAATTCAACCTTAGCCAATTCAAGCCTATTTCTACACCGGATCTCCAAATTCAATTCCGATTGCTCTCCTAAGTCATAAATGATCCCTCGAAACTAGTTGAATCATCAAAATCTGACTCCGGGCACTCTAACTCGATAGTCAACTCTAGGTTGACTTTCCATATTCAAACTTCATTCAAACATGCTATTTGCTTCATTTTTAATTCAATTCACTCCAAACTCACCCGATAGGTTCTAACACTGATATAGAAGCATAAGATATGTTAATGCAAGGTAACGGGGTGGAAATTCCCATAACGACGGGCCGGGTCGTTACAAAGAAACATAAACAAATTCATCAAATGATTCATGTAGCTTCATTTCTTCATCACAATTGCGATTACATCTTTAGGAACAAAAGTGTACCTGATTCAAAACAAGTCTATGAGTCTAGGCTTTGGGGAAGAAGAATAGTCAGCAAATAATAGCAGCAGAACAGCAACATCAATGATATATGACAATCGCACTAGAGCAGCTAACAGAATCCCAAATATAGAAATCCAGCAGATCAACAAAGCAGAATCAAGGAGTTCAAGCAAAGTCCAGATGGATTGAAGAATAGTAGACCCAGCAGGAATTCCCAAATTAATACCCAAGTTAATCAGCTAAGAGTTATAGTATATGAAACTTAGAATTTTTAACCAGATTTCAGAACTCCCTCTAATTCAGATATTCGAATTGTAACCCTCTTTTGCAGGCTTCTAATAGCCTATTTATAGACTGATTTGGGGGGAAAAATGGGGGGAAATTCAAATAAGTTAATTTCATTCCCCTCCCTGTATTCTTTCAATTATTACAGTTTAGGTCATTAAGAGTGTATTGAAATGCCTTTGAATCCTTGCTAGAAGGTTCTAGGCAATTCTATAGTGTTCTATTAGGTGTATTTACTTAGTTACCCTCACTTGCTAAGGTTTGTTACAGGAATGCCTTTTAATTATGCCCAGTTTGTCCTTTATTTTATAGGTAATTATAGAAATACTAGGCACTAAAATCATTTTTAACCTTATAGGCTCTATTAAATCTTCAAAAATGCCATTTACTATTCCTGTTATACCCTTAATTTTTATTTCAAATTACCCGACCTACTAATGTCTGGCAGACTCAGGGATATGAATTATTTAATTAGTAACCACTTCTTATAGATGTTTTAAGACTTACCCAATTCTAGACCCCAAACCCCTTTCATAGTTAGCCAACATTTATCAGACCCAACCCTTATTTAACACATAGCCTTTTTAGTAGAAGTATGGTCATTCAATCAACATAGATAACCTCTTAATGACCACATACTTAGAAACACAGTCAAACAGAGGTATTTTTTCAGAAACAGCCACTTAATAGAAATACAACTAAGTAATCAGTATATAACTACTCAATAACTGAGATAGCCACTTAACGACCTAACTTTATCTTTCAGAAATATCCACATATTTAACTTTCAAAAATAACCCAAGAACTTTTGCAATCGTAACTCAAATCACAAAAGCATCCAAAGATTCAGAGTGGACTCACAAATGAATCAAGTTACAAATATAGCCAGTTTATGTTATTTTGCACATATAGCCTTAATCGCAAATTAATTCTCAATCAATCAGAACTCAGAGGAAAAGTTTGATAATGGTTGAATCCCAACTAATCAAAACTCAATTTTAGACAGAGCATGATGAACAAACACATAAACAAACTTATTTACTCATGATTCATGCGTGATAAACACCAAGAACCCTAAGAACACTTTAGCAGACTTAGGCATGTGCAAGATTCACACAAACAGAGATAGATTATTGTTGTTCAAACATGCAGGAGAGACAAGTTCATAAGAATATCATAGGCATGCCAAGAAAATATTTTCAGATTCAACAAACAAGAAAAAATAGAAACAGAGATAGTAAAACTTAGCTTTTTAGGCTTTTCTTTTCTTTCTTTCTTTCTTTCTTTCTTTATTTATTCTTTCTTTCTTTCCAGATCTCCAAAATTTCAAAGGCGTTTAGTCTTCTGATTACTAGACTTCTCCAATGAGGCTTTTGATTTAAGTTTTGGTGTGTATGGGGTGGTTTAGGGGCTTGGTATAGTGGTTTTGGGGTAAGATTGTTTTTGGGTGCTCGCCGGAGTAGGGTTTCGGCAAGTCTTTTTCTTATATTTGAAGAGTTCCGGTGATATTCGAGACTAGCCACCTAGATGGGGTGATAGATCACCTCAAGATGGTCTTAGGGTGTTAGTCTCAAAGGCTGGTTCATAGATGGTGATGTAGCCGGCTAGGGTTCCGGCGACCGGAGTTTCAAGAAGATGGGATGTCTTTGGTTTGATGGGGTTTTTATGGTGGTTGCAGGGTTTGTAGGTAAAGGGTGAGGTGTTAATGGCTCGCCTGAGCCGGAGAAGGTGGCTGTGACAGGCCGGCCGGCAAGTCTCCATGGGAGACCTAAGGAGGAAGAAGAAGGTCTGAGCCGGCTAAGGTTATACAGATTGTATATATATGTGTGTGTAATGATATTGAACGAGAGATGAGAGTATTTATACCCATCACGTCTAGTGGAATTCTAGCTCTTGGATTAACCAAGATCAACGGCCAGGATCCTTTGCCTCAAAACGACAACATTTGGTTAAATGAAAGGCTTGCTTATGCCCGATTGATGTTGAGTTTGAACGGCTGTGATTGTTTCACTTATACTACATCATTTGGATTTCAATGAGACATTGCCTTGTCTGTTTAATCAATTGCTTTGAATGGCTAGGATTAATTCCTTTCACGACGTCGTTTGATTTTCAATCGAACTACCTCATCTAGTCCATTAGATTCAGTTCATCAACGATTTGATATTTATTTCGCTCATACGGCGTCGTTTGGCCGTGAACCTGGGCAGACCAGGCTGTTCTTTTGGGCCTGGCGTATTTAGGCTTAATATATGTATATGTATGTCTTTATGTGGCCCAAATATTTTGTATTTTAGCTTGTATTTTAATTATTTTCTTGTATTTTCTTTTGTATTTTATTTTTTCTCTTTTTGTATTTATTTTCATTTGTTATATTTCTTTTATTTTCTATTTTTTCCTGATTTTTCCTTAATTTTCTGATATTTTTGCCTTTTTTTCTTTTTTTTTCGGTATTTTTGTATTTTGTTGATTTTTCTGAATTTTCATATTTTTTGTGATATTTTCTAATTGATTTCTTTTGTAATTTTAATTTAAAATTTATTTTTAAAAACAAACACACAAGTATTTCAATTAAATCATACAATTGCAATACAAAAACTATTTTTGTATCATTTATATATTTATATTGGAATATAACTACTTAGGGCAAAAATCACGTGCTCACAGCTGCCCCTCTTTGCTCAGGAACACGAAGAGTTTCAGTGCAAAGGTAAGTGAGCAGTAATGAGAGATTTTTGCCCACTTGCATATTCCGTAAGAAGCATTTTGAAAAACTTTTTTGACCGCACCCTGCTTCATAGGTTGCCTACATATCCTGGGCTAAACAGGAATCAGGTCAGTGTAGTTCAGGAAGGTCTGGTAGTTTGAAACTACCAGGACTTGCGGTTGTTGTTGTTGTTGCTATAATCAATGACTAACTCCTTATTACACCGGGATAAAATAAAAATAAAGAAGCTATTCTAAGGTATGATCTTATGAATTACAAAAATCCTATCTATGACTTTTCTTCTTGTAATGTCTTGCGTCTTCCATATCACTTGTTGCTCTTTATTTGCATCCTTCTTTTTTGTGATTTTTGATTATTTCCTGCTTCTGATATACATCTTCCATCCATTTGTGTGACTTCAAAATGTGCTTCTTGCTTCCAAGTCGATACCTTTTTAAAAAACAAAAACAAAGAAAACTTCGTCTACTCCAGTATGGGGCTTTCCATGTATGGTGTTACTTTGTTAGAAAAACTTTTAAAATGCTGAAAAGTATTCCCTTGTTATACAAGTGGGCACCTGAACAGAACAGGTGGGCGCCTGAACAGAAATTAAAATGCTAAAAAGTATTCCCTTGTTATACAGGTAGGCGCAACAGAAATTAAAATGCTGAAAAGTATTCCCTTATTATACTAGTGGGCGCCTGAACAGAAATTAAAATGCTGAAAAATATTCCCTCGTTATCCAGGTGGGTGCCTGATGCATGAAAATGAAAATGCAGAAAAATATTTCCTCGTTATCTAGGTGGGCGCCTGATGCATTAAAATGGAAATGCAGAAAATATTCCCTCATTATCCAGGTGAGCGCCTGATGCATGAAAAATGAAAATGCAGAAAAATATTCCCTCGTTATCCAGGTGGGCGCCTGATGCATGAAAATAAAAATGCAGAAAAATATTCCCTCGTTATCCAGGTGGGCGCCTGATGCATGAAAATGAAAATGCAGAAAAATATTCCCTCGTTATCCAGGTGGGCGCCTGATGCATGAAAATGAAAATGCAGAAAAATATTCCCTCGTTATACATGTGGGCGCCTGATGCATGAAGATGAAAATGCAGAAAAATATTCCCTCGTTATCCAGGTGGGCGCCTGATAGATGAAGATGAAAATGCAGAAAAATATTCCCTCGTTATCCAGGTGGGCGCCTGATGCATGAAAATGAAAATGCAGAAAATAATTCCCTCGTTATCCGGGCGGGCGCCTGATGCATGAAAAATGAAAATGCAGAAAAATATTCCCTCAGTTTTAAAACTGGAATGTGAATTTTGAAAAGACCATACCTCCCTTGTTGTTTGGGTAGGTTCCTAATTACTGAGTGAGTCATCCTTTGTGGATTCTCCCCTTTTATTGCTGTTTTCTCCCACATTGGTCACATTCACTTTAAAGTGATTAGTGAGAATTTGAATCTTTTGTCCCTGTCTAAATCAGTGAACAATTTATTAGTTATAAAATGATGGTTAGCAACTAGCATTCTTGCTGGCCTCGCTTCCATCGTCGGCCTCTTCTTGTTTCATTCTGCTTTGTAATTTATCATCAAATATTCTCAACTTTCTCTTGCAATCCTCTTTTGCTTTTCTCTTTTGTTTCTTTTCTTTTCATTTTCTTTCGGCCTTGTGATCGCTATCTCTTTTTTTTCCCTTTGACCCAGTGTTATTACGCCATTTAACATGAGAAGCTGGTAGTTAGCTTTCAACATGGCAACTGGTTTTGAAAAAATGAAATGCAAAAACCTGAATTTCAGAGGGTGAGGGTATTTTGAAGTAAAGACAAAACTTATCTGGTAAGAAGGCTGATTCCTTTGACTATTGCCATGTATTTAAATATCTGACCCAGTCTACCCAATCGAATTGTTGCTGTCTTACTTTCCTTCAACCCAAACCTTTCTTATTCTTACTGTTTCCTCTTTCATCAAAATATTCCTCACTTTCGTCTTATGGTGCCTGTGAAGGTTTTCACCAATAAGACTCTCTCATTTTTATTTCTCTCTTCTTACATTCTCCTTATGGTGCTCGTTATGGTTTTCATCAATAAGACTCTCTCATTTTTATTTATCTCTCATCTCACATTCGCCTTATGGTGCCCGTTAGGGTTTTCATCGATAAGACTCTCTCATTTTTATTTTTTCTTTATTTTCTATTTCCAAACCTCCGGGTATTGTCCATGGCATGTTTCTTCTTATTCTTAATGTATCATCATTTTCTTGAAATTAATCAAAAGGTCTTTCTTTGGACTGTAATGTGGCTTTTGGATGGGTTTAGAAAGAAAGGTATAAAGGCTCAAAATTTAAATGAGGGTTCAAAAATATTTACAACTCTCGGAATCATAAAACATAACTTCTGCCCCAATTTCAATTTTTGGGCGAATCCTGGCTTTTATTTACATTATGACTGAACCTTATTGAGGCTGCCTACGTACCCTTTCGGGATCAAGTCAAAACGTAGTTCGGATCATAAGATCGTTCGTCTTTTGACTTTTTCCCGATTTTTCTTTTGTATATTTTCATCATCATTTTTCTTTCATTTTTCTTCATTCTCATTTATCTTCATTCTCTTTTTCTTTTCTTTTCCCTTTCTTGTTCATAATTGACTCCGAGAGAGGGATATGAAAGAATAATGCAATAAGGCTCAACGGGGGTAGCAATGGACAAAGTGTTTGGATAGAGAATAAAATGCCTTCATCATTTCAATTTCAAAATTATGACAAATATAATTGTACATATGAAAAAGGAGTCATACATAATATCTCTTGAATGCATCAAAGTTGATAGCAGTCTCTACACATTTTCCTTCAACATCTGTTAAATATAAAGCTTCGTTAGACAATACCCGGGATACCATGAATGGCCCTTGCCAATTAGGTGCAAATTTTCTTTTTGCTTCGGCCCAATATGGTAAAATACGTCTTAGCACCAACTGTCCAACTTCGAATTTCCGTGGACGTACTTTCTTGTTGTATGCTCTGGCCATCCTTCACTGATATAACTATCCGTGGCAGACTGCTGCTAGCCTTTTCTCATCAATCAAGCTCAATTGTTCTAGCCGAGTATTTACCCATTCATCATCATCAATTTCAGCCTCAGCTATGATACAAAGGGAAGGCATTTCAATTTTTGCAGGTATGACTGCCTCTGTTCCGTACACCAATGAGTAAGGTGTTGTGCCAATTGAAGTACGTACAGTTGTACAATAACCCATGAGAGCAAATGGTAGTTTTTCATGCCACTATCTTGACCCTTCCACCATCTTCCTGAGAATGTTCTTAATATTCTTATTCGCATCCTCTACTGCTCCATTTTCTTTAGGCCGATAAGGTGTAGAGTTACGGTGTAGGATTTTGAACTTTTGACATGCCTCTACCATGAGGTGACTATTCAGATTTGCTCCATTGTCCATGATACTTACCTTAGGAATTCTAAAGCAACAAATGATATTTGTGTGTACGAAATCTACTACCACCTTCTTTGTCACTACTTTAAATGTCTTCGCCTCCACCCATTTAGTGAAATAATAAATTTCTACCAAGATAAACCTATGTCTATTAGATACTGCCGGCTCTATTGGGCCGATGACATCCATGCCCCAGGCGGCGAATGGCCACGGTACTGACATTGTATGCAACTCATAGGGTGGGGAATGAAACAAATCACCATATATTTGACATTGGTGGCATTTCCGCACATATCTAATGCAATCACGCTCCATGGTGAGCCAATAATATCCTGCTCTCAGTATTTTCTTGGCCAAAACATATCCACTCATATGAGGTCCGCAAGCTCCCGCATGTATTTCAGCCATGATTGTGTCGGCTTGTTGTGCATCTATACATCTCAATAAACCCAAATCTGGGGTTCTTTTGTATACAACTCCTCCGCTGAAGAAAACTCCATTTGCTAGTCGCCTTATAGCCCTTTTTCTTGTACCATGTGGCTTGCACTGGGTACACTCCTGTCCTCAAATATTCTTTAATATCATGATACCACGGCTCACCATCAAGTTCTTCTTCCACGGCGAAACAATAAGCATTTTGATCACGAACTTGTATCTGTAGTGGATCTATATAAGCTTTATCTGGATGGTGCAACATGGATGATAATGTGGCTAGAGCATCCGCTACTTCGTTGTGAATTCTTGGGATGTTCTTGAACTCTATGGATTGAAATCTCTAACATAGTTCATGCAGACACTACCGATAAGGTATAAGCTTCAAATCCCTTGTCTCCCATTCTCCTTGAATCTGATGTATCAAGAGATCCGAGTCACCCATGACCAAAATCTCTTGAACACCCATGTCTATTACCATTCTCAATACCAATATACATGCTTCATACTCAGCCATATTATTAGTACAGAAAAATCGAAGCTGAGCGGTAACAGGATAATGCCGACCCGTTTCCGAGATAAGTACTGCTCCAATTCCGACCCCTTTGCTGTTGACGGCCCCATCAAAGTACATTCTCCAGCCTGGCTCATCTTCTTGTTCCACTTCTTTAATATTCATTGTCTCCCATTCAGGAAAATATGTCTTTAATGGTTCATACTAATCATCGACCGGATTTTTGCCAAATGGTCAGCGACTGCTTGTGCCTCCATTGCAGTGCGAGTTACATAAATGATGTCAAACTCTATAAGAATAATTTTCCATTTAGCGAGCCTTCCTATGGGCATAGGCTTCTGCAATATATACTTTAGTGGGTCCAACCGAGATATCCGATAAGTAGTATAAGCCGACAAGTAACGTTTCAGCTTCTCCGCAACCCATGTTAAAGCACAACATGTTCTCTCCAACTGAGTGTATTTTACCTCATAAGATGTAAACTTCTTACTAAGATAATATATTGCTTGCTCTTTCTTCCCTGTTGTCACGACCCGGATTTCCCACCATCGGGAGTCATGATGGCGCCTACTAGTGGAAGCTAGGCAAGCCAAATATTACTTACCTTTCCATTAGTTACCAAACTCTTGTTAAGACTTCTAAAATTAAAAACATATATATTATAGCAGAATAATTAAACTTAGCGGAAGACTTAGTCAATCTTATCAAATATAATAAAGAAACCCAAACATGATACACTACCCAAGACTGGTGTCACAATACTCACGAACTTGTAAGAATAATACACACAATTGTGTGAAAGAAATATAAGCTGTTTATCTCGAATACGTGAGATAACATAATGAAATACATAGATAGAAGAGACAACGGGTCCTGCGGATGCTTGCAAGGCTACCTCGTAGTCTCAATAGTCGGAATATCCACGATCGCTACTGCCGCTGCTGCTGTCCGTAACCTGTATCTGCGCAAAAAGAGCGCAGAGTGTAGTATCAGCACAACCGACCCCATGTGCTGGTAAGTGCCTGGCCTATCCCAGCGAAATAATGACGAGACTAAGGCCAATCACCCACATAAACCTGCACAGTTGCAATATATATACATATACAAAACATTTATAAGGAAAGACTATGCTCTGAAATAACAGTCAATAACTCATAATATCCAGAATAATCTAGTCAACATAATAAATCTTACTTTCATGTTTCAATTCCTTCTCCATTTCATATCTTGTGGTAGGCGTACCACCCGCTCCCAACTATAACAGTAAATTATATCTTGTGGTAGGCGTACCACCCGCTCCCAATTGTATCAATAAGTTACATCTTGTGGTAGGCGTACCACCCGCTCCCAATTGTATCAATAAATTATACCTTGTGGTAGGCGTACCACCCGCTCCCAAATATATCAATAAATTATACCTTGTGGTAGGCGTAACACCCGCTCCCAAATATATCAATAAATTATACCTTGTGGTAGGCGTACCACCCGCTCCCAAATATATCAATAGGCTACCGGCAACTACAGCCAATGCCAAGATTTTAAATCACTTTGTGGTCGGCGTGCCACACGATCCCATTTCTTATCATATAAGTGGTCAGCGCGCCACACGATCCCAATTCATAAATGTATATATTACCGGCATTTAACCAATAATTTCTGCATCGACAATATTTATAATTACCGGTTTGAACCAATAATTGATAATATTTCAACAATTTATCTCCGTTACCGGTGTGACACCAGTAACTCTTAATCAACAATTCATACACAACTAAATTCCTATTCCTTCAAGCTAGGATAGAACAAACACTTACCTCGAAAGTTTACGAACGATTCAATCCGTAGCAATGCCTTTTCCTTTCAAATTTGGCTCTAATGCAATCGAATCTATACACAATTGATTTAACATCATCAATTCTACTTAACAGACTAGTTCATATTGCTAAATATGATTTTTACAACATTCTGCCCGGAATAGTAAAAATCAACCCCGGGCCCAAATAATCGAAACTCAAGTTTCGAACCAAAATAAGTTCACCCAATCATCCATGAGTTCAAATATACAATTTGTTCTTAAGTTCGACTTCAAAACGAGGTCTAGATCGCAAATTCTTTGGAAACCCTTACTATACTCAATTCTCAATTTTTCTACCCATTTACACCTATTTAGGCTTAGAAATTCAAATAATATTGATGGAAAATGAAGAAAAAGAGTTAAGAATCACTTACCCAAGAAGTATGAAGAAGGATTGCTCAAGAATCGCCCAAGAAGCTGTGGAGAAGAGAGGTTTTTGTGAAAATGGGATAAAATCCCGTAAGTGTTCTGTTTTGGGTATTAATTCACTGGGTGAAAATTTGCCCTTCGCGTTCGCGTGCACAGTGTCGCGTCCGCGAAGGGTTGGACAGAAATGGGCATCGCGTTCGCGTGGACACAGTCGCGAACGCGTAGAAGAAAAATCTGGGGGCTTACAATTTGGCCTACACGAACGCGTGGTGCCTTACGCGAACGCGTAGAAGAGGCAGACCAGGCTCCGCGAACGCAGAAGCCTTCACGCGAACGCTTAGAGGAAAAAGGCGGGGGTCCAAGTTGTTGTACGCGAACGCGATCAAATGGACGCGAACGCGAAGAAGGGGAAGGAGAAGCCTTCGCGAACGCGACCTGATGGACGCGAACGCGAAGAAGGAATATCTGCTGCAGATTTTCTGCAATTTTTCCAAGTCCAAAAACACCCCGAACCACCTCCGAAACACTCCCGAGCCCTCGGGGCTCCAAACCAAATATGCACACTAACTCAAAAACATCATACGAACTTGCTCGCGCGATCAAATCTCTAAAATAACATCAAAATCAATGAATTGAGCCTTAAAACTCAAGAATTCTTTCAAATTTCATAATTTCCAAAATTTCCAATTTAGGCCGAAATACGTCAAACGACGTCCGTTTTCAACCAAACTTTACAGGAAGCGCTTAACCAATATATATGACTTGTACCGGGCGTCGGAACCAAAATACGAGCCCGATACCAGTACTTTTTAATAAAAATTCAGTTTTATTTTCCTTAAGCATTTTCAGAAAACAATTTAACAGAAAAATTCTTTTACCGGGGCTCTAGACCTCGGATTTCAATTCCGGGCATACGCCCAAGTTCCATATTTTTCTACGGATTTTCTGATACCATCAAATCATGGGTCCGGGTCCGTTTACCAAAAATGTTGACCAAAGTCAACCATATCAATATTAATATCAAAATTCTTCAAATGTTTCACATATTTCACATATTTCAACATAAAAATTTTCCAGCTTCGCACCCGAACTGTGCACGTAAATCGAGGCAACTATAAATGAGGTTTTCAAGACCTCGGAAGCTCAAAATGATTAATAAAATAAGTGATGACCTTTTGGGTCGTCACACCTGTTTCATTGTGCTGCCCCAGTACGCAGCCAAAAGAATTATCCAATACAGTTAGATAAAGGATCAAGGGTCTTCCGGGTTCTGGAGGAACCAATACAGGAGGATTAACCAGATATTCCTTAATTTTGTCAAATGCCTCTTGACATTCATCAGTCTAATTCACCGCAAGCATCTTTCTTCAGTAATTTGAAAATGGGCTCACAAGTCGATGTTAACTAAGCAATAAATCTGCTAATATAATTCAACCTGCCCAATAAACTCATCACTCTTTCTTGTTCTTCGGCGGAGGCAAGTTCTGGATTGCTTTTATCTTTGACGGTTCGAATTCAATACCACGTCAGCTTACTATGAACCCCAATAACTTTCTTGATGGCACTCTTAAAGCACATTTTGCTAGATTGAGCTTGAGATTATATCTTCGGAGCCTCTGGAAAAACATTCTTAAATCCTTGACATGGTCACATTGCTTTTTGGATTTGACAATAACATCATCCACATATACTTCAATATCTCGGTTTATCATGTCATGAAACATAGTAGTCATTGCCCTCATATATGTAGCCCTAGCATTCTTTAACCCAAACAGCATCACCCTGTAGCAATATGTTCCCCAAGGCATGATAAAGGCCTTCTTTTCTGCATCTTCTTCGTCCATCTAGATTTGATGATAACCCGCATAACAATCCACAAAAGAACCAATTTCATGCTTGGCGCAATTGTCGATTAATATATGGATATTTGGAAATGGAAAATCATCCTTTGGACTAGCTTTATTGAGGTCTCGATAATCAACGCACACCCTGTTTTTCCATCCTTCTTTGGAACATGCACAACATTAGCTAACCAGGTGGGATATTTAGTGACCCGTATAACCTTCACCTCGAATTTCTTGTTAACTTCTTCTTTTATTTTCACACTGATGTCCGTTTTAAACTTCCTTAACTTTTGCTTTACCGGCCGGCATCCCGGGTAAATGGGCAATTTATGTACCACCAGGTCAGTACTAAGCCTGGGCATGTCATCATAACACCAAGCAAATATGTCCTTATACTCATGTAACAACTTGATCAAATCTTCTCTGAGTGAAGTCTCTAAATGCACACTAATCTTTATTTCTCGGAGATTCTCCTCACTTCCCAAATTAATAGACTCCGTCTCATTTAAGTTTGGTTTGGGTTTTTCTTCATAATGACTAAAATCTTTACTAATTTCCTCCAATACCTCCAAATCCTCATATTCCACTTCATGTTCGTTTTCAATTTCCTGTATAACTATTCAATTATCAAGACTGGACCGGGAATCCTTCATGCATGACATATCATTGGAATCAGCAAATATTGAACTGTACAAAAGAAGAAAAATAAATAAGGCAAAATGGAGGAAGAAAAGAAATTGCATTTCATTGAATTTTTGAAAGGTAACAAGAGTTGGATACATTTTATTTGACGGGATATGGGATTACAATTTTAAAACAAGACACTTTTGGGAATGAAATATTAAAAGCTAACTACCACAACTCCCTCCTGATCAGAAGAGGAGTAGCTTCCCAGTTATTTAGCATAGTGTGGGGTCCAACAAATTGAACGTCCATTTTGCTTGTTATTTCGCCCGTTTCCATCACATTCATGTCTTCAAATAACCTTTCAAATCTTGCTAGAAGCTCTTCATCCGATTTTATCTCCGCACGGTTTGGCATGACAATTGCCAGACGTCTCTGTGTACAAGGCTTGACAAAGGAGTTGGATAATTTTGGGATTGGTTTGGGAAGGGACCACCCTTTCTTCTTCAATTTCTTAGCTCTCTGTATATCAGCAATGGTTGGCTTGAAACCCAAGCCAAAAGTATCAGTACATCCTGGAAGTTGAATTGGCTGTGTTATACACTGTAAGGTAGCTCCTAAACCCTTTCCTGGAGAAAACCCATTCTTTATCATCTTTTTGGCGACCATAACCGCTGCAGGGGCCACCGTGCGTACTGGCATGTTTTCTTCCTTAGATATTTTGTTCAAAATCACGGTGTCCATTACTTGGTACACCCACGGACCTTTATCTCCTTCAACTTCCTTAAATGGTGTAATAGCAATGCAAATACCGTCTTCCCTGTGCACTATTATTTCTTGATGCTCCCACTCAAATTTTACCATTTGATGCAAAAAAGATGGTACTGCTTTCGTAACGTGGATCCACAGACGTCCTAACAAAAGGTTGTATGATACAGCGACATCCAGCAGTTGAAACTCCATAGTGAAATCCACTGGTCCGATAGTAAGCTCTAGTATGATATCCCCACGGTGTTTTTTCCGCCTCTATCAAAATCCCTCACACATACATTATTTCGGTGAAGTCTCTCATGATTGACTTTCAGCTTCCCTAGAGTTGACAATGGACAGATATTGGCGCTTGATCCATTGTCCACCAAAACACGGGTTACTACAGATTCTTCATATTTTACCGTGAGGTAGAGTGCTTTATTATACTCCGTCCCTTCAAGTGGCAACTCGCTGTCTGAAAATATTATTTTATTTGTCTCAAAGATCTTGTATGTGATTTTCTCCAGATGACATACCGAGATTTTCTCCGGTACGTGGGCTTTATTTAAAATCTTCATCAACGCCTTTCTATGTTCATCAGAATGAATTAGCAGGGATAACAACGATATTTGCGCGGGCGTCTTCCTTAATTGCTCAACTATAGAGTAGTCGAGAGTTTTCATATTCTTTAGAAATTCCTCAGCTTCTTCCTCAGGAACTGCTTTCTTTACATAAGCTGGATTCTCTTTCACCGCTTTCGTCTTTCTCAACTCATCTGGGGCAAAGCATCGCCCAGAGTGAGTTAAACCATGAGTTTCACAAATTTCTCCCTTAACTTCTTTCCCCTTATACATTACTATTACCTTATCATAATTCCAAGGTACAACTTTGGTACTCACAACTGGCATTTGAACGACTAGTTTGATAACCACTGGCTCTATATAAGCTCCCATCACAGTCAGCAAGGGCTTCACCCCAGGTACTATTACTTTCACGGGCTCAGGCTCAATCATCATCGATGGCTGTTTTGCTGGTAACTTAATTGACGCTTTCTCACTTTCAACTTTCTCCTCAACCTTGTTGTTTGCTTTAATCGTCATCACCGTCTGAGAAGGTTTTCTGCAACTCTCTCCCTGTACTAGCTCTATCATATGTGTCTCATGATGCGCTGGCAAAGGATTTTGCGTTATATTGGGAGTCTCTGGAGCTTGCACCTCAGTTCTTCTAGAGTCAATGAGTTCTTGTATTGCGGACTTTAAGTACCAGCACTTCTCTGTATCATGTCCTGGTGCCCCAGAAAAGTATTCACAACGGACGGATTGGTCTAAATTTCTGGGTGGAGGGTTGGGAATTTTAGGTTCAATGGGGTTCAACATCCCTAGTTCTCTCAATCGATGAAAGAGACCGGTATATGATTCTCCCAGAGGAGTAAATGTTCTTTTCCTTTGAACGCTGTCACCTTTTATTTTAGTGTCAGGACGGAAGTTGGGTTGGTTTGGATTTTTGTAGGTTTTTGAAGGTGGATAGGCATTTTGTGCATGGTAGACATTTTGAGGAGCTGGGGTACGCCATGAAGATGGAGGCAGTGGGTAAGGTTGAGCATGTTGGACAGAAAATTGTGGATCGGTTGGAGGATAATATGGTGGAGGTGGATTATATGGTGCTGGTGGATATGGTTGGTATGGGTGAGGTTGATGATGATATGGGTTGGGGCCCCGGGACGAAGATCTACCTTCAATAACAGCCACTTCTTCCTTCTTCTTCTTTCCAATCGACCCCCCTGTTCCCGTCTGTATTGCTTGGTTTGTAGGCTTGATGGCTGAGTAGCTCATAATCTTATTCGTCTTCAAACCTTCTTCTACAAAACTCCCAATCTTTACTACCTCGTTAAAGGTTTTTCCAATCGCAGACACCAAATGACTGTAGTATGTCGGCTCCAAAGCTTGTAAGAAACAATCTACCATTTCTCCTTATTTCATTGGTGGATCTACACGTGCCGCATGTTCCCTCTACCTGAATCCATACTCCCGAAAGCTTTCTCCGGGCTTCTTCTCCATCTTAGTCAATGACAATCTATCAGGGATAATTTCCAGATTATATTCTAAATGGTTTGCAAATGACTGAGCTAAATCATCCTAAATGAACCATCGGGGTATGATCTTGACGAGTGTACCATTCCAATGTCGAGCCACTGAGGCTTTGACTGAAGTAGGCCATAAGTAGTTTATCCCTTCCTCCAGCTCCGTGCATTTTACTGCAGTATCCTCTCAGGTGGGCAACTGGATCACCAGGGCCATCATACATGTCAAATTTTGGCAACTTAAACCCGGTAGGTAGCTGTACCTCAGGAAACAAACATAAGTCTTTGTATGCCACACTAACATGGCCTCCCAACCCCTGCATATTACGAAACGACTGCTCAAGGCTCTTCATTTTTTGGGCCATCTCCTCCTGTTCAGGGTTTCTAGCAGGTTTCTCCTCCTCCGTCATGTCGATGAGTGGGGTGTAAGAATCATGTTGCCTGAAGGTGGGTTCCGGCGGGTAGCAATGATTATCCTGGACATGGAATACGGGTTCTCTGGAGGATTTATATAAAGTGGCTGGTGGCGGTGCCACATACACTGGAGCGACTTGGGGTGGTGGTGGTGGTGGAACTTGTTCAGGCAAGGGTGGTGGTGCTTGTGATGTAGTGGCATAATAATGCTGATAAGCATGATATGTGGAAGATGAGTTCATGGTGGGTGGTTCTTGGTTTGGGTTCGAAGGAGGAATATATGCGGGGTTAGCTAGGTAAGAAGGTAAGGGTTGACCCCTTGACCAAGCCTGGTACATCTCTGACATCTGCTGTTTCAATTTATACATCTCTTCCTTCATGCTAGTCACGTCTATAACTTCTTCCTCTTGCACAGGATCCATAATTGTAGGCTCGATTTCTTGGGTTACCGCTTTTGTAATGACTTTAGAACGAGTGTTGTAGTTGTGATGTGCCAGAATGCCAGTTGCTAACTGTTTTATCTGATACTCATCAACAACAAAAACTTGTTAATAGTTAAATCATAAGAGATAAACATCACAATTTTTAAAAACACAATTTTTGCCTAGTAATTATGCATCATCCCGGCATTATTCTTTTTTTTTATCCGCCAACTTTCTTTTTCCACTTTTGTTTTTCATTATTTCATTGCTTTTTTTATTTCTTTTTCTTCTTTTCCTTCTTCTATTTCTCTTTTTTTTTTCTCATCTTTTTTTTCATTTTCTTTTTTCATTCCTATATGTTTGCGTATCGCTCAAGCAATGGCATATATAAGAGAAAAAATAATGGTAAATTCTTTTGAATTTTCATTGATATTCAAATATCGGTTACAAATGATGTTGTACTACAACTTTAAAAATGCAGAAAGAAAATATAAATACAAAAATGCATGCCCTGTGAATACATTAAAGCTCCTAGTGCCAGCAAGACATCGTTCGGTCTTACCGCGGGCCTATATGCTAATCCCCTTTGGAGTTTGTCCAGGTCGGTCATTACTTGCTTCACAAAGATCATTGCTGCTGCGGTAAACACTGACTGAGACATATCATCGCACATGTGACGACCCAGCCCGTCGTCACGGGAATTATCACCCCGTTATGTTATAATTACATGTTTTATGCTTTTATATCAGTGTTAGGGTCTATCTGGTGAGTTAGGAGTGATTTGGATTGAAAATGAGGCATATAGCCTTTTTGAAGGAAACTTGAATAAGGAAAGCCACCCGGGGTTGACTATTTGGTTAGAGGGATCGAAATCGGATTCTGATGATTTGGTTAGTTCCGGGAGGTGATTTGTGACTTAGGGGAGCAATCGGAATTTACTTTGGAGGTCCGGTGTAGAAATAGGCTTGAATTGGCTAAGATTGAATTTTGGCGAAATCCGAACGGTAGGTGAGATTTTGATCCGGGAGTCGGAATGGAATTCCGACAGAGTTGCAGTAGCTCCGTTAGGTGATTTTGGATGTGCCTGCAAAATTTCAGGTCATTCGGGCGTCGTTTGATCGGGTTTTTGATGAAATGTGTAATTCGGAAGTTTTGAAGAAACTTAGGCTTGAATCCGTGTGTAATTGGTGATTTTGATGTTTAGGATGGTGTTTTTATGATTGCAACAAGTTTGTATCGTGTTTTGGGGTATGTTGGTGGTTTTCGTTGGGGTCCCGGGGGCCTCGGGGTGAATCCGGACCATCATCCGGCATTTGGAAGCAAGAAATGACCTGCTGTAAATTGCAGTCACTGGGCAAAATTTTAGCCTTCGCGTTCGCGAGGGCTATGCCGCGTTCGCGTAGGCTGGGGCCAGGTGACTATCGCGTTCGCGAGGGGTGGTGCCGCGTTCGAGTAAGAGGAAGCTGGGAAGCATCGCGTTCGCGTTGGTCTGGGTCGCATTCGCGTATAAGGAATTCATAAGGCATCGCGAACGCGTGAGGTATGTCGCGTTCGCGTAGAGGGAAAATCCGGGCTGGGGGAGAATGGTCTTTGCGGACGCATGACGGTGTGTCGCGTTCGCGATGAAGGACTGGAATAAGGCATAGCGTTCGCGTGAGAGGCGTCGCGAACGCGATGAAGAGTTTTGACTGGCAGTGTGTTTAATTACAGAATAGAACCAGTCGCGGGTTTAATACCCAAAACCTCCATTTTTGAGTTCCAAGAGGAGAAATTGACGGGAGATTGCTGGGAAATCATCGGGGTTTCGTCGGAGGTAAGTTTTGTGGCTTAATTACATCATTTTAACATGAAATCCTTGGTTAAATCCCTGTAAATGGAAGATTAAAGGTGGGTTTGAACCCTAGGCCTAAATTGAAGAAAAACACTGATTTGAGTGGGCAAATGGAGTCCGATTTTGGTAAATTTTATATGCCTAGACTCGTATTGAGTTGAGGATTCCGAATATGTGACTATTGTAATTTTTTGACAAGCGTACCGAAAGTCGGGTTTTGACAACTTTGTGAATTTTGGTGTAAATTGAGTTGTATTGATTGGGTGTCGTCCCATTGGCCTAATTTATTATGTTTCTACTGTGTTTGATCAGATTCTACGTGTGTGGAGCTTGATTCTCGTGGCAAGGGCATTGCGGAGTAGTCGTCGCGCCGTATTGAGGTGAGTAATAGATGTGGGTGATGACCAGTGGGTTCGAAACCCCGGCATACCACTTTGTGACGCTGTATAGCAGCGAGACACGTACTCTCATGTGAGTGCGGAGTCGATTGTGATTGGGGACTATGGCTTAGTCCGACTTGTTGATACTGTGTTATGACATTGGCTATTCTTGAGCCGTCGAACCTCCTTCTCGGATGGTTGCATACTATATATTGTGATATTGGCTACTCTTGAGCCGAGTAACCCCCTTCTTGGGCGGTTGAGCATACTTGTGGGCCGTGAGCCAGTTATTGGATCCCGTGAGGATCGTTATCGTTGTCTTATCATATTGACATGTTAGTTACTACCAGTCTGTAGCTATTTCTGTTATCATGCTATTTCTAACCTCTGGAACTTGATATTACTGTTTTCCAACTGAAAAATGATAAAAGAGTTTTCAAAACTACTTTTGAGCCTGCGAGGCCGTATTTGCATATTAGTTGACTGGTAGTGGATCGGGCTGCACGCCGCAGCGGTATATATGTTGGATCGGACTGCACGCCGCAATGATATTGTGCTTGGGCTGTAGGAGCCCCTCCGGAGTCTAAACCCCCACAGTGAGCACGGGTACCCAAATTGGATCGGGCTACACGCCGTATCGGTCATATCATGTATTGCATTGCATTTAGCTACATCTGCTAGCTGTTATACTATTTTGCTGGTACTCATTGGTACAGGTACAGTTGATAGTGATTCTGTGACAGGGTATTTGATTACAGCTTTACATAGTGCTTTATTGCGGATTTCTTATCTGCGCTGTCTTACCCCTGTTTATTACCACTGAGTTTGGCGCAGTACTCATTTTACTCCCTGCACCTTGTGTGCAGATCCAGGTACCTCTCAGCGGTGATCCAGTAGCTGTGCGAGGCGACATCTGTGGGATATACGAGGTAGCTGCAGAGTCCGCAGGACCCGATATTCCTTCTTACTGTCTTTTGACTCTGTATTGATGTTTCTTTCCGTACTTGGTATCTTGTAAACTATTATACACTTGTGTTCATTAGAGGCTCATGACTCTTGACCCTTCGGTCTATGGGAGTTGGTATATTTTGGGACTTGGTTCCCCGTTTTCGATATATGTATCGCTGTTGCTTCGTGATTTGATAGTCTGTGATGGGATAAGCGAGTTTCTAGCTCTGTTCTTGTTATTGATTGGTCAAGCTGGCTTAGCAAATATGCTGGGCGCCATCATGACCGGATTTGGGGTCGTGACAAGTTGGTATCAGAGCCTAGGTTTACTAGGCCTCATGAGTCTTGAGCCGGTTGGTAGAGTCTTGTGGATCGGTACGGGGATGCCTGTACTTATCCTCAGGAGGGTGGGAACCTTTAGGAAACACTTCACTTTTCTTGAACTTTGTCGTGCGATCTTGTTGTTCTGAGAACTGAACTTCTATATTCTATTCTCTCGCAGATGGCGAGAACGCGAGCATCGGGACGAGGTGGACGACCTCCATTGCCACCAGTTAGAGGCCGTAGGCGCGGTCGTGCTAGAGGTAGAGGTAGGGCAGCTGAGGCAGTGCCAGTTGACCCCCCCGTTGTACCAGTTCAGGGGCAGCCCCCAGTGGTTGATGCTCCAGCAGCCCCAGTTCAGGGCCAGACTGTATCTGTGACGACCCAAAGGGTCATCACTTATTTTATTAATTATTTCGAGCTTCTGAGGCCTCGAAAACCTCATTCTATGTTGCCTTGATTTACGTGCACGATCCGAGCATGTAGCCGGAAAGATTTTGTGATAGAAAATATGAATTCTATGAGAAATTTGGATAAAAATGATATTAATATTGATATGGTTGACTTCGGTCAACATTTTTGGTAAACGGATCCGGACCCGAGATTGGATGGTCCCGAGAGGTCCGTAGAAAAATATGGGACTTGGACATGCGTCCGGAGTCGAATTCGGAGGCCTAGAGCCCAAGTTATGAATTTTTATGTGAAATTGTTTTTGATGTAATTATTAAAGGAAATAAATTAATTGACCTTGGTATCGGGCTCGTATTTTGGTTCCGACGCCCGGTACAAGTCTTAAATATTATATATGTGATTTCTGTAAAGTTTGGTGACATTCGGATGTCGTTTGAGATGTTTTGGACCTTGAGTTCCAAGTTAAGAAGTTTTGAAAAATCAAAAGTATGAAAATCATGAGTTTGAGGCTTGATTTGATTAAAACGAAGTGATATTGGCGATATGATCGCACGAACAAGTTCATAATGTGTTTTCGAGGTTGTGTACATGTTTGGTTTGGAGCCCGGGGGGCTCGGGTAAAGATTTGATAGGCCGTTGGATGAAATTCTGAATTTTTGAACCGCTGGTTTTTCACCCAGCTGTTGGCTTCGCAATTGCGAAGAATTTCTCGCAATTGCGAAGGGGACAGTGTAAGGCAAGGCTCGCAAATGCGAACCTTCATCGCAAATGCGAAGCCCCCATTGACCCAGCCTTGTTCGCATTTGCGAAGGTCCCCAGTGCCTGCCTATGTTCGCAAATGCGAACAAATGTTCGCAAATGCGAACATTCCCCATACTGCCTTGGTTCGCAAATGCGAACCATTGTTCGCAAATGCGAACACTGCCTTAAACAGCCTATGTTCGCAAATGCGAACTTAGTTCGCAATTGCGAACAGTCCCTTTGTCTACCAGTGTTCGCAAATGCGAACAAATGTTCGCAAATGCGAACTTCCCAGCCTTAGCTTATTTTTCAAACTCCATAAATTGGTCGGGGTTCGCAATTGCGAACCCATGTTCGCAAATGCGAACACAGAGACCTGTAAAACACGATTTTAAGTTCATTTCTTCACTTTTTACAAAACAAAAACACCCATTTGCGATTCTTCACGGATTCCTTCTTCATCAAAACAATTGTAAGTCACTTTTTACTTAGTTCTTTCAATTCCTAACATCATTAAACATGTTTTTCATTAAAAATCAATGATTTTCATGGTAGAATTCTTGTTTTTATTAGAAAATAGGGTTTTTCATAAATTGGGGAATTGGACCTCGAATTGAGGTCCGATTTTGAAACAAATTATATACATGAACTCGTGGGGGATGGGTAACCGGATTTTGGTCCTAACCCCGAATTCCGACCATGTGGGCCCGGGGTTGAAATTCACTATTCATGGCAGAATGTTGTAAAAGTTGTATTTGGTATTAAGAATTAGTTTGTTGAGTAGAATTGATGATATTAAATCAATTGTGTATAGATACGGTTGGATTGGAGCCAAATTGAAAGAAAAGACATTTCCACGGATTGAATTGTTCATAAACATTCGAGGTAAGTGTTTGTTCTATCCTAGCTTGAGGGAATAGGATTATGTGTTATGTGTTATGTGATCGAGTGCGGTGTATGGGCTCTGGTGACGAGCATCCATACACTGGCGTCTAGCATGACCGTGAGTCGTTGGAAAATGATTATTTTGAGATATATTACGGATGAATTGTTATTGTTCTCCCTTGTTGGGACTTGTTGTGAAGATAATTATTGATTTCCCTTGATGGGACGGTTTATGAATTACTGTTTCTTTCTTTGCCCTTAACCGTGATTGTTATTTGGGTGAGGAAGAGTGATAATGCACGAAGGGTGATGCCGTGCCATGTTTATTTATTTATGCACGAAGGTTAATGCCGTGCCATGTTTATTTATTTATGCACGAAGGTTAATGCCGTGCCATGTTTATTTATTGATTATGCACGAAGGATCATGCCGTGCCTCTGTTATTGAACCATGTACGAAGGATCATGTCGTACTATGGATGTGAGGATGAGAGTAAAAGCACGAAGGGTGATGCCGTGTACTTTATTTGTTTATTGGTGAGGATGAGAGTAAAAGCACGAAGGGTGATGCCGTGCAACTGCTTGCTATTTCTTGAATTGATATTACTTGTGTTTACATTATTGTTTGTTTTTCCTTGTGAAATTATTAACTGTGGTTAATTGTTGAATTCTTTAAGATATTCCTTATTGTGTTAATACTTGATTATTTCTTGTTATTTTGTGGTACACATATATATATTGAATTGCACAGGTTTATGTGAGTGTATGGTCCTAGGCTTGTCACTACTTCGCCGGGATAGGCCAGACACTTACCAGCACATGGGGTCGGTTGTGCTGATACTACACTTCTGTGCGTTTTTGCACAGGTCCAGGTTACGATCAGGAGCAACAGCAGCCGTAAATCGATTGCGTGGGAGTTGATCATATTTGAGACCGAGGTAGCTTGCAGACGTCCGCAGGCCCGGCGTCTCTCTCTTTATTTATGTTATTAGCTGTAGTCTCTTTGTTCCGAGACAAACAGAATTATGCTATATTTCCTTCAGACTTTTATGTGTAGTATTCCATAGTAGTTCGTGAGTTGGTGACTCCACGTCTTGGGTAGAGGATTTCAGTACGATTTTCACCTTGTGAATTGTTATTTCCATTTTTATAAAGCATTCCGCATTTATTTAATTAAAATTGTGTTAAAAACAGGATAGTATGAATACAGTGGCTTGCCTAGCTACCACGAGTAGGCGCCATCACGATCCCGATGTTGGGGAAAATCCGGGTCGTGACGAGTTGGTATTGCTATTCCTGGTCTTCATGAGACTCTTGCTCGGATATTATCGGTGTGTTCCGGTTTGGCTCGGGTAGTTTTAGCTACCGCTACCGTAGCGACATCTCGGTCGGGGGTGGTCGGCGGACCCCGCAGCCCCCACACCCGAGCGAGGTTGTTCGGGGACTTCGGACGCCGAGGCGGTCCCCGCTCGGTGGTTGCACCGGTTATTCCTCCAGCTGCACCGGCTCCAGCTCCAGAGCATATGGTTCAGAGGTTATGCCCGACGACGAGCAGCGTCGTCTTGAAAGATTTGGTAGACTTCAGCCACCCCATTTCGGTGGCGTTGAGGGCGAGGATGCCCGGGGTTTCTTGGACAAGTGTCAGAGGATGTTGCGGACGGCTGGTATTCTTGAGTCCAGCGGGGTTTCATTTACTACCTTTCAGTTCACTGGTCCCGCATTTGATTGGTGGGAGGAGTTTGAGAGGCGTAGGCCTGCAAGAGTAGCACCTCTCACATGGCAGGAGTTCTCTACTCTCTTTCTAGAGAAATATGTACCTCAGTCTCATCGCGAGGAGCTACGTCGCCAGTTCGAGTGGTTGGTTCAGGGCGACATGTCTGTGACTCGGTATGAGCTTAGATTCACACAATTGGCTAGGCATGCCACATGGATGATCCCAACTGATAGGGAGAGGATCAGGAGGTTCATTGATGGCCTCAACTATTCTATCCGCATTCTTATGACCAGAGAGCGAGTTCTGTCATCATCTTTTGAGCAGGTTGTTGATATGGTACGCTCCATCGAGGCGGATCGTCACCGAGAGAGAGAGAGGAGCGGGAGGCCAAGAGGCCTCGTGTTTTTGGCAGTTTCAGTGGTGCTCCATCTAGAGGGCACTCCCAGCAGAGCAGAGGTCACTCATCTAGACCTTCTCATTCAGGCCGCCCAGAGCAGAGCGGAGGTTCTTATGGTCGTGGTCGACAAGGGTTTGAGCAGGGTCAGTCATGACTTAGTGCCCTCCAGCCTAGGGTGCAGCACCTACTTCTTCAGCCCAGGGTTCTTTAGCGGCAAAGGGGTTCCCTTCAGTCCCCTTCTCCAGCACCAGGTGCATGTTATGAGTGTGGTGAGTTTGGCCACATGAGGAGACAGTGCCCTCGACTCCGTAGGGACAGGACTCGGCAGAGGGACCAGCCCTCATCTTCAACACCATCTCAGTCTAGTAGAGGTGGAGGTCAGTCTTCTCGTGGTCGCCCCAGGGGCGATGAGAGATTTGGTAGAGGCCAGGCACGGTTCTATGCACTTCCTGACAGGAGTGATGCAGTTGCCTCCGATGCAGTGATTACAGGTATCATTTCTGTCTGTCACAGAGATGCCTCTGTTCTATTTGATCTAGGGTCCACATATTCTTACGTGTCCTCTTATTTTGCACATCATTTGGGTGCGACTCGTGTTAGTCTTGACTTACCTGTTCATGTATCCACCCCTGTGGGTGATACGATTGTTGTGGATCATGTCTATAGATCATGTGTTATATCTATTGGGGGTCTAGAGACCCAGGCAGATTTGTTATTGTTGGGGACGGTGGACTTTGATGTTATATTGGGTATGGACTGGTTGTCTCCGTACCATGCTATATTGGACTGTCATGCTAAGACAGTTACGTTCGCCATTCCTGGTATTTCTCGGATTGAGTGGCGGGGTTCGACCGATTTCGTCCCTAGCCGTGTCATTTCGTTCTTAAAAGCTCAGAAGATGGTTGAAAAAGGGTGTTTATCGTACTTGGCTTTTGTGAGAGATGTGGAAGCTGAGTCTCCTAGCATTGATTCTGTACCTGTTGTGAGGGACTTCCCAGATGTATTCCCCTCAGACCTGCCGGGCATGCCGCCGGACAGGGATATTGATTTTGGCATTGACTTGGTGCCGGCACTCAGCCCATATCCATTCCTCCTTATCGGATGGCACCAGCTGAGTTGAAAGAACTGAAAGAGAAGCTTCAGGAGCTTCTGGATAAGGGTTTCATCCGCCCTAGTGTGTCCCCGTGGGGTGCACCGGTGTTATTTGTTAAAAAGAAAGATGGTTCCATGCGAATGTGTATTGATTATAGACAATTGAACAAAGTGACAATGAAGAACAAGTACCCTCTACCGCGCATAGATGATTTGTTTGATCAGTTACAGGGTGTGAGGGTGTTTTCTAAGATTAATCTTCGTTCAGGCTATCATCAGTTGAAGATCAGGGACTCGGATATTATGAAGACTGCATTCAGGACCCGATATGGTCATTATGAGTTTCTTGTGATGTAGTTTGGGCTGACCAACGCCCCAGCAACATTTATGCATCTGATGAACAGTGTGTTCGAGCCCTATTTGGATTCATTTGTGATTGTGTTCATTGATGACATTCTAGTCTACTCCCGTAGTCAGGAGGAGCATGCTCAACATTTGAGTATTGTGTTGCAGAGATTGAGGGAGGAGAAGCTATATGCTAAATTCTCCAAGTGCGAGTTTTGGCTCGAGTCCGTAGCATTTCCGGGACATGTGGTGTCTCGTGATGGTATTCAGGTTGATCCGAAGAAGATAGAGGCGGTGCAGAGTTGGCCTAGACCGTCCTCAGCTACAGAGATCAGGAGTTTTCTTGGCTTGGTGGGATATTATCGCCGGTTTGTTTAGGGATTTTCATCCATTGCTTCTTCATTGACTAAATTGACCCAGACGGGTGCACCATTTGTGTGGTCGGATGAGTGCGACGAGAGCTTTTAGAAGCTCAAGACAGCTTTGACCACAGCTCCAGTGTTAGTATTGCCATCAGCTTCAGGTTCATATACTGTTTATTGTGATGCCTCGAGAGTGGGGATAGGTAGTGTGTTGATGCAGGAAGGTAAGGTAATTGCTTATGCTTCTCGGCAGTTGAAGCCATATGAGAAGAACTATCCTGTTCATGATTTGGAGCTAGCCGCCATTGTTCATGCCTTGAAAATTTGGAGGCACTATTTGTACGGTGTGTCTTGCGAGGTGTATACCGACCATCGTAGTCTCCAGCATTTGTTCAAACAGAAAGATCTTAATTTGAGACAGCGGAGATGGCTTGAGTTGCTTAAGGATTATGACATTACTATATTATATCATCCGGGGAAGGCCAATGTGGTGGCCGATGCTTTGAGCCGGAAGGCGGTCAGTATGGGGAGCTTGGCATATATTCCAGTTGAGGAGAGGCCATTTGCTTATGATGTTCAGGTGCTAGCCAATCGGCTAGTGAGGTTAGATATTTCGGAGCCCAGCAGGGTATTGGCTTGTGTTATATCTCGGTCATCTCTATATGATCGTATTCGTGAGCGCCAGTATGATGATCCACATTTGGTTGTCCTTAGGGACAGAGTTCAGCATGATGATGCTAGAGATGTCACCATTGATAGTGACAGCGTATTGAGGATGCAGGGCCGGATATGTGTGCCCAATGTTGATGGCCTTCGTGAGTTGATTCTGGAGGAGGCCCATAGCTCGCGGTATTCTATCCATCCGGGAGCCGCGAAGATGTATCAAGATTTGAAACAACACTATTGGTGGAGAAAGATGAAAATGGACATTGTCAGACATGTAGCACGGTGCCTCAACTGTCAGCAGGTTAAGTACGAGCATCAGAGGCCCGGTGGTGTATTTCAGCGCATTGTTATTCCTGAGTGGAAATGGGAGAGGATCACTATGGACTTTGTTACTGGACTCCCTCGGACGGCGAGGAAGTTTGATTCTGTGTGGGTGATTGTGGATAGACTGACCAAGTCAACTCACTTCATTCCGGTTAGTACTACCTACTCATCGGAGCGGTTGGCAGCGATCTTTATTCGAGAGATTGTTCGGTTGCATGGAGTTCCAGTGTCTATCATATCCGACAGGGGTACTCAGTTCACTTCTCAGTTTTGGAGAGCATTTCAGCGAGAGATGGGTACGCGGGTTGAGTTGAGTACAGCATTTCACCCCCAGATAGATGGGCAGTCTGAGCGTACTATTCAGATTCTGGAGGATATGTTGCGAGCATGTGTGATTGACTTTGGTGGTTCGTGGGATGAGTTCCTACCACTTGCCGAGTTTGCCTACAACAACAGTTATCAGTCGAGTATTCAGATGGCCCCGTATGAGGCATTGTATGGCAGGCGGTGTAGATCCCCTGTGGGATGGTTTGAGCCTGGCGAGGTTAGATTGATAGGGACTGAGTTAGTCCAAGATGCTCTAGATAGAGCAAAGTTGATCCAGGAGAGGCTTCGTACAGCACAGTCTCGCCAGAAGAGTTATGCGGACCGTAGAGTTCGAGAGATGTCTTTCATGATTGGTGACAGAGTATTGTTGAAGGTTTCACCTATGAAGGGTGTCATGAGATTCGGGAAGAAAGGGAAGTTGAGTCCCAGGTACATTGGTCCTTTTGAGATACTCAGGAGGGTTGGAGAGGTGGCATATGAGTTAGCCTTGCCGCCCAGCTTATCCAGCGTTCATCCGGTATTCCATGTGTCTATGCTCCGGAAGTACATTGGAGATCCGTCTCATGTATTAGATTTCAGCACCATTCAGCTTGATGGTGATCTATCCTATGATGTGGAGCCTATTGCTATTTTGGGTCGTCAGGTGAGAAAATTGAGGTCCAAGGAAATTGCATC
This sequence comes from Nicotiana noctiflora, assembly GCA_032618575.1. Classification (NCBI taxonomy): domain Eukaryota; kingdom Viridiplantae; phylum Streptophyta; class Magnoliopsida; order Solanales; family Solanaceae; genus Nicotiana; species Nicotiana noctiflora. The sequence continues at coordinate 553,914 of JASVEL010012343.1, forward strand.
AGTTAAGGTTCAGTGAAGAGGTCGACCCGTGGAGGAGGCCACTTGGGAGATCGAGCGGGAGATACGGAGCAGATATCCTCACTTGTTTGAGACTTCAGGTATGTTTCTTGACCCGCTCGAGGACGAGCTTTTGCTTAAGAGGGGGAGAATGTGACGACCCGGCCCGTCGTCACGGGAATTATCAACCCGTTATGTTGTAATTACATGTTTTATGCTTTTATATCAGTGTTAGAGTCTATCTGGTGAGTTAGGAGTGATTTGGATTGAAAATGAGGCATATAGCCTTTTTGAAGGAAACTTGAATAAGGAAAGTCAACCCGGGGTTGACTATTTGGTTAGAGGGCTCGGAATCGGATTCTGATGATTTGGTTAGTTTCGGGAGGTGATTTGTGACTTAGGGGAGCAATCGGAATTTAATTTGGAGGTCCGGTGTAGAAATAGGCTTGAATTGGCTAAGGTTGAATTTTGATGAAATCCGAACGGTAGGTGAGATTTTGATCCGGGGGTCGGAATGGAATTCCGACAGTTGCAGTAGCTCCGTTAGGTGATTTTGGATATGTTCGCAAAATTTCAGGTCATTCGGACGTCGTTTGATCGGGTTTTTGATTGAATGTGTAATTCGGAAGTTTTGAAGAAACTTAGGCTTGAATCCGTGTGTAATTGGTGATTTTGATGTTTAGGATGGTGTTTTTATGATTGGAACAAGTTTGTATCGTTTTTTGAGGTATGTTGGTGGTTTTCGTTGTGGTCCTGGGGCCTCGGGGTGAATCCGGACCATCATCCGGCATTTAAAAGCAAGAAATGACCTGCTGTAAATTGCAGATCACTGGGCAAAATTTTAGCCTTCGCGTTCGCGAGGGCTCTGCCGCGTTCGCGTAGGCTGGGGCCAGGTGACTATCGCGTTCGCGAGGGGTGGTGCCGCGTTCGTGTAAGAGGAAGCTAGGAAGCATCGCGTTCGTGATGGTCTGGGTCGCGTTCGCGTATAAGGAATTCATAAGGCATCGCGAACGCGTGTGGTATGTCGCGTTCGCGTAGAGGAAAAATCCGGGCCGGGGGAGAATGGTCTTCGCGGACGCGTGACGGTGTGTCGCGTTCGCGATGAAGGACTGGAATAAGGCATCGCGTTCGCGTGAGAGGCGTCGCGAACGCGATGAAGAGTTTTGACTGGCAGTGAGTTTAATTACAGAACATAACCAGTCGCGGGTTTAATACCCAAAACCTCCATTTTTGAGTTCCAAGAGGAGAAATTGACGGGAGATTGCTGGGAAATCATCGGGGTTTCGTCGGAGGTAAGTTTTGTGGCTTAATTACATCATTTTAACATGAAATTGTTGGTTAAATCCCTGTAAATGGAAGATTAAAGGTGGGTTTGAACCCTAGGTCTAAATTGAAGAAAAACACTGATTTGAGTGGGCAAATGGAGTCCGATTTTGGTAAATTTTATATGCCTAACTCGTATCGAGATGAGGATTCCGAATATGTGACTTTTGTAATTTTTCGACAAGCGTATCGAAAGTCGGGTTTTGACAACTTTGGGAATTTTGGTGTAAATTGAGTTGTATTGATTGGGTGTCGTCCCATTGGCCTAATTTGTTGTGTTTCTACTGTGTTTGATCAGATTCTACGCGTGCGGAGCTTGATTCTAGTGGCAAGGGCATTGCGGAGTAGTCGTCGCACCGTATTGAGGTGAGTAATAGATGTGGGTGATGACCAGCGGGTTCGAAACCCCGGTATACCACTTTGTGACGCTGTATAGCAGCGAGACATGTACTCTCATGTGAGTGCGGAGTCGATTGTGATTGGGGACTATGGCTTAGTCCGACTTGTTTATACTGTGTTATGACATTGGCTATTCTTGAGCCGTCGAACCTCCTTCTCAGATGGTTGCATACTATATATTGTGATATTGGCTACTCTTGAGCCGAGTAACCCCCTTCTTGGGCGGTTGAGCATACTTGTGGGCCGTGAGCCAGTTATCGGATCCCGCGAGGATCGTTATCATTGTCTTATCATATTGACATGTTAGTTACTACCAGTCCGTAGCTATTTCTATTATCATGTTATTTCCAACCTCTGGAACTTGATGTTACTGTTTTCAACTGAAAAATGATAAAAGAGTTTTCAAAAACTACTTTTGAGCCTGCGAGGCTGTATTTGCATATTAGCTGACTGGTAGTGGATCAGGCTGCGCGCCGCAGCGGTATATATGTTGGATCGGACTGCACGCCGCAGTGATATTGTTCTTGGGCTGTAGGAGCCCCTCCGGAGTCTGAACCCCCACAGTGAGCACGGGTACCCAAATTGGATCGGGCTATACGCCGTAGCGGTCATATCATGCATTGCATTGCATTTAGCTACATCTGCTAGCTGTTATACTGTTTTGCTGGTACTCGTTGGTACATGTACAGTTGATAGTGATTCTGTGACAGGGTATTTGATTACAGCTTTACATAGTGCTTTATTGCGGATTTCTTATCTACGCTGTCTTACCCCTGTTTTTTACCACTGAGTCTGGCAGTACTCATTTTACTCCCTGCACCTTGTGTGCAGATCCAGGTACCTCAGTGATCCAGTAGCTGTGCGAGGCGACATCTGTGGGATATACGAGGTAGCTGCAGAGTCCGCAGGACCCGATATTCCTTCTTACTGTCTTTTGACTCTGTATTGATGTTTCTTTCCGTGCTTGGTATCTTGTAAACTATTATACACTTATGTTCATTAGAGGCTCATGACTCTTGACCCTTCGGTCTACGGGAGTTGGTATATTTTGGGACTTGGTTCCCCGTTTTCGATATATGTATCGTTGTTGCTTCGTGATTTGATAGGCTGGCTTAGCAAATGTGCTGGGCGCCATCACGACCGAATTTGGGGTCGTGACAGCACAGTTGGCATTTTTGTGTGATGTATTGAGCAATGTTGACAATTCTTTCCCTGATGACCCATTTTTTTTAAGCAACCTACCAATTTGTTCGGCACGAGCATCTAAGGTTTGCTGGTTCTTCTTTTGAAATTGTTGTAGCTCCAATTCTAACTGAGCCATGGCCATGTAGGAATGTTCTCTCTCTACCTAAAATTCTTTGGTTTGTTTGCTACTTTTGACCTCGGTTGTAATGATCTTCTTCCTCAATCAGGCTACCTCAACATTATGTTTATCTTTTAACCATCGAACCATTCGAGCTCTTTCTTCAGCATTCTTGGTCAGTTGTTTCCGAACCCCAACTAATTCCTTATCAGCTTTATCTAGATCAAAGCTATAGTGGTTCACTTTGCGCCGTAGATTTTCAATTAACTTTTCATCTCGGGCAAGTCGAACTGGGGTTTTGGTAGTTGTTTTCATCTTTGTAATCTGAGCCTTCAAAGTTTCATTTTCTTTTCTCAGCTATTTCTTTTCACCTTCATCGGCTGCTGCTTGTAAGCTACTTTCGAATTTGAGGTCCTGGAATTGTTTTTCTAACAAGCTGATTCTAGCTCGATATTCATTTTCCTTGGCCATCCAATCTTTTTGTTCCTTATACTACTCGACAAACTCTTGAATATGAGGCCTCTTCATCGGTCTTTCTTTCTCAACATCTCTACGATACCATGCGGAATATCCCGGTGATACTTCTCCTCTAGCCCGATCTCTCTCCCAAGTGTCTATTCTCAGGAATTGGCATTCATTCCATATTTGCCGAATTTTTGCTTCCGGGAATTGCCCGTCAGGACTGATTTCTATTGCTTGAAGGCTGAGGTCCCCATCTTTAGGCACAACCTGATATCTTCCGAGTTGCCTTAATACCCTGTATGGCGCATTAATAGAAAATACGACCCTTCTGCTGGCATGTATATAACTTCGTTGAGGGACAACCATCCGTATGCCCAATCTATCAGGCTAGAAGTTAGTGATCACAAATATGTGATCCAACCTTTTGATCCTTTTGGCAACTTAGCTTCTTTTGTCCTCACATAGAATTCTTCAATACACGTCTTTTCAGACGATCCATAACTTGAAAGCTGAGGATGGCGGCATAAATGCTCTATCATCCACATTTGGAGAAGTAAATTACACCCATCGAAGAAATCTTGTCCTGCTTTGCAGGCTATGAGAGCACGGAAGATATCGGCCACTATCATTGGTGCCACTGTACTATTGTCTTGCACAAGGAGAGTACTGGCAATTCCGGCAACTCTAATGTCAATATTTCCATCTTTCCTCGGGAATATGATCAATCCCAAAAAGGCTACCATAAAGGTGAAACGCCTATGTTCCTCCCACGTAGTTCGGTTCGCTTTGCAGCAGAGTTTATTTGTTGGATCATTGAATCCTCCAACGTGGCCATATCTGCAGTATATAAAGCTCATAGTGCAGAACCCGTGAACCAAGTCTTCATTGTGAACATTTCTGGCAATCTTTAAGGTCGAGGAATCTAAGCACTGTAATAGCCCTTGGAGCCACCAGATATTTGTTTTTTAGGGGAACCTCGCCTTTCCCGATGTAGTTAGCAATTTCTTCCAATGTCGGAGTGAGCTCAAAATCTGAGAAGTAGAGCACATTATGTGCGGGATTCCAGCAAGCAACTAGGGCCTGGATAATATCACCCCGAGGTATTATGTTCAGCAGCCCAGTAAGATCCTTTAGATATTTGTTGACCCAATCATGTCCTTCTTGGCCTAGATCATTCTACCATAATCGCAACTCCAAAGAGATTTTGGTCATTAGTGCACGGGGTTTATTTTGTATTGTGCTCATCCTGCACATTTATTAAAAGCGATTTATTCAAAAAAAGAAAATCTTTTTCAAAGATAATTTTTCATTATTTCAAAAGAGTTAACCTTTCGATATTTCATTTGAAAATTTTAAGGCTATTTGTTAAAAAGGAAAAAGAAATGACTTCAAAGTGGCCATTTTTGCACAAACAGCCTTCCGGCGTCCTTTCGGAACATTCGGCTATTTTCAAAACAACATCACTTTGATTTATTGAGAACTAAAATTCGACATTTTTTGGTTAATTTTTAAAAGTGGTGGTTGAACCCGTCACAGGTTGCCTACGTATCTCGCCTAACGGTGAGAATCAAACTTGCGTAGTTCGGTCAAATTATTTTGTGACCAATTATTTCAACAAAATTTGTTCCACATATTTTCAAACATTCAACTGCGTTTTGTCAATATTTCGATATTTTATATTCTAAAATTTTCTCTTTTTTTTGTTTTCAGGAATTTAGCCGGCCAACATAATAATCTAGGACAAATAAATGCAACATATAATATGCTCGGTCTTTGATTTCTGGGTTCACCTGTCCTAGACGGACCCAACCCCTGTGTTGAGTCCCCTAAGTCGGATATGATGCAAATAAACGTCCTAAATCTAGGCTCAATATCCTGATTTTTCATGGTACTAGACTGTGTACCCGAGTGGACAACTCGGATCGAGGAGGGGGCTACGTATCGGGGACCCACGGGATCGTCCGGTTATGTAACTTTTTCGGCCTCTATTTTCTTATTGGGTATTGACACTAACAGAAAAGGGAGTCTCAACCAATTAGCACATCCGCGGAGGTAAGAAGAGAAGGGTTTTCGACACAATATATATATACAATTCACGTAATATCAAAGCGGTAAACATGTAGCACATTGATCAAAGAATATAATGAAATCAAATAATATCAAAACAGCAATTTAATCGAGCTCGAATTCTCAAACCCTGAATCGAAGTTCTGGGTTTGTTATCCCCAGCAGAGTCGCCAAAGCTATCACACCTCCCTTTTTACTACTTTTTAGATAAAGTATACCCCGCTATTCACTAATACATCCCAAGAAGAGATATAATAATAACAACATGGAAGGAGTTTTTCCACTTTAAGGACAATCAAAACGGGATTTATTTAAATTTTAGAGTCGCCACTTGAGAAGATAATGGTGTCCCAAGTCACCGGTTTAATCCGGAATCCGAGAAAATTATGACTCTATTTTAATAGTCCGTGAAAATAGAAATTCGTATAAGGAATTCTGTTAACCCGGGAGAAGGTGTTTGGCACTCCCGGATTCTGTGGTTCTGGCATTGTCGTTAAACTGCTGTGTTTGTCTTATTTGATTCCTTTATATGCTTTTACAGATTTTTCTATGTCCTGCTTTGTTATTTTTTAAAGACTTGCGACATCACGAAAAACGCATTCTCGAGTCACACCGCAACCAGTACGCCTGTGACTTTAAATGCATTTCAGTTTCGCCGAGATTTGAGATTTGGGTCACATAAATATGCACCCGTATTAGGAATGTATTGTCACACCTCCTTTTTACTACCTTTCTATTTCCCGAAAACGAGAATAAGGTTTACCTCGTTAATTACTAATTGTCACGACCCGGATTTTCCCCCAACATCGGGATCGTGATGGCGCCTACTCGTGGTAGCTAGGCAAGCCACTGTGTTCATACTATCCTGTTTTTAGCACAATTTTAATTAAATAATTGCGGAATACTTTATCGAAATGGAAATAACAAATCACAAGGTGAAAATCATACTGAAATCCTCTACCCAAGACGTGGAGTCACCAACTCACGAACTACTATGGAATACTACACATAAAAGTCCGAAGGAAATATAACATAATTCTGTTTGTCTCGGAACAAAGAGACTACAGCTAATAACATAAATAAAGAGAGAGACGCCGGGCCTGCGGACGTCTGCACGCTACCTCGGTCTCAATATGATCAACTCCCACGAAATCGATTTACTGCTGCTGCTGCTCCTGATCGTAACCTGGACCTGTGCAAAAATGCACGAAGTGTAATATCAGCACAACCGACCCCATGTGCTGGTAAGTGCCTGGCCTATCCCGGCGAAGTAGTGACAAGCCTAGGACCAGACACTCACATAAACCTGTGCAATTCAATATATATATATATGTGTACCACAAAATAAAAAGAAACAATCAAGTATTAACACAATGAGGAATATCTTAAAGAATTCAACAATTAACCACAGTTAATAATTTCACAAGGAAAAACAAACAATAATGTAAACACAAGTAATATCAATTCATCTGTAATATATCTCAAAATAATCATTTTCCAACGACTCACGGTCATGCTAGACGCCAGTGTATGGATGCTCGTCACCATAGCCCATACACCGCACTCGATCACATAACACATAACACCTAATCCTATTCCCTCAAGCTAGGATAGAACAAACACTTACCTCAAATGCTTATGAACAATTCACTCCGTGGAAATGTCTTTTCTTTCAATTTGGCTCCAATCCAACCGTATCTATACACAATTGATTTAATATCATCAATTCTACTCAACAACTAATTCTTAAGACCAAATACAACTTTTACAACATTCTGCCATGAATAGTAAATTTCAACCCCGGGCCCACATGGTCGGAATTCGGGGTTAGGACCAAAATTCGGTTACCCATCCCCCCACGAGTTCATGTATATGATTTGTTTCAAAATCGGACCTCAATTCGAGGTCCAATTCCCCAATTTATGAAAAACCCTATTTTCTAACAAAAACAAGAATTCTACCATGAAAATCTTTGATTTCTTATGAAAAACATGTTTAATGATGTTAGGAATTGAAAGAATTAAGTAAAAAGTGACTTACAATTGTTTTGATGAAGAAGGAATCCGTGAAGAATCGCAAATGGGTGTTTTTGTTTTGTAAAAAGTGAAGAAATGAACTTAAAATCGTGTTTTACAGGTCTCCGTGTTCGCATTTGCGAACATGGGTTCGCAATTGCGAACCCCGACCAATTTCTGGAGTTTGAAAAATAAGCTAAGGCTGGGAAGTTCGCATTTGCGAACTTTTGTTCGCATTTGCGAAGCCAAGGCAAAACTGGGAAGTTCGTATTTGCGAACTATTGTTCGCAATTGCGAACACAAGCTAAATATTGGGAGGTTCGCATTTGCGAACTATTGTTCGCATTTGCGAACACAGGCAGAATAGTGTCGAGTTCGCATTTGCGAACTACAGTTCGCATTTGCGAACACAGGCACAGTAGGGGTCAAGTTCGCATTTGCGAACTATTGTTCGCAATTGCGAACACAGGCACAATAGGGGGGAGTTTGCATTTGCGAACTATTGTTCGCATTTGCGAACTCTGCAGAATAGTGGGGAGTTCGCATTTGCGAACTATTGTTCGCATTTGCGAACTCTGCAGACCAGTTGCGGACAGCAACTTCTAACATGAAAAATTGATCTCGTGGCCTATCCAAAGTTCACCCGAGCCCTCGGGGCTCCAAACCAAATATGCACATAACCTCAAAAACACATTATGAACTTGTTCATGCGATCACATCGCCAATATCACCTCGTTTTCATCAAATCAAGCCTCAAATGCATGATTTTCATACCTTTAGTTTTCAAAACTTTCAAACTTGGGACTCAAGGTCCAAAACATCTCAAACGACATCCAAATGTCACCAAACTTTACAGAAATCACATATATAATATTTAAGACTTGTACCGGGCGTCGGAACCAAAATACGAGCCCGATACCAAGGTCAATTAATTTACTTCCTTTAATAATTGCATCAAAAACAATTTCACATAAAAATTCATAACTTGGGCTCTAGGCCTTAGAATTCGACTCTGGACGCATTTCCAAGTCACATATTTTCCTACGGACCTCTCGGGACCATCAAATCTCGGGTCCGGATCCGTTTACCAAAAATGTTGACCGAAGTCAACCATATCAATATTAATATCATTTTTATCCAAATTTCTCATAGAATTCATATTTTCTATCACAAAATCTTTCCGGCTACATGCTCGGATCGTGCACGTAAATCGAGGCAACATAGAATGAGGTTTTCAAGGCCTCGGAAGCTCGAAATGATTAATTAAATAAGTGATGACCCTTTGGGTCGTCACAATCTCCACCTCTAAAACAACCGTTCGTCCTCGAACGGACAAAAGAAAGAAGTACCGAGTCAGGAAACAAGTGTGGGTAACGGCTCCGCATATCAGACTCGGACTCCCAGGTCGATGCCTCAGGAGGCTGACCTCTCCACTGAACACGCACAGAAGGATAACTCTTCGACCTCAACTGTCGAACTTGCCGGTCTAGAATGGCTACCGGCTCCTCCTCGTAAGATAGATCATTGTCCAATTGGACAGTACTGAAGTCTAACACATGTGTGGGATCGCCGTGGTATCTCCGAAGCATAGATACATGAAAAACCGGATGCACGGCTGATAAGCTAGGCGGCAAAGCTAATCTGTAAGCCACCCCTCCCACTCCGTCTAAAATCTCAAATGGACCAATATACCTAGGGCTGAGCTTGCCCTTCTTTCCGAACCTCATCACGCCCTTCATAGGCGACACCGGAGCAATACTCGTTCACCAACCATGAAATCTACATCTCGAACCTTACGATCCGCATAAGTCTTCTCCCTGGACTGAGCTGAACGCAATCTCTCCCGAATAGTCTTGACCTTATCCAAGGCCTCCTGGACTAAGTCTGTACCTAACAACCGAGCCTCTCCGGGTTCAAACCACCCAACCGGTGATCGACATCGCCTACCATACAACGCCTCATACGGAGCCATCCGGATGCTAGATTGGTAACTTGTTATTGTAGGCGAACTCCGCTAATGGTAGAAATTGGTCCCACGAGCCTCCGAAATCAATAACACGGGCTCGAAGCATGTCCTCGAGAATCCGAATAGTCCTCTCCGACCGGCCATCCGTCCGAGGATGAAATGCCGTACTCAACCGAACCTTGGGTGCCTAACTCCCGCCGGACCGCTCTCCGGAACCGCGAGGTAAACTGCGTTCCCCGATCGGAGATAATAGATACCGGCACCCCATGGAGACGAACAATCTCCCTAATGTAAACCTCCGCTAACCTCTCCGACAGTAGGAGACAGATACTGGAATAAAGTGTGCTGATTTGGTCGGCCTATCAACAATGACCCAAATAGCATCAAATTTCCTCCGAGTCAAAGGAAGTCCCAGTAACGAAGTCCATAGTGATCCGCTCCCATTTCCACTCGGGAATTTCAATCCTCTAGAATACACCACCGGGTCTCTGGTGCTCATATTTCACCTGCCGACAATTTAGACACCGAGCGACATACGCAACGATATCTTTCTTCATTCTGCGCCACCAATAGTGTTGCCGTAAGTCTTGGTACATCTTCGCGGCGCCTGGGTGAATAGAATACCGCGAACTGTGGGCCTCTGCTAAGATCAACTCTCGAATTCCTTCGACATTGGGCACACAAACTCGACCCTGCAATTTCAATACCCCATCATCATCTAGATTTACCTGTGTGGCACCTCCCCGCTGTACTGTATCTCTCAACTCACGCAAATGAGGATCATCAAATTGTCTCTCACGGATACGCTCTAATAAAGAAGAACGAGCGACCGTGCAGGCTAACACTCTGCTAGGCTCAGAAATGTCTAATCTCACGAACCGGTTGGCTAAGGCCTGAACATCTAGAGCTAATGGTCTCTGATTGACCGGAATATATGCAAGACTACCCATGCCGGCATACTTTCTACTCAATGCATCGGCCACCACATTGGCCTTACCTGGGTGATATAATATAGTAACATCATAGTCTTTTAGCAACTCTAACCATCTCCGCTGTCGTAGATTCAAATCCTTCTGTTTGAACAAGTACTGTAGGCTTTTGTGATCAGTGTACACCTCACATGTCACACCATATAAATAATGCCTCCAGATCTTTAAGGCATGAACCACTGCTGCTAATTCAAGATCATGAACTGGATAATTCTTCTCATGTATCTTTAACTGCCTCGAAGCATAAGCGATAACCTTACCATCCTGCATCAATACCGCTCCAAGCCCTGTACGAGATGCGTCACAATAAACTGTATAAGGCCCTGTACCTGTAGGTAGTACCAACACTGGTGCGGTGGTCAAGGCTGTCTTGAGCTTCTGAAAGCTCGCCTCACACTCCTCTGACCACTGGAACTGGACACCCTTCTGGGTCAACCTGGTCATCGAGGCTGCAATTGAAGAAAACCCCTCTACAAAACGACGGTAGTAACCTGCTAATCCCAAGAAACTCCGGATCTCAGTCACTGAAGCTGGTCGAGGCCAATTCTGGACTGCCTCAATCTTCTTTGGGTCCACATGAATACCTTCCACTGATACAATGTGACCCAAAAATGCTACCGAACTCAACCAGAACTCACATTTCGAAAATTTGGCATATAGCTGGTTATCTTTCAGAGTCTGAAGAACCACTCTGAGGTGTTGCTCGTGCTCTTCCTGGCTGCGGGAGTACACCAGGATGTCATCTATAAAGACTATCACGAACAGATCTAAGTAAGGCTTGAATACCCGATTCATCAACTCCATGAATGCTGCTGGGGCATTGGTCAACCCGAAGGACATGACCAAGAACTCATAATGCCCATATCTAGAGCGAAAGGCTGTCTTAGGAATGTCGGCCGCCCTGATCTTCAGCTGATGGTAGCCAGACCTCAAGTCTATCTTAGAGAATACCCTCGCTCCCTGGAGTTGGTCAAACAAATCATCAATCCTCGGCAGTGGATATTTATTTTTGATAGTCACCTTGTTTAACTGCCAGTAATCAATACACATCCGCATCGAGCCATCCTTCTTCTTTACAAATAATACAGGTGCTCCCCAGGGGGAAACACTGGGCCTGATAAAGCCCTTCTCAAGAAGGTCCTGCAACCGATCTTTCAACTCTTTTAGTTCCGGCGGGGCCATACGATAGGGTGGAATAGAGATGGGCTGAGTGCCCGGTGCCAAATCAATACAGAAATCAATATCCCTGTCGGGTGGCATGCCCGGCAGGTCCGAAGGAAAAACCTCAGGAAACTCCCGTGCAATAGGGACTGACTCAATGGAAGGAACTTCTGCGCTGGAATCACGAACATAAGCCAAATAAGCTAGACACCCCTTCTCGACCATACGTCGAGCCTTAACATAGGAAATAACAATGCGAACGGAGTGGCTTGAGGTACCCTTCCACTCTAATCGGGGTGATTCTGGCAAGGCTAAGGTGACAATCTTAGCATGACAATCAAGAATAGCATGGTATGGGGACAACCAGTCCATCCCCAATATGACATCAAAATCTACCATATCCAAGAGCAACAGATCAACACGGGTCTCAAGACCCCCAAATATGACTACGCACGAACGATGCACCCGATCGACTATAATAGAGTCACCTACTGGTGTAGCCACATAAACTGGAATATCCAGAGCATAGCTGGGCACAGCCAAACACGGTGCGAAGTAGGAAGACACATAGGAATATGTAGATCCGGGGTCAAATAATACCGAAGCACCTCTCGCCACACACAAGAATAGTACCCGTAATCACGGCATCCGATGCCTCTACCTCTGGCTCCGGCCGGTAAAGCATAGAATCGGGGATCCGCACCACCCTCCGAGTCGCGTCTCTGGGACGACCATCAACCGGCTGACCTCTACCTCTCGCCGGACGGTCTCCACCTCTACGGTCTCGACCTCCACCTCTATAATCTCTACCCCCGCCTCGGCTGGCTGGGCAGGCTGAGGGTCAGCCGGGGCCCGAATCATAGGACGAGGACCTCGCTGCTGAGAGTTGCCCGTCGCTCGAGGGCAGAACCTAACAAAATGACCCGGGTCACCACAACCGTAACAACTCTTAGACTCTGATAGGGCTGCTGGCCCCGACGACCCGAATGGCCTCCACGAACACTCGAAGAGGCCGAGCATTAATAGGAGACCGGTCCGAATAATGCCCCCGAGAACCACGATCACCGATCCACCCCGTGAAGCCTCGAAGGGCGGAATGAAAAGGCCCGGAGGACCGGCCTCTATCAAAGGATTCTCTCGCTACCGGAGGAAGAACCACCAAACCTCGCTCGAATGACGAGGCCTCTTATCCGAAGAATAACCGCCTCCCTAGCAAGAGCCATCTCAACTCTGCGTGCCGCATTGGCTGCCTCCTGAAATGATATGTCACTCCCCACGCCCATAGCCATCCGGAGTCTAATCGGCTGATTAAGCCCATCTATAAATCCGCGGACCCTCTCCCGCTCCGTGGGAAGTATCACCACTGCATGACGAGCCAAGTCGATAAATCTCGTCTCATACCGTGTAACTGTCATAGTGCCCTGATGGAGGCGCTCAAACCGCCTCCGAAGTACATCCCTCTGAGTAGCAAGGAGAAACTTCTCCATAAATAGTTCCGCAAACCGGTCCCATGATAAAGCCGGGGACCCTGCCGGTCGAGTCGAGCAATAATCTCTCCACCAAGTCTTGGCGGATCCTGCAAGTCTGAAGGTACCGAAGTCAACTCCGTTTGTCTCCACAATCCCCATAGTCTTGAGAATCTCATGGCAACCGAATAAAAAGTCCTGAGGATCCTCTGATGCGGCTCCACCGAATGTAGTGGTAAATAGCTTGGAGAACCGATCAAGCCCCCATAACGAATCGAAGTCATGGCCGCTCCATCACCGGCATGAGCCGTGATACTCGACCGAGTGGCCACACGTGGCCGAACTACCGGTGCTCGAGGCCGAGGAGCTACCGGCTCCGGAGTACGAGCGACAGGAGTCCGGGCCCCTCCTCCGGCCCGAGAAGTGGCCTGGGGCAACCGATAATAGACCCGCTCCGGCAATGCTATCCATAAATCCCGCTATTCCGACCAAAGCATCCCGGAGATCCGGGGTAATCAAAGCCTCTCCCGGGACCTGAGCTGGGCCCACTGGAGCCGCTGGAACCGGAACCTCCTCGTCAATCTCAATATGAGGCTCCACCTCCGGAGTAGCTGCCTGGGGCTGAGCTCTACCCCTACCACGGCCTCTGATACGGCCTTGGCCCCTGCCCCTCACGGGAGCTGCCTGGGGCTCGGGCTGCTGGTCAGCGGACGAAGAAGCGCGTGTCCTTACCATCTGCGAAAGGACAGAATAGAAATTCAATCAGTAATTGAGGAACAAGTCGTACGACAAGAAAGAACAAATGAGAGACTCTTTCCTAACTCAATAGACTCTGGAGGACAAGTACAGACGTCTCCGTACCTACCTCTCAAACTCTACTAAGCTTGTTCGTGAGTGGTGAGACCTATGTAACCTAGAGCTCTGATACCAACTTGTCACGACCCGGATTTTCCCCCAACATCGGGATCGTGATGGCGCCTACTCGTGGTAGCTAGGCAAGCCACCGTATTCATACTATCCTGTTTTTAACACAATTTTAATTAAATAAATGCGGAATACTTTATCGAAATGGAAATAACAAATCACAAGGTGAAAATCATACTGAAATCCTCTACCCAAGACGTGGAGTCACCAACTCACAAACTACTATGGAATACTACACATAAAAGTCTGAAGGAAATATAACATAATTCTGTTTGTCTCGGAACAAAGAGACCACAGCTAATAACGTAAATAAAGAGAGAGACGCCGGGCCTGCGGACGTCCGCAAGCTACCTCGGTCTCAATATGATCAACTCCCACGAAATCGATTTACTGCTGCTGCTGCTCCTGATCGTAACCTGGACCTGTGCAAAAATGCACGAAGTGTAATATCAGCACAACCGACCCCATGTGCTGGTAAGTGCCTGGCCTATCCCGGCGAAGTAGTGACAAGCCTAGGACCAGACACTCACATAAACCTGTGCAATTCAATATATATATGTGTACCACAAAATAAAAAGAAACAATCAAGTATTAACACAATGAGGAATATCTTAAAGAATTCAACAATTAACCACAGTTAATAATTTCACAAGGAAAAACAAACAATAATGTAAACACAAGTAATATCAATTCATCTGTAATATATCTCAAAATAATCATTTTCAAACAACTCACGGTCATGCTAGACGCCAGTGTATGGATGCTCGTCACCACAGCCCATACACCGCACTCGATCACATAACACATAACACCTAATCCTATTCCCTCAAGCTAGGATAGAACAAACACTTACCTCAAATGCTTATGAACAATTCACTCCGTGGAAATGTCTTTTCTTTCAATTTGGCTCCAATCCAACCGTATCTATACACAATTGATTTAATATCATCAATTCTACTCAACAACTAATTCTTAAGACCAAATACAACTTTTACAACATTCTGCCATGAATAGTAAATTTCAACCCCGGGCCCACATGGTCGGAATTCGGGGTTAGGACCAAAATTCGGTTACCCATCCCCCACGAGTTCATGTATATGATTTGTTTCAAAATCGGACCTCAATTCGAGGTCCAATTCCCCAATTTATGAAAAACCCTATTTTCTAACAAAAACAAGAATTCTACCATGAAAATCTTTGATTTCTTATGAAAAACATGTTTAATGATGTTAGGAATTGAAAGAATTAAGTAAAAAGTGACTTACAATTGTTTTGATGAAGAAGGAATCCGTGAAGAATCGCAAATGGGTGTTTTTGTTTTGTAAAAAGTGAAGAAATGAACTTAAAATCGTGTTTTACAGGTCTCCGTGTTCGCATTTGCGAACATGGGTTCGCAATTGCGAACCCCGACCAATTTCTGGAGTTTGAAAAATAAGCTAAGGCTGGGAAGTTCGCATTTGCGAACATTTGTTCGCATTTGCGAAGTCTAGGCAGTTACTGGGAATTTCGCATTTGCGAAATAAGGTTCGCATTTGCGAACCAGCAGGCTTCTGGGTTCGCATTTGCGAACTATGGTTCGCATTTGCGAACACAGGCAGCATTTGCGAACCCAGGCAGAATAGTGTCGAGTTCGCATTTGCGAACTACAGTTCGCATTTGCGAACACAGGCACAGTAGGGGTCAAGTTCGCATTTGCGAACTATTGTTCGCAATTGCGAACACAGGCACAATAGGGGGGAGTTTGCATTTGCGAACTATTGTTCGCATTTGCGAACTCTGCAGAATAGTGGGGAGTTCGCATTTGCGAACTATTGTTCGCATTTGCGAACTCTGCAGACCAGTTGCAGACAGCAACTTCTAACATGAAAAATTGATCTCGTGGCCTATCCAAAGTTCACCCGAGCCCCCGGGGCTCCAAACCAAATATGCACATAACCTCAAAAACACATTATGAACTTGTTCGTGCGATCACATCGCCAATATCACCTCGTTTTCATCAAATCAAGCCTCAAATGCATGATTTTCATACCTTTAGTTTTCAAAACTTTCAAACTTGGGACTCAAGGTCCAAAACATCTCAAACGACATCCAAATGTCACCAAACTTTACGGAAATCACATATATAATATTTAAGACTTGTACCGGGCGTCGGAACCAAAATACGAGCCCGATACCAAGGTCAATTAATTTATTTCCTTTAATAATTGCATCAAAAACAATTTCACATAAAAATTCATAACTTGGGCTCTAGGCCTCAGAATTCGACTCTGGACGCATTTCCAAGTCCCATATTTTCCTACGGACCTCTCGGGACCATCAAATCTCGGGTCCGGATCCGTTTACCAAAAATGTTGACCGAAGTCAACCATATCAATATTAATATCATATTTATCCAAATTTCTCATAGAATTCATATTTTCTATCACAAAATCTTTCCGGCTA
Organism: Nicotiana noctiflora; assembly: GCA_032618575.1. Taxonomy (NCBI): domain Eukaryota; kingdom Viridiplantae; phylum Streptophyta; class Magnoliopsida; order Solanales; family Solanaceae; genus Nicotiana; species Nicotiana noctiflora. The sequence continues at coordinate 570,428 of JASVEL010012343.1, forward strand.
CATGCTCGGATCGTGCACGTAAATCGAGGCAACATAGAATGAGGTTTTCAAGGCCTCAGAAGCTCGAAATTATTAATAAAATAAGTGATGACCCTTTGGGTCGTCACACCAATACACCCGGGAAGGGACGTAATAATAACAACGAGGAAGGAGTTTTTCCAATTTAAGGACAACCGGAACGAGATTTTATTTAAACTTTCAAAGTTGCCACTTGGGAAGATAATGGTGTCCCAAGTTACCGGTTAATCCCGAATTCGAGGAAGTTGACTCTGTTTAAACAGTACGCACAATAAGAAATTCGGATAAGGAATTCTGTTAACCGAGGAGAAGGTGTTAGGCACTCCCGGATTCCGTGGTTTTAGCACGGTCGCTCAACTGTCGTTTTGACTTTATTTGATTGCATTATATGCTTTTTACAACATGTGTATGCTTCACTTTTAATATTTTAACGACTTGCAACATCGCGAAAATGCATTTCGAGTCACACCGCAACCAGTACGCCTGTGACTTTAACACGTTTCAGCTTCGTCGAGATTTAAGATTTGAGTCACATTAGATGTGCACTCATATTAAGGAATGTATATTCAAAACCGTGCCTATAACGTCTAACGACTTATTATACTTTAAGAAAGATCGTGGAATTTGCCAAACGGTCTTCCCGAATCATCACTTATTATCATTCATATGGGGGCCCCGCATATTTTGTTCTTATACGAGGCTCGTCCCGTTATTTTTTAATAGTCCAATCCTAATAAGGGCTACATTTTCTATTTTTTGTTGGTTTTTCCCTAATTATTTTTGTTGTTTTGTATTTTTAGAATCAATGTCCAGGCCCATTGTTTATGTTTCCAGGCCTAGATGCTTATGGGCTTGAACTAATAGTCCAGTTTGCATAACTGGGTTTTGAAAATCCATAATATGTTAGACTTATTATTCAGGGACCCTGAGATGAGTCCAATTGAAACTGGGCCAATACTGTCTATCGAGCCCAGACTAATAGAGAGAAATGAGAAACAGAATTGAAATCCCATAACATATATACAAATGCTCAACACAGTAGATAAAATTAACCAAATGACAATTTATTTCATAGAAAACAAAAGTACATGTTTAAAAATATTAATTCTAAATCCCAATCACCGATCACTAATTGAATCTGAACAACATACTACTATTTCATATACCTTAACAACGACGTGTTACTTAACTATGCGAACTGAATTATTATTAACCACTAATTGTAACTCATACTCTTCTAATCGTAATTATCGATTACTAATAGAACTTAAACAATAAGCTACTTGTGTCAACTACTTCGAACAGTGATATGATACTTAACTCTATAAATTAATTACTGATTCTAGCTTACACCATTTCAAGTTGTTATTGAACTAATTGAAGTGAAGAAACAGACTGAAACTAAGTTAATTATCACATTCTAATTCATGAAGACTAATGTGGTTATTATGATTATTATCTGGATTACGAGACTAATATTATCTAGGTGAGTTGATTTTTGAATTAACCTATTTTTAAACTAGTTCTATGGTGATTACGACTACATATACTCTACTCTACTGTATCTATTACATTGTTAGTCGTATCACCTCAGCCTCATACGTATCAATTATTACAAACTTCCCTATCAAATTACAAAGGATTTAATCATGCGATAAAATAAGAACAAATGGAATACAACAAGAAAAACTTCTTCTTAAATAACTCATAGTATTTTATTCATCAAATCAGTTGGCAGTTACATATTTTGGTAGAAATGTGTACCTGATTCAGCAAAAGGAAACTTATGAGTCTAGAATGCAAATGAAGATGAAGGATAGTCAGTGATCACAGTAGCAGAATCAATAGAGAGCAAATCACAGCAGAACAACAAACACAGTCGAGTATAATCCTCAAATCCAGCAAATAAGCAATCCAAAGAATTGAATGGAAGAAAACCCAATAGAATCCAATAGTGTGGAACAACAGAAGACCCTAATTGAATTCCAGAATTGCACTCGACTATACTTAGAATTTCACTCTCTATTTGTGGTGTATTACTCTTAATTTTAGAAAGCTTTCTCTGAATTTCTAGAATCCAGCCCTTTTTCAGGCTTAGGTGAAGCCTATTCATATGTATTTTGGGTGAAATTTTGAGGGAAAAATTCAAAAATCTTATTATAAGTTCCCTCCCTTAATTCTCTTATTAATTACAGTTTGGTGTCTTAATTCAGATTTGAAATGCCTTCCAGCCCTTGCTGGAAGGTTCTAGGGAATTCTTTTTGCTTCTTTTAAGGGTCTATTACTATAGTGCCCTCACTCGCTAAGGATTTTAACAGTTATGCCTTTTTATTAGGTCTATTTTACCCTTTAGTTAATGGTCTGGGTATCCTAGTTTTAACTATTATTTAAGAACTGGCCAGATATTCCAAATCATTTAAGACTTGGCCAGATTTAACCTTAGTTCTTTCAATTTTAACCTCTTTAAGAGGTAAACCTTTTATTATTACTTAACTGATTAGAATTAGTTTACAGGACTAGCCTGTTTCTATTAACTAAACATAGATTTGCAGAATTAACCACTCCAATGTTTCCGAAGTGGCCATATTAATCAAATAGTCCTAATTTATTCACTTATAGCCAGATTATGTTACTTTTCTATAATAGCCAGATTACTAATCACACTTGTCCATTACAGCTATAACCAATTCCATAAAGCAAAATAGGATTAATCCTAGTCTAACATATGAATTCATTACAAATATAGCCAACTTATGTCATTTTGCACACATAGCCTCAATTAGAAATCATTTATCAATTAACCAAAACTCAGAGGGAAATTAGATAATGGTTGAATCCCAATTAACTAACTCAGAATTTTAGACTTAGGCATAGTTAACAAATCAGACATAAAGAAGCATATTCACAACAAATTTATATATTGACTTATAGAAAACCCTAAAAAGCTCAATATATCAATTACGCTTAATGAACAGAATAGATAAGATAGGCCAATGATAGAAACCCTCAGAAAATTATCAAACAAGAATATGCAAGGGAGTATAAAAATCTCAGGAGATGAAGCAATCATAAGCATGCTAGAACAGAAGATATGTAGAAGATCAAAATATAGGAAACTTAAAAATAGAAAACAAAAGATTAACTACAGAAGCAAAGAAAGCAAAAATATACAAAGAAAAACATGAAAAAGATCGAAAACACAGAAGACAAGAGACAAATGTACTCAGCTTAGCAGGATTTGTCTCCTGTTCTTCTTCTATTTTTTTTTTCTTTCTTTCTTTCCTTTTTCTTTTCTTTTTATTTTTCTTTTCTTTTTCTTCCAGTCTTCAAGACTTCATAGACTCGAAGTCTTATTTTTTTCCAGATTTTCTTAAACAAGTTTGTTTTTTTGGTTCTTGAGGGTGGAAGGGTGTTCTGAGTGTTTATTGGGGTATATTTGGGGTAGGTCTTGTTTGGGTGTTCGCCGAAGGTAGGGTTCCGACGAACGTCTTTTAAATATTCGAACGTTTACAGTGTGATTCGAAAGAAACCAACTACATAGGGTGAAAGATCCCTTTGTAGTGGTTCTAGGGTGTTATTTTGGGAGATGGATTCAAAGGTTGAAGGTCACCGCCAAAGATTCCGGTGACCGGACTTTCAAGAAGTTGAGATTTTTCTGGTTTTCTAAAGGTTTCAGGGTGGTCTTGGGTGAGAAAGAAAGAAAGAAGGAAGTTTGGGGTCGAAGGTAGCCGGAGACGGCCATGGATACAGGCCAATCTCCATGAAGAAGATGAAGGATGAAGAAAGCGATGAGGGAGAAGACGGCTAGGGTTAGGTGAGTGTATCGTTTGGTCTCTGAATGAACGAGAGACTGAGTTTATATACCTATCCTAGGTTGCTAGTTTTCCACCGTTAGATTTTCTAGGATGAACGGCCCAGATCTCTTTGCCTTCAAAACGACAACGTATGGCTTAATAGACCCTTACTCACATCCGTTGGATTAACGAGATAGACGGCTGAGATTTAATTGTCCAAGCGACACCGTATGGCTTTAATTGAGACTCTGGTATCATCCGTTAGATTAACGAGATGAACGGCTCTGATTTCTTTTATTAACGGTGTCCTTTGGTCCTATTGTGAGACTGGCCGGTCTTTTGACCTTTGGCCTGACCTGTGAGAATTGTAATTGGGCTGGTTATTTTGTGCATTTTGGCCCAATTCTTTTGTCTTTGTATTTTCTTGTATGATTAATTATTTTTTGTATTTTTCTTTTTGTATTTTATTTTTCTCTTTTTGTATTCTTTTCAATTATTGCTTCTCTTTTATTTTCCTATTTTTCTAATTTTTCTGGTATTTTTATGACATTTTTGCTATTTTTCTTTAATTTTCCGGTATATTTGTATTTTTTTGTTAATTTCCTTATTTTTGCATTTTCTAATTAACCTCCTTTTTTTAATGTCAAATTGTTTCAATCAAAATCACACATTTTATTCAATTTAAGCACATAATTTCATATCAAAAAATCTTATTTATTTTTAATATTGGAATTTATTTGCTTAGGGCAAAAATCACGTGCTCACAGCTGCCCCTCTTAGCTCGGGAACACGAAGAGTTTCAGTGCAAAGACAAGTGAGCAGTAACGAGAGATTTTTGCCCGCTGGCATATGCCGTGAAAAGCATTTTGAAAACCTTTTGACCGCACCTTACCTTAGAGGTTGCCTACATATCCTAGGCTAAACTACCAAGACTTTGCTGCTGCTAATACTGTTGCGATGATCACTGACTAACTCCTTATTATACCAGGGATAAAATGAAAAATGAAGAAGCTATTCTAAGCTATAATCCTATGAATTACAATATTTCCTATCTATTACTTGTATTCTTGTTCTTCTTTGCTCCTCCACATCTTATGGCACTCATCCTTCTTCTTTTTTTGTTGATTTTTTTGATTCGTTTTCTTGTTTCTGACATACTGCTTCCTTCCCTTTGGTGTGACTTCCCATTGTGTTCCTTGCTTCCAGGTTGATACATGTTAAAACAAAAACAATGAAAACTCTTCTTCTGCCCCAGTGTGGGCTTTTCACGTGTCATGGTGTTACTTATGTTAGACAAAACAAATAAAATTGCAGAAATGTATTCCCTGTTATACAGGTGGGCGCCTGAACAGAAATTAAAGTTGCAGAAATTGTTATACAGGTGGGCGCCTGAACAGAAATAAAATTTGCGAAAAATATTCCCTTGTTATATAGGTGGGCGCCTGATGCATAAAAAATGAAAGATGCAGAAAATATTCCCTTGTTATCCTGGTGGGCGCTTGATGCATGAAAAATGAAAGATGCAGAAAATATTCCCTTGTTATCCAGGTGGGCGCTTGATGCATGAAAAATGAAAAATGCAGAAAATATTCCCTTGTTATCTAGGTGGGCGCCTGAACAGAAATTAAAATTGCATAAATGTATTCCCTTGTTATCCAGGTGGGCGCCTGAACAGAAATTAAAATTGCGGAAATGTATTCTCTTGTTATATAGGTGGACGCCTGAACAAAAATAAAATTGCGGAAAATATTCCCTTATTATACAGGTGGGCGCCTGAACATAAATTAAAATTGCAGAAATATATTCCCTTGTTATCCAGGTGGGCGCATGAACAGAAATCAAAACTGCAGAAAATATTTCCTTGTTATCCAAGTGGGCATTGATGCATAAAAAATGAAAAATGTAGAAAATATTCCCTTGTTATCCAGGTGGGCGCCTGATGCATGAAAAATGAAAGATGCAGAAAATATTACCTTATTATCCAGGTGGGCATCTGATGCATGAAAAATGAAAAATGCTGAAAATATTCCCTTGTTATCCAGGTGGGCGCCTGATGCATGAAAAATGAAAAATGCAGAAAATATTCCCTTGTTATCCAGGTGACGCCTGATGCATGAAAATGAAAATGCAAAAAATATTCCCTCACTTTGATAACTGGGGTATGAGTTTTGAAAAGATAATACCTTCCTTGGATGTTTTTGGGTAATTTTCTTGTTGACTGAATGAGTCCTCCTCTGCGGATTCCTCCTTTTATCGATGTATTCCTTTTTGTGTTTTTCTTCTTCCACATTGGTCACATTCAATTTAAAGTGATTAGTGAGAATTTGAATCTTTTTGTTCCTGTTCTAAATCAACGAACAATCTTATTAGTTATAAAATGTTGGCAACTGGCATTTTGTTGATTTTGCTTCCATTGCCTGCCTCTTCTTGCTTTATTCTGCTATGCAGCCCTTTGCCATATTTCTTCAACTTTCCCTCTGTAATCTCCCTTCTGACTTTTGTCTTTTTGTTTCTTTTCTTTTCATTTTTCTTTGGCTTTGATTTCCATCCTTCTTTATTTGTTTTCTTTTATTTTCTTTCCGACCCGGTGTTATTACGCCTCTTAACATGAGAAGCTAGTAGTTAGCTTTCAATGGGCAAAATGGTTTTTTAATCAATGAAATGCAGAAAAACATGAATTTGAAAAGGGTAAAGGATATTTTGGAATAGAGATAGAACTTATCTGGGTATGATGGTTGATTCCTCTTACCATGCCATGTATTTAGATTCTGACCCAGTCTGTCCAATCGAATCTGTCACTATCTTAACTCCATTTTTTCCTTTGACCCAAACCAATCTTTTTTTTTTGCTATTTTTCTTCCTTCCACAAAATAGTCCTCACAATCGCCTTATGGTGCCGGTCAAGGTTTTCACCAACAAGACTCTCTCATTTATTCTCTCAATCTCTTAGTCGCCTTGCGGTGCCGGTTAAGGTTTTCACCGATAAGACTCTCTCATTTTTATTCTCTCAATCTCACAATCGCCTTACGATGCCAGTTAAGGTTTTCACCGATAAGACTCTCTCATTGTCCATGGAAAATCGCTGCTAACCTCTTTTCGTCAATCAAATTCAATTGTTCTAACCGGGCCTTTACCCATTCATCATCATCGATTTCAGCCTCAATTATGATTAGAAGAGATGGTATCTCAATTTATGCGGGTATGACTGCCTCTGTTCCATATACCAACGAGTAGGGTGTGGCACCAATTGAAGTACGTACAGTTGTATGATAACCCATAAGAGCGAACGGTAATTTTTCAATGCCATTGCCTTGACTCTTCCACCATTTTTCTAAGAATCTTCTTTATATTCTTATTCTCAGCTTCTACCGCTCCATTCGCTTTAGGCTTGTAAGGTGTAGAGTCAGAATTTTGAATCTTTGACATGTTTCTGCCATGAGGTGACTGTTCAGATTTGCACCATTGTCTGCGATAATCACTTTAGGAATTCCAAAGCGACATATGGTATTTGTATGCACGAAATCCACCACCGTCTTCTTTGTCATTGCCTTAAATGTCTTCGCATCCACCCATTTGGTGAAATAATCAATTGCGACCAAATAAATCAGTGCCCATTAGAAGTTGCAAGCTCTATTGGTCCAATGACATCCATGCCCCAGGCAACGAATGGCCACGACGTAGACATCGTATACAACTCATAGGGTGGAGAGTGAATCAAATCTCCGTGTATTTGACATTGATGGCATTTCCTCGCATACCTAATACAATCACGTTCCATGGTGAGCCAATAATATCCTGCTCTCAATAGTTTCTTGGCTAAAATGTATCCGCTCATATGATGTCCGCAAGCTCCCGCATGTACCTCAGCCATAATTGTGTCAGCTTGCTGCGTATCTATGCATCTCAATAGCCCCACATCTTGTGTTATTTTGTATACAATGCCTCCACTGACGAAAAATCCATTTGCCAATCGTCTTATAGCCCTTTTTTGATCTTCAGTGGCTTGTTCTGGGTACCCTCCTGTCCTAAAGTATTCTATGATATCATGATACCACGGCTCTCCATCAAGTTCTTCTTCTACGGCAAAATAATAAGCATTTTGATCACGCACCTGTATATGTAGTGGATCTACATAAGCTTTATCTAGATGATGCAACATGGAGGATAATGTGGCCAAAGAATCTGCTACTTCATTGTGCATTCTTGGGATGTGTTTGAACTCTATCGATTGAAATCTCTGGGATAGTTCATGTAGACATTGTCGATAAGGTATCAACTTTAAATCTCTAGTCTCCCATTCTCCCTGAATCTGATGTATCAAGAGATCCGAGTCACCCATGACCAAAATCTCTTGAACACCCATATCTATCGCCATCCTCAATCCCAATATGCATGCTTCATATTCGGCCATGTTGTTACTGCAGAAAAATCAAAGCTGAGCGGTAACGGGATAGTGCTGACCCGTTTCTGAAATAAGTACTGCTCCAATTCCAACTCCCTTAGTGTTGACGGATCCATCGAAGTACATTCTCCAGCCTGGCTTATCATTTTTCTCTACTTCTTCAACACTCATTGCCTCCTGATCAGGAAAATGTGTTTTTTAATGGCTCATGTTCATCATCCACTAGGTTTTCTGCTAAATGATCTGCAACTGCTTGAGCCTTCATTGCCGTACGTGTTACATAGATGATGTCAAATTCTATGAGTAGAATTTGCCATTTAGCAAGTCTTTTTGTAGGCATTGGCTTCTGAAATATATACTTCAATGGATCCAACCGTGATATCAAATATGTGGTATAAGCTGACAGGTAATGTTTCAGTTTTTGAGCAACCCAGGTTAGAGTGCAACACGTTCTTTCCAACCGAGTGTATTTCACCTCATAAGATGTGAACTTTTTACTGAGGTAATATATCGCCTGCTCTTTCTTTCCCGTCTCGTCATGCTGCCCCAATACGCAGCCAAAAGAATTATCTAGCACAGTCAAATACAAGATCAGAGGTCTTCCCGGTTCCGGAGGAACTAATACTGGAGGATTGGCCAAATATTCCTTAATCTTGTCAAAGGCTTCTTGGCATTCATCAGTCCAATTTACCACAACATTTTTCTTGAGCAGTTTGAAAATGGGCTCATATGTTGATGTCAACTGAGCAATGAACCTGCTGATATAATTCAATTTGCCCAATAAACTCATCACTTCTTTCTTATTCTTCGGCGGAGGCAAATTCTGGATTGCTTTTATCTTTGACGGATCTAATTCAATACCATGCCGGCTTACTATGAACCCCAATAACTTTCCCGAGGGCACTCCGAAAGCACACTTTGCTGGATTGAGCTTGAGATTATATCTTCGGAGCCTCTGGAATATTTTTCTCAAATCTTTGACATGGTCATATTGCTTTTTGGACTTAATGATGACATCGTCCACATATACTTCTATCTCTCGGTGCATCATGTCATGGAACATAGTGGTCATCGCCCTCATATATGTAGCCCCGGTATTCTTCAACCCAAACGGCATCACCCTGTAACAATATGTCCCCCAAGGAGTGATAAAGGCTGTCTTTTCTGCATCTTCTTCGTCCATCAGGATCTGATGATAACCCGCATAACAGTATACAAAAGAGCCAATTTCATGCTTGGCGCAATTGGCAATCAGTATATGGAAATTTGGTAATGAAAATCATCCTTTGGACTAGCTTTATTAAGGTCCCTAAAATCAACGCACACCCTGGTTTTTCCATCCTTCTTCGGAACTGGCACAACATTAGCTAACCAACTGGGATATTTGGTGACCCGTATGACCTTTGCCTCAAATTGCTTATTAACTTCTTCTTTTATTTTCACACCGATGTCCGTTTTAAACTTTTTTAGCTTCTGTTTTACTGGCCGACATTCCGGACAACTAGGTAATTTATGTACCACCAGATCAGTACTAAGTCCGGGCATGTCATCATAGGACCAAGAAAATATGTCCTTGTACTCATGTAACAGCTTGATTAAATATTCTTTGAGGGGAGCCTCTAAATGCACACTTATCTTTGTTTCCCAGACATTCTCCTTACTTCCTAGATAAATAGATTCTGTCTCATTTAAGTTTGGTTTGGGTTTTTCCTCATAATGATTCAAATTTTTACTGATGTCCTCCAGTTTTTCCACATCCTCAAATTCTACTTCATGATCACTTTCAATTTCCTGTATAACTATTCGATTATCAAGACTGGACCAGGAATCCTTCATGCATGACATATCATTGGAATTAGCAAATATTGAACTATACAAAAGAAGAAAAAATAAAATAAGGCAAAAATGGAATAAAGAAAGAAATTGCATTTCATTGATTTTTCAAAAAGGTAACAAGCATGGGATACATTTGTTTTTTATGGGGTGTGGGATTACAAAACAAGACAACTTTTGGGGAAATAAAATATTTAAAGCTAACTACCCCAACTCCCTCCTAATCGGAAGAGGAGTAGCTTCCCAGTTATTAAGTGCAATGCAGGGTCCCACGAACTGAACATCCATTTTACATGTCCTCTCAACTATCTCCAACATATTCATATCTTCAAATATCATCTCGAACATTGCTAGGAGTTCAGCATCCGATTTTATTTCAGCGCGACTTGGCATAACAGTTGCCAAATGTCTTCGTGTACCAGGCCTAGTAAAGGAATCGGATAGTTTTGGAATAGGCTTTGGGAGGGACCAATTTTTCTTCTTCATTTTCTTGGCTCTTTGGATATCGGCAATGGTTGGCTCGAAACCCAGACCAAAAGTGTAATTACTGCCCGGCAAGTGGATTGGTTGTGTTATACCTTGTAGAGTTACCCCTAAGCCTTTCCCCGGTGCAAACCCATTTCTTATCATTTCCTTGGCTACCATCACTGCTGTAGGAGCCACTGTGGGAATCGGCATGTTCTCCCCTTCGGATATTTTATCCACCACAGCGTCCATGACTTGATATACCCACGGGCCCTTATCTCCTTCAGTTTCTTCGAATGGTGTGATAGTATTACAGACATCATCTTCTCCATGTACTATGATCTCATGTTGTTCCCATTCAAATTTTACCATCTGATGCAGAGAGGATGGCACAACTTTCGCCGCGTGGATCCACGGACGTCCAAATAAAAGATTGTAAGAAACAACAACATCTAGCACTTGGAACTCCATAGTGAAGTCCACCGGTCCAATAGTAATCTCCAGTACAATATCCCCTACAATGTTCTTGCCACCTCCATCAAAACCTCGTACACATACACTGTTCCGATGGATTCTATCAGGATTGACCTTCAACTTTCCCAAGATTGAGAGTGGGAAAATATTGGCACTTGACCCGTTGTCCACCAGAACATGGGTTACTACAGATTCTTCACACTTGACTGTGAGATATAGTGCTTTGTTCCTTCAAACGGTAACTCATTATCTGAAAATGTTATCTTGTTTGTCTCAAAGATCTTATTTGTGAATTTCTCCAAATGGCATACTGAAATCTTCTCAGGTACATGTGCTTCATTCAAAATTTTCATTAACGCCTTCCTGTGCTCTTCAGAATGAATTAGCAATGATAATAATGAAATCTGTGCGGGCGTTTTTCTCAATTGCTCCACTATCGAATAGTCCTGAGCCTTCATCTTTTTTAAGAACTCTTCCGCTTCCTCTTCAGTAACTGCCTTGTTCACATTAGTCGGGTTCTCCTTTACCACTTTTGTCTTCGTCAACTCTTCCAGGGAAAAGCATCGCCCGGAGCGAGTTACGCCATGTGTTTTATTAACTTCTCCTTTAACTTCCTTCCCCTTGTACATCACTGTAATTTTATTATAGTTCCATGGTATGGCCCTGGTGTTCACCACTGGCATCTACACTACCGGTTTGATAACCACGGGTTCCACATAAGCTCCCTTCATAGTCAATAAAGGCTTAGCTCCCGGCACTATTATCTTCACGGGCTCAACCACCGATGGTTTCTTCATTGGTAACTCAGCTGATATTTTCTCCTTTTCCACTTCCCCTTCCACCCTGTTTTTACTTTAATCATCATCACTGATTGAGAAGGTTTCCTACTGCTCTCTCCCTATTCCAACTCTATCATATGCGTCTTATGATGGGCTGGCAGTGGATTTATGTGTAATATTGGGAGTTTCTGGAGCTTGCACTTCAATCCTCCTAGTATCAATAAGCTCCTGTATGGCAGACTTTAAATGCCAACACTTTTCTGTATCATGTCCGGGTGCCTCGGAACAATACTCACATCAGACTGATTGGTCTAGATTTCTAGGTGGTGGGTTTGGAATTTTGGCTCAATAGGGCTTAATATCCCTAGATCTCTCAAGCGGTGAAAAAGACTGGTATATGACTCCCCTAACAGAGTAAATGTTTTCTTTCTTTGGGCTCTATCTCCTCTTACTTCCGGATCTGGATGGAAATTAGGTCGATTTTGATTTTTGTATGTTTTAGAAGGCGGGTAGGCATTTTGTGCGTGGTAAACATTTTGTGGAGCTGGGGTACGCCATACGTGTGGAGGCGGTGGGTAAGGTTGAGCATGTGGGACGGAAAAATGTGGAGTGGTGGGAGGGTAATATGGTGGAGGTGGGTTGTAGGGTGCTGGTGGATATGGTAGGTATGGGCGAGGTGGATGATGATATGTATTAGGGCCCCGAGACCATGATCTACCTTAGATGACCACAACTTCCTCCTTCTTCTTTTTGCCAATCGATCCTCCAGTTCCCGTTTGTATTTCCTGGTTTATGGCCTTAATAGCCGAATAACTCATGATCTTATTTGTCTTTAGCCCCTCTTCTACAAAGCTTCCCATCTTGACCACCTCGTTAAAGGTTTTTCCAATTGCCGATACCAGGTGACCATAGTCAGTTGGCTCCAAAGCCTGTAGAAAACAGTCCACCATTTCTGATTCCTTCATGGGAGGGTCTACTTGTGCAGCCTGCTCCCTCCACCTGAACCCGTATTCCCGGAAACTTTCCCCGGGTTTCTACTCTATTTTAGTTAATGATAGCCTGACAGGGATAATCTCTAGATTGTATTGGAAATGGTTGGCAAATGATTGAGCTAGGTCATCCCAGATGAACCACCTAGTATGATCCTGTCGAGTATACCATTCCAATGCTGAACCACTTAAGCTCTGGCTAAAATAAGCCATAAGTAACTCGTCTCTTCCCCCTGCTCCACGCATCTTACTACAGTAACCCCTCAGATAGGCTACTGGATCCCCGTGACCGTCATACATATTAAACTTGGGTAGATTAAACCTAGCCGGGAGTTGTACCTCCGGAAACAAGCATAAATCTTTATACGCAACACTTACTTGGCCTCCTAGCCCTTGTATGTTACGAAAGGACTGTTCAAGACTTTTCATCTTTCGGGCCATCTCTTCTTGTTCCAAATTTTTGACAGGCTTTCCCTCTTCCGTCATGTCTATGAGCGGTGTGTAGGAGTCATGTTGCCTGAATGTTGGTTCTGGTGGATAATAATGAGTGTCCTGAATATGGAACACAGGTTCGCTGGAAGATTTATGTAGAGCAGTAGGTGGCGGTGCCACATATACTGGAGCGACCTGAGGTGGAGGTGGTGGAACTTGTTTGGACGATGGTGGTGGTGCTTGTGAAGTTGTAGCATAGTAATGTTGGTAGGTTGGGTATGTAGAGGATGAATTCATAGTGGGTGGTTCTGAATTTGGGTTTGTAGGATGGACGTATGCTAGGTTGGCTGAATAGGAAGGCAAAGGTTGACCCCTAGACTAGGCCTGGTACATCTCCGACATTTGCTGTCTTAATTTGTACATCTCCTCTTTCATACTAGCAACGTCCACAACTTCTTCCTCCTATACCGGATCCATAATAGTGGGCTCGATCTCCTCAGTCAATGCTTTAGTCATAGCTTTTGAACGTGTATTGTAGCTGTGATGTGCCAGAATGCCAGCTGCCAACTGAAATCTGATACTCATCAACAACAAAATTCATTATTATTTAGCTCATAAGGGGTAAAACATCATAATTAAGAATCACAACGTTTGCCTTAGTCATTATGCATAATCCCGGCATTTATTCCTCTTTGAACCACCATTTTTCTTTTCACCTCTGTTTTTCATTACTTTTCTATTTGTTTCTTCTTCTTGTTTTCTTCTTTTCCATTTCTCTCTTTTTTTGTTTTTGCTTTTTCGTTCCTACATGTTTGCCTATCGCCCAGACAACTTATATAAAAATGGAAGAAAATAACAATAACTTCTTTTTTTTTGAATTTTTTCATTGATACTTGAAACATCGGTTACAAATGATGTTGTAATACAAATGCAGAAGAAAAATATAAATACAAAATGCATGCCCTATGAATACATTAAAGCTCCTAGTGCCCGCGAGGCATCGTTCGGTCTTGCCGCGGGCCTATATGCAAATCCACTTTGGAGTTTATCCAGGTTGGTCATTACTTGCTTTACAAAAAACTTTACTGCTGATGTGAATGTTAACTGGGACATATCTTCACACAATTGGCATTTCCTTGTGATGTACTGAGCAATGTTGACGATTCTTTCTCTGATGACCCCTTTTTCCTGAAGCAGCCTACCAATCTGTTTGGCACGAGCGTCTAAGGTTTGCTGGTTCTCCTTTTATAGTTGTTGTAGCCCCAACTCTAACCGAGCCATAGCCATATAGCAATGTTCTCTCTCTAGTTTGAACTCCTTGGTTTGCTTGCTACTTTTGACTTCGACTGTAATGATTTTCTTTCTCAATCGGGCTACTTCAACCTTATGTTCATCTTGTAATTGCTGAACCATTCTAACTCTTTCCTCAGCACTTCTGGCTAGTTGTTTCCAAACCCCGACTAACTTCTTTTCAGCTTTATGAATATCAAAGCTATAGTCATTCATTTTGCGCCGAATATTTTCAATCAATTTTTTATTTTGGGCTAGGCGAACTAGGGTTTCGGCTGCGGTTTTCGTCTTTGCAATTTGAGCCTTCAAGTTTTCATTCTCTTTTCTCAGCTGCTTCTTTTCTCCCTCATCAGATGCCGCTTGTAAGCTACTCTTGAATTTGGGGTCTTGGAATTGTTTCTCTAATAATCTGATTCTGGCTCTGTACTCATTTACTCTTGCCACCCAATCTTTGTGTTCCTTAGACTGCTCAGCCAATTCTTGGATGTGTGGCCTCTTCGTTGGTCTATCATGCTCGACATCCCGGCGATACAATGCAGCATACCCTGGTGATACTTCCCCTTGAGCTCGGTTTCCCATACAAGTGTCTACTCTCAAGCATTTGGCATTCATTCCAAATCTATCGAATCTTTGCTTCCAGGAATTGTCCATCCGGACTGATTTCTACGGCTTGTACGCTGAGGTCCCTATCTTTTGGTATAACCTGATATCTCCCAAGCTGCCGTAATACCCTGTACAGTGCATAAGGCTGAATGCTTTTAAGACCCATTATCAAGAAATGCGACCCTTCTGTTGGCATGTATATCACCTCGTTGAGGGGCAACCATCCTTATGCCCAATCAATATGGCTAGCAGTCAACGATCGCAAGTATATAGTCCAACCTTTTGCTCCTTCCGGTAACTTAACTTCTTTTGTTCTCATATAAAACTCTTCAATGCACGTCTTTTCAGATGACCCGTAACTCGAGAACGGAGGGTGACAACACAAATGTTCTATCAACCATATCTGGAGTATTAAATTGCATCCCTCGAAGATGTCATACCCTGCTTTACAGGATGTGAGGGCACGGAAGATGTCAACTATAATCATCGGTGCCAGTGTGCTATTATCTTGCACAAGAAGAGTACTGGCAACCCCAGCGACCCTTATATCAATATTTCCATCTTTCCTCGGGAATATGACCAATCCTAAGAATGCCACTATAAAGGCGAATCACCTATGCTCTTCCCACTTGACTCAGTTAGATTTACTGCAGAGTTTGTTCGTAAGGTCATTAAATCCCCTAATATGACCATATCTGCGGTAGATGAATCTCAAAGTACAAAATCCATGAGCCAAGTCTTCATTATGGACGTTCCTGGCGATTTTCAGGGAATCGAGGAATCTGTGCACTATAATTGCCCTCGGAGACACCGGGTATTTATCATTCAGGGGAACCTCACCTTTCCCAATATAATAAGCAATTTCTTTTAATGTAGAAGTGAGCTCGAAATTTGAGAAGTGTAGAACATTATGCGTAGGATCCCAACAAGTGACGAGAGCCCTAATGATATCAGCACGGGGTATTATGTCCATCAGCCCAGTAAGATTTTTCAGATAGCATTTGACCCAAACCTGCCCATCTAGACCCAGATTGTCCACCATAGTCTCAACTCTAAAGGGATTTTATTCATTAAAGCAAAGGGTTCATTTTGTACTGTGCTCATCCTACACATTTATTAAAGGCTATTTTATTCAGAAAAGTAAAAATATTTTTCCAAAGACCATTTTTCATTTTTTTTTGAAAGAATTAGCCTTTCTGGGCTATTTATTTTAAAAGGAAAAAGGCGTGACTTCAAAGCGGCCATTTTTGTAAAAACAACCTTCCAGCGTCCTTTCGGAACATTTGGCTATTTTTAAAAACAGCAATCACTTCGATTTATTGGAAACTAAAACTCAATATTTTTTGGTCATTTTCTAAAAGGGTGGTTGGACCCGTCAAGGGTTGCCTACGTATCCCACCTAATGGCGAGAATCAAACATGCGTAGTTTGGTCAGATTATTTCGTGACCAATTATTTCAACAAATTGTTCCACCTATTTTTCAAACTTTCTTTTCAAATTTTGACAACATTTCGCCAACATTTCAATATTTTCTATTCTAGATTTTCTCTTTATTTTTGTTTTTAGGGATTCTGCCGGTCCGCGTAATGATCCAGGACAAATAAATGCAACATATAATATGCTCGGTCTTTAATATTCCGGGTCACCTGTCCTAGACGGACCCAACCCCTGTGTTGAGTCCCCTAAGTCAGATATGATGCAAATAATCGTCCTAGACCTAGGTTCAATATCATGTTGTTTCATATGGTGCTAGACCGTGTACCCGAGTGGACAACTCAGATCGATGAGGGGGCTACGTACCGAGGACCCGCGGGGTCGTTCGTCTTTGTAACTTATCCGGCCTCTATTTCTTATTTTTGGTATAACTTAACAGAAAGGGGAGTCTCAACCAGTAAGCACATCCCCTGAGGTAATAAGAGAAGGGTTTTCGGCACAATTTTACATATACAATCCATGTAATATCAAAGCGGTAAACACGTAGCACGTTGATCAAAGCATATAATGAAATCAAATAACATCAAGAACGACAATTCTATCGAACTCAAATTCTTAAACCCTGAACCGAAGTTCTGGGTTGCTTTTCCCTAGCAGAGTCGCCAGAGCTGTCACACCTCCCTTTTTACTACCTTTCTATTTCCCGGAAATGAGAATAAGTATACCTCGTTAATTACCAATACACCCGAGAAGGGATGTGATAATAACAATGAGGAAGGAGTTTTTCCAATTTAAGGACAATCGGAACGGGATTTTATTTAAAGTTTCAGAGTCGCCACTTGGGAAGATAATGGTGTCCCAACATACCGATTAATCCCGAATCCGAGGAAGTTGACTCTGTTTAAACAGTCCGCACAACAAGAAATCCGAATAAGGAATTCTGTTAATCCGGGAGAAGGTGTTAGGCACTCCTGGGATAAGGAATTTTGTGACCTATTATTTCAACAAAATTTGTTCCACCTATTTTCAAACTTTCGACAGCGTTTCGTCAATATTTCAATATTTTCTGTTCTAAAATTTTCTCTCTTTTTGTTTTCAGGAATTTAGCCGGCCAGCATAATAATATAGGACAAATAAATGCAACATATAATACGCTCGGTCTTTGATTTCTGGGTCACCTGTCCTAGACGGACCCAACCCCTGTGTTGAGTCCCTAAGTCAGATATGATGCAAATAAACGTCCTAAATCTAGGCTCAATATCCTGATTTTTCATGGTACTAGACTGTGTACCCGAGTGGACAACTCGGATCGAGCTGGGGGCTACGTACCGAGGACCCGCGGGATCGTCCGGCTTTGTCACTTTTCCGACCTCAATTTTCTTATTGGGTATTGACACTAACAGAAAAGGGAGTCTCAACTAGTTAGCACATCCCCGGAGGTAAGAAGAGAAGGGTTTTCGGCACAATTTATATATACAATTAACGTAATATCAAGGCGGTAAACATGTAGCACATTGATCAAAGCATATAATAAAATCAAATAATATCAAAACAGCAATTTAATCGAGCTCGAATTCTCAAACCCTGAACCGAAGTTCTGGGTTGCTTATCCCCAGCAGAGTCGCCAGAGCTATCACACCTCCCTTTTTACTACTTTTGAGATAAAGTATACCCCACTATTTACTAATACACCCCAAGAAGATTTCGAACAAAAAAAAAAAACTAGCCGTTATACCAACGGCTTCTCTCTCCCAAGCAAACGGCGATACATCCACCGGAATGGACCCCATTTCCCCTCCTGCCGGTGAAAAACCACCGGACCAACACCATTTGATCCGTCCAGTTAATGCGCACAACCTCCAAGTGGAATCACTTCAAAACTCGAACCCAGCTGCTACAGATCTTCAATTTGGTGCGCGTCGCCTGGGAACTACACACATTTCACATTTCAATTTAGAACCAAATCCTGTGGATCCAAGCCTAATCACCTCGTCTCCAGATCGAATCCTGCCTCCACACCAATTTTCAGACCATTTTACCGTGGAAATTGAAACCTCCGATGGCCTGCAACACTCCGTTGAGGATACAATAGCCGGCGAAGGAGTTACAGGAGTCGAAGTGATACGAAACCAATGCGAAAAGGTTCCCATACCCATGGAGAACATTTCTGGGCTGTCACAAAATCACAACTATGATTCCACTCCTTCGAATATCCAAAAAACCAGTAACTTTGCTCCGACCATATCAGGTGTTCGACAAAGTGATCCAACCACACATGATTCCCAATTTCCCAACCCATTGGATAGGAAAGACTCTCTGAATGTTCCTGAACAGCACCATATGTCCATAATCCAAAAACAATCAGCGAACGAGGGAGATCACATTGCTTTTTCTTCTCCGGTTCACCATTTGGCCGGACATGGTGGTACAGGGATTTTCACAGCCCAAAACCAATGCCATTCTCCTTCTGTACCTCATGACATTGTTTCCAAACCATCAGAACCAAATTTACATGGATCAATTCTGTCAAATATCCAAAAAGGCTCTCCAGGGCACTGTAGCAATACAGGAGCTCGACCAATGTTCAATCCCTCAACTGTACCATTAGGCACTTTGCTGATCACCCCTAATCCATCTTCTGCACCTAAGGATCCTTTCCAATCAATCCAAAATCAATCCAATGAAGTAAATCATCACCCGCACCAACTGCTACACTCAGGGCCTTATCAGTTGATCGAGCATGGGTCGCGAGGGATACTTGATGTCCAAAATGAATGCCAACCTCTTCTTGATCATCAGGTAGGTGCTGGTGATTACCCAGCTACAATTTTACAAAAGCAAATTGAGTCGAATGTCCAAACCACATGCCCAGTTCACTGTTCACCTGTGAATGATCGACCAAATGTCCAGGAGCTTTCTCACCCTACTATGCCTATCATTGGGATGAATGTAATGCCTAAAATATCCTCTAACTTTGACAAACAGCCCCATAACAAAGCACACACTCAGCCAAACTCCCTTCACCAACCTCCCACTTTTCTCACATTTCCAGTTAAACAGGCTCCAAAAGATTCCAATCCAAAAGCTAAACAACCAAACAACCCTCCTCCTGCACCACCAATTGTTACCCATTCTTATGTTACTAAACTTAGAGCCAGGCATGAATGTGCCATTGACCCCATTGCTTTCACACCTCCCAGAATCACAACTAAGCAGGGCCAACCTGCTGTCATATTTACCAAAGAAGACTACATGGTTAATCTGGCAGCTAGATGCAAGTACACTGTAGTTGGAAAATTTGCTAACACTATGCCTAAGATGGAATCAATTAGGAAAAGCTTCATTACTCAGACTGAGCTCAAAGGCAATGTGAAGATTGCTCATTTCAATGCCAGGACAGTTTATATTGATCTTGACAATGAATATGACCATGTAACAGTCTGGACCAGACAAACCATGTACATTCAAGGGCAACAAATGAAGTTGGAAGCCTGGACACCTACCTTTAATCCATCAGAAGATTCTCCCATTGTTCCTACTTGGGTAGTTATTCCTGAACTCCCTTGGCATTTCTACTACATGGAGCTCTTGGTGAGTCTTTTAACTCCGGTAGGAAAGGCACTCCACTTGGACTTGGCCTCTTTTCAGAAATCAAGAGGAAGTGTTGCAAAAGTAAAAGTTCAAATTGATCTTACCAAAACTAGACCTCACCATGTGTGGTTGGGCTTTGATGACAATCTTGATGAAAATGGAGATGGCAGATGGCTTGAAGTGCAATATGAGGATACCCCACAATACTGTCTCTATTGCAAGCACCTGGGCCACAGTAATTTGACATGTCCTGTAAAATCCAAAGAAGAGGAAAGCAAAAAGAAGAGAGAAAATCCTGCACCCCTTGCCAACCTTGAAACAGAACAAACTCAGTCCAACCCCACCAACACCCCTTCACGCATTCAGCCAAGGCATCAAGACCCACAGTCCTCCAAAGACAACCAAATGAAAGGCATTTCTGAAGCAAAAACTTAAGAAAAGAAGTCCCACCAAAGTATAAAATCCAACCCCCCAAATGATGAATGGCAAACCCAAAAGAGGAAACAGTCCAAAAATCAAAATCAACAAAATAATAGGAAACATCAACCCCAAAACACTCAGAAGCAAACCCCCAATCAGGCAATGCCTACAACTCAACCAACATCCGATACTACCCTCAACAACCCCTCAGCTCCTCTGGAAAAGAGTAAAGGACCTGATGTTCACAACACTGCCTCCAACCCCCTCCTTTCTCCAGTTTCCCCCTTTGTCGAAATTCAAGGAAGAATGGTGATTGATCGGGAGCTATTTCTAGATAAGAATCAGGATAGGGAACAAGAATGTGGAGTTGCACATGGTGACCTTTCTTTGGTTACCACTCAGCCAATTTCTTCAAAGGGACTATCCCTGGAAGAAATTGATCCTGGTGTTTCCCCTTCTGCTGAAGACCATAGAATTACAGTTGATAGAGGCAAAAATTCTGTGGTACAGCACTCACCAGTCCCTACACCCAAATCAAAAGCAAACCCAAGTCAAAAGAAAAGGAGACAGTTAAGAAAACAACAGGAAGTTGCTGCAGCCAAGGGTTCAACCTCTGAAAGTGCTTCCCCTGTTCTGATTGTTACATTGGCAAATGAAGCAGAACCATATATTACCTCTTCATCCATAGAGGAGGTAACTAATATAAGTTCTACAGGGACTTCATCACCATCTAAAAGAACTGAAATCCAGCAGAATCCTTCAGCTCTTGAAAAGGATGTAGGACTTGCAATACATCCAGCACCTTTATCTCAGATTCAGAATGAGAAAGAAAATATTGTGGCCTCAATTACTCCTGAGGCAACAGGTATTGGAATACAGTCATCCATCTCTCCAGAAGATGAATACATGCATGTTCAATCTGAAGATGAGAAGGCCTCTGTAGAACAAGCTGATGATGAACCTAGTGAAGATTTGGAAGGAGATGATACATGTAGTCAGCTCCTTACTGCTTTCAATGGTAGCACTGATGCTACTGAAATCATCAACACCCAAGGTCTCTCTCCCAGAAACAAAATGCCACATTACCTTACCAGAAGCAAAGCAACCATCACTAAAATCCCACCAAAGCACAACCTCCCCAAAAAACTTTAATGATTAGCACAATCACTTGGAATATAAGAGGTATCAGAACCTCTGGAGCCCTTGAAAGACTCAAAACTCTCAAACAAATCCATAACCTCTCATTCATTGCAATCCTAGAACCTTTTCTTGATGACACTCATATCAATTACTACAGAATGCAGCTATCCATGCAGCATGCAACCTCTAATAGTAACAATAAAATCTGGCTCTTTTGGGATCGAGATTTTGATGGTACTGTTATGGATCAAGATGAACAACAAATAACAATTCAGTTGAAACATGTGGAAGCAGCTGATCCTTTTTTGATCACTGTGGTTTATGCTAAGTGCAAGATTCTTCTCAGAAGACCACTATGGGATACTCTTCGACAGAAGTCCTTGTCGTGTGATATACCTTGGTGCATCATTGGTGATTTCAATGTGATCACATCCATTGAAGAGAAAATAGGGGGATTACCATATCAGATTAACAAAAGTATGGATTTCTTAAGTATGATTGAAGACTGTGGATTGGTGGACTTAGGCTTCTATGGCCCCAAGTACACTTGGTCCAATGGAAGAGGACCAGGCTCTATAGTTTGGAAGAGATTGGACAGGGCATTGGCAAATGATAACTGGCTGATCTCTTTCCCAGCCACAACCATTTCTCACTTATCCTCAACAGGTTCTGATCATAATCCAATTCAAATGGACTTGAATATCAGACAGGATACTACCAAGAGGTATTTCAAATTTCTCAATTGCTGGGTGCAAAATGAAAATTTCCTCCCATTAGTCCAAGAGACTTGGGCACAGTAATTTTCCGGGAATGCTATGTGGATCTTTCATCAGAAGCTTAGAGCAGTCTCTACTACTCTCAGCAAATGGTCTAAACAAGAATTTGGAGACATCTTTCAAAAGGTTAAGGAATTTGAAGAAAAAGTGAAACAAGCTGAAGTTAACTGGGCTCATACCAATGATACAACTGACAGAATGGTGTATCAAGAAGCCAATGCTCAATATGTAAGATACATGAAGCTAGAAGAGTCCATTTTAAAGCAAAAAACACAACTTCACTGGTTCAAGGAAGGAGATGCTAATTCAAAATACTTTCATAGTCTTATGAGGGGAAGAAGGAGAAAACTCTTTATTCACAAAATCAAGGACATGGATGGTAATTGGATTCAAGGAGATACAGCCATAGGAGAAACAGCCTGTGATTATTTCAAAGAGCACTTCACAGAAACTGGAGGAACAATCAGACAAGATCTCTTATATTACATCCCATCTCTCATCACACAGGAGGATAACCAATGCCTCACCAAAGATCCAACAATGAAAGAACTTAAGTCTGTTGTCTTCTCTATGGATCCCAATAGTGCTGCTGGTCCAGATGGCATGAATGGAAGATTTTTCCAATCATGTTGGGATATTATCAAAACAGACCTCCTGAATGTTGTTCTGGCTTTCTTTGGAGGAGCTGAAATGCCAAAGTATATGACTAGTGCTTGTCTAGTTCTCTTGCCAAAGGTTGAATTTCCTAACTCTTTCAATGAGTATAGACCTATCAGCCTCAGTAATTTTATAAACAAGGTTATCTCCAAAATCATATGTTCCAGGCTTGCCCCAATCTTGCCTAAGATCATTTCCAACAACCAGTCTGGTTTTGTACAAGATAGGAGCATCTCAGAGAATATTATGCTTGCTCAGGAGATAGTCCAAGGAATTAAAAAGCCAAACAGGGGATCCAATGTAGTCATCAAACTTGATATGGCCAAAGCATATGACAGAGTTTCTTGGAATTTCACATGTCAAATGCTGAGAAGAATGGGATTCAATGAGATGATTATAGATATGATCTGGAGGACTATGTCAAACAACTGGTACTCAGTTATCATTAATGGAACAAGACATGGATTTTTTCACTCTACTAGGGGTCTAAAGCAGGGAGACCCATTGGCTCCGGCTCTTTTCATTCTGGGAGCAGAACTACTTTCATCAATGCTTAATAGGTTGACTCACGACCAATTCTTCAATGGTTTCTATATGGAGAAGAAGGGTCCTCAAGTCAACCATTTAAGCTTTGCAGATGACATCATTATATTCACATCTGGAGGAAGAACTTCTTTAAAGAAGGTCATGGAGATCCTTAAATGCTATGAGAACATATCTGGCCAGCAAATCAACAAGCAGAAGAGCCACTTTATGCTCTCTCCTTGTGCCCTCCCTGCAGTAAGCAGAAGAGTCCAACACATCACTGGCTTCACCAAGAAAGAAGCCCCCATCACTTACCTGGGATGCCCCTTATATACAGGAAGAATGAGAATTGTCTACTTCAATAACCTAGTTGCCAAGGTTACTAACAGAATCAAGGGTTGGCAAAGTAGAATTCTCTCATATGGAGGTAGGGCTACACTGATTAAGTATGTTCTTCAGTCTATGCCCACACACTTGTTATCTGCTCTCTCACCCCCCAAGACAGTCTTAAGACAAGTAGAGAAGCTAGCTGCCAATTTTTTTTGGGGCATGGAGAAAGACAAAAGCAAGTATCATTGGGCTTCTTGGCAAAAACTAACTTTCCCAACCTCTGAAGGAGGAGTTGGTTTCAGATCCATGGAAGAAATTTGTCAAACAATGGAATACAAGAAATGGTGGCTTTTCAGGACTAAAGACTCCCTTTGGAGCCAATTCCTTCGAGCCAAGTATTGTCAAAGGTCAAATCCAATTTCCAAAAAATGGAACTCTGGACAATCCCAAACATGGAAAAAAATGATGACAATAAAAAAGGAAGCTGAAAATCACATTCTTTGGAGACTGAACTCTGGCAATTGTAGTTTCTGGTGGGATAATTGGCTAGGAACAGGTGCCTTAGCTCATCAAAGGTCTGAAGGTGGAAGACCTGGCAACATTTCAGTGGCATATTTCCTGGATCATGGCCACTGGAACATGCAGAGGCTAAATGAATCTGCTCCAGCTCATACAATTCAAGCTATCTCCCAGATTCAAATCCATAACCTCAACTCCCAAGATCAAGCCATATGGATTCCCAATGTTAAAGGCAAATTCACCTGTTCCTCTGCATGGGAGACCCTCAGGAAGAAGAAGCAGAGAAGCTTCACCAATAAAATGATCTGGCATAACAAAATACCATTTAAATGGTCCTTCTGCATCTGGAGAGCACATAGGAACAAGCTTCCTACTGATGACAGGGTATTACCTTTCTGTAATCCAACTGTTACCAGGTGTGTATGTTGTCGCAGGCCTGGAGCAGAAAGTGTGGAGCATATATTTTGTCAAGGTCAATTTGCAGCATCAATTTGGAAAAAATTTGGAGGTCCAGTTGGTCTTAATACCTCTGATCTCCCCCTTCAGCCTCTCCTTATGAAATGGTGGCTTCTAGACAGAAAAAATGGAGTGCAAAAACTTCTCCTAGACACAATGCCAATAATCATATGTTGGAATCTCTGGAAGAATAGATGCAGCTCAAAATATGGTTCCAAATCTTCCTCTATATCCAGAGTGATGTACTCCATTCACTCAGATATTCATATGTTGTTGCAAGCAACATATCCCCAGATATCTTGGCCTTTAAAATGGCCAGAATTGTATTTGACTACTGAAACGATCACCCATTACACTGAAACTAAGCAGGTTACATGGTTGAAACCTTCTCAAGGATTTGTAAAGGTTAACACTGATGGCAGTGCTCTTACCAACCCGGGTAGTATTGGAGCAGGAGCAATCATAAGAGATAACAATGGAGCTTTCATTCATGCTCTGGCTGCCCCATTGGGTGAGGGCACAAACAATCTGGCAGAAATTGAAGCAGCACACTTGGGAGTTAAATGGTGCATTGACAACTCATACAAAAGAATTCATTTAGAAGCAGATTCAGCTCTTTTGATACTATGGTTAACTACCAGCACTGATCCACCCTGGAGTCTCCAACCACAGATAGATAAACTGAAGAACATGTGTGACAATTGTGAAGAAATACAAGTCACACACGTTTACAGAGAAGCCAACAATCCAGCGGACTCATTATCCAAGCTTAGCCACAGTCTGACAGCCTTGACACACTACCACTCTACTCTTTTACTCCCAAGCCACATCAGAGGTCAAATACATCAAGATCTTATTGGCACTCCTGCCTTCAGACACAAAAAAACCAACAGAATCACCCTCTCATCTCTTACCATTTCTCCTTCTCCCACCAACTCTTCCCATGGATATGGCTGACAGTATTTCAGAAGTGACAGCTACCCTTAGTATCCAAAATACCATGACCAGTAGTCACCACACCCTAGCCAGCAACCAAAGTAAAGGCCCTCGTAACGAGAGCAGAATGAGAACTTTTCTTCTAACATATGCTATCTTTTTTGCAGGTACTTTGAACAAATCCACTACCTTGGAGGTCATCATAACTGTTGTATTGGCATCCAGTATGTTTTTTCAGCAGTGCACTGTAGAGCTGCTGGAAAAACACAAATGAGGAAAAAATGTATATCTATCCAGTGGTATTAGTACTTCAAGTACTCATTCTGGTAGAAATGCCTTTCTTTTTCCCAAGGATTCCAAACACAAAGGAGCACTAATTGATTCAACTTACACCAAAGGCAACAACAAGGGAGTTCAAGCACCTCCAGTACCAAATACCAGTACATGAATGTGGACTTTAAATACCTTTGAAGCAAGAGCAATACAAGAGCAGCACTTTGCTCTTTTTTCACATATCTAGGCTATTGTTTTGTACATGTGACCTAGAATCTATCTATAGAATTTTGTAATGTCTAATGCCTATCAATACTGGATAGACAATAGACCACTCTCTATAGGTTTATCTCTCCAAAGCAGTAAATGTTATTTGATTGTCACTTGGACAACCAAATGCATTTTCATCATTGTGGAGGTAAGGTACTATGTCCCCCTCCAATTTTTTGTATTTGAACTTAATCTATAAAATCCAACCCTAGGCTCAGTGTCTAGTGGCTTATTTCAAAAAAAAAAAAAATACACCCCAAGAAGAGTTATAATAATAACAACAGGGAAGGAGTTTTTCAACATTAAGGACAATCGGAAAGGGATTTATTTAAATTTCAGAGTCGTCACTTAAGAAGATAATGGTGTCCCAAGTCACCGGTTTAATCCAGAATCCGAGGAAATTATGACTCTGTATAAACAGTATGCGAAACTAGAAATCCGGATAAGGAATTCTGTTAACCCGGGAGAAGGTGCTAGGCACGCCCAGATTCTGTGGTTCTAGCATTGTCGTTCAACTGCTGTGTTTGTCTTATTTGATTCCTTTATATGCTTTTATAGATGTTTTCAATGTCTCGCTTTGTTATTTTTTAAGGACTTGCGACGTCACGAAAAATGCATTCTCGAGTCACACCGCAACCAGTAAGCCTGTGACTTTAAATGCATTTCAGTTTCACCGATATTTGAGATTTGGGTCACATAAATGTGCACCCGTATTAGGAATGTATTGTCACACCTCCCTTTTTACTACCTTTCTATTTCCCAGAAATGAGAATAATGTATACCTCGTTAATTACCAATACACCCGGGAAGGGATGTAATAATAACAACGAGGAAGGAGTTTTTCCAATTTAAGGACAATCGGAACGGGATTTTATTTAAAGTTTCAGAGTAACCACTTGGGAAGATAATGATGTCCCAAGTCACCGGTTAATCCCGAATCCGAGGAAGTTGACTCTGTTTAAACAGTCCGCGCAACAAGAAATCTGGATAAGGAATTCTGTTAACCCGGGAGCAGGTGTTAGGCACTCCCGGATTCTGTGGTTTTAGCACGGTCGCTCAACTGTCGTTTTGACTTTATTTGATTTCGTTATATGCTTTTTACAACATGTGTATGCTTCACTTTTAATATTTTAATGACTTGCGACGTCGCGAATAAGCATTTCGAGTCACACCGCAACTAGTACGCATGTGACTTTAACATGTTTCAGCTTCGTCAAGATTTAAGATTTGAGTCACATTAGATGTGCACTCATATTAAGGAATGTATATTCAAAATCGTGCCTATAACGTCTAACGGATTATTATACTTTAAGAAAGACCGTGGAATTTGCTAAACGGTCTTCCCGAATCATCACTTATTATCATTCATATGGGGCCCCGCATATTTGGTTCTTATACGAGGCTCGTTCCGTTATATTTTAATAGTCCAATCCTAATAAGGGCTACATTTTCTATTTTTTTTTGTTTTTCCCTAATTATTTTAGTTGTTCTGTATTTTCAGAATCAATGTCCAGGCCCATTGTTTATGTTTCCAGGCCTGGACACTTATGGGCTTGAACAAATAGTCCAGTTTGCATAACTGGGTTTTAAAAACCCAGAATATGTTAAGAGTTATTATTCAGGGACCCTGAGATGAGTCCAATTGAATCTGGGCCCATACTTTCTATCGAGCCCAGACTAATAGAGAGAATTGAGAAACATAATTGAAATTCCATAACAGATATACAAATGCTCAACACAATAGATAAAATTAACCAAATGACAATTTATTTCATAGAAAACAGAAGTACATGTTTAACAATATTAATTCTAAATCCCAATCACCTATCACTAATTGAATCTGAACAACATACTACTATTTCATATACCTTAACAACGACGTGTTACTTAACTATGAGAACTGAATTATTATTAACCACTAATTGTAACTCATACTCTTCTGATCGTAATTATCGATTACTAATAGAACTTAAACAATAAGCTACTTGTGTCAACTACTTCGAACAGTGATATGATACTTAACTCTGTAAATTAATTACTGATTCTAGCTTACACCATTTCAAGTTGTTATTGAACTAATTGAAGTGAAGAAACAGACTGGAACTAAGTTAATTATCACATTCTAATTCATGAAGACTAATGTGGTTATTATGATTATTATCTGGATTATGAGACTAATATTATCTAGGTGAGTTGATGTATGAATTAACCTGTTTTTAAACTAGTTCTATGGTGATTACGACTACATATACTCTACTCTACTCTATCTATTACTTTATCACTCGTATCACCTCAGCCTCATACGTATCAATTATTACAAACTTCCCTATCAAATTACAAAGGATCTAATCATGCGATAAAATACGAACACATGGAATACAACAGGAAAAACTTTTTCTGAAATAACTCATAGAATTTTGTTCCTCAAATCAACTGCAGTTACATATTTTGGTAGAAATGTGTACCTGATTCAGCAAAAGGAAACTTATGAGTCTAGAATTCAAATAAAGATGAAGGATAGTCAGCGATCACAGTAGCAGAATAAATAGAGAGCAAATCACAGCAGAACAGCAAACACAGTCGAGTATAATCCTCAAATCCAGCAAATAAGCAATCCAAAAAATTGAATTGAAGAAAACCCAATAGAATCCAATAGTGTGGAACAGCAGAAGACTCTAATTGAATTCCAGAATTGCACTCGACTATACTTAGAATTTCACTCTCTATTTGTGGTATATTACTCTTAATTTCAGAAAGCTTTCTCTGAATTTCTAGAATCTAGCACTTTTTCAGGCTTAGGTGAAGCCTATTTGTAGGTATTTTGGGTGAAATTTTGAGGGGAAAATTCAAAAATCTTATTATAAGTTCCCTCCCCTTAATTCTCTTATTAATTACAGTTTGGTGCCTTAATTCAGATTTGAAATGCCTTCCAGCCCTTGCTCGAAGGTTCTAGGGAATTCTTTTTGCTTCTTTTAAGGGTCTATTACTATAATGCCCTCACTTGCTAAGGATTTTAACAGTTATGCCTTTTTATTAGGTCTGTTTTACCCTTTATTTTATGCCTTATTGCAGAAATACTAAGCCTGAAAGTCTATTCTATCCCTACAAGCTCTATTAAATATACAACTATGCCATTCTTTATTCCTTTTATACCCATGTTATTACTT